>OY970823.1:49319317-50524073 GCA_963853835.1 Calendula officinalis
CTTGTTAAATGATATTCATATTGTAAGGATAAAGAACCTTAGATATGGATTCAAATCATTGCGAGTGTTGGGGTGCAAAGGTTCTGTGATAATCGGGAGTCCCGGCGCAGAGCATCGCACTGTCTTAGATGGTCTGATCTACTTTGGTGATAATCGAGAGTCCCGACCCAAAAAGTACTTGAGTAGAATAAACATTGTTTAACTCCTTGCCAACTCATATATTGTTTGATTCGGGTTCCAATTATTCGTTTGTGTCTCATGAGTTTGGTTGGAAGTTGAATGTAACGTCCGAAATGTTAGATGAAACTTATGAGATAAAGGTAGCCGATGTAAAAGCCTCAATGGTTGAATGTATTTATAGAAATTGTGAAATAGAAATAGATGGGAAAAAGTTTACGGTCGATTTGTTCCCCACGGGGATAAAAGCTTTTGATGTAGTTATCGGTATGGATTGGTTGGGTATGCACCAAGCCAAGATATTGTGCGGTAAGAAAATAGTGTCCATCAAGACACCCGAGAATGAGAAAGTGTATGTGTATGGGGAAAATGACATTACATGCCTAATGTGATTACCACTATTAAGCGAGGAAATGTATATCGAAGGGTCGTGCATCGTTTATTGCATATGTGTTAGACGACCAAAAGGAAAAGAAAGCGGTTGGTGATGTTAAAATTATTCAGGATTTTCCCGAGGGGTTCCCAGAAGACTTACCCGGGTTGTCACCGGAAAGACAAGTTGAGTTCAAGATTGATTTAGTTCCGGGGTTGACGCCGATTGCTCGTGCTCCGTATGGTTTAGCTCCCACCGAGATGCGGGAATTGATGACTCAATTACAAGACTTGTTAGATAAAGGTTTTATTCGTCCGAGTTCGTCACCGTGGGGTGCCCCGGTGTTATTTGTCAAGAAGAAAGACGGCTCGATGAGAATGTGTATCGACTACCGTGAGTTGAATAAAGTAACTATCAAGAACCGTTACCTGTTGTCGAGAATTGATGAATTGTTCGACCAATTGCAAGGTGCTAGTTATTTCTCAAAGATCGATTTGAGGCCGGGTTATCACTAAGTTCGAATGAAGGAAGACAGCACCGAGAAGACGACCTTTCGTACACGGTATGATCATTATGAGTTTCTAGTGATGTCGTTTGGTCTTACGAACGCGCCAGCCATTTTTATGGATTTAATGGATCGGGTTTGTAAACCATTTCTCGATAAGTTTTTGATCGTATTCATTGATGATATTTTGATTTATTCGAAAACCGAGGAAGAACACGAGGGCCATTTGAGACTTGTGTTGGATGTGTTGAAACGTGAAAAGTTGTATGCAAAATTCTCTAAGTGTGAATTTTGGTTGTGGGAAGTACAATTCTTAGGTCACGTGGTGTCACGTGATGGTATTAAATTCGATCCTTCAAAGATTGAAGCGGTGTCAAATTGGGAGCCTCCGAGAATCCCACCGAAGTGAGAAGTTTCCTTGGATTAGCCGGATATTACCGAAGATATATACAAGATTTCTTGAGAATTGCGGTTCCACTCACGAAGTTGACGAGAAAAAGTGAGAAGTTTGTGTGGGAGAAGAAGCAAGAAGAGGCGTTTGGGTTATTGAAGGAAAAGTTATGTAACGTGCCGATTCTTACATTACCAGATGGTATGGAAGATTTTGTGGTTTATAGTGATGCCTCGAATCAAGGGCTCGGTTGTGTGTTGATGCAAAGAGGTAAAGTGATCGCGTATGCTTCACGACAATTGAAAGATGCGAAAAAGAGATACACGACACACGACTTGGAGTTGGCGGTGATTATATTTTCCTTGAAATTGTGGAGGCATTATTTATATGGTACTCGGTGTACATTATACACGGATCATAAAAGCCTACAATATGTGTTTACTCAAAAAGATCTTAATATGCGAAAAAGAAGGTGAATCGAGTTGATCAATGACTATGATTGTGAGATTGTGTATCATGCGGGAAAGGCTAATGTGGTGGCCAATACATTGAGCCAAAAGTCTATGAGAAGCCGAACTGAGGAATATTAACGCGTATTGAAGTCATCTAGAGTATTATCGAAAGAATCAAGAATGCCCAACGAGAGGTTATGGGAAAAGACGAGTTAAGACAAGAACGGTTGGGTAAGAACCAACATTTTGTTGAAAATGCACAAGGGTTGAAAACCGTAGGCGGTCGAGTTTGGGTTCCTAAATTCGGGGGTACCCGTAAAGAGTTGTTGAATGATGTGCACAAGTCAAAGTATTCGATTCACCCGGGGGTACAAAGACGTACCAAGATATGAAACAGGTTTATTGGTGGCCCGGAATGAAGGCGAGAGTAGCCAAGTACATCTCGAAGTGTGCCACATGTGCACAAGTGAAAGCCGAGCATCAAGTACCGTATGGAGTAGCTCAATCATTGAGGTGGTTCGACTCCACGGAGTTCCTTTTTCGACAATATCTGATAGAGACGCAAGGTTTACCTCGAGATTTTGGAGATCGTTACAAGAAGAGTTGGGTACAAAGTTGCGGTAGAGCACAACTTATCACCCGCAAACCGACGGTCAAAGTGAAAGAACGATTCAAACTGTTGAAGATATGTTGAGATCGTGTGTGTTAGATTTCGGGGGTAAATGGGATAAACATTTACAGTTAGTCGAGTTCTCGTATAATAATAGTTATCACTCGACGATTAAGATGCCACCGTATGAGGCGTTGTATGTGAGAAAATGTAGGACTCCTTCTTGTTGGCTTGAAGCGGGAGAGACAAAGCTCACGGGTCCCGAAATCGTAAAGGTGACGAAAGAAAAGATTGGTATAATACAAGCCAACATGAGAGCCGATAAAGATAGACAACGAAGCTATTCGGGTTTGAAGAAAAGACCATACGACTTGGATGTCGGTGATATGGTAATATTGAAAGTGTCACCTTGGAAAGGTGTAATGCGGTTTGGAAAGAAAGGAAAATTAAGTCCAAGGTATGTTGGACCGTTTAATATATTGAAGCGAATTGGGCTTCAAGCATTCAAGTTCGAACTTCCACCCGAGCTTCAAGGTGTGCATGACACCTTTCACGTGAGTTACTTGAAGAAGTTTATTGGTGAAGTTGAAAATATTATCCCATTGCAAGAGCCCGAAGCTATATTAGAGACAAAGACAAAAAAGCTTCGGAATAAAGAGATCGAGTTGGTATTGGTCAAGTGGAAGCATTCCCTTGTACCAAATTTGACTTGGGAAGTCAAAGACGAGATTCGGAAAAGGTACCCGGATTTTGTGAACTATGATGAGATTCCAAGGACAGAATCTTCTTAAGTGGTAGATAGTTGTAACGACCCGAATTTTATAAATAAAGAAATTATATAAAAATATGATAAATAAGGATAAATTGTTTAAAGAACGTAGGAATTGGTTTCGTGTCATTTGGACACCGTATGAGAAAGTTATGGACGTAACCGGGTCGAAGTAGGGACCAAAACTGCAGCCCTGCTGCATCAGGTAGTTCGCGGCGCGAACATATGTCACGCTCGTGAACATTGGACAGAGAGTTGGGTTTTTCAGAGATCGGAGTTCATGGCTGGTTCACGATCGGGAAGTGTTCGCAACACGGGAAGTTCGCGGCACGAACTCCCGTTCACGAACACGAATCCTGTCAGACAGCATTGAATACAGGATTTGGCTCATTTATTGCATTATCAAACCCTAGTTGCTTCCTTTGGCGACTTTTTAGTGCATGAGCAGTTCTTGGGCGATTTCTTCACTAAACCTTGGTTGATTTCACTCCTAGTTGAAGATTAAAGGTAAATCTTCACTCCTTGATGTTTGTAGCTTTAGATCTATGGGTTTAGAAGCTTGAGTTTGAAACCTTAGTTCTTGGGTTTATGGTTAATGGTGAAATAAATGTGGTATACACTTAATATATGGTATTTTAACAAAGAAAACCAATGTATGGTTAAGATTTGTAAGAATCTTAAGATTTGGTTAAACCTAGGGTTTTGTAAATCACCAAAATTGGGGGAAAGTGTTAATAAAGGGTTTCTAATGATAAAAGGGTTTATTGTTAGTAGTGTTTGTTGTTGAACAAGTTATGATTGTTATACTAGGCTTTTGGAGAAGTCTTGGAAGGTGGTAGCTTGTTGAGGCAAGAGAATTGTGTGTGAAGAGCACATTAGGAGCTTTAATTGTTAAGGTGAGTACATGTGGACTTTACTGAGTACATAGCCATGAATATACATTTCGTGACATATGTCGAGTCTATTTAATTATTGTGTAGAATTTTAGTATATGGAGTTAGTTATATATGGTTGAATATAGTTAACTAACTTGTTTGATGATTGATGTGATAGCCGAAGACTTTTATTGAAATAACTGTTGAGTTATAGTAAGGATGAGATGATGTGATGATGCGGGGGATCCCCGATCATGAGGATATGGAATGGGGAGCATTTGGGCGGATCTCCATCGGTCCATTCCATGATAGTAGTCTTACTAACTGAAGGTAGTCCGGCGAGTAAGGCATGTATAGGTAGATTAGGTGATTCCCTCTTTTCTTTACCTTGAAGCTTATTAATGCGGGGGATCCCCGGTTAATAAGTTAAGGTGGTTATAGTTAGTTCGGGGGCATCCCGATAACTAGATATGATTGGTTAGGAAAGGAAGGATTTTAGAGTCACAATAGGGTGACTAGGTAGATGGATGATTTACTTGTATAATTGTTTATATGTTATATTATTCTTATTATCATCGGGGTCTAAACCCATGTAGCTCACGAGACTTTCTTGTCTCACGTACTCCTTGTTGTTTTTGGTATTTACTCAGGTTCGGGATCGAAGATTTAGGTACGCATGGATAGAGATGCAGGGCCTAAAATAGAAGAACACTAGAGCGGACTTATTCTTAGCTTTGGTTTTGATATATTTTGTAACACCAAACTTATACTCTGATTTTCATACCCAAGGTTTTTGTATCCGTATTTTGGAACCGTTCTTCTATTTATGAAAATGATATATTTTGGCCAAATGTTTTGTTTTAAAAATTGAGGTGTTACATGTTCTTAGTCCATGGTATGAGTTTTTTTGGTTCTCACTTACATCGGGTCCCACACCGAATTCTTTTCTTCCTTTATTTTAATGGACTAATGACATTTAAGGAGGCAATTAGGCTTGAAGATATCAACATATCATATTTTTTTTGTTTTAGGATGGCCCGGGTTGGAACCATTGCAAAGCTCATTGATATAAACAAGAGACCACTTCAAGCCATTGTTTTGAAAACCGGGTTGAACTGGGTGGTCAAGGAGGTGTCCGGTCAGATTGAAGGCGGTCTGATTAGCAATTAACGAACCGATGGGAACCGGTTGATCTCTCAAGAACAAGTATAAAGCCGGATTCGGAACCGGGTAAAATTGTTGTTTAGAATAAAAATTTTAATACACAAAAGCTTATAATTAAAAAATAGAGCAAATTACATCGAAATCTCATGTGGTTTGTCACTTATTAGAACATAGTCCCATAAGTTTATATATTACACTACGCATCCTTGTTGTATGAAATTTGTTACACCGGTGGTCTCTATCGCCATTAAAAAAAATTAATGACCAAACTACCCTTTTGACATTTGTAATAAAGTAAAGATAAATCAACATATGTAATAAATGTTAAACCATAAGGACATCCGTGAAATTTGCTCAATTAATTGATATTTTTTTCTTTTTCTATTTCATTTTCAGTTTTTTCTCTTTTATTGCTATAACCATTGTAACTCCTTCCCTGCAATCATTTCCCGCCGCTACCTCTAGTCACACACTTGTAGAGCTTCTTTTGAAAACCAATTTGAATAAAAGTACATAATTGATGCCGACGACCTCAATAATAAAACCTCAATAATTGATGCCTTGCAAGGTGGTCCTTGCTGATTCACTATAGACCACCAATTACAACCACTAAAATCGTGATCCAACTTACGGATCCTTAAACCATTCGCTATATGTTGTAGTTGAGGATTCCGACGTCGGAAGTTGTGAAAATGTAGATTTATAAAACCTCAAACCTGTCAAATAGATTGAAAAACCATAGATCTTTTAAACCCTAAACGTGGAAATCAATTGCGAATTAGTGCATGTCGCTAAATGAGTTGGTGTTTTACAGGCGTAGGTCACCAGAATCGTTACTTCCTACTTGTTCTTACTTCATCATTCTAATTACCACATGATAACATATGTAATTCACTAATTCCCTTTTCTCATATTATCAATTGATTTTGATACTTCACACTTGTGTTGATAAGTGAGTAGAATGATAAGTAGAAAGAAATTGTTGAGAGCAATATGATTATTTTTAAGGAAAATGTTTATCAACCAATTTACACCGAAAAAACCCCCACAAATTTAGCATTTTCTTTCCAAGTACAGGCTTCAAAAATATACAATTATTTTGTACGGATCTAATTTAAATTTTTAGAGAAAGTGGCGCTGAGTTGAACAAGTGTGTATGAGTTTGTTACGTATAATCATAGTTTATCTCCAAAAAAGAAGTAGTTATGATCAGAAAATCTCTCTCCGTCATCTTCCTCCACCACCTACAACCATCGCCGATAACCCCTGCGTTCAGTTGTGTATAATAAACAATGGAGCAAAAGAAATACGTAATAGAAGTTGAACCGGCGATCGAGGCTAAAGATGGAAGGCCATCAATGGGGCCCGCTTATCGTAGTATATTCGCTAAAGATGGCTTTCCATCGCCGATTGACGGTTTGGATTCCTGTTGGGACATTTTCCGGTGACTCTTTCTTTAGATTCGCTTTTTTCCGTCTGTATTAATTCATACTCCCTCTACACAATTTAAGAAAAATGCAATTTATTAGCCAATAAAATTTCATCTTTATAACTTAAACTATTTTTTTATTGGTAAAATTTTCAAGTATGGGGCAAATCAAAGGGAAATATGGACAACAAAATTGGGACGGTGGGAGTATAACTTTTTATCATTTAGATTTAAATAGACGTATCAATAGATGTTGTCAAGGTAAATCTATATGATGTTTTTCCAAAGATATTTTCATGTTCTTTTTAAACTGAATTTGTACAAATTTTGATGGTTTTGTGAAAACGTTAAGCTTACTCTGCCTTTATCGCAAAAGTAGAATAACTTTTTCCATAATAAGCAAATGTGTTGGATGGATTTTTAAGCATTTCTTTTTAGGAAAAGTCACAAATACATTATAAAGTAATACGGATTGTATATATTTATTCTGAAGTATTTGTTTGATGATGTTACAGTATGTCAGCAGAAAAATATCCAGATAACAAAATGCTTGGCACCCGTGAATTTAAAGATGGGAAGGTATATAACATGATCTTAATTTGTTTGTGTGTAAATTGACAATTGTTTCTGCAGCATGGGAAGTACGTGTGGTTGACTTACAAACAAGTATACGACAAAGTCATACAAGCTGGGAATTCAATTCGTGCTTGTGGAGTTGACCCCGTAAGTCAAATAACTTTCAAATTTCTTAAAAATTTCAATTTAAAGTAATCTGAGCCTGTAAACAGTTAAATGATGATGTGTACTTACAAACATCGATTGGTGATATTATAGGGAGAAAAGTGTGGTATGTATGGTGTCAATTGTGCCGAATGGATGATGAGCATGGAGGTACTTTATTATCCCTCTAATTTCCTAATTATGCTATCATTTGTTACATTATGGTCAATATAAGTCAACTACTTAACATTTTAGAATTATGTTCTAATGCTTCTGAATTAATGCAGGCATGTAATGCTCATGGCTTGTACTGCATACCACTATATGATACCTTAGGTAAGTTATAAAGCTTTTTGAGCTCAATGATTTTATTTTTTATGGATATAGTATTAATATATAAATCACGATTTGTGTCGTGTAGGTGCTAATGCTGTAGAATTCATCATCTGTCACGCTGAGGTTAAAATTGCTTTTGTAGAAGAGAAAAAGATCCCCGAGGTAATTGTTCCTACACTGCTATTTTATTACAACTGATTATCTGATTCTGATTATTTTGTATCAGAAAATCGTTATCAATAATATCCTTTTTGTGATTCAGGTGATAAAAACATTCCCGAAAGCTGGAGAATATCTAAAAAGTAAGTTATTATATCGTCTAATAATCTATTGCGTATACTAACTTATATGCATACTTCATATAGCAATTGTGAGCTTTGGAAAAGTTACTCCTGAACAGAAAGAACAAGTAAAAAACATTGGTTCGGTATTACACTCATGGGATGAGTTTTTGGCATTGGTAAGTTTTACCATTCCAGTTTCTAGTCTGCTTTGACTTTCATAAAATGCGACATTTGACTATTTGACTTTTATGGAGTTGCAGGGGAAAGACAAACAGTTTGACTTGCCAGTGAAGAAGAAAACAGACATTTGTACAATCATGTACACAAGTGGAACAACGGGCGATCCTAAGGGTGTTTTAATTTCAAATAACAACATTGTCACACTTATAGCTGGTGTCCGCCGTCTGTTAGATTCTGCTAATGAGTCAGTGAGTTCCATAATTCATACCCTTCTATTTTATCATGAGAATTAATTTCTACAATACCACACTGTACAAGTAATACTGCACACTGTACAAATATATAAAGCAACTATTTTGGTGTGTAAGTTAAAATGTGTGGTGTAAAAATCACCATCTTTTTATATCATATTTGCTAATTAATGAAATTTTTACAGTTGACGGAAAAGGATGTATATCTGTCATTTCTACCTCTGGCGCATATATTTGGTCGGGTGATTGAAGAATGTATAATACACCATGGGGGTTCGATAGGGTTTTGGCGAGGGGTAAGAATGATTCACAAAATCCCGTTAATTTCTCAACAGATTAATCGTGTTATAATATGAGCAATAACATATGCAGGATGTTAAATTACTGATTGAAGACATTGGGGCGCTGAAACCTACTATTTTCTGTGCTGTTCCTCGCGTTTTAGAAAGAATTTATTCTGGTAAGTTTCAATCAATGACAACGTACGTGAATTTTACTATGATTAATAATGGTTTTGTTTTGATCAGGTTTGCAACACAAGATTAATCATGGGAGTTTTTTCAAAAATAAATTGTTTAATTTAGCCTACTCATAGTGAGTAACATAATTTTGTTTCTTACAGAATGTTGTTGATTTTATTCCTTTATTATTGATTTTAAATTAAATATGGTTGTGTGCAGTAAGTTGTATAATATGAAGGGTGGAAGTAAACATGAAGAGGCATCTGTACTAAGTGACAAACTTGTTTTCGGAAAGGTTCGGATTCCAACATCTTTTATGTGTTCTCTCTTGTGTTTTGACCCATTTTTACTTATGAGTGAGTCAATTCGGGTTATATTCTCTCTCCAATTGGTTAAATGGGTAGGATAAACAAGGAGCTACAAATGTTAATAATGTATAAAACCTTGTACACCTTCTTTTTATGAAAAAGGTTACATTATTAAAGAAATAATATAATTTTGGCAATTTGTCTATGATACACAATTTGTTAATTTTGTGTAGGTTAAGCAGAGTTTAGGTGGAAGGGTGCGTATAATCTTATCTGGAGCGGCCCCACTTGCTCCACATATAGAAGGTTTTCTCAAAGTGGTTGCATGTTGTCACGTCCTTCAAGGATACGGTAATTACAACGTGTCATTTTTAATAATTAGTGTGCTAACTATAATTATAAACACACCATTCTTAGTTTATTACAATAGTGATAAAAGGGTTAATGCATGTAATAGCCATCTACTTTAAAGAGTTTGTTGAACATGGTCGCATCACTAAACTAAACCTTATAGGTGCAACATCATATGCTTTACCATTAAATAACATTTTTAGCTCTACCTAAATTGGAACACTTCTTAACAAGTAAAACCACATAACAAGAACAAAAAAAAGTATGTTGCATCAATGATCACACTTGTTAAAGTACGTACCTAGATATAACATGCGTTAACGTTAAACAAAATATGCGTTAATAATAATAATGTTACTCGTATATATGTAGGCCTGACCGAAACCTGTGCTGGATCATTTGTGTCACTACCAAATGAAATGAGCATGTTGGGTACAGTGGGCCCACCGGTACCAAATCTGGATGCTCGTTTGGAGTCTGTTCCAGAGATGAATTATGATGCTCTTTCGAGTACACCACAGGGCGAAATATGCATAAAAGGGGATACTTTATTTTCAGGCTATTACAAACGTGAAGACCTTACAAAAGAGGTCCTAACCGACGGCTGGTTCCATACAGGTCTTTAATTTCCTATAAAAAATGATACGTTTTTAATCATGTTTTAATACATGAATAATATATATCTGAAGTACTTTATTATATATGTTTCAGGTGATATTGGTGAATGGAAACCAGATGGAAGCATGAAAGTTATTGATCGCAAGAAGAACATATTTAAGCTTGCACAAGGAGAATATGTAGCTGTTGAAAACTTGGAAAATGTTTATGGTCTTGTTCCTGCTGTTGATGAAGTATGTTTTATTTTACAAGTATTATATCATCCATGCAAGTTGATATATATATCCATAGAAGTGGGATCGGGTGAGGACTCAAATTTTGGTGAGGACTGTAAGGACAATTCTCAACCAATCATATTTAAAAATTAGGATCATTTTCAGAATTTATGATCATTGAGATCCTCATAAAGATCCTAAAGTTCTGACAATGATTCATTTTAAAAAAATGATTGGTTGAGAATTGTCCTCGCAGTCCTCACCAATTTTGGAGTCCTCATCGGATCCTAACCCTATATATCTATATGTGCGTGTGTGTGATTATCTGTAACGTTCAATTGGTGCTTATATTAGGTATGGGTATATGGGAATAGCTTTGAGTCATGTCTTGTAGCTGTTGTAAACCCGAACAAGAAAGACGTGGAAAGTTGGGCCCGCGAAAACAATGTATCGGGAGATTATGATTCCCTTTGTCAAGATCAAAAAGTGAAAGAGTACATGCTTGCAGAGCTAAACAGAATTGGGAAAGAGAAAAAGGTACGTTATCCTCTGTTATTTACACTAACTACTTTTAGCTAATTAATTAATGCATTAGTTGCGGTTACAAAAAAACTAACTTAATTAACTCCAAAAGAAGGGTTTAGGAGGTCATATGCATTAAGGGGGTGTTTGGGATTGCGATATTAATAATCTAGCTTATAGTATTTGGATAAGAACAACGAATGAGTGATTATACATCATTTTGGAAAAGCAGATAAGGAGGTGCTTTTTTGACACCCCTAAGAATAAACTTTATTTAACATGTACCCCAAATAATTTATTTGAGTTGACGATTTAAAAAACAAAAAACAGAAAACAAAATCTAGATCAACTCACAAGTAAATGGGTCAAAATTGCAGCCACTAGTCTTTTTGGTATGATGTGTAACTGTAACCATTGTTTTGCAGTTAAAAGGGTTTGAGTATATTAAAGCAGTTCACATTGACCCATTACCATTTGACATTGAGCGTGACCTTCTGACCCCGACCTTGAAGAAGAAAAGGCCTCAAATGCTGAAATATTATCAGGTACATTTACGAAATAATCACATATTTCTTTATTTAATTGGACATAAATCACATAATACATTCTCAATATCTATCCATTGTGAAAACATTATTTGTCAATTTGTTTTGTTCAAATGAGTAGAAACTCGAACGAGATCTATTTTTTATGTATACATCTTAAATTGTTTTATTATAAATGTTAGATTATTATTATTGTAATTGATTAAAGGCTGATGGAAAAATTATCAGATAGTAAAATACAAGCCATTATTGCATTACTAATTTTGGTTATTAAATGGTTGAAACACATGTTTGTTTGTCTGCAGACTATAATTGATGATATGTACAAGAGTACAAAGAATTGAAGTGTGGGCTTCCTCAAGGCTTTCCTTTTATTTAAATAATATGTGTTATTTTCTTGTATTTGCAATTAATTCTTTTGATATATTACTTGTACTTTATACAATTCATGATGAACTATTGAAATATTAGATCTTGAAAGAGTATAATTGCTTAGGTCTTTGGAGGATAAGACTGAAATCTGTTTTAGAATGATCAATGAACTTAACCATCGTTGTCCTTTCCGAACGTTTCTTTTACCATTTGAAAATCGGTTTTAGAATGATCGATTTCAAGAAACCAGTCCATATTTGCTAATTTAGGGGTGAGCACAGTCTAGAAACCGATAGAATCAAAATTGAAAATGATAAATTTTTAAAACTGAAACCGAACTGATTACATGTTTCCGGTTTTGGTTCGGTTTTTTTAGCCTAAATGTTTAACGCAGATAATTTGTCATAATACAATATTTGGCTTATTATACAAAGTTTTTAGGAACTACGGTGTGTCTGCATAAAATCTAAAGTACAACAGGTTGGAAAGCAAAATGTAAAGGTCAATAAAAGTCAACAAAAATAAGCCATATCTCTACTTGGGTGATGTATCCAAATTACCAGGATTAACAACCATTGTAGATGCAAACTGCATTGATAGTAGTTCTGCTCTGCTATATTTCAACCTCTGGTCTGTCAAATATGATTACCAAAATTAAATTACCATAATAATAAATCTAACTTAAAAAAATGATTTAGGTGGTTTTATGCAATGAATTTGCGTACCTATAATGTTAGTCATCTCAGATTTAAGTGGTGATGATGAAAATCTTGTTTGCTTCAAAGGAGAAGGATATTTGTTGTCAAATAAAGACGTATCCACAACTTCATGCTTCACTTCAATCTCTGGATGCCATTGACAAAAAGTCAAAATAGCATCTTTGGTCAACAACCAACACCCAGTCAAATCCAGAAGTTTAAGTGAAGTTGATGGATTGAAAGAAAGAATTCCTGAATTTGTTAAAACAGCATCTCGTATGGTGAGATTGATTAGATTTGGGATAGATGATAAGTTGTGTAGTGAAGAGTCAGTTAAGTAACTGCTTTTGAGTGAAAGATGAGTTAGTTGTTTGAAGTTTGATATGGGATTGATTGATTCGTCTTTTAGTGGGGTTTCTTCAAGATTTAATTTTTCTAAATTTTTCAGATTTTCAAGAAATGTTAATGACGGAACCGATTCTGCATCCCTACCACTTTCTTGGATCACACCTGCTCATTAGATAAACAAGTAAATTACACAAATGGTCCTTTAAGCTTGTACCGTATTACATATTTGGTCCTTTAATTTCATAAATTACACGGATAGTCCTTTAGTTTCATTAAATAAACAGACGTTTATTTTTCCTGTCAAATATGGTCACGTGTGATGCACGAGGGGGTAAATCTGTCCTTTTCCCTTTACCAATTTGAAACCCATCAAAACCCGTGGAAGAGTTAACGTCTGTTTAGGTAAAGGACCAAACATGTCAATAGTTTTAGAAATAAGGACAACCAATGTAGTTTATGAAACTAAAGGACCAAATATGTAATATGGCACACACCTAAAGGACCATTTGTGTAAACAGTTATTCATTCAATTTTGGGTTTCAATAAAAAGATACCTCTGACATTTGTACCCTTCATGCTCACAACTCTTAATGAAGGTATCATGCCAATGTATGAAATAGCAACATCATCAGTTGGTGTACAATCCAACAACATGATTTCAAGTTTCGGAACATGTCCAGTCAGCATCGCTATTCCCACCGAACTCACTCTCGTATTGCTTAAATTCAAAGTTTTCAAATTTGATCCAACGGTTGCTACAAATCCAACTGAATCATCCCCAATTAAGTTACCACTAACATCCAAATACTCTAAACCATGCATACACGGTAAACACGACAGGTCCCGCAAAGAGGAGTTTGATAGGTTTAAGAATGATAAACATGTGGAATCGAAGTATGAAAAGGTTCTAGAAACATCTTTAAATATAGCTCCAGCCAGAATAAGTGTTGATAACCGAGCTTTGTTGCCTTCTCCCTTTAGTATGGAATGTATAGTACAATTGCTCATGTTTAGGTATGTAAGAGATGTAACGTTTGGTAACACGGTTACCTTTGTCCAAGCTAGGTTTAGGAAGTTCAGATTTGGGAATCTTTGAAGTATAAATGCGCCTTCGTTGGTTATTTCACTTCCCCAGAGATCAAGGTGTTGTAAATTTGTCAAAACCTATAAAGAATATGTTATGTTACACGAGAATAAAATAATGATAGATGATAAGGAACAATACCTGAAGAGATAAAAGGGCTTTATCATTAATAAACAAGCCTCCTAAATCCAACTTAGATAAATTTTTTAGTGAAGAAATACATGTAACACCGTTTGTAGTGACACTTGTTTCTGATATACATAATGTTTCAATAGTTTTGATAGACAAAAGATGCATAATTCCAGCATCATTAACTTTTGAGCATCTAGAAAGATCCAACTCCTTTAAATAATTCATACCTGATACAAGATCAGAACACTTTATGTTTTACAAGGAATTAGGTTTGAAAAATAATGCAGAAGGCATACCTGAGAGAGCCCAAAGTGCAGAACTGTTGATTTTGTGACAATCAGAAAGATTTAAAGAGTACAAGTATTGAAAGGCGCCCAGATATGCCATCCATTCTGCATCAACATAGCTCTCACCTTTCAGATTAACCCTTTCTACACTGTATTTGAACACTCTGCACAAATATTCGAAACTTATCTAAATTAATAAATTCAATATATTGTAAGTGAATTTATGATACCACTAAAAATACTACATTAACAACAAAGAACTTGAACAAGAATACAAGATAAGATGTCATCTGACACCATAATCACCCAATAAGCACATTGATTATTAAATCATCTGCAGTAAAGCTTGAGATATAGGTATTGACCTAGAGAATATGAGAATTTGGATTCGCTAATTATATTTTTCAGATTTAGGTATTTTGTGTATATAAGAAATCTATAAAAACCAGTTGAAATGTTTTTTTTCTAGAAATCTATAGTTTTCAGATTTCAGATTTAGATTTAGATATTTTGTGCTAATTATAATGTTTTTTCTAGAAATGAGATCATCCGATACCAATAACTGTCAATATTAAAAGATTATAGTCTACATAGAAGAGCATTTCTACCAAAAACGAAAAAATGTGATTATATAGAATTTGTCTCTACTATAATAAGTTAATAGCATTCTAAATCTATGTAATCTATGATCATTACTCAATTGTGGATCTAAATACACATATATCTTCAAATCAATAACAAACACACCAAACAGTAGTCTTTAAGTAACTTTACTTATTTTCAGATACAAATATCATTTCCTGTGCTACTGAATGTGTTATAAATATCAAATAACCAATTTAGATGGCGAAATGCCACATAGCGATCGAGAAAACTTACTCCAGAAGAGATGGATATAGAAGTCGACGACCGAGAAGCCGGTGGAGTAGAGCTTCGGCGAGCTGAGACGGCAAACGCTCGAGAGTCCGCCGCTGTCTCCGCCACGAATCGACGGCGTCTGCGCTTTGTGTGGCCGCTTCGATGCAGAGACGTACAAGAGGACTCTCCAATTCACATCCTTCTTCCGTAAACAGGCTCTGATCCGCCATTGTTTGTAATTTGACTTCTTTTTTCTTTGATCGGTTTCTGTTTGCACGGATTTGAAGACGATTTGGACAAATCCAGATTGGGGAAGACCGATAATTATTTGGACGAAATAGAAAGACTGGTAATTCCAATTTATCTAAATGACTCAGTTAGTCCTTTCTCTTTGTCTTATTTACACAAAGAGCACGTTTTGTATAAATCTTATGACCAAGGTAACAGACACCATTAGTACCACAAAACAAAACTTCTATGTTTATTTTTTTGAACGGCACTTAATTTATACCATTTGTCCACAACGAGACTTGAAGTATGGGTAACACCTTATACATCACAGGAAAATCAGATTTAATAAAATTTAAAAGTTTTTAGTTTTTTACTTTTAAAAATTTATCTAAGATCCATTATCTGATGCTATACTGTTTTGACTCGGTGACTTGGTGGTCCAACCAGAAAATTTTATACATAAGTGTAATTAACTTAGAGTTTTGAGATATTTAATTCTTTAATCATCTTTTACTTAAGTAATTGAGTTTGTAAACCAATCGTCATTCGTTTGCTTTAAGAGATGCTCAAACAAGAGTTTAAAAAACCCGGAATCAGAGTTAAAACCAGCTCAGATTCGGTCAAAGTTGGTCAAAACTAGACTAGTCAAAACCGGATCGGAATCGAACCAAATTCAAATAAAAAACTTGAAAACCGATAAAAACCAGATCGAAACCGGATTTAGTTCAGTCATTTTGTTAGACACAAGATTACTCCTATATTCCAATCCGGATTTAAAACCAGTTTTCCCTAATCTAGTTTCCAAACTGGTTTATCTCATGGATACTCGAACCAATCTAAATCCAACAAATTGAGATCCAAACCGATCCGATAGGCTCAATCCAGTTTTTCAATCCTGTTCTAACTCTTAATATCGTTATATTTGGATTTAAAAATAATAATTTGTACAACATTCTAATGGATTGAGTTGATATATATATCATTACACGTTTCAAGTATTAATACTCTATTAATATATTATCGTTTTGTTATTATGAATAACTAGTTTTTGTTGTGGTGTCGAATGGCAAGCCACTAGCGGTCCAAACTCCAACCATTGTTAACTTTTTGAGCCATTTGGTTGTTAACTTTTGGGTATCAATAGATGTCTTGGCCATTTGGGTTTTAATTGTGAAATAGATTGAAATTGCAAAATTTATATTCATATTGCAGAATTTACAAAGCACAAGTAATATAACACAAAGAAACAGACACAACTTCAAAGCTGTTTTGAAGTTAAAACGTAAAAAACAAAAACAGAAAACATAACTCTAATCTCTCTTTTTACCCTGTTGAGAGGTATAATTTTTTGTTTTTGTATACTCACTCAACTGCATAATTCCACTTACTTACCATAATTTAAAAAGAAAAAAGAAGACCTAATGAATGAGGAAGGTAAAAGAGGATGAGCACTTTTTGTAATAATAAATAAACTCTCCTCACTCTCTTCTTACTCTATTCTTCAGATCTTTTTATAAAAAAAAAAAACCAAAAATAGTATCTTTTTGTGTACTTTCACAATTCTCACAAATCCCATAAAATTGTTGCTTGTTAGAATGTGTTTTTTGTTCAACGCGTAGTTTTGACTTTTAGGCCAATGTGTAGCTGGAAACCGAGACGTCTGCAAAAGAAGCACTATGGATGTACACAAACTCTATGCTTTTGCCAGCTGGCAGTGAGTTGACCCATGTTGGGAACCCATAGGACCCACCTGCGGTCTTGGTTAGACCCCAGAGTGGACCGTAGAGCTTGGAGACGTTTAGGTTGAAGTTCTTGATTGTCTTGCCTGATTTGTTGGTCACTATGGCCGAGTATCTGAAGTATGTTTTTCCATTCGATACCCATGAAGTTGTTGCCTTTTGATCAATGCCAATTGCACCTAAAAAAACAACATTTATATAATTAAAAATGAAAAACATGAGATCGATCATCGTAGAAAATGGTGGAATTAGTACCTGAAGATGGAGAAACTTTAGCTTTTGGAGTAGGCTTTGGTGGAACAGCAACAGGTTTATGAAGAGGAACTTCAACTGCAAAACAATATAAAGTTTTCACTATAAACATCCGAAACAAAAGGGTACATTTGACATTTCATATTTAACAAAAAATGTAACAAATTTTACCTGGAAGAAGCTGATTATGACCAGCATTTAACCTAGCCAATATTCCAAGAAGTGGCGCATTATTATAAGTGGCAGGCTCAGTTTGCTCATAATTATCTCTTTGGTCAGCAAAGTTGTCATAAGCATCAG
This sequence comes from Calendula officinalis, assembly GCA_963853835.1. Taxonomy (NCBI): domain Eukaryota; kingdom Viridiplantae; phylum Streptophyta; class Magnoliopsida; order Asterales; family Asteraceae; genus Calendula; species Calendula officinalis. The sequence continues at coordinate 49,337,155 of OY970823.1, forward strand.
GACCGCCAACAATGGCACCGGTTAAAAGGTTGGGGTCACTTGCCTTTCGGCTAAACCATGTGGCATAACCACCTCTGCAACTGACAAACGACGGGTTAACCTTGATTGATACAATTGATGAACCGCGATGGTGCACTTGTTGTGGGAAGTTGTTTCCATATCCGACCATGTAGCTTGTTGCTCTTGGATTGTCTCCAAGAATATAATCCACCTTAACAAAAATTAATTACAAACAACAAAAAATGTCAGATTACGTATAAATATTTGTAATAAAGACTTATCTTATGATTTTCACTTATTTAGCGCTTTAACCCCTTGTTTATTTGCTCAACAGTTTTATCCTAAATTTTGGTTGATTTAAGTGTTAACCCCTAAATTTAGTTGACTTGACATTTCAACGCTTTGACCTCTAAACCGCCAAACTTGTGATGCAACTTTTAGGGTTAAATACAATTTAATCCCTAAAATTTCACATATATGACAGTTTAACCATCAAACATAATTGTAATAATTATTACGTTCCAAAATTATTGTCCACTAGACAAAAACTGTGTTTAAGAAAATTACATTATGCCGCAAATAAATTCTCTTTCACACATAAATACTTTTTGATTGGTTGAAACTTAAAAGTACGCAATTATTTTAGGACATATCAAAATTGAAAGATGTAAGATAAAATTAAGATGGAGAAAGTTGTTACTAAAAATGTTTGAAAAGTTTACATAAAAGTTAAGGAAATCAAATGGCAATAAAGAAGTTATGAGTTAATCAGCTTTTGTAAGTATTAAGTTGTGAATAACTTGTGACAGAAGTCAAGTAAATTAAAGTCAATAGACTCAATTAAGCATGTGGGAAAAAAATATAGTTTGAATTAAAAGTTTTTTCTATTTTTTACCTGTGACTTGGCAAATGCGAGAAGCTCTGAGGGGTGGACAGTGCCGGAAGCACAGTGCAAGTCCTTCCGAGCGGCAGTGAGGTGGTCGGAGTAGACACCGAGGAGGAAAGCGGCACTTGTCACAAATTGCAAGTTGTTCCATCGTTGCCGGTAAATTAGACCTCCGGGAGTCCTTTGAACATTCCGGTTAGCCTTTCCCATGCACGAACACATAAACATCTCCGCTTTTTCTTGGTATTTTCCAAACACCGCTGAGTGGCTGCCGGCGTTCCCTCCCATCAAAATCTGCATACGTCATCACATATTTGATTTTACTTCATTTGTCGTTAATTATTTAATTAGTATTTAAAAGAATTACCATAGAAACGAGAGTCTGAACACCAGCATACTTAACGTCCCAACCGAACTCGGTCATGGCCCACCCGGTCCCACCAAGATTATCACCGTTTTCCCCTAAGTAATTCAAGTAGTACTGCTCGTTTGTAGCCTTGTACAACCAAGCAGCTGCCCAAAGTAATTCATCCTGTGCATATTCAAAAAGTCAACATTATAAAATTACAAAAACGTAAATAAGAACAAGTGGGACTAGAAGAAGGGTGATAGTAGTAAGTTAAAATTGTAAATACGTACGGCGTATCCACTGACTGATCGGTAGTATTTCTGGGCCACGGAGATGCTACTGTCATATTTGCCCCTGTATTTGTCGGCAAAATTGAAGAGCTGAAAAAAGTAGATACGTAAATAGGTGGACACGTGCAAGGGTAATATAGGAAACAGACAAAATATTTAAATGAGTGGGGTGGAGTGTGCATTATATGTTAGTACGGCACAACGCACCGACAGTGTATGGTTTCACGTGGCAAGGCATACACTAGTGTAAACATGTACTGTTGAGCCCACATTATACGTGATATACGGCAATTACTTTTCACCTTTTTTCTCACGAGCATCTTTTCAATATTGTTAATAAAATATTTAAATAAACATTTTTAAACACAAAGTTGGTATGTTTTATTTATAATAATTCAATAAATCCAGTAAGTCAAATAAAGTACTCTATATATCGCGGCTTATTAATCGTGTCATTTTGACTTAAGTATTTCTTTTGTTTTAAAATGCGTACACATACCCTTTATTCATATAAAGGTATACCATGTTTGATATAATTATATAATAATAGCTTAATAAAGGTGTTTAATTATTGATCCAATTTCATAATCATAAGTAAGGACAAACTGAATAAAGTTTGCTCTACATTATCAAATTAACTAAAGACAAAAAATAATTATATCAAAAATTACAGTACGCGCCACATAATTATACTTCCTCTTATTAAAACTAGATGATACATTGTAAATTTTATGATTTTTGAATCAAAATATTATAATAAATGTTAGATTAGATTATATTAGATAGTTAGTGAGTACGCACACATATGGTAAATTATATATGTATATCATTTATTTTGATACATCAAAAATTGAAAATATATCACTTATTTTGTTAAGTGAAGAAGTATAATAAATCTCAAAAAAGTAGTAAAAGAATCATTAAAATCCATAATTTAATTGTATAATATTTAATGGTGATCTTCCAATATTCATATTATATGCATATTGAAAATCAATGAACCCAACCATGAGTTAGTTATAAAATAGAGTTAAAAGGGTACAAAATTGCACATTTTTGTCACTATATGTATGGAAAAAGAAATGTCATAATAAAATATTTGGAGTTTAGTTAGTATATTCAAGAAAACTACAAAGTTGCAGAAATCATGGTAAGTAGATGTACATTAGCACATAAACGGACATATCCCATGTGAACCGCTATAATGTAACAGGTTTGTAATAACGTGAATAGAAAGACACGTACTTGATGCAAAAATACTTGTACATTTGTTGTACATGGAGAATGAAAAGAACTACAAAGCGTAATCACTTTTGTATGATAAGCAGGATAAATGCAGGTAGACAGACAACTCTGCTAATTTACACCGTCAACAACCAGCCTGACACTAGACTCATAAATTCTTAACTGTCTTTTTTAATTTCAACCGCTTCACTAACATGCACATCCTCGCTTTGCTAACATACGCCAACTTATGATTTTAATTGTGTTATTTTTTTAATAATTTGGTCGTGCTTTACTAAAATATAAAGTACAACCTTATATAGGTTGTGTTACTGGTTGTTACGTGTTGAGTGAAATATATTCTAAGGATACGTAATAAGACAATAATATGTATTTTATTAAATTATACGAGTACCATTTACTGACTTACTAAATAAGTCATTGTCTTATTATTTTATTTTTTAACAAAGAACCAAACATTAAATAAAAACCTTTAATTAACTATAATTTTAAAGTCACACTCAAATATGAATTAATTACTACCTAAATTTGTAAGGTGTACTTTCATACCAGTTACAATTTACAAATGCTTCAAGTAGTTGTACCTTACCTTTTGTAATTACTTGTACCAGTTCAACTAAAATGCAAGTAAAGAGCAAAATAACAATCATACCTGGTGAGCATGTGTAAGGAGTTCTCTTGAATAAGCCGGGTTGGACCGGTGGAACACGATTGAAGCAGCAGCCATAGCTGCCGCCGTTTCTCCGGCGAGATCAGATCCCGGATTATTTTCATCAATTCTGTAAGCACTTCGTGAAGTCGTCATATCCTCCGGCCTTTGCCAACAGTAATGATCCGTATCACCATCTCCAATCTATAATTCAATCAATTATCAAAACTGTTAACATAAGCCACCAAAACGTAACTATATATCGAACAATAATTAATTAAACTGAAGGAAAGTGTATAATTACTTCTCCATATAAAACATGAGGTTGAGGATGAGCTTTAATTAGGTAATCAGTTCCCCATTTAACAGCATCCATGGCGTTGCCGAGCTCACCACTTGACGCCATTTGCGAACCGTATTCTAGAATACTCCATGACATCATTGTTACAGTGAACGCCATTGGAAGCCCAAACTTCACATTATCCCCTGCATCATAATATCCTCCAACCAGATCCACCTACAAAAAAAAATATAAAAAAAATCATCTAATTGTTCCCAAATTAGGTTTCGTAAAACCCTAATTCAATGTTTTTCACGAAAACTGTGTACAACTTACACCACTGGCTTTGCCGTCGAGTAAACCGGAATTACCGCGCCATTTCACTCGCTGATTACCGGGAAGGTAACCGGATCTCTGAGCTTCGAAGAAGAGGATACTTTTGGAGAGTGCTTGACCGTAGTCATGTCCACCTGCTAAAGCTAAAGGTACAAGTGCAATAAGCAGAAACAGAGCAGCTCCCATTGTCATGGATTTCGCCATTGAAACCGATTTTTAAAGGGATGATGTGTTGAATTGACAATGTTGATTTGGTTTATCAGTTTAATTGTCTGATAAACCACTTCCAAAAACGGAAGACTGATTGAGAGAAAGAGAGAGACAGAAGGAAGGGGAAAGATGGTGAAGAAATATAATGAAAAGGGCTTAGTATATATGGAGGAGAGTGGAATAGATAGAAGGTGTAAACATATTTATGCACTTTTTTACATAATTTAAGCAAGCAATAATACTACCTTCGTATAAAAATAAGTGATACATTATGATTTTTTAGGGAAAAGATTAAAAGATAGTTTAATATATATTAAAGTGGGTAGTTAGTGGAGAATGAATCTCACTTATTTTGAATTAAGTGATATTAATGATGTTTAAAGGTAAAAGTAAGGGTAAAATGATAATTTCAATTTATTAAAATACATTGTTAGTGGAGAATGTGTCCAATTTTTTTCCAAATAAGGTAAAATTTAAAAATATATCACTTATTTTGTTTCACCCATTTTAGAAAAATGTATCACTTATTTTGATACGGAGATAGTATATTTTTAGAACAAAGGCATAAAAAGGTAACTAAATATGTATACATATACTCAATATTTTAAATTAGGAAAAACATTAAGATTTCAAAATTTTGTGAATAAAGTTAAAACTCTAATATTTATAATTTGTGATTATTTCATAAAATAATAACAAAGTTTTAAAAGTGTTCCAATAATGTAAATTTACCTTATATTATAGGTTACCCGGTCACTTTATTTAAATTTTATATGAAAATCCCATAATTTGAACACTTAGATTTATATATAGTATATATGATCTAGTAACCTATAATACAAGGTAAATTTCATATAATTATAAAACTTTTAAAATGATGTTATTATTATAGAGTGAAAACAAAGTTTGAGTAACCTAAAAAAATATTTTTTAAATTTTGTTACTATTATATAAAATTAATCCTTTTAATGTAAGATTATCTAGATTATTATAAAATAAAATTTTTAGTATTAGACAATGTGGTGCGGTAAGAAGTTCGTATCCATATGAGCGTGAAGAATGAGGAATATGGTAATTTTACACAACAATAGGTCAAAACCTATGGGTTATGGTGCATCGATAAGTTTTAATTGTTTTTTGAAAAAATGCTTATGCTGTCGACTTGTGGTGATGTATAAGATGAAAATCATCTCGGTTACATTATCAACATAAATTATAGGTGATGATGTTTACACCACATATTTTAATATATATATATACTACAATAGTTGCATTAGCAATTTGTATAACATAAATACTTGTACAGTATGATATAAACATTAAAATATGTGCTATATAAATTAATTCCCATAAATTATAGATATTGTCTTTCACTCTTTCTGAGGTTCTATTAGCATTTTGTTTGCAGAGTTTAATGTTCTCAATAAAGAGTTTCTTTTACTTAAGCTTACATGAAATATTAAATAATTATAAATGGTTACCTTATCGTAACATAATTACTCTAATAAACATATGAATCTGGTCTAGTAAATTCAACGGGTATAATGAATTTTCAAAATGTTATAAATGTAAAGTAATGAATTAATAAATGATGGCCGTTTTGAATTATTATTTTTTATTTAGTGCTTAATTTGAGCTTAATATGAAGTGGTGAGATAGAAAGAGACAGAACAAAAGCATGTGGGTTTTACTTGATTTCATTTCCTGCGAAGGATCGGTGTTGGAAGAATTTTAGTTTATAATTAGAATTTATTTTAATTAAGTCATTGCAGTAAATTGCTGCACAAAAGCCGGGGGAATAAATTAATGCGCCAAATAAATCGTTTCAAATTTTCAAAATCATGTGAATATATTATAAGGGTTTTCGTTAATGACAATCTTTAGGATTGTTATTAAGAGATAATTGCATGTATAAATAATTTATACTTTATTAGTGGAGGTTGATTCCTAAAATGTAGGGCCGGCTATTGATTATTGTACAAATTATTGATATTTGTCTTGACATCTTATTGACAGAACTTATAATTGTCATCATCATTTTCCATTTTATAATAATTCTAAAAGCTTTTGATAATGAAAGTCCTTAGGAATGTCAATAGACACACATAAAAATTTATATATACTAACTAATAACCGCCCTCTTACATAGTTCCTCCTTTAAGTGGAAAATACAAATTAATTATGCATGTTATTAATAATCCTTATAATTGTTATTATCAAAACTCTAATCTTTATTGTATATAATGTATTTTCAATATTGCACGATAAACAAGCTAAATTTTCTACACACCAAGTGGTCATGAATCAGGTGCGAAAAATGAATTTGCATGATTCAAGAATTTAAGTTTTGACAAATTTTGGTTCCAACAATTTGCACTCAAAGAAAAAAACACATGGAAAAACCCAATAAAGGATGTTGACCTCTTTCTCAAGCTCCCGGTTATAAACCAACGTGTGTTTGTTCCACCCAATTAATATAACACCTCAATTTAAACCAATTTAAAAATTAATATTTAAAGTTAAACATTACAAAATCCATAAATCTCAAAATATGATTTAGCAAGAACATTAAAATGATTATCAGAGTATCAAAAACCGGTGTTGCAAATTATATCAAATCGATAGTGTACATGAATTAAAGTAGAACACCGAGCTAATCATATCCAATGATATAACTACAGGCCGCCTAATCCTTAACTCTCGAACCTAAGTACATAACCATAAAAGAAAACGTAGTACGTGAGACAAAATAGTCTCGTGAGAAACATGTGGTTTAAATCCGATTATAAACATTTGTCATAAAATAATATTTAAATAAATATCATATTGCACATAAGTCAAACATGGTCTCGAGCTTGCCCTAAGCTCACACATACGCTACGGGTCATCCCGAAGCAAACTCCCCCGAGGTGGGTTATCATAACATGATCCTTTAGTAGTTGGGGTGCCCCCCCAACTTACCAAGATCATCAACTCCCCCGTCTCGCGGGTTATCGTAATCCCCCTTTTTATCGGGTTATCATAGTCCCCCTATTGTCGGGTGGTTATCATTCACATAGATATACTACCCTTGCGCAGGGAGGTACCGCCCCAAGTAGCAATCTCAACTCCCCCATGAATGGATTATTGTTATCCGGATATTCAACTAATACATAGTCGGTTCATCAATCATGAGTCGTAGTTCCATTTCATTCATCATTTCAACATACTAGAATATAATAATTCAATTCATAACACATAAATATTCCAAACATTCCCTTTACTAAACTATTTAATTAATAAAGACTCACTGAATCATTTTAATCATTAAAATCATTTTATTATATACTCAGAAAATATCTCATGTACTCACCTTAGCATGCAAAGTTATCCAAAATTGTGTTAGCAAACACAAATCCTTACTCCTTGAACAAAGGAGTATCACCAATCCTTAGGTCTTCTTGACATATCATTAAAATATCCATAAAATCTAGTTATTATCAATAACTAGTCATTGATCAATCCAAAAGTGACCTCTTTAACCACTAAGTCCATCCAACTTGGTGGAACCTTAAACCCTAACCCAAAGTTTTTCCTAAAGTTTCATGGCTACAACTTTTACATGTTATTAACATGTTTTCTTTACCAAGGTACCATAGATCTAAGTTATTTACCTCCTATTTCACCATCCATGATAAACCCTCAAACTAGGGTTTATGGCTTTTATGCAAAATCCCCAAAACTTACATCTAAAGCTTGAGTATTAAGAGATTTACCTTTTATCTTCAACAATGAAAGAAAAATACCAGATTTAGAGTGCAAAATCAGCTCCATACACACGTTTCCACTCAAAATAAGTATAAACACTATAGAGAAAGACTTAGGGCTTGCAAATGAGCACCAGGTGTCAAGAACCCGTCTTATCTAGTACCCTAACCCCTCGAGCCACGACCGGACGACACTCGCGCCCCAAATCCGACGTGCACGCCTCCTCTCGCCTCGAAGACCACCCCTTCGCGTAATGTGACCAATCCTTCGCGAAATGCGACGGTCTTCTGCCCGAATCTGCTCTTTTGGTCGATGTGCTCTCGCCGCGCGAACCCCTCCCTCGCGCCTCGAGCATTTGAAACTCCAAATTTCCATCTTTTTCCCATTCACAAATCGTACTTTTGACCCGTTTCAAGTCCCATTAAATACATAATGGTTAAGTATCCATAACAACACATAAAATACTCGATTCTAATATTATCACTACGTAGTTAAAATACATATTATCCGAAGATAAATAGGACACAAAATTACGGTCGTTACATCTATACACCCCTTAAGAGGATTCCGTCTACGGAATCGCATCATAATCCACAAAATCAGGGTAGCGTTTCTTCATCTCATCCTTGACTTCCTAAGTCAAATTCAGCCCAAGGGAACGGCATAACGCTTCCACTTGACCAACACTAGCTCGATTTCTTTATTCATCAATTTCTTCGTTTGCGCCTACCGATTGGGTGCATCGACCCGCATATCTTGACGTGGGATCACATTCTCCACTTCACCTAAGAACTTCTTCAAGTAACACACGTGAAACGTGTCGTGGACACTTTGGAACTCATGTGGAAGTTCAAGCTTGAAAGCTTGAAGTCCAATTCTTTTTAAGATATTGAACGGTCCAACATACCGTGGGCTTAACTTTCCTTTCTTTCCAAACCTTATCATGCCTTTCCAAGGCGACACTTTCAACATCACCATATCAGCCACATTTAAATCATTGGGTCGCTTTTTTAAACCCGAATAACTCATTTGTTTATCTTATGTCGTGAGTTTCGCCTCACCCGCCTCCAACCAACAAGAAGGCATCTTACACTTTCTCCAACACAATCCTCAAATGGTGGCGTCCCAATACTTGCATGACAGCTATTGTTATATGCAAATTCAACTAACGGTAAATGTTCATCCCATTTACCTCCGAAATACATAACACACGATCTCAACATATCTTCAACCGTTTGGATCATCCTTATTTGACCATTGGTTTGCGGATGGTAGGGCATACTCAACCTCAAATTCGTTCCCAACTCTTCTTGGAGTGATCTCCAAAACCTCGAGGAGAATCTAGCATCTCGATCGGATACTATCGATATCGGAACCCCATGCGAACGAACCACCTCATCAGCATACAACTTTTCCAACTTTTCTAGTGGCATGGTTTCTCGAATAGCTAGTAAAACAAACTTTTATTTAACCTATCAACAATCACCCAAATAGCATCATGACCTTTACTCGTTCTTGGGAGACCAACAATAAAATCCATAGTGATGTCTTCCCATTTTCCGGTCGGCACTTGCAATGATTGTGCAACTCCAAAGGAACTTGGTGCTCGGCTTTCACTTGTGTGCACGTGGCACACTTTGAGATGTGTAACGACCTGAATTTTTGAAACTTAATATATAAAGTATTTAGGTGTATATGTAATTCGTGTATCTACATTTTGATTAGTATTAGTCGATATGGTACTTATAGCAGCTTTGATAGTGTTTATAAGTTGTTGGGATCGTTGGAATCGGAAAGGGGTCAAACCGAGTATATAATCAAGAGGAAATGATCAAAATATGGAATGTTGTAAATTCTCACGTCGGGCTCGCAACAGGCTCGCGACGCGAGTAAATGTTACCGAATCAAACAACAACTTTCAGTGTTGGGCGCGAGGATCGACTGGGCACAAGATAAGGTGCGGTAATTCCTCATTTTTCACACACTTTCACCTCCAAAACTCTCTCTAGCAAGTGTGTGCATTTTTTGAGTGGAAAGGGTTGCTTGGAGCCGATTTCTTCATCAAATCTTGTGATATTTCACTCCTAGTGGAAGATTAAAGGTAAATCTCCACTCCTTGTTAGTTGTAGCTTCAAATCTATGGAATAAAATCTTGGATCTCCACTCCTTGAGTTAGTTAACGATTATGATTGTGAGATTGTGTATCATGTGGGAGATGTGAACGTGGTAGCCGATGCCTTGAGCCGAAAATTCTATGAGAAGCCAATCAAGGGAAGATCAATGCCTATTGAAGTCGTCTCGAGTATTATCAAAAAAATCAAGAATGCTCAACGAGAGGTTATGGGAAAAGAAGAGTTAAGACAAGTACGCTTGGGAAAGAACCAACACTTTGTGGAAAATGTGCAAGGGTTGAAAACCGTAGGCGGTCGAATTTGGGTTCCTAAGTTCGGGGTTACCCAAAAAGAGTTGTTGAATGATGCACATAAGTCAAAGTATTCAATTCACCCTGAAAGTACAAAGATGTACCAAGATTTGAGACAAGTTTATTGGTGGCCCGGAATGAAGTCAAGAGTAGCAAAGTACATCTCGAAGTGTGCAACGTGTGCACAAGTAAAAGTCGAGCATCAAGTGCCATATGGGGTAGCTCAATCATTGCAAGTCCTGACCGGAAAGTGGGAAGACATTACTATGGATTTTATAGTTAGGTTGCCAAGGACGAGTAAGGTTCACAAACTCACGATGCCATTTGGGTTATAGTTAACCGGTTGACCAAGAGTGCGTTATTTCTAGCTATTCGGGAAACTTTGCCACTTGAAAGATTGGCTAAGTTATATGTGAAGGAATTATGTGCACTGTTAGTCAACCTACGATGATACATCCATGCCTACGAAACACTTAGGGGTCACACCGGTGAGTGCATGTAATACGAGCAAGATAAGCAATGAAACTACGAAGAGGAATGATTCATAATAGTCATTATGAATCAGTTAAGCATTAAGTTAAGTTTAACTTATTACTAGATTAGTTTAACTAACTAATTAATACAAGTAGTTGTACATTTACTAGTTGAGTAAATATACAATGTGTTAATTATAGATTATCCATGATATAATTTAAAGCTATTAAATCATATAATAATTGGATAATATTGTTGTATAAATTATATAAAGTTTATTACATAATTAGTTATTGAAAGTATAAATACAAGTATATAATTCGTGTATATGGGTACCGAATTATTAGTGTATTAATACTAGACATATAATAGTTAAGTGCAACAATAATAAACTAGTTAAACTAAAAGGGATGGGAATGCTAAAAGAAAGTTTAATTGAAGATCTAATATTAATTAAACTAGAAGGGTTCTAAGCGCAACTTATTTGTATATAAATAAGAGGCTTAGGGTAACCCTTATTTGCTCCTAACACCTCACGAATTTCTTCCCCTCCTCTCCTCCTTGGCTTCGGCCGAATACACACACAAACACAAGCCTTGTGTTCTTTGTGTTCTTCGTGTTCTTCGTGTTCTTCAAGTCTTGAAGATCCAAGTTCATTGCTTAGATCAACTAGAAGATCGCTCGATTTGTTCATCATCAGTGGATCTATCTTAAGCAATCAACAAGGTATGTTTTGGGAAACACTTTTCTCCCTTCTCCCCTCTTGGACGAATTCGACCAAAGAACCCTATGGTTCTTCGGTTGATGGTCGAACGAACCACACAAACAATATGTGTGTTCGAGTTCTTCGTACAAGGTTTCTTTCTTGTTAACCTAATCTAGAACTCCAACATCCCAATCCTTTAGGTTTTAAGGATTAGGTTTAATCCCGGTTCCGCATTTAGGGATTAAATCAGCTAGTTGGTTTTAACCGGTCAAGAACAAGTTCATGTTCTTGGTCGGTCATGGTTCGAACCAAGTACACTAGGAGGTCGACCCAAGTGGTTGATCAGTCGCATGGTGCGTAGTGAAACCCTACAGTGGTATCAGAGCGTTGGTTTAGAGATCTAGACTAGATTAACAAAGATTGTTTGTTTACTTTAATTTTAAGTTTTTTTTTTGTTTCAAGTTTTTCTTCTTCTTCTTCATATTTTTCGAAAAAGGGAAGAACCCTAGGACCAAGAATATTAAATTAGTCTAAGTTTAATTGGTCAAGAAGGTTTCTAAAAACCCTAGTAATTTTCGAAATACATAGGAAGAACCCTAGGATTAAGTATGTTAAACAAGATATGTTTAATTGATCAAAAGGATTCTTTCCTTACTTCCTTGAATTTCCGTGACCATAGGAAGAACCCTAGGATCAAGTATGTTAAACAAGATTTGTTTAATTGATCAAAAGGATTCTTTCCTAATCCCTTAGAGATTTCGAAAATCTAGAGGACACTTGGACACCAAGTTTATTAAACTAGCCTAGTTTAATTGGTGGAAAAGTTTCCTAGGCTGAAGAATTTCGAAACCCTAAAAGAACCCTAGAAGTTTAAACTAGTTTAAGTTTAATAGTTTAAAAGTATTAATTAGGATAATAATCTAAAACCTAGTTAATTAGACAAGTTTATGTCTAATAGGTTTAATTATTATTTTGATAGATTTATTAAAGCTAGTTCTTTAAACCTAGTAATTTAGACAAAGTTTTATTGTCTATAATGTTTAAATTAAAAAGGTTTAAATAAATTTATTAAAAGTTATAATCTATCTTAGAATTTAAACAAAGTTTATTGTTTAAATAGGATTGATTAAAATTGATCTTTTAACTAAAATAATGTCTTTGATCAAGAAAGTCAAAACCCTAGTTTTGATTGATCAAAAACAAATTTAGGGTTCATCTAATTAATTTAGGGAATTGATAAAGAGGATGTTAAATTTTAAGTTCTAAAATTAACAAGGTGTATTTAATTATTTATATATATGTATTAAAATTTTTGGAATTTTTAATTATTAAGTAAAATTGAATTTTAAAAGATATAATAAGTTTATACGTATTTTAATTAGATTAAGTTAAAATACATATGTATAAATTAGATGTAATATTCGTATTAGAATGTTACAAGTTTATTATTATAAAATATACATATATACGAATACATTAAAATACAAGATAAAAATGGAACAATTAAAAAGGGTAATGTTATTTTGATCTTTAAAAGATAACATTATAATTAGTTATTGTATAAGTTATAATATAATTAAAACTAGAAAGTACAAAGTTATGATTTCACTATAACTAGAAATTGTACAAGTTGAAATTATATGATTAACTTGAAATATACAAAGTTATATATATTATCATATATTAAGATGTATAAAGTTATAAGTTATTATAACTAGATAATTAAAAAAAATGGTAAATGAGTGTACCATTGACACTGGCCACATAATGTGACCAGACACCTGACCCAGCAACAGGTGCATTCCCCGGTAAATCACCTAACAATGATATCCACACCTCTGCTTGGGCTCGATATACGAGACCCAGCATTTTCAGCACAGAGGGGGACCCACGTTTCAACGGAGGCTGGTGGCCACAAGGGGGGTTTCACGGGGTTCGAACCCGAGACCTCCCACATAGGAGGCCCAAGTCTTACCAACCGCGCCCACCCTTGTGGTTTATAACTAGATAATTATACAAGTATAATATAAGTATTTTACAAGTCATGTAATATACTAGAGTAATGATCAAGTAAAAATAACAAGAACCTATATTTAACTAGTTCAAGTTAAATATAAGAAAGGTTTAAACAAACTAAGAATTATTATTATATAGTCTTTATATAATAAGTTTATTAGATTCACCAAGTATAAACCGGTGATTAGTAGGAGCTGCACAAGAAAATCACAAAGTTTATAAGTGTGTCGATAAGACATAAGTTTTGGTCGAATCTAATAAGTCAAAACAAATGTTTAATTTCATTATTAGACATATGAAGAACTAGGTGTGTTAAACTAGATTTATGTTTCAAGTTCATGAATCATCAAAGAATTTAAAAGTTTAACATAAGTTTATAAGTTTTTCAAGTAAGATAAAACAAGTAAGTTTTATTCTAGATAAGGTTTTTCACAAAACCTAGTAAAACGTTTTGTACACCTCGTTTTAGGTATACATGTAAAATCGTGTAAATTCTTGAAACTATAAGTTTTTAAAGAATAGTTCTTAAGTTTTAAAAAGGTGTCTTGTAGAACCCTTCAATTCACAAGTCACACATTTTAAACAAGGATTAAGATTGGAATAAAGGTTTAAGTTTAGTTTAAGACTTAAACAAACCCAAGAAAATCTTAGATCTAAGTACTATCCACCTAATGGAACACCTCACTTGTTAAACGATATTCATATTGTAATGATAAAGAACCTTAAATATGGATTCAAATCATTGCGAGTGTTAGGGTGCGTAAGGTTCTGTGACAATCGGGAGTCCCGGCGCAGAACATCGCACTGTCTTAGATGGTCTGATCTACTTTGGTGATAATCGGGAGTCCCGGCCCAAAAAGTACTTGAGTAGAATAAACATACTAGACTTTATTACTAACTTAGAAATGTACAATTAGATTGTACAAAGTTGTAATAAGTTATAAGTCTAAAGATTCTACGACCCCTAGGAATCGTGTCAAGTCTTGATACGATCGGTAAGGATGTTACCTACCAGAAACAGCATGTCTCGTCGGGAAGTGCCCAAACCTTGCGGCGAGAATGTGATATATGGATCCTAGGCCTAAAATATTAATTATGTGTTTATAATATATTTTAGAGAATGTTTATTGATGATTACTAATTAAACTGGGTTTGATTTGTAGATGGCAGCAACAAAAACAACGATAACCTACAACAAACTCTCGCAACGTTTCATCCTAGGAAAGAAAGAAAAGACTGGGTCAAATTTCCTCAATTGGAAGCATGATTTTAAGATCATGCTCAGACAAGAGAGGGAAAGGATTGACCGAGAAAGAAACGTAATGAGAACCCCTGCCAAGGATGAAGAAAACGAGCCAGGACAAGCATTTTACGCTTGTAAGGCGTTCGCTTCTTGCAAAATGGCTAAGGGAGCATCAGTAGGTGCACACGTCATGAGAATGAAAGTGCACGTTGATCACCTTACTAGACTTGGTCACCACATGCCATTGCAGTTCGCAATTGACATGATACTCAACTCATTGTCCGGTGACTACAAGCTGTTTGTAGCCAACTACAGCAAACGTGATATGGATAATTCCATTCCCGAGCTACAATCTATGCTCGAGGCTGTTGAGTTGAATATTGAGACCAGTTCTAAAAGGGGTCGCACAACTGATGGCAGCGATGAGGATGGGCATGGTGGTAAAGGAAAGGGTAAAACCTATCCTAACCAAGGAGTGCCAAATGGTAAGAGTGTCAAACAAAAGGTCAAGAAGGTTAAGCCTAACATTGCGAGGACCGAGAACCGGTGCTTCAAGTGTGGTGAGGCTGGGCATTGGAAAAGGAATTGTCCAAAGGGTGCAAGTGGTAATGGAGGAAACGCAAGTTCCTCAGGTAACACAACCACACTTCTTAATCACTTTAAGATACTTGTAAAGTTCGTTACGAGTAATCTAACTTTTGCAATCATTTATTGCAGGAGGAGATGGAAAGTGATAGTGACCGGTATGAGATGGTGATGATCCCACGAGCACCAAGTTTTATAAGTCAGTATTTTGTGGATTCGTTTTAAATAATTTTACTTTATTGTTTGGATAATTTTATTTTTGTTAAAACAAGTATTATTTTGGTTTTAAATAAATTTCGAATCCATGGTTGAATTATATTTTGTGCATGTGTGATAATTACACTAGTTAAGGTTTATGACTAGATTGTAAGTCAAGCTTTGATTTACTTATATTTCATGTTTATATATATTTGTTTGATTGTTGTATAAATAATCTCTTGATAGCTCAAGGTATTTAGATGCTAGTAATTAGAAAGTTTTTCTAATGAAAGTATTTAAGAGTTTTACGGAAGCATAAGGTTCAAGAGTTATTGAACTTAGTTAAAACATCTTAAGTAATAGTCATTACTTATGATAGAAAGTTTTAAAGTACTAGTATTAATATAGTATGATTGTATTGGATATAATCAAGATAGACTTTAAGAGTATTATTATAAGTCTTTTATACTTGTAGTAAAGGATTTAATGAAGTCATAATTCACTAATAGGAATAATTGGATATTCGTATAATCCAAGTAAAATGACTTAGACATTAAATGACTCTTAAAAGGGACAAACTATATTGAAAGTATTTAAGAAATAAAAGGTATTATTGCAAGTCTTTTATACTTGTAATAAATACAATATTTAATCAAGTCATAATTCCCTAATATGAATAACGGATATTTGAGAAATCCAAGTGATGACTTTGGGATTAAATAAAGTTCTTAAAAGAATACTAATGTATTTAAGAATTGGAAGTATCGTTCCAAGTGTTTCATACTTGTTAGATACAGTAATCAATAAAGATCATAATTCCCTAAATAGGAATGTTGGATATTCGTAAATCCAAAGGACGATCTTAATTATTGATAGAATTCTTAAAAGATTAAACTACAAGTTATTGACTAGGTCAAAGTAGTTTAAGAGATGCTTAAATTCCATAAAAGTAAGTGGGAGCTATGACTAACGTAATTCATTAAAGAAGTTAATGAATTCAGTAAGTTAGTAAGACATTAACAACAAGGTTTTACCAAGTCGTTAGCCAAAGAGTTAAGAGAAATAATAAATGATCGTTAATTAGATTATTGCAAACCTAATAGCGTGATCACAAGTCTTGTGATTAATAATTGCATATCTAATAGGCTGTTAACACTTCAGTGGATAACACAATCATTTAAGGAAATTTCTTTAACTAGTAATAATATCTACAAATCAAGTAACTAAAAGAGGCTTTAGTTGCAAGGATAATTTTATGAATTCAAGAAACTAAGGAGTTAATTTCCAGTCCTCCTATGTTTACCGAATTGCATAAAAGACAAGACTAGAATATGTTTTAGATTGTTGCAAGAACAATATCTAGCAAAGGCAAAAGTAATAGTATTCCTAAATACTCGTCTTATGTCTTTAGTTTAATAGAAATGATTGGTTTAGTGATAAAGTTACAATTAAGTTTGTAAGAATCATTAAGTAATCAACACGAACGAAAGGAATAAGTAATGATCCAGTAATAATTCAGTATCTATGTCCAGTGAGGAATAGTACATGAGTTAGTATCATTTTTATTCAGACTTTGTATGTTTTACATCATCCATGAATAAAAGTCTATTTATTCAAAAAGATACAAAAATCCGTGACTACTCGTCTTGGTGGGAACCTCGATGGGACGTTAATGTCATCGCGGAATTTGGTGGTAGATTCGAAGTTCTTCGAAGATAGCTACACAAGTTTTGTGTAAACCAAATATCGGTGATATTCTGTTGGAGGCTCAACGAATATTCGATTGACCACCGTGATAATACTTCGTGGTTGAAAAGTTCAAAAGTATTGTTCACTAGGATTGTCCTTAAGCCTGAGGTATTTGGTTTAGGATACAATGACTAATGTGCTTTGGTTCAACTCTGACAATTCTGAAATACGTTTGTCATACGAGGTGATACTGGGTACAAAGGAAGTTGTATTTTAAATCGAAATATAACAAGATGGTAATTGCACCTCCTCTTTAGGAGACATATTTATAGGTCCTTTGACATGATGAGAAACTGACAAGTGCACGGCCGTGCCTAAACGAACTGATATGTTCTTTGTCGTTTATCACAGCAGTTTGAATCAAGAAGTCATAAAATGATTTCGAATACAGGAGTTGATAATTTCTACCATGCTCGTATTCGTTATCACAAATATCGTGCTGCAAGGGATAAGCCTAACATATTTTCCCAAGAAGTAAAGACAAAGTGTTCTTTACTTGGAGACGCTATTAAAGAGTTTTTCATACACTATACCTGGGTTACGTAAGCTGTTTTTGTGGGTTGGTTACCTACATGCCCATCTAGAAAGCCATTGTAGCTCATATCATTAAGACGAAGGTTACAAACTTGCACAAGTGGGAGTCTGAAGGAATTATGTGCACAGTTAGTCAACCTATGATGATACATCCATGCCTACGAAACACTTAAGGGTCACACCGGTGAGTGCATGTAATACGAGCA
The DNA here is from genome assembly GCA_963853835.1 of Calendula officinalis. Classification (NCBI taxonomy): domain Eukaryota; kingdom Viridiplantae; phylum Streptophyta; class Magnoliopsida; order Asterales; family Asteraceae; genus Calendula; species Calendula officinalis. The sequence continues at coordinate 49,355,280 of OY970823.1, forward strand.
AGATAAGCAATGAAACTACGAAGAGGAATGATTCATAATAGTCATTATGAATCAGTTAAGTATTAAGTTAAGTTCAACTTATTACTAGATTAGTTTAACTGACTAATTAATACAAGTAGTTGTACATTTACTAGTTGAGTAAATATACAATGTGTTAATTATAGATTATCCATGATATGATTTAAAGCTATTAAATCATATAGTAATTGGATAATATTGTTGTATAAATTATATAAAGTTTATTACATAATTAATTATTGAAAGTATAAATACAAGTATATAATTCGTGTATATGGGTACCGAATTATTAGTGTATTAATACTAGACATATAATAGTTAAGTGCAACAATAATAAACTAGTTAAACTATAAGGGATGAGAATGTTAAAAGGAAGTTTAATTAAAGATCTAATATTAATTAAACTAGAAGGGTTCTAAGCGTAACTTATTTGTATATAAATAAGAGGCTTAGGGTAACCCTTATTTGCTCCTAACACCTCACGAATTTCTTCCCCTCCTCTCCTCCTTGGCTTCGGCCGAATACACACACAAACACAAGCCTTGTGTTCTTTGTGTTCTTCGTGTTCTCCGTGTTCTTCAAGTCTTGAAGATCCAAGTTCATTGCTTAGATCAACTAGAAGATCGCTCGATTTGTTCATCATCAGTGGATCTATCTTAAGCAATCAACAAGGTATGTTTTGGGAAACACTTTTCTCCCTTCTCCCCTCTTGGACGAATTTGACCAAAGAACCCTATAGTTCTTCGGTTGATGGTCGAACGAACCACACAAGCAATGTGTGTGTTCGAGTTCTTCGTACAAGGTTTCTTTCTTGTTAACCTAATCTAGAACTCCAACATCCCATTCCTTTAGGGTTTAAGGATTAGGTTTAATCCCAGTTCCGCATTTAGGGATTAAATCAGTTAGTTGGTTTTAACCGATCAAGAACAAGTTCATGTTCTTGGTCAGTCATGGTTCGAACCAAGTACACTAGGAGTTCGACCCAAGTGGTTGATCAGTCGCATGGTGCGTAGTGAAACCCTACAATATGTTGATGAGGTGGTTCGACTCCACGGGGTTCCGTTTTCGATTGTATCCAATAGAGACGCGAGGTTTATCTAGAGGTTTTGGAGATCATTACAAGAAGAATTGGGTACAAAGTTGAGGTTGAGCACAACTTACCATTGATAAACCGACGGTCAAAGTGAAAGAACAATTCAAATGGTTGAAGATATGTTGAGATCGAGTGTGTTAGATTCCGGGGGTAAATGGGATGAACATTTACCGCTTGTCGAGTTCTTGTACAATAATAGTTATCATTCTAGTATCAAAATGCCGCCTTTTGAGGCGTTATATGGGAGAAAATGTAGATTTCCATCTTGTTGGCTCGAAGCGGGATAGACAAAGCTCACGGGTCCTGAAATTGTAAAAGTGACTAATGAGAAGATTGGTGTAATACAAGCCAACATGAAAGTCGCTGGAGATAGACAACGAAGCTATTCGGGTTTGAAAAAAGGGATCGTATGACTTAGATGTCAGGGATATGGTAATGTTAAAAGTATCACCCTGGAAGGGTGTGATGCGGTTTGGAAAGAAAGGAAAGTTGAGTCGGAGATATGTCGGGCCATTCAAGATCTTGAAGCGAATTGGTCTTCAAACGTTTAAGTTGGAACTTCCACCCGAGCTTCAAGGTGTGTGCATGACACTTTTCACGTAAGTTATCTATAGAAGTTCATTGGGGAGGTGGAAAACATAATTCCATTGCAAGAGTTGCGTGTTGATGCCTCGAATCGATTGATTGATGAACCCGAAGCCAAACTAGAGACAAAGACCAAGAAGATTCGGAATAAAGAGATCGAGTTGGTGTTGGTCAAGTGGAAGCATTCCCTTAGACCGAATTCGACTTGGGAAGTCAAGGAGGACATTCGGAAGAGATATCCGAACTTTGTGAACTATGATGAGATTCCGAGGACGAAATCTTCTTAAAGGGTAGATAGTTGTAACGACCCGAATTTTTATAACATTCACCACTAGTCACATATAATTAATATATAAAATTAGATGGGATTAGATAAAAAATTAAAATCAAAGAAAATTAAAATGGCAGGGACTTAGATTGCCATTTCTAAAAATTATAAATGGAAAGGAGGTTAAAAATTGTGGGGAGTAGAGGATTCGAGTGTTGGTAGATTAGAAGGAAGATTTTTCAGGTCAACACTTTTAACCACTATGACAAATTAGACTTTAGATCTTTTTCACATAAAGTGAATATATATAAATAATGTGACTTCCTTCCTTTATAAACAGTAACTCTACAATGACAAATGTATATAAAAGTAATTAATACATGTTTTTTTATATTTTAACTATAACCTTATGGGTAATGTTTAGCAAATCTCTTAATTAATGTATATACAACATATACAATTTATAACATATACATCAGTGACACAATATATGATAAAAAAAAAATTGCATGTAAACTAACTTAATAACAAAAATGTATAATGGTCTTAAAGCATTTCCAATAGGAGGTTATTCAAAAGTTCTTTTTTATTATTATTTGAATAAATTTTTAAATAGCTAATTTATACCATTAGAAAATGTAACTTTTTACCAATAATCATATTTTTAACTCCTAATCTTTTATAATTTTTAATTTTAACTTTAGTAATATATTTTTTTTCATTTTTTATTACTATAAAAAATTTCATTACCCTTCCTATATTTGCAATGTTCAAAACAATACAAACAAAGAATAAGATTTCAGTTACATTTGGAACATTTTTTAATTAAAACTTCACGTTTTTAATGAGAAATTTAGAGTTTATTTTACTCTATATATCATAGGCATAAATTACTTTATCATTATGGTGCAATTTTATAATAAAATAACCCCGGCGCAACGTGCGGGAGGTTAAAGTCCGTTGTTCATTAGTAATCGTGAACTAAAAGAACATGCATTTTTAAGTATACAACTTTATATTTATTACTGTAGAGTTGTCTTCAAGGAAGTTCAAGATTTTGCATAGTCCAAAGGGATAAATCCTAGTCATTGGATCAAAATGGTCAAAATCAAATCCCTTAGCTACTGCCACCTGCAGCCACCGCCGGTGGCCGCCGCCATCCGCCGCCGTCCGGCGGCGGTGGCCAGCGGCGTTGGTGGTGGCTGACAGTGAAGGTGCTGGTAGTAATGTGGATGGTGGTGGTATTGATTTATTGAAACACATGTGCTTCAATTAAACACATGTGTTTCAAAATACAAACGAGCATATTACTTCGAAGCACATGTGTTTCAAGTCACGATACACATGTGAGTTCACTAAAAACACGAGTTTCTAAAACACAGGGGAGCATACGAACTAGGAAGCACATTTATTTCAAAAGGTGAAACACATGTGTCTCAAGTTACGAAACACATGTGTTTCAAGTCACTAAAAACATTAGTTTTTAAAACACAGGGGAGCGTACGAAGCACATGTGTTTCAAGTCACGAAACACATGTGTTTCACTAAAAACATGAGTTTCTAAAGCAAAGAGGAATATACGAACTACGAAGCACATGTGTTTCAAGTCACGAAACACAGGGGAACATACGAACTACGAAGCACATGTGTTTCAAAAGGTGAAACACATGTGTTTCAAACACATGTGTTTCAAGTCACGACCACCACCGCCGGTGGCCACCTCCGGCCACCGTCCACCGCCGCCCATCGTCGTTGTCCGCTGCCGGCCGCCGGAGATGGGTGGGGTATTGATGTATTGAAGCACATGTGTTTGTATAGTTTGAATATTGATCTTGACCTTTGACTTTTTCTTGATTCAATGACTATTAATTGTCCATTGAGACTAGCTAAAATCTTTGAACTACCTTGAACATTTACCTATTACTGTAATATTATAACTTTTTAAAGAGATATAGATTAATTAAACGCGCGTCTGTATTGTTTCAATGTGAAATCAGTGTTTGACTATTTGTATGTCGTTTGACTTGATCGTCAAAAGTTAATTACTTTAGTTTAATTTGAATTTTAAATCAAACATGTGGGAGAAGAGAAAGATGAGCTTTGAGGAAATGTCAAATTTAAGTAACATGCAATATGAGGATCGATGGGCTACCGCAAATTAAGGCATACATTTGCTAGTTACTTTTAATGTAACTTGATAACAGTAACATATTTGAACATATTTGACAGTAAATCAAGTAGTTGCCGTCAGCGCATTGCTACAATGTAAAAAAACATATATTTATCGATGAATAATAAAGTAATATTGACGATTTTTAGTATTTTTCGTTTCGAAAAGATGATGAAAATCAGGTCTACTTATGATAAGGTATAAAAGTAAAACATATTTTTGAATGTGAAAATCAATAAAAAAAAACATGAAAAGTAGGGAGTTAAACGTGTGACCTAAGTTTATTGGCATACATAATTTTCACTAAGGCACAATCATTTCAACTAATACATGCTTCAGAATTATTTATAGTAAAAGAAAAATTGGAAAGGAAATAAAAGCGGAAAAGCTAGGATTTGAACTCCTGCCGGGTTGTCTATTTGCCTACTATCGTGTTGTTGAACTAGCTAGTAAGATATTTGTTTTAAACGAAAGCTGGCGTCTCTTTTTAAATATAAATCTCACCAAAAAAAGACAAAAATAGGAAAATGCAAAAATCTACAGTTAATCAAAGCTGTAAAATGTATGATATATAATGTCTCATTTAATCTTTTAAATTTTTTATGGTTATTTTATAAGAATGTAAAACTAAGAGTAAAATATTTGAGCATCATTTTTGTTATTGGTATTGCCATAGTTGTAAATTTTAACAAATTACACCCTTGAAAATATAAGTTGTACCTAATGCATAGTAATCCATTTCCATTCTTGAAACTTGAAAGCCAACAAATGACACCGTGAGCGACAAAAGTCAATTTCATAGCCGTCAATTAGCCACCGTGGATGTGCAATCTATGCTGCCGGCGTGACCGGGAACAAGAACAACGTGCGGTGGCGAGTCGCCGGCGGTGGGCATTTGGTAGGCTGTCTAACTAAAACAATAACAACTCATAATCTAAAATATGTAGGGTTTGGATCATGTGATTGCTCGTGCATCATCTGACAAGTACACAATAAATAATGGTCGTTGATATTTCCAGGTAATGTCTATTATAGTTTACTGCTACGCATAATCCTAATATAAATGCGATGCCATTTTGGTTGTTTGAATTCTCTTATAAAAAATATAACTAAAATAATATAGACCACAGGGCCTTTGGCCTAGTTTTTTTTTTAACAGTCAGTTCATAAGTTAGTGGTTTAAGTCTATACAGTAGAGCAGTATGTCTTCACTCGAACCCTCCACTGATGGGGAATAAACCCCACCATTTGTTCACGACGGGACTTGAACCCATGACCCATGGGTCATGAACAACCCCTTATTTTTCCACCATAAACTACTAGGCTAGAAGTCTTGGGTCTTTGGCCTAGTGGTATGATATTTGCCTCACAACCTTGAGGTTGGTGATTCAAGTCCCGTCGTGGACATAGGTGGTGAAGTTTATTCCCCATATGCGGAGGGTTCGAGGGAAGGCATACTGCCCTCTGTGAATGTCACTGTCTAGTCTCGAACTACTAACTTACTAACTGACCGTTCAAAAAAAACAAAAATAATATAGACCCCATGTTTGTAGCCTAGTGCAATTGGTATAAGATGTAAACTGTAAAGTATTGTTCCATGACTTATTGGTGATGAGTTCAAGTCTTGTCGTGCACAAACTGGAATAGATTAGGTGTCGTTCAAAAATATAAAAATAAATAATAAACTAATATAGGTTTTGCTAATATGTGTCTCAGGGTTATACAATAACACACATTTAATGGACCAATTTTTTTAATCAGGGTAAAATGATATTGATGAGTTATTATTGAAAATGGAGTGTTTTAATGAATTAAATACATATGCATAAAAGTCATTTAGTATTTATTGGGAGCACATACTAAAAAAACCCAAATATATATCAAATGACATATTGCTCAGCGGAATCTGATCTTTAGATATGTTATAATGTTGTAGATTCAAGTCCTGTTGTAGAAATCAATGGTGTAGATTTATAGGTGTATGTTAGACGTTAAAAAACTAATATAATATAAATATGGGTACCCTATAAATATTTATAAGTTTTAAATTGTACTTATATAGGAAAGGTATATGGATCGAAATCCATCCCAAACCCCGCCCGTGTATCATTATTGTTGTATTGTATACTTATCTGAGAGAGGTATATTGATCGAAACGTATCAAATTTGATATGAGTTGATATTATATGATTAAGTTATAATAAAACTTTAGTTTCGTTGTAATAAAAGTTTAAAATTTACATTTTAATATAATATTGTCATATCAAATGATACAATATGATAAAAGTTGGTAATAGAAGGTGAATTTCAATTGGTTAAATCAAAAGGCAAGTCCTATAGCTTAGTAAAAGAATAGTGAATTATGTCGAAGTTGATTAAATTCTCATGAAGTTTACCCTATTAATATTTTTGAACTGGTCGTCTTAAAAATCAATTTATTCTATTGGCAGGTATTATGACCTTCTCTCGAGAGATCTCAGGTTCAAAACACAACAAATTCTATTTTCGGGGTTGATTAGTGAATGAGTTCAGAAACTGCCACATAGCCTACTTATATTAGGCCGCTTTCAATTGAATTAAAGAATGATTCTATCACGGATAAATTGAACAGATAAAACCACATTCATTTACATGTACTAACACCCTGTATGTTTTGCTAGCTATCTAACTACAAACTTGAATCAATGGTTGTAGATTGAACGTTGAGCATCAATTCAAGTATTTATCTTCAAAAGTTGTCAATGAATATAATTGAAATTTTAAAAATATGAAGTATCAAAATTCATATTCATTATCAAAATAAGCAGATCATCAATTTCGTGCAAATTTTGGAGTGAAATTTTACTTTTTCACAAATTTAAGATTATAAATTCAGTTTTTTTTTTTTTTTTGACATATTAAAGGTATCAAAATATTGTTCACTTTTGACAAAAGTTCCTAAAATATTTGAGAAGTGAACTTTCATCTTATATGATAAGAAGAGGTTAATAAACAGGGGTGTATTTGAGAAGGTACAGAAGGTGCAATCGTACATGTCCCATATTTTATAGGGGCCTAATTTTTATATATATCTTATATATATAATATTAAAATTTAAGCCAACTTAATAATTTAATAGAAAAAAAATTAGAAAGTCCAGTTTTTTATAAAAATCTTGTATTTAGGGTGCTCATTCTTATGTTTTCGCACAGGGCCTTCAAAATCTCGGAGACGCCCCTTAATAAGGTTGATGTAAGTACTAAACAACATACAAACAGATATGCAACACAGGTCAACGTGGATATTAGGTGTACAAATCTATTTAAATGTTATATATTAATTTACGTGTTGTGAAAATCACCTATCATCTTAATATAAGTTATTTATTATATATGTATATATATTTTATTTCTTCTGATAAAATTCCAAGTATTCAAACAAATATTACTTATAATAAAAAGAGTCCACGATCTCATAGTAAGATATAATATGAATTTGGGCATACTTAATAGAAAGAGAATGTGGCAATTAATGATTTAGATAGAAGATATTAGATGAATTATAAAGAATGACAACCAAGACGAACACCAAACATGGGCCATGGGATTTATTGGTTGTCAAACAAAACATCACTAGTTTTTTCTTGGACTAAACCCATGTGGTGCATTCACGATCAATCAAATCTTTTCCATCAATACATAGTTAAAGATCTAGGAATATTAGATAGATTGAATGGTAGAGTATTTGTAAGTGAGTTTTTAAAGTGATTACAACATATATAGGATCATGAATAGGAGTATAATATAAGTTGATCAACGTTGGATAATTTTACATGTATTGTAGGAAAATTGATTTGACCCGAAACGATATTTTTTTGAACCATCAAAGTTTTATTAAAAAGTCAAAACCCATCATACAAATTGTCATTTCTTGTTTAATCAATTTAATCTGAATTAGTAGTTTGGTGTGGATGTTGTCTCAAAACCCTTTTGTTAATGGCTATTATAACCTTTTTTAGTTATCTCAATTAGTTATATGTGTAGAGGCAAAAGTTTGAAAAGTTTACATCTAACAATTTTAATAAAGTAGAAAAGTACTACCGTGCTAATTATAAGGGGCTACTTAATTTAAGGGGGGTGTTTGGGAAAATTTATTTAAAATGACTTGTGGTTATGAGCTTATAAGCGTGTGAGTTTAATTAAACAAAGAAGCTTTCGTCTAATAAAATGTTTGGAAGATCTTATATAAACTTATTGTAAAATTACTAAAAATGACATTTGTAAAATCCTCTAAATAGGAGGGTTAGTGAAATAAGTGGTTAAGGATGTAAAAACTCTTAAATAAGCTAATAATCCATCTCAAATGAGCTTATTTAAAAGCCTTTAAATAAGCTTATAAGCTCTCCCAAATACTTACAAAAGCTTATTAAGCTTAAAAGCTCATAAGCATCCTTAATAAAACACCCCCTAAGATATGTAATGCGATCTATAAGACTCGTGGATATAGACATACCATGGTTTGGTGGTGTCGATGTGTAACTAAAAAAGTAGTTGGAGAAGACATTGATATTGTTGGACCATATATATTATTTCATAGCAAACTAGCAATCCATTATGGATATGAACGATGAAACCCTTCTGATTTTGTATGATTACTGTTTAGTTACTTATTGCAGTCAAGCAATTACAAATAGTATTAAAACATTAATCTCTTTATATTAATATTAAACTCATGCATCTCCCCTAGCGACCATGATTCTAAGACTACCCATAATGGGCGAACAAACAAAGTTTGATCACCCATGCAACCTCTGCGCCACATCAGCTTTCTCTCCCCTATCAAACACATTACCAGACAGCGACCAATACCCCGTAATTAAAAGCTCAAGGAGTTTTTTGATTGCTCAACTTTTGCACTATACGACCTTTCTATGTCATCCTGAAAAAATAATTTAATAATTATATACCTTTTTATCAATCAAAAATTATTTAATGAACAAAAAATGTTATTCATTACCTTGCAAGATTTTAGCAAAGGCTGCAAGAATGATTCTTTAAAGTATCTGATGGACTTCCCCATTGATGTTCTTTCCCATACTGCCATTAATCCAAAAACAAAATAATAATATTAGGACACAATAAACAGTCAATAACCTGATACTGGAGATTTTAAAAATAATATAATTATATAAAAAATAGCTAATATGATGATAATTCGAGTAGCCTACTTTTATCGTCTTCTGTTTGCAAGCCTGCTTTGTTGATTTCTCTCAGAAGCTGCGAAATACAACAAATTACATTAATAAGGGAATTATGATTACATTAGAAAATCATTTATAAATTGAAATATCGAGTCCTAATTATTATATTAAATTTTTTTATTATTACCGTGGAAAGTGTTGGCCCATTGGTAGGATTAAACTCATCACAAACATCGGGATTAATCGGAACACAAACACGGCCTGAATAAAAGGAAAAACAAGTATTTCTGATTAGCCATTAAAAACATAAAAAATTAAGAAAAATCAAGCACTTAATTAAGTTTAATATCATGACAAAATATGAGACAATTTGTGTATGTAAAGATAGACATGAAAGACAAGAGAAAGTAACCTGTTTTGGGGTGTACACAAAAAGGTGCCTTGAGCAAATGATTCATGTGTTTTGAAACCTGAAATGTGTCATCAAATGATTAAAAAAAAACCGTTATATTATATATAAATAAAAAAATAAAAATAAAATATCAGCATCTACCAAAATAGTGGGAAACAGAACAGAGTACTGACCTCCATATCAAGCCTAGGATAAGTGAAAGAAAAAATAATTTCCTGAACACATCTACGAACCACTGGTGCCTGATATATACAATAAAACAAATAAATATATAAAAATAATGATTTATGATTTTATATAATGTGCATTTATACCTTTTGTTTACCAGATTCACACAAATGTTTTAGTTGATCCCATCTCACAACATTTATATCATTTGCACTGGAAGACCGTTTATTGTCTTGCCATTTTCCTCTAAGTATCGCACTTATGGCTGCAAAATTATTTCAAATCTTGTAACATAATTTTCTAAAAAAATGGATTAAAATATAGTAAAATTGCATACATTCATCGGGAATCATCTCTAATATATTCTCGTATCTGTCATCTGAAAGTAATTGTTGGCTACAAAGTAATTTTTCCTCAAAGTAGCTTTTCAACACTTCAATATATGATCTCCTGAAGAAAAATACAGAAAAATTAGAGTAAATTACATGGATGGTCCCTGTGGTTCACTAAAAGTTTTGGATTTGATCCCTAAGTATCAGAAAGTACAGGAATGGTCCATAAATAATTTTGAAATTTCACTACTTACTCAAGGAAAGGATGAAGTGTGGGACCCACAAGAGAAACCTTGGATTTACTGTTGGTGTTACCCTGAAAAAAGGTTAGCTAATTAAGGATTAACATTTTGCATAATTGTATTGACAAAAAAAATATAATTTACCTTGTAAACACGGAAATAATCAGCAATAGATGCCCTTTGTTCATTATTCAACCTGAGATTAAAGATTATAATGAAGCAATTAGGGTTGTAAAAAAGAAAACAAAAAAAGTAAATTACACAAATCGTCCCTATACTTTTGTTATTACGCGGATAGTCCTTAACTTCGAAACTTGTAACATCAATTGTACTTAATAACTCAACAGCCTTTTTTACTTTAGGGACCATTGGTGTTACAAGTTTCAAAACTAAGGGACGAAATCTATAATTTACATGAAGTTACGAGCCATAGAGACGATTTATGTAACTTATTCAGCAAAAAATAAATAATTCTAAAATTGTAAAGTATCACCTTCTTGCTTTTGGGTCACAAACCCAACAATGAACACCACGACGACCACTATATACCCATAAAATATGATTGAGCCCGAAATCATCTAAAATAAAGATAATATTATTAGCATATTACAGTAAAATAATATTTAATTTACAACTACAATGATTTATTACCTCTAAGAGCAGTATCAACTACTTTAATTGCAACGGTCATTAAAGGCCAGCATTCTAAGCAAACATCTGCTCCAGAACAACAATATCTTGCATCATCATAATCTGAAATATCCTGTACAAAAATTATTAATTAATTATGTTAATTAATTATAATTTTACATTTAGATAAATTATTAGTAAGAAAAAAGAAAAAGAAGAGTTACTATATCAAACACTAGCTCTCTTTCTACAGGAGTGAAAATGTTGTCCCCTTGTGTGTGTGTATGTCTCTTTGAAGGCTGTTAAAAGATCAATAAATATGTAATAATAAAGAAAAAAAACTAATTATTTTCAAGAATAGTATAATGATTTTACCTCAATGCTATAAACAGGACCGATATCTATTTTTACTGGACATTCTCTTTTAATGCCTTCTTTTAGCTCAGAGGCATTCTTGAAGGATAAAAACCGTAAATATACATCATTGTCTAATGTAAAAGAAAATTCTCTTCGCATGAAATATGATTGGTCACATGCAGGATGCTTGCCATCTGCAGAATTAAATAATAATATTGGTCACAAATTAAATTCTCAGTTGGAGAATAAAGTAAACACAATTTGTTGCTAATTTACTAAAAGCTTTTTCTGTAAAAATGAATATTATATAAGATTACCGTTTCCGTATGACATCCATTTGGCCATGTCTACAAGAGGGAAAAGCTTTCCTGAAAAAATTAAAAATATTCACATTTTTATGTCAGAAACTAAACATATGAAAAATGATGTTCCAGTAAAAACTTGTATGAATATTTCTGATTTAAGAAATATTTCTGATTTAAGAAATATTTCCAGATTTAAAATTGTATGAATATTCTGATTCCTGTCAGTGTTAGTGTTACTGTTGCAACAATTTTGAGCTTAACAGAAGTAGAGCAAATTTGAGCCTTACCTAAATTTCCATTCTAAAATTTGAACTTATATTAAAGGTACAAAATGTGCGTATAAATCAGTAAAGCAGACCAGAAAGAAAAAATAATTAAACTGCAATGGATTCATGAGGATAAATTGTTATCATGAACAATACCGTAATAAATTTGAAGATAATCAGAATTGAATCCATCGGGAAAATCATCTGATTGCTCGTTTTGGGCGTGATCGTAGTCGATTAACATGTCAGTGGTTCCATTCTCTGCTTCTTCTTTAGTCATACTTGAACCGAGTGAGCTCTTTCCTCAAACCCTAACAGAACCGTCCCCAATTAGAAATTATAGAGCAGTTAACTTGTTTTTCAAAAAAATGAGAAATCAATAACAGCTCTTAACTACCTAGAAAAAAGACGAAGAGATGAACCTGAAAGTGAAACCCTACCAAAAACAAAAACACTCGATTTAATGAAGAAATAACAATAAAAACAGGTAGATGAATGGCGTACCGGAAAAATGTTTATTACAAATCAAGGACTGTAGATGTGGTGAGAAACTGGAGATGCATTTTTGGGGGAATTGGAAATGGCGCCAAAGATCGATGATGCCGATGGTCTTTTGGCGGGAACAATTAGGATTGGGCCGGGCCGGAAGTTCATTTACTGGGTTTCAACTTTCAAAGTTTAATCTTTTTAGATTATGATTATGTTTTTGGAAGCTAAAACAACTAGTTGTTATAAACACTTACGATCATAATTTAAAAACTTCGATTATATAAAAAATACTTTTGACTCCAACAAAACCGCTCAATAATCAACAAAACATACAACAAAACTCCATATGAGCTCATCAACAATCGAATACCAAATGTAAACTTCTTCCACATCTTTGATAGTCGATGCTTCATCCTGAATGATAAAGATAAACTCAACAAGTTTGAAGAGAAAGCTAAGGAAGGAGTCTTTATTGGATATTCAAAGGAATCAGCCCCATTCAGAATTTACAACCGATCCACAAGAATGGTTAGAGAAAGTGTTAATGTATCATTCGATGAAACATTCCCGCTAGATTCGAGGTCAACTGGCATTGAAAGACCTCTACCGACAACCTCTTCTAACCATTCAACATCTCTGAATGATCTTGAAATCCTATTTGAACACTTCTATGATGAATATCACAACGTCAGACATCCACCCCCACCTCCACCTCCACCCCACCTCCACCCCCACCTCCGGCAGATGTTCAATCAATCACTGCTCCGGAAATCAACACTCCGTCAACAAATGAATCTCCATCACCTACCTCACCTGCTCCAACCTCACCAATACCCACAGCAAATGCTGGACCTTCAACTTCAACACAAGGAACTCAATCTACACCAGTTGATCTTCCACCCCCGTCAGATATTATCGCTCCACTGGTGATTGACTTCTCTAAATTTCATCTTCCTCGTGTTGAACCACCACCTCAGATCAATCCCCCAAATCATGAAACTGCAATCATACCACATCCTGCTTTCACTGATAATTCCAACGTTAACCCTGGTCAACTCCCACTTCCTCATTCTACTAAGTGGACAAAGGAACATCCTTTGGATCTAATCATCGGAAACCCATAGTCCTCTGTCCAAACTAGAAGGGCTACAGCGGATGAATGTCACCATGCATCCTTCTTAAGTTCCACTGAACCTAAGAAAGTTAGTGAAGCGCTTTCCGATCCAGACTGGATAATTGCAATGCAAGAAGAAATTAATCAATTTGAAAGATTAAAAGTCTGGCGCTTAGTTCCTAAGACCCCAGGATCATCCGTCATCGGGACTAAGTGGATTTTTAAGAACAAGAAAGACGAAAATGGAATCGTCATTCGTAATAAAGCAAGGTTGGTTGCTAAGGGTTACGCTCAACAGGAAGACATTGATTACGAAGAAACATTTGCTCATGTTGACCGTATTAAAGCCATTCGCATTTTCTTAGCATATGCAGCTCACAAAAATTTTACTATCTATCAGATGGATGTAAAGACTGCATTCTTAAATGGTATTCTAAAAGAGGACGTGTTTGTTCATCAGCCAGAAGGGTTTGTGAATCCCAAACATCCAGATTATGTATATGTTCTCGACAAAGCTCTATATGGTTTGAAACAGGCCCCTAGGGCATGGTATGATGTTCTTTCCCAATTCTTAGTCGAATCTAGCTTTTCAAAGGTAAAAGTTGATACCACTTTGTTCATCAAACGTCAAGGGGAAGATATCATACTAATCCAGATCTATGTCGATGACATCATTTTTGGGTCTACAAATCCAATATATTGCAAACGTTTTTCCGATCTCATGGTAAAACGCTTTGAAATGAGCATGATGGGGGGGGGGGTGAACTTCTTCCTAGGTCTTCAAGTTCGTCAACTTCCAACAGGCATCTTCATCAATCAATCAAAGTATATCTCTGATCTGCTGACGAAGTATCTCATGGACGACTGTAAACCTATTGCAACACCGATGTCCACGACCACCAAACTAAATGCTGATTTGGATGGTAAATCGGTAGATGTAACAAACTATCTGGGAATGATTGGATCTCTACTTTACTTAACGGCCAGTCGTCCGGACATCATGTTTTCCACATGCATCTGTGCTCGGTATCAGGCTGCTCCCAAAGAGTCTCACCTTCTGGCTGTCAAACGAATCTTCCGTTACCTCAAAGGCACCAGAGATCTTGGTCTTTGGTACCCCAAGGAGACCTCGTTTGATCTTTCTGCCTTCTCTGATGCTGATCATGTTGGGTGTATGCTGGACAGGAAGAGTACATCTGGGGGAGTTCAATTTTTGGGAGATAAGCTAGTCAGCTGGTCATCAAGAAAGCAAAATTGTGTCTCACTATCAACAGCTGAAGCAGAATATGTTGTGGCCGCTAGCTGTCTGTCCCTGGTGATATGGATGCAATCACAATTAAAGGACTATGACTTTTCCTATAGCCGCATTCCTTTATATTGTGATTCTAGAAGTGCAATTGCAATATCTTGCAATCCAGTTCAACATTCTAAAACTAAACATATCGATCTTCGATATCATTTTATCAAAGATCACGTTGAACTGGGTAATGTTGAATTATACTTCGTATCCACCGATTTTCAATTGGCTGATTTATTTACCAAGGCTTTGGATGAAAAACGTTTTAATTATCTGGTCACAAAGCTTGGTATGCTAAATCTCAAAACTTAATTGTCTACAATTCTTATTTTTCAGTTTGTTAAATTGTTGCATTCTTCGTATCATCGTAATGGCTTTCAAGAAACTCATCTTGAAACCCGATCGTCAAAAGTCGTCATCGATCAAGGGGGAGCAACTACTCATCAGTCAAGGGGGAGTTGATGATAGAAGTTTTCCTTCCGTTTTATTTTAATTTTTAATTATTAATATTTAATTTTTAAATTTTACATTTTCATTTATTTTACTTTAAAAAATTTAAAATCAAAAATTTCAAAATTTTCAAACAAAACTCCTCGGACCGAACACATCACTGTTCCGGGCCCGAGGTTCAAGTCGGTTCATAGTGTTCGGCTAGGCTCCCCCATATAAATACTACCTGTCGTACACTATTACTCTTTCCGTTTCATCCTATTCTCGAACACACACACTCGAATACACCAAGCGAAACACATAGTTCACATCCCCGATCCTCGATTCTTCATCATCAAGCCTCGGATCTGTTTCAAATCACTCGATTCATCATCCTCAACTGATTTCGATGGCCGAAGCACAAATTCTAGACGAGAACACCATGGTTCCCCTTTACAAGATCAAGTCACTGACAGAAAACAACTCGTACTGGGCCCCGGAGGAAGAGGTCACCTTCAGCATAGATTATCCAGTCTTATCTCACGTTATTCAACGTCACCCATTATTCTACATGATCAATGCTAGGCCAGAGGTTCCAACGATATATTTTCAACAATTCTTAAGCAACCTCACCCTGGTGACATCAACCAACCCACATCAATTTGAAACAATGATTGATGAACAACCGGTGGACTTCACCAAAGATATTCTATATGACATCTTCACGACCACCATTCACTACACATGAACCTCAGCTCCCGTTTAATGAAGTGTACGAAGGAATCCACGATCCTGGTCTTGACCTTCCTCGGGATAATGTCGATCTCAGAAATTTCAAAAAGAAATATATGGCAAGGAGCTGGTCCCACGTCTTCACCATTTTCAACCGATGTATGACAGGAAAGTCATCTGGTCATGACAGGGCCTCTATAAACGTCCATCACGCCTATCATGCCCTCTGCTACAACAGACATTATGACTATGCTGCCTATCTGTGGGAAGAATTCAGGCTCGCCAAAGAAAAGGATCCAAAATATCTGATTTACCCGAGGTTCTGGTCAATTCTAATTGAACACTTCATGCACCGATATCCAAATATTCACATTCGGGATGCTGCAAATCGATTCAGACCAGCTAGTGTTGCGTTCCTTAAAAGA
This sequence comes from Calendula officinalis, assembly GCA_963853835.1. NCBI lineage: Eukaryota > Viridiplantae > Streptophyta > Magnoliopsida > Asterales > Asteraceae > Calendula > Calendula officinalis. The sequence goes on from OY970823.1 coordinate 49,371,791, forward strand.
GATAGTGGTACAACTGCTGTTGAAGCAGCACTGATCCCTCTCCCACTGCTTAAATATGGTGACATCAATCGTGATGTCATCAGACAATACCGGGATGATCATTATCCTGAATGGAGACCAGAGGATGAACAACCGCAACCAGACCAACCAGTTGCTCCACAACACCCACCTCCTGCTCCACAACAACAACAACCAGCTGCTCAACAACAATAACCACCTCATCAACAACGACCTCGACGACCAGCAACTGCACCACGACAACCACCGGCTCACCGCCGTGCGAAAAGACCTCGCATTTCATCCAGCGGTGCTTCCGGAAGTCGGTCGGTTGCCACTCCATCATCTCAACAGCTGGAAAATCCATCAACTCGACCCATTATACGACCAACCACACAAATAGCTGAACCTTCCTCCCCTTCCTCATCAGAAGATTCAACCACCACTGTGTCTGATCGACCAGATTAACCACCATCACCATCAGGTCCACCTTCACCACCACCACGAAGATCTCCAAACCCCTTCGATGATCCTATTTTCTCGGATCCCTCTCCACAACACACCCTACCACCACCCACATCCACCATCCCAACTACCACAACCACCGTTCCACCAATCACGTCAATCATTCAAACTACCACAACCACCATACCACCACTCACATCCACCATTCCAACTTACACAACCATCGTTCCACCAATCACGTCAATCATCCAAACTACCACAACCACAATACCACCACTCACATCCACAATTCCAACTACCACAACCACCGTTCCATCAATCACATCCGTCATCCCAACTCCCACAACCCCCATTCCACCACTCACGACCGTAATCCCAACCTCCACAACCACTGTTCCACCAGCTACAACCACCATACGACTAACAGTCACCCCACTTCCACCATTCTCCATCACAACTGGTACTGCCTCGAGGGTCGTTATAACCCCACCGAAAACAATCGTAATGACCCTCCCTCATCAGACTACATTATCAGAGGATACCACCACCACCACAACTGCAATGCCAACTCCAGATCTACAGCTCATACCATTTCGCTTCAGCACTAGAAACCTTTAACACAAGGCTGGAGAACATTGAAAGTAGATTGGAATCTATTCCTCCTCCTCCTCCGGCACATGGTCCAAGAACCAGATAGCAGCTCCTGCAAGCATCTCGTCCATTTACCATGGAAGAAATTAAAGTGATGTTCAACTATCGCATGGAAGAACTTCTCGAGCCCTACTCTCAAGGAACCCTCCTATACAGAAGGCCAGAAGACCCCGAGGATGATCCTCAGGGAGGGGGATAAAGAAGGAGACTGGAGCAAGGAGGATCCAGTTCACAATATCAAGGAGGCGGGAGTCAGTCACAACAACACCCCAGCTCCTCTCATCAAGGACAGGGAGGAGGCCCCCAAGACGACGATTATATCGATGACTGGGCAGTTGTTGAATTTGACTACTCACAGGTGTTGAATGTTGAACCCCTCAACTAGTGGCGCGTGGATGAAAATGAAGATATCTTGCCACAAAACAAACTTGCTCCAGAAAAGATGACTGAAGATGAAAAACTAGAATCTATGAGTCATCTTTAATCTATAAATGCTGAGGTTGAGCATCATCGAAAGGGCAACGTTCAACGGGTTCTAAGCAAGGAGGCGGACACTGTGATTAATCTACAAAGTGATTCTGATGAAGATAAAATTGTGAATGAGGCGTTCACCGAACCACCTCCAGCGGACAACTCTCCTCCAGTTGACAACTCAGACAGCGATAAATCAATGGAGGAGGAACGAGTGGAGGTAGAAAGAGTCCCATTCACCCGCGAAAATTATCATAGATTCTTCTACAACTACGACTCACTAGTTGCCTCCAGAACACCAGCACCGGAACCACCAACTGCCTCTCCAAAACATGATGTGCCGGTCTTATCAGATAGCGAGAAGAGAGCGGCGGATAGAGCTAATAAACGCCGTCTAAAAATCTCCAAAAAGTGCCTATTCCAACAAGTTAAAATACCATTTGTTGAAGACCGCTTCTCTGCTATTTTCTAGGAGACAGAGCTGCAAATCAATTATCAAAATCTGTACAAAGAAGTGATTCTGCCACCGAGAGAAAAGAGAATGTATTATCTCACAATGCACTATCTTAGGGGCAAAACACATCGATACAACAAGTCTCCAATCACACAGCTCCTGGAGATAATGACCAACCATTTCTCAGGCTACTACTGGTACACCATCTTCCCTATTCGCAGAGCAGACGATCAATTGTACACGATTTATGAAGGAGACTTCTATATACTCGAACCTCGGGATATAGAATGTCTATACAACAAAGTACGAGTTCTTCCAGACAGCCCACATCCAGTCAAAAAACATGCGAGAAATTTCGCTCAAGATGCTCTGAAGCGCTTCATGCTCGTCAAATCTCTTGCTGCTCGAATGGAAGATGTACATATGGTTGTTGAGAGTGGCACATAAAAGGTCAACCTGGCTGAACCTTACAGATCACTTCCCTCCGAAATTCAAACTCGGAGAACAGTTGTTCTGGGTGAACATAACTTTGGAATGACTTACACGAACCTCTTCAATGAAAGACTTTTCTTCCGTGTGTCAGACATTGCCAATTTCTGTGATAGCACATTAAAACTCCTGAAGAAAAAGCTGGAGAAAAAGGGGAGACACTTGAATAGGCTTCCTAGCAACCCAGAGAACACCTCCTTACGAAGCAACATTGACACACTAATCATTGCCATTAAGGAAAGATTAAACTGGCGCATAGTGATTAGACACTTTGAGGTTCATCTGGGGGTACGAGACAGAAGCAAAACGCCCACCTACACAACTGAAGTTAGTAATCCGCCACAAAAATTTGGTCAATATCATGGAATCAGATGGCACTTCAATTGTGTAGGTGGTCCGCGTTAACTTTCAATTGCTGGGAGGCACTTCACCTGTCAAGGTATGGCTTCTGATCACAACAGATTCAGGACCCACTCATCATAATCAAACACAATCCTCAATCAACATTCACCGCAAAAACTCTCCTTCAACCCTCCGACGATGTATAAGGTACGTCCTCAAAACTCAAAACTTGTTCATACTTTTGTTTTGTCGAGGGGGAAAAATACTAATTCTAGGGGGATAATTATTATTTCTAGGGGGAGAGAATTAAGTAAATCAAAACAAAAAAATACCCAAGAATGAACAAATAAACGAAAAATCTTTCATAAAGACAATACCTTCCCATGGTTTGCCAGATCCGACCTTACCTTCCCAGGGAAATATTTCTTCCAACTGGTAAATGTGAGGGTATAGAACTAGGTGAGTGTAAGGTGATGTGAAAACATGATAAACTTAAGAAAACACACCTTTGAGAGCATCCAAACCGTTAACAAACCGTGCAACCATACAAATAGGTGATCATTCAAGCGTTTAATGTTTCACTAGACTTTACTGGCCCAGTAAAGCACATGCACGCCACCACCAACTACTCAAATTCCTCTCCACAGGAATTTGTTTCATTTAATTAAGGGGACGTAGCACAAAATCTACTGACTACTCATTTGGAGTATGTCGGTATTGAAACAAAATAACCTCCTGCCCCGGGTTAAGTCTCTTTGTATGCACAGTGTGTCTAGTTCTCACCCCCAAGAATCTTTCCAATATAGGACACTTGCACTACAAAAATGGATCTCCGTGGATCCATCGGAACACTCGTAGTGGCATCACAAACTGATGTTTCACGAGGATCGAGTGGAAATCCTGCTAGAGCTAAATCACGCCAACTCTAAACGCAGGTCACACATTTGAATCAACGGTTGTGCAAACGACTACCGATTCATATCGTGTACTAACGGATACTCTAAGTGAGTCCAGTGATACCAAAAAATTTCATGTGAAACTCCTAAAACGAAAAATCTTTAAAAGGCTGATTAAAATGCACATGAGCGTAATAGACCACTCTCAAATTACTCCTATGATCTGCTAGATCCAGCATGATCTTCCCCGGAGCCACCGACAATATAGGAACTAAAAAGTGAGGGTCCTAGGTCTAGGTGAGCAGAATCAAGTATCGTGGTATCTTGATTGGGGTGTGCTGAGGTAAAAATTGAGAGGTGGTATGAAGTATGGGGTGCAAATCAGCTTATCACATGGTAACACAAAAAACGAGGGTGTGGCTGAAAATGAAAAAGTGAGTTGAGTGAGGAGCGTGTGTGAAAAGGTTAAAGAAAACGGAAAACCCTCCCTAAACCGTACAAAAGACCGGGTAAGCATATCTATATCAGACTGCATGAGTTGTTTTCTGATTAAGACATCATGGACCCAGTGATGCAATGCACAACCCCCACTGACCACTCAAGTACAAAAAGTACTTGTTTCAAAATCACGGAGATAACCACATCCACTATCGACATCTCATTTGGAGATTGTTGATATTGAAAAAGAGGACCCACCTCCAGTCCTCGCCTTCATTTGTCCACATATAAAGTCTACAACCGAATTAAATCTCTCTATGACACAGGCACTCTACCAAGCATATCTTTGTGATATTGCCGGAACATTCATAGTGATACCAAAAATATTGGTATTCCATGATGATTGAATGGAAATCCTACCAGTGCTAACATCAAAGCCAACACTGAACGTAGGTCACACAGTTTCTGCAACAGTTGTGCTAACTGTAACACCCGTATTTTTAAAACATCTTTTAAAACATTTAAAATACAATTTTCCAACATTCATCATGTTGTCCAAAATACAGTTTAACAAAAACTTTGAAACCTTTATCAGAGTATACAAAAATACGGTGTCACCAAGTATATCAAAACCATAGGCAACGAGATCTACCTATGAGCTCCCGGGCTAAACATCTCTAGGCCACTTCTAGTGCAACCTTCTATCACTTGAAACCTGTACCTGAGTACATAGCCACAAAACAAACGTAGTACGTGAGACAAAATAGTCTCATGAGATACATGGGGTTTTGACCCCAATTATAATAATCAGTTCATATATATATATATATATATATATATATATATATATATATATATATATATATATATATATATATATATATATATATATATATATATATATATATATATATATATATATATATATATATATATATATATATATATATATATATATATATATATATATATATATACTATATCAATGTTGTCTAGTCACCCTATTGTGACCTTATCGATTCCTGCCCTCTTAGCAATCATATCTAACTATCGGGTTGCCCCCGAACTAGCTAGAAGCACAACATACCTAATACATAAACATATATGTACTAGAATCACATTAACTTACTAACCGAAATCCATCGCCATTAGTAAGCTTCACATTAACTTACTAACCGAAATCCATCGCCATTAGTAAGCTTCACATTAACTTATTAACCGAAATCCATCGCCGTTAATAAGCTTCAAGATACCGGCAAGATGGATTCGCCCAATCTACCGATACCTGCCTTACTCGCCGGAATACGTCCAGTTAGCAAGACTACTAACGTGGATGAGTCGATGGGAATCCACCCAACTGCCCCTCATTCCACACCTCATGACCGGGGGTCCCCCGCATCATCACATCATCTCAATCTTACCATAACTCAACAGTTATTTTAATCAAGCTTTCGGCTATCACATAAATCATCAAACAAGTTAGTTATCCAATAATAACTATATATAACTAGTTCAACATAGTATAAACGTACCTGTATAGTCCTATGGACTCGATCATAAGAAACTCACATCTACTTCTACATCTATGACCCTAGAAGGTCCATACTTACATATTCATAAGATACATTTCTTATTTATCGATATCATATTACTTTTATCTCTTTGTTGACTATAATACATAATTATTACTAGTCACATCATATTCATTTCCACATATATATATTCGTTCTTTACTTTCATTAGTAAATCTTACTAATAGATACTCATTGCTATAAAATCATTGCCAATTACTTTTGTTTGTCATATTTACCTTTAAAATCATCAATTATACTAGACCTAGTCTAGTATCACATTATACCCACTTACTTATCTTTTCAGTCACTATCTTTATCAAAACATTATTTAATAAAGACCCATAAAAATATCATAAGCCTTTTCAAAACTATTTGCTATGTACTCAGTTTAAAAGTCTCATGTACTCACCTTAGCGATAAAATGCTCCAACCGTGATCTTCACACGATATCTCTTTGCTTTCACAATCGATCAACCTTCCAAGACTTCACCAAACACCCTAATATGACAATCGCAACTTGTTCAACAACAAATACTACTAATAATAACCCATTTATTATTAGAAACCCTTTAATAACTTTTTCCCCCAATTTGGATGATTTCCAAAACCCTAGGTTTAACCAAATCTTAAGATTCTTACAAATCTTAACCATACACTTGTTTCATTTGTTAAAATATCATCTATTAAGTGTATAAAACATTTATTTCACCATTTAAGAAAACCCCAAGAACTAGGGTTCGAGATCCAAGCTTTTACTTCCATGGATCTAAAGTAATAAACATCAAGGAGTGAAGATTTACCTTAAACTTCAACAATAGAAGCAAAATCAGCTGATTCGGACCCCAAAATTGGCTTCGGATGACCTTTTCCACTCAAAATATGTATAAGAACTTAGAGAGAGAATTAAGGTTTCAAGTTTGGCACTTAATGGCCAAAAACCCGTATTTAAGGTGTTCCAAACAAAAATCAGCAGTAACTGATCAGCAGTAACAAATCAGCAGTAACAGATCAGCAGTAACAAATCAGCACTAACTGAAAGTGCCCTTTTTTACCTTGTTTCGTCCATAACTTTCTCATACGATGTCCATATGTCACGATACCAATTCCTACGTTCTTTAAATGATTTATCCTTATTTATCATATTTTTTCATAATTTATTTAACACAAAAATTCGGGTCGTTACACTAACAGGCAATCTATGTGATCCTGGGTTACCCTGATACCTTCTTGTGCGAAGATCAGATGACTGTACTCCATTGTTATCAACAACAGTCACTATGTCTGATAGAGGATCTGATGACTGTACTCCACTCTTATCAATAACAGTCAATACATGAGATAAGGGATTCTATGACCGTACTCCAACATTATCAACAACGGTCTAGAAAATCCAAATCTAATCAAGATACCGCACCTCTACGACTTCAACAAATATCAGGAACCAAGGATCAACAGCAAATCGACAACGCCACAACTTCAAGAAAGGACTTCCGCTGCTAACCGCTCTATCTATGGGTCTACATTTCGTCGATTTGCCTGAAGTCTTCTGGAATACTTTATATTGGTTGAAAAGCCGATTAAAAGTATGTCTAACACAGATCATCAAAAGTTGATGCTGATTTTTCAACAAAACTGCACAACGGTTTAACACACAACTCCAGCTTTACAAACAAAGAAGACTTGTAAGATATGCAACCTAGACTATTGATACAAATGAGGAGATTGTTAGGACTTAAAATATTGTAAATAATAGTCTAGGGGGTAGACTAAATTTATACAATTATGTTTTCATGAATTTGAAACAAGTGAACTTGAACGTACATGGATTTGTACTAAACTATTTACTATTATTAAAATTATTTTTCATGGAATGAAATGTGTGAACTTGAACGTACATGGACTTGTAGTAAATGATTTACCCTTATTAAAATCATGTTAAAATGGTTTAACTCACCGATCATGTATAAAATGTGTTTTATATAGTTAAAATAATTTACAAAAGAGTTTAAGCACTTAACATGTGTAAACTTGGTTTCACGGTTTTGAAATGGTATTTGAAGGTTATTTTAATACAAAATCGTACCAGTAAACATTTTGGTGCAAATCAAGGATTTATAGAGTTATAAAGCTTGTGAACTCACCAACCTTTGTGTTGATATTTTTTCTAATATGTTTTCTCAGGTTTAGAAAGTGAGGCATTTAGCATGACATTTACATCAATCAGATTACCATATTTTGAAATGAATTTTGTCTTCACTTCTAAGTATGAAGTCTAGATGTCGATTGAAAATCTTAAAGATTATTTCATTCAATATATATGTAATGGATCATTCACTTTTGGTTTATAAAAGTTTAATGTGATAATCCTTTTTAACGCTACGTTTTATTATGAGTAAATTACACGAATGGTCCCTGTGGTTTACATAATGTTTTGGATTTGGTCCCTAAGTCTCAGTAATTACACTCGTGGTCACTGTGGTTTACACTTCGTATTGGTTTTGGTCCCTAATACTAACAGACGTCAAATATGGCTGTTACATTTTGTAAAGTGCCTAAAATACCCCTTAACGTATACTCTTTATTCTCTTATCAATTTTAATCACCGTCGTTTTCCAGTCTTCTTTTGTTCGGATTCACTCGCAACTTCCACCGTCGATTCCACTCCAAAACCGTCATCAAAACAAGTAAGCTAATTTCAACACTATTATTCCTAAACCTTAACGAATTCAGTTCTAAAACCCTAATTCGAATTGCGTAATAGATAACGCCCGAGTTCGAACTTTTAGGGCAAACTGAAATCCGGATTATACCTCGTAGGAACTCCAATCGGAAATCTAGAAGACATCCCATTAAGGTAACATCGAATTTTATTGTTCACAATTATCAGATTCAATTTCTAAAATCAGTTCATGAACGCAGAGCTCTTCGTGTTTTGAAATCAACCGATGTGATACTTGCATAGGATACCAGACATTCAGGGAAGTTACTTCATCAAAACTCCACTAGTAAGTTCATCATGCAATCAATTATTCATAAACACAGTGTTTCAATTTCGTGTTATTTCTGATTTGATGATTTGATGTACAATAAGAGAAGAAAGAGTATAAGTTAAGGGGTATTTTAGGCATTTCAAAAAATTTAACAGCCATATTTGACGTCTGTTAGTATTAGGGACCAAAACCAATACGAAGTGTAAACCACAGTGACCACGGGTGTAATTACTGAGACTTAGGGACCAAATCCAAAACATTGTGTAAACCACAGCGACCATTCGTGTAATTTACTCTTTTATTATTGATCGATTGATATTATTTGTCAGGATCGAATAACTCAATAAGTTATTGAATCACAGATCTACTCAACAATAGAAGTTATAGCGGATTAACACTATGTTGATTGAACAAGAACAATGTAAACTGTAAATCGAATGTGAATTAATAAGAACACAGTTTATCACAAAAAGCTTCAATGTATTAATAATAATCGATCAATATACCTATGTTTATAATTAATAAGGAACTATATATAATAGTCCTTGAAGCCTAAAACTTTACCCTAGTTATTCTAGGACTAGATTACATTTGAATTACAAAAAGATAAACATTCTAAACTAATTCTACGAAGATCTCGGGCACGATCATCTCCAAATATCGACATCAGTAGTAATAGCCATCGTCAGTAGTAACTTCATAGGTCAGTAGTATCTTTGCAATTCTGCCCCATCAGTACTAAGTCTTGTACCAGCTCCAAGACATCATTAGTACCAACTGCAGCATCAGTAATAGATCGTTTATTCCCAACAATCTCCCCCTGAACATGTTAATTCACTTTTAATTAATCAAGTTTCTTCTCTTCTTCCTCTTTCTTCTTCTTTTCTTGCAAGCATTTTGCCCTTCTTTCATCACCTTCTTTTATTTGTTGATTTCTTAATTTTCTCTGTGCAATGATATACTTGTTGTTTCTCTTAACAAAATAGTTATACTTTTCAGAGAACATAGCAACATCATGAGGTCTCATGAAGGAACATGTGGTGACTTGATACATTGTTTCTTCAGAATGATTGTATTCTTTTTCAAATAAAAACAATTCACATTTCTTGCTAGCCCTTTCAAAGGAATACATGTTAACTGTTGGTAGAACATTCCAAGCATAAACATTATATGTACTAGCAAATCTCTCAGGGTAATCATCTGGATAAAATGCAGCATCTATCATCTCAGTTAAATATCCAGCACCTGAGTTCTTCCATTTCTTGTTGGACATTCTTAGTTCACCAAATAACTAATACTTTAATTGTATCACTTCTGGATAGTGACATAATCATTGGTTTCCAAGCACTGAATTTTTGAGTTGTTATATCTTCTCTTATTACTTCAATTACATTATTAACAACCCTCCAATTAATAATTGGATTATCGTGTTGAATAGCTTGAGGAAGATCAAGTATTTGTGAGTCTTGTTTTGCTTTCTTCCTTGCCTATTCTGCAGCCTCTATTAATTTTCTTTTCTTGGCAGTTATGGTTGAGGGTTCACCAATCATTGGATTTCTAGTAATCACCAGTTTAGGATCAATATCTACTAAGTTGGTCAATTTGACTTCTTTGACCTCTGGTTCTGCCAGTTCTTTCTTTTTCTCAATGCAATACCTTTCAATAATAGTTATTAATTTCATTCTTCCAAAGGATTTTGCATTATGACCTCGAGATTTTAAGTATGAGATCATGTCATTTTTCTTTTCTGCAAACTGTTCGGGCATGTCTTCTTTCATGCGTTTGCATTCTTGTACTTGTGCTTCAAGAAGATCTATACTTTCTTTTTCAATATGTTTTATTTTATTTAGCTCTTCTTGTTGATCTTCTTCTAAAAATTATTCTATTTCTTGAATGGCTGTATTTTTTATTCTTTCTTCTTCAGCCTTTTTCTTGTTTTCAAGCTCTTGAGTTTTTGCACACTTCATGTGGTACCTCATTCTCTTCACCTTCCATCTATCCTTCTTTAAAGGTCTCACCAGATTTATTTTGTTCACCATGTAGTAACCTAAAGCTCTGTGTGGGTAGTCATCATCAAATTTTTCTTTACCTTTACCAACACACTTTGAAGGTGGAGTGTACTTCATATCAATAATTCGAGTGAATCTGATTGAGGGAGAAAAGGTATCTGATAAGTGATCAGGAAGTATCTTTGGATGTGGAGGTAGTTCACATTCATCAACCTCATCCCAATTTACATCATTATCAATATATGGGATTATGAGAGGTATTAGTTCAGGTGTTGGGGGTCTTGGGATTACTACTGCTGGTTTAATGATATCTAGCATTTCATCTTCAGATTCTGTAGTAACTAAGGTAGTTACTACTGGTGTTACTGTTGTTGAGGGTCTATATATCACCAGTTGTAGGTTTGAGGAGTTTACTACTTATTCTTCTTCTTCTCTAGTTACTACTGGTAGTTCCTCAGTAGTGTCTGTATCAGTAGAGATTGGTGATGGTATTGTATCTTCATTTGGAACATTTACTACTGATGTAACTTCTTGAGTCATTTCTTCCATATGATCAATAGTGTTTAGCTCTTCTGTTTGTTCCACCATCTCAGTAATATCTATGGGATCAGTAGCACCCATAGCATCAGTAGTATGAGAAGGTGCTTGTTCTGCTGCTGGTGATTGAGGTGCAGACACAAACACATCTTCATCCATACTCTTAACTCCTCTATCCATGTCTTCATCAATAAACTGACCTGATTCACCATGATCTTCTTTTAAATTTAAGAGGGAGGCTGCTGTTTCTGCAATTGAAGTAGCAATTATCTCTTGAATTTGATTCTTCTCCCCCTTAGTGATCTCAACTCGTTGAGCCTCACTATTTGCAATCTTTCTTTTTAATTTGTTGATGATGTTTGATTGCCTTTGAAGCCTGACATCGAACCTCTTCTGCCTCTTGTTCATTACATTGATGTAGTGCTTCATGAAGCTCATGGTCCTCCCTTGATTATTCAGTAAATTCAGACAATGTTGTACAGTGGTTTCAAGGTTTTCCTTCCTATCCGTCAATTGGGTTGGTTCCATGCTGCCCTCACTCCATCTAGGTAGATCATCGGGCTTGTTCGATACATTGGCTTTAAGGTTTTCCATCCTATCCATCAATTCAGGAATTTTCATTCTACCCTCATCACTGCTTGGTGATTCATTGGGTGTTTTAGATACTCTCTTCTTCCTAGAAGAAGCAATAGTATCTCCCCTTGTGTTTTCTTGGCACCGGGGTCCTTTGAGATCTGCCTCAGATGATGAGTCATCACTCAAAGTTTCCGAGGTCTAGGTCCTAATGATGTTCCTACTATACTGTGCACCAACCTTTGGTGCATCAGTAGTAGGAGCCCTTTACCCATGCCCTCTCTGCTCCTTGGAGGACAACTCTTCGAGCCTGGGAGTTGACTCAATGGGTTCCCTGGTGTCCTTTTTGGAAGTTCTCTTCCTTTTATAAGTTGTGGAAATTTGTTTGGCTTTTGGTTGGTCACCTCAGAGTGAAGAGTATCACTCTGAGGCTTAATAACATGTTCTTAGGACACATTCAGGACATTTTGTGGTCTGGTTGATTGAGTGGACTCATTGGATTCTGTTTGGGCTGATTTGTGGGGTGATGGAATGGGTTAGGATTCAGTGGGGTGGCTTGAACCTTCTCCAGTTAGAGGTTGATCATAGATCATGTTTGCAAAAAGTGGAGTTACCTTTCCAGAAAATTTGAACTTCTTGTTCATGTTTGAGTAAACCTTTTTATTTAATTCTGGAATAGGAAAAATGTTTTTGGTTTTTACAAGATCTGGGATCTCACAATAAAAAATGTGTGCAAGGAATCTTGGATACATTAATTTTTTTTGAAACAGATAAGTTCCCAAGCATTCCTTCAAAAATCATTTTAGAAAAAGTAAATACTTGATTTGTGCACAAACAGACAACAAAAGATGCTATTGATCTGTTGAACTCATTCCAAGTACTCTTCTTTGGTGACATACAGTGTTGAATTGTATGTACCAAATACTTCCATTGAGGAGAGAGAAGACATTTCTGAAAAAATTTGAAATATCAGTTCTTCCTTCATACCCCATTTTAATGATATTTTCTATTAAAACTTCTTTATATAAAAGAGATATACCTGACTCGTCATTGAGTTGTAGATGATTTCTGATTGTTTGTTCTGAGATTTTAATAGTCTTGCCATCTATTTCAGATTTGATTGTGATTGTGTTTTGTTCTTCAAGTCGTTCAGCATTCTCCCAAAATTGAACAAGATGTTGTTCACAGAGTTTTGGATTCACTGTTAGGGCAAACCTTATTGGAGAATTTTTGAGGAACATTACTATAGGTCTGAATGATTTTGTTCCATCAGGATTTCTCAGAAATTCAAGCATGTTGTGGAATGATTATGTTTGCTTGAACTGTGAGAGTTTGATATGGACGATTTTGTGAATGAATTGATTTGTTACTGGTTCAAGATTTTGATTGAAATTTCACAGATTAGGGTTTATCGTAGGGGTTATCAGATCGAGGTTTGGATAATGCTAAATTAATCACTTTCAGCTATTTATATTTTTCGAATTTACCTGCAAAATGACCGAAATACCCTTCGAATCATAACCCAACGGCTATTTTCATGGGGGTTAGTATGGTAAAATTGCGTATTTCGCATATAACGGTCGATCAGTAGTAACTTAAGTATCAGTAGTAAAACGTCAGTGGTAACTGTTGTTTTATACTTAACCTGATTCTTAGACAAAACCTTATGAGTAGTATTTTGCGACTACAACCCTCAATCAGGAATGATCAATAATCAGTAGTAAAACAATATTAAAATTAACAAATAGTATACAAAAACTTTACATATGACATAAATTGTGAAATTAACTTATTAAAATCATTCCAATACTGCTAACCAAAAAGCTAAACCTTCCTACATCAAATGCTTTTGTAAAAAGATCTGCTTTGATTATCAGTATGAATTTTCTCCACTTTAATTAATTTCTTTTCATTGCAATCTCTTATAAAGTGAAATCTTATTTCAATATGATTGGTTTTTGAGTGTTTTACTGGATTATTCACAGTACTAATTGCACTTTGATTATCAATAAAAATAGGAGTTTGAAGAATAGATATACCAAAGTCCAATAGTTGATTTTGAATCCACATCACTTAAGCACAACAAGCAGATGCAGCTACATACTCTGCTTCAGCAGTTGATGTTGACACATTTGTTTGTTTCTTGCATTGCCATGACACCAATCTTGATCCGAAGAATTGACATCCACCAGTAGTAGATTTTCTATCTTGACATTCACCACCATAGTCACTATCTGTGTAGGCTACAAGTTCAAATGGTGAGTCATGTGGATAGCAAAGACCAAGTGATGGCTTTCCCTTCAAGTATCTGATGATTCTTTTGACTGCCTGCAAGTGAAGTTCCTTTGGATTTGCTTGATACCTGGCACAAACACAAACATTATACAAAATATCAGGTCTTGATGCAGTTAAATACATTAAGGATCCTATCATTGATCTATATAGATGTTCATCTACATCCTCCCCCTCAACATCAGTATGTAGGTGTTTATGTGTTTCCATTGGTGTGCTTGCACTTTTACAGTCTTTCATTGCAAATTTCTCCAAGATGTCTTTGACATATTTTGATTGATTAATCAAAATACCATCTGATCTTTGATTGATTTGGAGTCCAAGGAAGAAGTTCATTGGACCCATAGAGCTCATCTTGAATTTAATCTGCATTAATTCTTCGAACTCTTTACACAGTTGATCATTTGTTGATCCAAAGATGATATCATCTACATATATCTGGACCAGTAGTATATCATCTTTGACTTTTCTTATGAACAGAGTTTTGTCAATTGCACCTCTTTTAAACTTGTTCTTCAGTAAGTATGATGATAATGTATCATACCAAGCTCTTGGTGCCTGATGTAGGCCATATAGAGCTTTTTCTAATTGGTACACATAATCATCATGTTCAGGATCTTCAAATCCTGGAGGTTGACGAACATATACCTCTTCTTCAATATTCCCATATAGGAATGCACTCTTAACATCCATTTGATAGACTTCGAATTTCTTGAATGAAGAATATGCCAGAAAGATCCTTATTGCTTCAATTCTTGCAACAGGAGCATACACTTCATCATAGTCTATTCCTTCTTCTTGAGTGTATCCATGTGCTACAAGTCTGGCTTTGTTTTTTATCACTATGCCTCTTTCATCTTTATTGTTTCTAAAGATCCATCGTGTTCCAATGGCTCTTTTTCCTTTTGGAAGAGGTACCAGTGTCCAAATAGCTTGTAATTTGAATTGAAGAAGTTCTTCTTGCATAGCCTCAATCCGGTTTGAATCTTTCATAGCTTGTTGAATCTTTTTAGGTTCTTCCTGAGATAGGAAACATGCAAATAGACATTCATTAGAAATTAGACTTATATTACACATATTAGAGATTAAACTTGAATTAAATTTTGCTTCTTGTTTGCATAGTTGAATTAACATCACTTAGAACTAGGTCTAAGGGATGGTTCTTTTGAGCTATGCAGTTGGAGAATTTGTCAACAACTATTTGACTATCAAGGTTTGATTCATTGGATTTAGGAACTTGTGCATCTGTCCAGGTTTCTTCTTGATTTTCTGGATCTTCTTGAGTTTCTTCATTGATACTGGTATCAGTGGAAATATGATATTCATTAAAATCATGTGTTTCATTATTATTACTGACATCAGTATTGTTTGGCTCACCATCATCATTTTGAGTTTTTGTGTTACTACTGGGATCAGTAGTATCTTGTACGTTCGAGTTATTACTGGTATCAAGATTGCTAGGGTTACCAGAGTTACTATTGTCCTCAGTATTAACCGTGCGATCAGTATTAACAAGGATATACTTCATTTTATCTTGACTCCCATTGAATGGTGATGATCCTCCTTGTGGTTTTTGATTGTTTGATTCACCTGCATTACAATCATAACTAAAATCAAGAGATTTGGTTAGATTATCAATATTGAATAACCAATCTGGACCATTTCCCTGTTCATTCATTAAGTTTTCATTAAAGGATGCATCCACACTTTCTTCAATGATCCTCAGCCTTTTATTGAATACTCTGTATGCTTTGCTCTGAGTTGAGTATCCTACAAGGATTCCATCATCTGATTTGCAGTCAAACTTACCAATTTGTTCTCTTGTAATTAAAATTGTACTAGGACAACCAAATGATTTTAAGAAACTTATTGAAGGTTTTCTTTTATTGAAAAGTTACTTCATGTTTCTTTTAGTGCTTTTTGTACCAACGAACCTTTTCTCCAGTGCCTGCCACAACTTCTTAACATCATCATAGTCAACAAATAGATGTTGGTAGTCATTGGGAATAACAAGCAATAGAGTGCTTAAGGCTTTCAGTTCAATTCCTCTGTCTTTCTTCACTTTGTCACACTTCAGTTTGTCTGATTCAGTTGATGAGCTTGTGATTTGAGTCTGTATGGTTTTGTTGCCTTCTAGAACAACGTCCCACATGGAATAATCAGTAATAAGCATGTATTGCTTAATACTGTTTTTCCACATCCCGAAGTTATTGGGAGTAGGGGTGTGCATGAGGCGGTTTGGGGCGGTTTTAGGCTAAAACCGAACCTAATCCGCTAATTTCGGTTTTAAGATTTTCAAACCCAATGGTTTCGGTTTCTATCGGTTTCGGTTTTAACGGTTTTTTGGCCTTTAACGGTTCGGTTTCGGTTTGAAAACCGAATCCACCTTGTTTTGAACATAAATATATAATTTTATGCATTAATCTTCACTTATCCAAAATTGGATACAAATTTCAACAATGAATACCATTTTTAGCACGAAATACAAACCATAAACGTATTTTGTAGCATATAATAACAATATAAACATTAATAAATCGTAGTAGATGGACTTTCAAATATTTAAATGGTTCTACTTTTATTTAATAACTATAAAATAAAATAAAATATATATATATATATATATATATATATATATATATATATATATATATATATATATATATAATATTGAATATTAGTGGAGCGGTTTCCTAATGGGGCGCTTTGTAGTTAAAACCGAAACCGAACCGAATCCTTCTTTTTTTCCAAAATCTAAAACCGAACCGTCGGTTTTAAAATGGTTTCGATTTTTAACGGTTTGGTTTTGGCGGTTTTAACGGATTGATTTCGGTTTTTCGGTTTTTATGCTCACCCCTAATTGGGAGTGAGAATTGGGATTTTGTTTGCCTGCGTGCTTTCATTGTTATCAGACATGATTAACAATCTTTTGTTTCGAAAGTATGAAACTTTTTGATGTTCTTACTTCGTAGATCTAGAACCTTAATGCTCTGATACCACTTGTCAGGATCGAATAACTCAATAAGTTATTGAATCACAGATCTACTCAACAATAGAAGTTATATCGGATTAACACTATGTTGATTGAACAAGAACAATGTAAACTGTAAATCGAATGTGAATTAATAAGAACACAGTTTATCACAAAAAGCTTCAATGTATTAATAATAATCGATCAATACACGTATGTTTATAATTCATAAGGAACTATATATAATAGTCCTTGAAGCCTAAAACTTTACCCTAGTTATTCTAGGACTAGATTACATTTGAATTACAAAAAGATAAACTTTCTAAACTAATTCTACGAAGATCTCGGACACGATCAGCTCCAAATATCGACATCAGTAGTAACAGTCATCGTCAGTAGTAACTTCATAGGTCAGTAGTATCTTCGCAATTCTGCCCCGTCAGTACTAAGTCTTGTACCAGCTCCAAGACACCATCAGTATCAACTGCAGCATCAGTGATAAATCGTTTATTTCCCAACATTACTTCTAGTGTAAGTCGCACGCCTGTTATTTCACAAATTTATTTTGACGGAATGTGAGATAAGGTAATAGTCTAATATAGGCGAGCTTATCCTGTAGTACAAGTTTTAAACGATAGTACACAAATCACTCACTATATATGTATACCTAATCATTGACTAATTAATTTTAATAAAATTTAAATCATATTTATTATATTCTAACAATAAAATTAATTTTCGAGGGAGAAAGTGGCAAATGACATGGTTTTTAAAAATATCTACCCACTGAAACTTAAAAATAAACAATAAAATATTTCCAAGTGGGAAAGAGACTAGTCAAATATAAGTAGTTGCCCATAAAATCCAACACTGCTTTCTAACAAACGAAGTAGCCAATCAGATTGCTTTCTTTCCGTTTAAATTTTAAAACTAACAATTACACCCCTTTAGGAATACGATATTTTATCCAAATCCCCCACATCTCTTATTTATTTGATTTTTAATTTGAAAACATATTGATCAGGATGGGGTAATCGTCTACATGTGTCATAATTGAACAATGAACTTAATAAAGACGGTTCACATATGAGGTCCAAATTGTAAAAAACTCAAGTGCTCGACCCATTTCGAATAAGCAATAGGGTTATTAGATTATCAACTTAGTGGAGTGCTTGATAGTTTCTAGAGGAACAAAACTTGATGGAAAACCATCTATATGAACCTCAAATGTGTATTTTGAAACGCAAAGAATTGTAATATTTTCATTGTCAATTGTTTTCTGTGTTTATTTTGTTTTATGTATCGTGTACAAATGATCATGCAGAACGATAATGTTCAAAACTTTTCATGTGTTAACAATGAATACTACTTATAATACCTTATATTGATTGATAATAATCATAAGGACTAGGGTATGTGCTATTTTGGAAGAGTTAGAAACCAGCAAGTTTAGTGTGACCGATTCACTTTAACCAAATTTACATGCCTACCTAATCCACGTCAACAATTGGTCAACGCCTAAATATCATTATTTCTTGATTTATCTACAAAACACTCAGATATATACGCAATTAATTACATTCTTCGAGAAGAGTAGGACATAAGTTACACTATATAGTAAAACTCTAGTCTATTAGATTCATTCCCCAATTTGATTACCATTCTTAGCTTTTTTGAACATAAAGATATGGGGTTTTTTTACAATTTTTTAACGTACACGTCGAATATGCATAACCATTTACTAGGGGTGACAATTGGGTTGGGTTTGGGTTAGTGGGTTCGGGTTGGCGGGTTGACAGGTTAGAATCAATAAACCCAAACCCGACCTGTTAAAATTTTGGGTCAAATAAAGCAACCCTAACCCGGACTCATTTAAACCAAGGTAACCCAGACCCAACCCGTGTAACATAAACTTAACAGGTTGGAGAAAATATAGAGAAATTGTGCAAAAAATGAGACTTTATATTAAGAAATTCTTCACCTCCCAAATTTACAAGCTTTTAGTTTGGGAAAAATATAACAGAACTTAATTGTGTGAGATTTGAAGGAGAAGTTTAAATTTAAAAAGTAAAAAGAAATTGAAATAATTAGGCAGGATAACTAATTTAAGGGGTGTATTATATTATTTATGGTATTTACTATGTACATATTTTTTTGAAAAATATTATAAAATTAAACGGGTTGACGGGTCGACCCGGGTTTACACAAGACAACCCGAACTCAACCTGATTTATAAACAGGTTGGATGGGCCGACCTGTTTTTGACCCAAACCCGTTTATGGTCAACCCAAACCCGACCTTTTCCGTGTTGGGTTCGTGTTGGGTCGCGGGTCGTGTCAGGAATTGCCACCCCTACCATTTACACATCTTGCGAAATCTTTGGTATCGTCCTTAAACAAATTTGGTCAAAGTGTTCGGCTTGATGTCAAGTGATTTTAAAAAATAGTTTAAGGACCAAAAAATCATTTTTGAATAGTGTATGGAGCAAATTGATAATATCTTTAATTTAAGAAAAATGCTAATGACATCATGTTCTTAAGAAGATAAAATAATAAAAGACAACCCTCTAAATTTTAAGAATATTATTTTTTTAATCAATGTACAAATCTTTTATGCAGGTTAGTGTCAATGTACAAATCTTTTATGCATGTTAGTGATCGAACTGTCATTAGAAAACCTTTATTTAATATCAGATGAAAATGGTGAAGAGAAAAGGGTGCAGTGAATGAGAAAGAGCCAAAAAAGCAAAGCAAAGCAAACCACCAATAGGCTCCTTCTCTCTCTCAAACGTCAACGAATCAACCGACCAGTATATCTTCCCCGGCGTTTTATAGATCGATTTCCGGTGGCAGTGTCGGAACAGACTGTCCGCTTTCATTTGTGCTGTTGATTACTAGTCATGACGATCATCGGAGACGGCGATGTCGACGGTGCGAATTTGTCGGAGAGCGATTACATCAGGAGGCATCATAAGCACGAGATTAGAGCGTGCCAGTGCACATCGTCGCTAGTTAAACGCATCAGAGCTCCTGTTCATCTCGTAAGTTTCCAAAATCTACGATTAGGATTCTAACTGATGTCGTAACCATAATCACAATCACAGTGGATCTGAGCTAAAGCTATTTCATTTTAGTAACATTGATACCTCCGTCAGTAACATTTAGTGTTTAATTATAGTGAACAGATGTCTCTGTTATTTCAGATTTTTCATTACTGAAAGGCAGCTCATTTGTTTACATGAGCCAAGCTACTTGTGTGTTGTCAAATGTCATCTCATATTGCTTAAAGTAAAACATACCTTAAATGGAAGTCAATCTGGTGTCAAACAAGCAAACACTATCTCTGAGATCAAGTGAATTTTGTACTTAAAATTTTTAATCGAAAAATGTTGAACATAGCCCTAAGTGCTATGGTTAGGGTTTATTATGGTGGTTAAAGTACAACGTTTGAAGCATAACCACCCTAAAATGGTTACTGGTTTTTAAATCTTTTTTTATAGTGAAAGTACAGTTATGAAATTATCCCTAAATTTGATGATGAATTTTTGTTTGTTTTAGGTATGGTCGTTGGTGAGGAGGTTCGATGAACCACAAAAATACAAACCGTTTGTGAGTGGATGCAATGTGCAAGGGAGCCTTGAAATTGGAAGTGTTAGAGAAATAAATGTCCGATCTGGACTTCCTGCTACCACCAGTACAGAAAGGTTGGAGCTTTTTAATGAGGAAGAACATATTTTAGGCATGGCAATTGTTGGTGGTGATCACAGGCTTCAGGTACACTATAATTAAAAAATGAGTTATTGTAAATAAGCATCTTGTAACATGTGAAATGAAATTACAATTTTGGTCGGAATTTGGTGTTTGTGGCAGAATTACTCATCAGTAATCACCCTGCATCCTGAAACTGTTGAAGGAAGAGCAGGAACATTAGTAATAGAATCATTTGTGGTAGACGTGCCAGATGGCAACACGAGAGAAGAAACATGTTATTTTGTTGAAGCTTTGATCCAATGCAACCTTAAATCACTTGCAGATATCTCAGAGCGTTTGACCGTGCAAGACCATACTCATTCAACTGTCACATGACATGGCAATTAATTAATCTCCCATTATTGTGCATAAACCTTTAATTAGAGACCTTCATTCTTGTATAACAACTTTGTGTCTGGAGTGTATTGTAAACTTCTTTGTCACGTATTTATTTGCACGTACATTGCTTTTGAAATTTCTATCTGTTGTTGTAATAAAGACTGCCAAACATTTGTTTGAATATGAGTGATTGTACGGTATGAACATTCTATGTTGAGCTGTTACAAGACATGAGTTAATATCTTTAAGGTTATTAACCATTTTATATCGTCAATGAACTTCTTCCAACTGGAAACCTGTTACAAGACCTGATACATATAAAATGACGTTTTTAACATAGTTGACTTGATATAATGAACAATCCACTAAGATACGCTGTTGGTAAAAAACATGGACATGATGTTATGGACTTATGGTCGCGTAGTTAAGTGAACGAATACGAACATATACTTCCTCCGTATCAAAATAAGTGACACAAATTGGCTTACACGTTTTTTGAGGTAAAAGATTAAAGTAGAGGTTAAAATAGATTAAAGTACATAGTTAGTGGAGAATGGGTCCCACTTTTCTTGAATAAAGTGATATTAATGAGTGTTAAAAGTAAAAGTAAGGGTATAAGAGTAATTTCACTTTATTAAAGTGGATATTTAGTGGGTATGGGTCCCACTATTTTTACCAAAAAAGGAAAGTTTTCAAAGTGTGTCACTTATTTTGATACACCCCAAAATGGAAAGTGTGTAACTTATTTTGATACGGAGGAAGTATATTGTTTTGTTCATCTTCAAATAATATATATCTTAAATGTTTTATTATTGTTTAAACGAACGAGTTCAAAGAAACATAAACGAAATGGATAATATGTATATTATATGTTTTTGTGTTCATTTTGTTTCTGTTCGTTTATTAAAGGAACATAAATGAATTGGATAATTATGCGGATGGTGTACCGGAATGATAAGATATCGATAACAGATTTTGGTGCTATCGGAGATGGAAAAACGTTGAATATGAATGCGTTCAGGGAGGCAATTTACCGAATCACGCGTTTGAGAAGGAGAGGAGGGACGCTTCTTTATATTTCTGCTGGTGTTTATTTTACAGAGAGCTTCAATCTTACTAGTCAAATGACTTTGTATCTAGCTAGAGGTGCTGTTATCACAGGTACTCAATTCATTGCATTTTTTTCTACACACAATTGATTTCTAAAACTTATTGGAATGAGGTTGAATCCTAATAGTCGATTAATGACTTTGTGATGAATTTAGTGTTCATTTTTTTTGAAAAGAATGCTTGAATTTTGTGATAAATTCATGATATTGATGGTATTTTAAATCATGAGATATTGGTATTAATCAAATAATATGTCCATACAAATTGTTTTATATAATTTGTTGCTAATTGGAGAAGCTACTGCTATATACACCATTGACAGAAAAACTTATTTATTTTGCATTGTTGCTAATTGAAGTATGGAATGAAACGAGTGGAGAATATTGTGTTTGGATAGAATACTACTTTTGCCCATCTTGATGCAGATTCAAGCTCCCATGTATGCATACAAGACTCCTACATTTCAACAGGAGATGACTTCATCGCTGTAAAAAGCGGTTGGGATCCATACTGCCGTCCGAGCAATGACATCACAATCCGGCGAATCACCCGATCATATCCGTTCGCCGGAATCACTGTCGGAAGTGAAACTTCCGGCGGAGTAACAAACATATTAGCAGAACGCATAACTGTTTCCTACACCAGAATTGGAATCCATTTTAAAAAACAAACATTGGTTGAGGCGGAATCATCAAAAGCATTACTATTTCCAATGTTTTCATGGAAAATGGACGTAAAGGAATCAGTATTGGAGTATATAATTCATTTGATTACATAATGCATATATACAATACAGAAAGATTTTAAAAATAAAAAATAATAAAGATAGATTGACTACGTAGCTAAAAGCCTAAATATGGTTTCTACATCTCCCATAGGATGCAATTACTTATGTACATATATTACAAATGATAGGAAACAATTCAATATGTGCAAATAGATACACAAATTAGATACATTACTTGACACGTGGACGCTGGATCGATCAAGGAAGAGTCATCATTTTATCAATCAAAAGTGTGTTTCAAAAACTTGCGAATGTTCTTCATCAATTCGGCATCTTCCTCTTTCTTCTTCTGTTCTCGTTGTTGAATCAAACTCTTCACTCTCTCCCGATCAAACATGTGTTTCGGCTTGATTACATTCTCGTTGTTATTCCGGTGGTTGTTACGGTTGCGACGGGAACTGTGATGATGCTTCATCTTCAACCAATTCGACGGAACTTCGCCGTGGAAAGTTTCCGATTTCGAATCACCAGATTTTTCGGCCGTGATTTCGTCCTTTCTGTCGGAGATATCAGGCCGAGGGCGAGGGATCATGTATTGAGAGTGCTTCCGGTAAGGCCGTCGGTGTTTTCCGACTCGTTTTGGCCGGTGAGGAGGTTTATCATTCGAGTGACGGTTGATAGGATCGAATCTAGAGAAATTCGTATGCGGCGTTAAACCATTCGTTGTTTTTTCCGGTTCAGCAGTGCGGTTGTTGGCGGTGGTTTTATCGGAATCCGATGTAACATTCTCGCCGGGGAGTCGAAGGTGAGAACCGGCGGAAGCTACAGATTCTCTAGACATGGTTGCTACCTTTGATGCATCGTCGCTCCGGTCGGCGGACAGTTTGGTTACCGGTGGATCTAAGGCGAGACGAGCGGCGGAGACGGTGAACAACAACAGCGTGAAGAAGGTGAAGGTTGCACTTTTGGTGTCCATGATTTTGGGGGTGTTTGGTTACGTGTGTTGAGATCGATGCGGTAAAAAAGAAAGTTGGTCAATACGGGCAGGTTTAATGGTCAATACGGGCAGCGGGCAGTGTGGATTATCATCCACGTGGTTGGAAACTTGGAATTACTTCAAACACAAAATTTCTCCTCCATTAAAAATTATCTCGTGTTGTCCATTAAAATTTTCGTGGAAAGAACCTCGATATCATTACTAAAAATGAAGGTTAATTTTTAACCATTTGAAAAAATAAGCTAAAATCTTTAAATTATATAATTCCTTCGTTTCAAAATAAGTGTTACATTTAAAGTTGCACGTTTATTATAAAAACTTAAATTAGATAGTTAGTAGGAGTTGAGTCTCACAAAAACTTTGATTAAAGTGAGTTTAATCATATTTAAAAGTAAAACTAAGTGTAATGTGTCATTTCACTTTATTAAATAAGATAGTTAGTGGGTGTGGGTCCTACTAATGTTTGCCAAATAAAGTAAGTTTTCAGAGTGTATCACTTATTATGAAACACCCTAAAATGAGAAGTGTATCACTTATTTTGAAACGAAGGAAGTATATGCAATACAAATTTTATAAACAATTGTATAATCATATTAATCAATGTTTGTGGTGAATACAATAAAAATTGTGCTATAAAAGTCACCCATTTTGAAATAAAAAATAACAAAAAACTTTACCTTCAACTTACATGAAAGAAACAAAAAAGATGATACCGAATACTGATGCTTTCTTCGTGTGTATACACAACAAGACATTGAATTTTCGTTCTCCCCTACTAAGCTTCTGGCAAGACCTGTACACATGCTCTTAAGAGAGTTTTACATGTAGAGTTGTGCTAGAAGCCCTTGAGGGAGAGCGAGTAATCAATGCCTCGGAAAAGAATTCTTTATATTTCTTCTCTAATCTCATTGGTATTGAGACTATGATAAACCTCATTGGACAAGAACCCCTTTTATAAGCCAACAAAAAACGGATTTATTGCCAAAAAGATAGAAAGAAGGAAAGTAATCCAATTTGGTGGGGTCTTACATATCTTTGGCATCTGGCATTTAGTGGCATCAATGAATCTTGCTCGTACCATAAAGCACATAGAAAGATAAGATTTGTGCTAGTAAAAGCATATCTACCCACAAATCATCAATCCACAAATAAGCATTAGTAACAATATTTTAATCCATTATTTTGTTCTCGTGAAAACAAAGCATATTGCATGAAGAGTCATAGCATTATATGGTACCAAAAGTAGGGATGGAGAAAAAAAGAGGAGATGGAAATCGAAAAATCGGGATATTGTTATTTGGAGAAAACATGTAAACATGTTTTTCGAGTAACACTACTAGCCAAAGACATGTTGTATATGACTAGGTGAAATGAAAGAGCCGAATCACTAAATCAATTAACCAAACAATTAGTAAGGTTTTGAATTTCAAGTAAGTTTAACATATATGGTTTAGTTATAGCAACATTGGATCCAATCCCGACAAACGCGGTGGCATCAGAGAGGTGAGATATATATAGTTATATCTCTACACGGGGTAGAGATACTGCTTTCCTCTACTCAGGGTAGAGACACTGCTTTCCGATAAAACTTCCGATAAAGTTAATGAAAGACATGACTAAATGATAGTATTATGATTAATTCGTTAAGAGGGACACTTGGTCGCCTTTGGCATTGTGGTGATTGTTGTATTTTTAAAATGTCCTAACTTTTGGTATATGATTGTGCTAATCCCGACTATTTTGTTCTAATGCATGTCAGTTTTCCATACTCTTTTCATGGACCACAAATCATTTACTTTTAAATATATAAGAAGAGAAATAAAGCAAATTAAAAAAGAAGAAAAATGATGGATACTTGAAAATGTTCCACTACGAAGAATGTTCATGACCCTTGGGATAAATGACAAGTCACTAGACTTTTGATCTATAACATTAAGAATCAGAATCATTTTTGACAGTATTAGCATTAAAATTTAAAACCATATCTATGCATGTGATGAATATAAAAAATCTTAATTCTTTTTACAAAATGAATTATGACTTGTTTTGCGAGCCGACTAAATGAAGGGCGAAAGCGGGTAGTCCGTAGTCTGCGTATGTGAACCTCCGTGATCATAAGGAGGTAATTATTTGCTTGTAGGGATTGATCGAACTTGTTACCTTATGAAAATTTCAATTTGACGTAGACCAAAATTATGCAACCATGTTTATGTATGGTTAACATCTTGTTATATTTGACATTCTTTCTTTTCTCATATTTGATTCTTGTTTTGAGTAGCTACGGTATCTTACTATCTTGCATGTTTGACATTCGTTCCATGTTGTCAATACCTATTTCGCGATAAAACAGATGTCGAACATGATCAACTTTTTTTTTCTTTCTTTCTAATATTCTTTACACCTCAATTTTAGGCAAAGTCTGGGTGTTAAAATTCGAATGTAAAATCTAATAGTGTTATTAAGGAGTTGTTTGGGAAAGCTTATTAAGAAGGATTTAAAGTTTATTAGCTTCTCAAGCCTTAATAAGTTTAAAATTTTATACTTATTAAGATATAATGAGCTAATAAACTTTAATATCGTTTTTCCTTTTAGCCCCTACACTTCAATTTATATTTTTAAAACTTAAAAATAACACTTTACTCATTAAACTTTAATATTATTATAAAGAATATAGGAAAACATTTATTTAATTTTAGTTTTACAAAAACCTTTGATTTCTTAGATAACTCTGATTGTTACTCCTATATACGGAGTATATAATATAATTTTTTAAAGTATATTACAAATTATAAATAGTATATTTTGCAACTGAATAATACTAGTCACACATTTAATAAGATGTTATAACTGAAACGTTTACAGTTTTTTGGACATCGATTCCTCCCGAATTTTTGAATTTATAGTTGAGAGGTATATGGAAGTGGTTACAAATTTAGTGACCGACTTCCCATTTGTAGTTCACTATTGCAAATACTGTGTACTTAATTTAAAATTAATATCTGAAGAATCTGTGACAATTTCAAGTGGGACAATAGTTTTGTTTGACCTTAAAAGTCAAAGTCAAACATAGTTATCAAGTTCATGTGATAATATCATGTTCTTAATTGCATTTCTTAAACATTGCTACATTCTTTCAGTTGATACTCCATAACGTGTTACAAGTTTATAGAAGTTATTGATTAGTAAGATCATAAGTGAGTTTGACTTCTTACGGCCAAACCCGACTTTCTGATTTTACAAATGGCTACAAATTTGGTGAATGATTTCCCATTTGTTGTTCACTCAGATAATATCCTGTACTTTAACTATTTCAAGTGGGACATTAGTTTTGTTTGACTGATAAGCACCGTTTTGGTGTACCAGAGGAGGAAAAAGAAGGGCACAAGTAACTAGCAGTAACTTTTGAAGGATGGAACTATTTTACCTTTATTTGTATTTAAGTTTTCTCTTTATTTCTATTTTAGTACTATGGTGGTGTGAGCACTATCTGTGTCAGTGGGCTGTGATTGGTGGACTGAGCATGCCGTTTTGTGTTTGTGGCTGTCATCCCCAAATCCCCCTAGTCGTTTAATACCCAAGGGAGTATATGTATTGGGTATCGATAAAAATTATGAATTAAGAAAGTTTTCTTTGGAGACACCCTTCTTCTCGAATTGAAGGATTTGTTCTAACAATCTGGTTTTATTAATGGGAATGATTCAAGATAGATCAATGGTCTATCATTGACCTTATATGTCAAAGTTTGACTTCTGAAGGCCAATTTGGACTCTTAAATTTACACAAGGTTACAAACTTAGTGACTAATTGTCCATTTGCAGTTCATTTTGATAACATCTCGTACACAATTTGAAGAATCGGTTGACTATTTCACGTTTGACATTAGTTCTGTTTGACCTTAAATTTCTAACTCAAACATTAGCAAATGTACCTGAAAGTGGCATTGGAGTGCGAAGAAGTTTCATTGGCTCGTATTGATCAATATTTTTTCAAATTTTGCATATGAATGGGTCGATTCAGGATATATTCAAATAATTTTCTGAAAAAAAACAGGTTGAAAGTCAGCCCAAGTATAGTACTATATTTATTTGTATTCTATAATAAATTTGGAGGAAATCTGTTCAGTGACCCATATCACTAAATTTGGCGAGGAGCAAATTTGACCCGTAACCCGGCCCGTAAATTAAAAGCATCTAATTTACCTCTTCATGCTCAATTGTATGAGCAAATAGAAGAATAACTTGACCCTTGTAAGCTGGCCCAAGATTGATTGCTAAAATTTCATTGCAAGTTCTGAAATAAGTTGTTGCTGCTCGTAATCTTCTCAGGTTCCCCCCGGTCCGTTTGTAGCAGCTCGTTATGTATGTAATCTCATATAATTATGCGTGTTTTTCGTATTATCTATGTTTTAATCGAATTGCTATCAGGTATCTTAACTCTTACGATTGTGAAATTGTGTCAAATTTTGTGATTATTGTGGAGATTAAGTTATGACACGTGCATACAATCAATTATTACTACGATTACAAATCCAATTAAAGGAAAATTCCTTAATTAAATCAATAATAGCTTCCTTCTTCATATCTTTATTGTTGAACTTATAGTCGTTTCTAAACCACCAAAGCACCCAAATAGTAGAGAAACAAATAGCTTCGGTTACTTTCATTTTTTATTGCTTGCAACCCGATTGATTCAATCCCTACAAGCACATCATTAACACTTTCGCCACTAGGCACCGCCAAATTCATCCACCGGAAAATGGAATGCCAAACATTAGACGCCACTTCATGTTGTGATATTTATAAACTGTAACAAACGTTAATGTAATCGAATAATCAGAATGAACAAAACCGAACCTGAAAGTTGACGGGAAGAACAAAATACCGCACGGAACGGAATTCCTGTTCTTTAAGGTTTATACGCGCTGTATGCTGTGAGCATTCAACGTATCACCCCATGATTTGATGCAGTATAACAGTGGGTTCCGACACCAAAAGAACCACTGTGTAACACAAAATGATGAAGCAGGAACAAGGAAGAAGAACAACACTTTTCAGAGAGAGGGAGTGTGTTTTTTTCGTGTGTCTTCTAACACTGCATTGAGCTTTCTTATATAAGCCAATACTGAAAACGTACACCATCATTGCAGTCTTTAAAATTGTATCAATACAGTCTTTAAAATAGTATTTGACAGTCCAAAAACGGACAAGATATTAACATCTCATTTCTCATATTAATGTCTGAACGTTACGTTTGACTGTTTGAGTTTCTTCACAGTGATGGCAAAAAAAAAAAGCTCCTCAGCTCGATGGGTCGTGCAAAGTGCGTCTAAATCGCACCATTTCGTGTCACCGGTCTCGGCTCGGCGCGCGTGTGAGTCTAGCTTTTAATCCTCCACTAAAGCCTTTGAAAGCTTAAGGAATTAAAAGCCTTATAAACCCATTAAATATTCTTTCTCCCACCAATGTAAGAACTTGCCAACTTGCAAGTAATTAATTAATATTACTATTAATTAATATTTCCAACACTTCACATCTAGCAAACAAATGATCAACATCTTCCACCTTATTAGAGCATATATCACACGCGCAAATTTTAGCTTCATAAGTTGTTATCCTGCTAATTTTATCTAATTATGCAAATCAGAAAATTGTTGATCTTTTTTTGTTACAATCGATGACGACGAAGCCATCCATGTTATTTTTACAAATGTGAGCACTATTTGCAATTCAAAATCTCAAAAAAGAAAAATATATATTATTACCTCGCAACCCTTTGATCGCCGACCGCCTTCCCGACCCTCAATGGATCTACCACCGCGACACCTTGTGTGAGGACCTCGTATGATACACCGAGTTGCCCGTGCAACCCCTGAAATTTTTTCGAATAGTGTTAAAATAATGTTAAAATTTTTAATTATTTTGTTATCGATGCATGTGACATCACTGAAAAAAAAAATGCAACTTGTGACATTCCTCAGTTTTTTTCCTGAGTCCACCACTAGGCACCACTCACCAAAGCTGCTACCTTGGAACGGCCGTGACTCACACCGGCTTCATACCGCATACTCTTATTGTTGAGATTAGATCTATCCGAGCATCCAACTTTTTGGTCAAACTTTAGTTGAGATCCACATTTATAAACTGACTTTTTATTTGTGAACTTTGTCGCAAGAAAGAAGCAAATTTGAAATTTGAATTTTTTGACTGAGCTGTTGGTTGGATAAAAGTTCTACAATTAGACCGATTAATATTTTGTTGTTGTGCGGGTCTAACTGGTGTTTCTCGTCTCGTGAGTTTGAGCAGTCGGGTTGTTATGGTGGGAAAAACTTCTTTAAAAGCCACCTCGTCCAAAATCACAAAACATGAGAAAACATGCATTGAAAATCAATGGTTTCCTTGATCCTGGGGCGGTGAAGCTTCTCAACACAATCCAACGTCTTATGTATATTAATTTTATGACACATAAATCCACATATATTATTGTGAAAGAATTAGTTATGCAATTCAAAAAAAAGCTAGCACCGCAACTTATTGATCGTTTGCATTCCTTCAATGTAAAACCTGTTTATTGGTCTTTATTAACACGTGGAATATTAGTAATTAAAGTAATACCTTTTGACATTCGAGTGAAATTGACTTTCAGAAAACGCTCTTTTGGACAAACTGATTTCTGAGCGGTTGACCATTGTAGTGTTTAGTTGCCCTAAAAAGAAACTAGAATATTTAAAATCTATCTGTTCATCCCTCTAATTCATAGAAGCTTCTTAGCAATTCTTTTCACATTCTTAATATTTGGTCAGCAGCTAATAGAGCTCACTTAATACACCACGTGGTCAAATACTGGTCCATCCTAGGAAACTACAAACTTCACTCGGTTTCTTCGGTCAACATTTGACTCCTCATCAAATTATCAAATAATTAATTGAAATTCCTATATATAGTTCTCCACTCTTCAATTCATTACACTTCTATCTCCATATCCTAAATCTCTCTGCTGAACTAGCATTGACTTTTAGGTTTCCAAAAGTCAACCCCCTCTGGCTTGTACCTTCTGCATCTAGAATTGTACGTACAAGAAATGGAAGGTGCTTGTGCTTATGAGCAAAAGACAGTTATCCATGAGCTAACTCAAGGGATACAAATGGCTAAACAACTAAGGTTTAATCTTAATTCAGCTGAAGCAAGAGAATTCTTAATACATAAGATTTTATCTTCATACGAGGACGCTCTCTTCATTCTCAAATCCCGAGTCATCGGTATCCATAGCAAGTCCACAAAGCCGAGAATTCGATTTTGACCAACCTTTTATTTATCAACAGGGGCAAAATGCCGGTTCATAAAAGAGGTATTTTCACTTGTTAATTCTTATTTCCGTCTTTTACGTGTAATAATGTACAAAAATCTAAATATTATTTTTCTTGATTCGGTTTCACAGAAAGGGTTCGACAATATGGGAAGATCAAGTTAGAATGTGCAATGTTAATTGATCTAAAATTGCGCATACTGGCAAAAAACCTTGCCCCCAATCTGAAGCATCACCACCACCAAACTGTTTGCCTCAAGAACATCAATTAATGGCATCTTCATTTTCTTTCCCTTCAACACCATTTCGATTCATGGAAGATTACCAAATCATTTTGATGATGAACTCTTGCAAGTCTATTCACCACCCTTCATCTCCCCAGAGACCTCGGAATCAAACTACATCTCCGAGTGGGGAAGTTCATCATCATTGGATTTTGCGGCTGATCGGGTGGATGTGGCCGGACACTTATTTCGAATTTAACAACTCCTTTCTTTTAGACGGTTATTATAGTCATAGATAAGACTCGTTAAAATTAATCGTTAGTGTCGCCTAGGATCGATGTTTGTCCCAAGGAAATACAATATTGTGTTATATTAGTCAATTTATACCGCATGTGATGCTAAGTATTAATCTCTTTTAAGAGAGTATAATTGTCACTTGTAAAGCATGAGGAGTGTATTTTATAGAGTTAAAGATCATATCACAATTTCTTAGTTTTGATTTTATTTAAACGTTATTAATTTTAGAGGATTAACCGGTTATGGGTGATGACGTGGATGCTACATACGCACTAGGGGTGTGCCCGGTCCCGGAACCGGACCGAACCGGACCGGAACCGGTAAACCCGGTACCCAAAAAACTGAGATTTTAAAGACCGGAAACCGGACCGGTTTAACCGGTTCCGGTTCGGTGCCGGGCCGGTTCGGGTTTCAGGCGGTTCCAAAACCGGTAAACCCGCATGGTTTCAGTGCCCTTTTTCTGCTATTTCTCGAGTATTTTTCTGCAGTTTTTTGCTGCATTTTTCTGCAGTTTTTTTCTGCAGTTTTTTGCTGCAGTTTTTTGCTGCAGTTTTTTGCTGCTTTTTCCTGCACTAACACAATTTTTTAAAACACAAACTAAAATTCAATTCTAACTTAACCGATGAATATTCAATCACAAAACAGCAAGAATAATACGATACAAAATACATCAAGATTTCAAACAATTCACCAAAAAAATATTCAATTTCATTCACCATCAATCTCAATTTCTTTTCTCCTTGCGTAATTCTTCTTCCAACTCTAATATAAACCGGAAACAAAACAAAGTTGCAACTTGGAAGTTAGTATAATGTTATTAATTGGTTACTATAATAAAAGTATTACCTTTAGCGATATCATCATCTTGTAAAATATCTTCGATATTATCCACAATCGGCATCCTTGATTTTCTTACCCAATCTTGAGTGCAAACTAAAGCCTCAACGATCGGCGTGGCCAAGTTACTTCGATAAGGATCTAATATGCGACCGCTTGTACTAAAAGCCGACTCGGATGCCACCGTTGATATTTGAATTGCCAAAAGATCTAAAATAAATATATAAAATGTTATAGTATAATATTATATTAATAAAGATAAATATATATATATTAAAATTATACCTTTAGCCATCCGAGAAACTATTGGGTAATGGGATGCATTTTGTTTCCACCACAATAGAATATCAAAGTCCTTAATATAAGGACTTGTCGGCTCATCCAAGTATGCTTTCAACTCCGTCTCCATTGTAGAAGACGTGTTATCCGCTTCTTCTAAAATATCACCCAAAAAAATCATTCTCATCATCATAAACTACTTCTTGGCTACCATTGTTTTGAGAAGATACGTTACACTCGGGAATGTCAAATTTTTGCTTGTAAGTATTAAAAAAACTCTCGAATCTCCCTTCAAGATCCTTTATCGTATCTTTAACCAAATCTATAATTTCTTGGTGTGGCACTCTAGGCTTATTTATTCTTACCAACTTCTCAAAGGCATTTTTAAGAAACACAATCTTCATTCGCGGATCCAATAAAACCGCAAAATACATATAGTCGTTGAGGTTTTCGATTTTTCCCCAATACTTGTCAAATTTGCTCCGCATTTCTTTGCCAATCAAACAAAATTGGGGATCTTCCAAATCCACGGCAATTTTCAATAACTCGTAAGTTGAGTTCCATCGAGTGGGACAATCATTGCACAAAAACTTTTTTGATTGCACTCCAAGGTCTTTCATACATTCTTTAAAGCGTGTGATCCTTTGTGTAGAATTTATTATATACCGTACGACTTTTTGCAAACATTTAACACTAAACTCGTTTTCATTCAACCCATCTTTTATAATAAGATTAAGAATATGTGCCATACACCTTATGTGAAAGTGTTTGCCACCGTCATACATAGTTGGTAAAACTTTTACTAAAAATTCCATTGCTTTGTCATTTGAGGTAGCATTATCTACCGTTATTGTCATTACATTTTTTATACCCCAACCTTGTATGCATTCTAAAATTTCTCTCCCGATATCCTCCCCCCTATGACTATCTATGGGTCTAAAGTTAATAATTCTTTTATGCATGGTCCAATTCTCATCAATAAAGTGTACCGTAACAACCATATAATTCACCCTTTGACACGAGCTAGTCCAAGTGTCCGTGGTCAAATGAACCGTATTTAGGGGATTACTTAAATATGTTAACAATTTTTTTCTTTCATCAATATAATACTTTGCAACTTGTTTTGAGATGGTTGTTCGGCATGGCAAATGTACCTTATAGTTTAATGCACTAGTGTACTCAATAAAAGCTTCGTTTTCGACAAACTTAAAGGGTAGTTCACCCACAACAAACAAATTT
Organism: Calendula officinalis; assembly: GCA_963853835.1. Taxonomy (NCBI): domain Eukaryota; kingdom Viridiplantae; phylum Streptophyta; class Magnoliopsida; order Asterales; family Asteraceae; genus Calendula; species Calendula officinalis. The sequence continues at coordinate 49,406,040 of OY970823.1, forward strand.
AACAAAGCTTTTTTAATTCTGTTATCATCATGTTTCCAACTAGTAACACTTGCCTCCCCTTTCCCTTCTTTTTTAAATTGTAACATGGTTTGCTTTTTCATGTTATCCGGGTTTTTTTACAACTAATTATATGCTTATTTAATGAAGATGTACCATTTTTATTTGGGTCGGCTTTGATAACCGAGTAACAAAATAAGCATCTCTCATGCTTGATTTTTTTTCCATTCTCGTCTTTAATAAAAATCCTTTTAAACTTTTTCCAACAAGGAGCTGTTTCTTTCCCTTTTTTCTTTCTTTTCTTCTTATTTGTTAGTCCATCGTCAATTTCTTCATCACCGCTATCTTTGTCATCATCTTCAAAATTGTGTATTCCTTCTTGAGTATTTTGTTGTTGTGGTAATTCTTCACAAGTGTCTTGAATGAACTCCTCATCGTCATCAAGCTAAAAAATACAAAAAAACATGTGCATATGAATTAGTGTATACAAAAACATATGCTATTGACTTAGATACTCATAAGTCATAAACAAGTACATATAATTACAACCAATTAACAAATACAAATACTTAATTTTTTTTTCCAGCTACGCATCAATAAAACTGGAACAGAAGAAGACGATAATGATGATTTCAAATACTTAATTTCAAAGCAAAAGCTTTGACTAAACATAACCTGAAACAAACACCCCTGGATGAATGGAGAACATCTCCATGTGGAATTAATATATATCGATCATTACTTAAGAAATCAATCTCCATGTGGAATTAATATAGTATAAAATTGGAACATAAGTGATTTTTAAAAACTCATACTTAAGAAATCAATACTTAATCATCATCATTGATTTCTAAAAACTTAATCATACTTAAGAAATCAAAATTGGAACAGAAGGAATTAATATATATCGATCATCAATACTTAAGAAATCAATACTTAATCATCATGATTTTTAAAAACTCATACTTAAGAAATCAATAAAACAAAAATCGCAAATCATCATTGATTTCTAAAAACTTACTTGTGTTTCTTGAGTATTTTGTCAATTCTCCATTGATTTCTCTTGACTTCGATAGTTCAATGTGTTTCTAGAGTTTGAGAAGATGAACCGTACGTATTCTCTTGATAGGAAATCTCGGTTTGTTAGTCACGTAGCTAGTTTATGGGAATTTTGTTATGGAAGGGTAATATTCTATAAAAACCGTCCATATCCCTACCAAGTTTAAAACTCCCATATTTAGAACCGGTTCCGCACCCGTTAAACCCGGGACCGATCTGGACCGGGACCGGTAAACCCGGGTATCATTTTTTGACGAAATACAGGAACCGGGAACCGGACCGCCTAACCCGGTTCCGGGTCGGTTCCGGTTCCGGTTTTTCGGTTCTGAAGCACACCCCTAATACGCACAATGACATGTCAAAATCTATAATTATTATTAGAGTAAATTACACGGATAGTCTTATAGTTTGTCTAAAGTTTTAGATTTGGTCCTTAGTTTCTGAAATTACATAGATAGTCATTAACATTGAGACTCCGTCTTGCTTTTAGTCCTTAAGCGTAACAGGCGTTAATATAATCTAGGAGTGAGCTCGGTCCAAAAACCGAACCGAACCGAAACCGTAAACGATGAATTTTCCAAACCAAAACCGAACCGATTACATGTTATTAGTTTTGGTTCGTCCGGTTTCGGTTCGATTTTTTAGGCCAAATGTTCATATTTTGCAAAGACCGAACCGATCCGAACCGAAACCGGTAGAATCGCAACCGAAAATGATGAATTTTCAAAACTGAAACCGAACCGATAACATGTTAGGTTTCGGTTCGGTTCGGTTTCAGTCGGTTTTCTGTTCGATTTTTTCAATACAAATGCTCACCTCTAAAATAATCTGTTAGATCTGATGATGTGCAATGCACACTAGAGTATATTTGTCATTTTACATTTTCTTTTCTTTTATTAATTTTAACTTATTTGTTATTTCTTTATTTAACAATTTTTTCCACAAAATATGAACACACATCAACCCATTTCTCATCATCCCACAAATGGAGGTGACGATGATAAGCTTTGGAAGAGGCAGAGATTCGAAGTTTCGAGAAGTCGTCGAGAAGAAGAGCTAGATCTATGTCGGCGTTGAGGACTAAAAACGCCTTTCAGTGACTGACAACGAAGCAACGCCGTCTTCAAGCTCATCATCCGTTGGCCGGAGCTCGAAACGAGATAAGAGACTTTACCACCGGCCACCCCATACCACCACTCTTCAACAAAAACCCCATTTCGATCACACTCTTCTTCCCCGTTTATCTTTTCTCTCATCAATTAATCCAACTCTTTATCTTCTAAATTGAAATTGATAACATTTAGTTCTCCTTTATTATTAGCTTCCTCGACTGTTTTCGTCCACCGCGTCGAGGAAAAACGTAAAAGAACGAGTTAAGCTGGTGAGCATCTTCTGGCTTTTACATTGAGAAAGAAGGAAATGGAGTATTAATACCGGAAGCTTTGAAGGAACTAATGCAGAAGGTGATTTATATACCTTCCATTTGTTGCTTCAGTTTTGTGGGCAATTGCTCTGCAAGAGAGAGAAGATAAAGGGGAAGAAGAAGAAGAAGAAGGAGGAGGGATAAAGCTTAAATGAGGTTTATAAAAATAATAAAAGAAAAGAAATGTAAAATGACAAATATACCCTCATGTGCATTGCACATGACCAAATTTAACGGATTATTTTAACGTCCGTTACGCTTAAGATGAAGTCTCAATGTTAGTGACTATTCGTGTAATTTCTGGAATTTAGGGACCAAATCCAGAACTTACAAACCAAATGAACTATCCGTATAATTTATTCTTATTATTAACAAAATAAAGTGTTTAAACTCATCTTTATGATAAGTAGAAGTTTTTAGAATTATTTTTATTAGACTGGGTGTAAGGGTGCGTACACCCTTGTGACAACTTGTTAGAAATATTTGGTTAGATTTCGGTAACTTGGAAAATCGTGAAGTCGTGAAACACTTTCAGATCAAAGTATTTCGTCCGTACTACGAAATCTTCGATCGGATAAAATCACGATTGCAAAGAACAGAGAATTGTGTGTGTTTGAGAAATTTCGTACCAGAGAGAATTATGACCAAAAACGATGATTAATTCCATCTCTCACCAACTGCTTAGAACTTCTATAATGCAGTTTCAAAACCGTAAAAAACCGATCGAACTGCCAAGATCGGGTCAAATTAGGGTTGGATCTAACGGGTTGAAAATCCGGGTTTTATTCTAGAATCCGAATTTTCGACACATTTTTTATAAAGGAATATTAACCTTAATAAAAAATTTCCGCGCTGACCTGGCAGCTCGACCCCAGCCAGGGGCTCTGCCCCTTGGACCCCGTTCCCAGGGGCGCTGCCCCCGGGCCCCTGTTCAGTCGGTGTATTTTAATCATAATAAATTTAAACAAGCGTGCACTCCGCACCATCCTTACTTGTTTAATATTTATTAATATTACATTTGGTCAACAAGTTTATCCCATTACACTTAAATTATACTTCCTCTGTATCACAATAAGTGATACATTTGGAAGATTGCGGAGTTTGAGGCAAAATATCAAAATAAGATTAAAATATATTATAGTATGGTTAAAATATATTAAAGTAGATAAAAAATGGATGATGAATCCCACTTTTATTGAATGAAGTGATATTAATTAGTTTTAAAAGTAAAAGTAAGGGTATAAAGGTAATTTCACTTTATTAAAATGGATAGTTAGTGGAGGGTGGGCCCCACATTTTTGCCAAATAAGGTAATTTTTGAAGTGTATCACTTATTGTGAAACACCCATAAAAGGAAAGTGTATCACTTATTGTGATACGGAGGAAGTATTAGTGATACAAATCACCAACAATCCTCCCCCATTTAAGTGCAATCTTGATTAACTTAAGCAACTCATAACAAACAACAAACTGATGGCAAATGAAAGCTCTTTAAAATATTAATGGGAAACTTACATTACTTACATTTTTGATATATTCTAGATGGGAAAATTGAAAATTGCTCTTTTAACCTTTTTGAAGTTATGATTATTTGCAACAGAAAGAAGAAAAGGAAATACGTTCAATATTTTGGCCAAGACACTCGAGAAAAGTTGAGTCTTTAATTTTGATTTACAAATTTAATGACATTTTCAAAGTTGTTTTCGAACTTTTCATTCGTCATCCCAATGTGCTTAGCCAAGGAGATTTTAAACCTGAACTCTTTTGTCACAACTTTACTGAACATGTGCACATGAAAACGATAAAACACTTCAAGTGAAAGCAAATGAAATGCAATAACACAAACATATTATTTCCATCATAATTCATGAATAAACAAAAAAATACAAACTAGGAAATGACAAGTAATTTCCTATACACAATACAAGGAATTGAATGAATCTACCTCAATTTGGTGGTACGTACTAATACATACATAATACACCAAAACAAATAATACCAACTTCAAAAAATGGAAACAAATTTACTCAAAACAAAAAATAAATAAATCGATTTTACAAATGAACTATTTACCTTGCGGTTTGCCTTCTCAAAACTAGTTGTTCATGAAGATGGTTATAACGGTCACGTTGATAATCAACCAGCATACATAACTGTCTTATAGCTTCTCTTTTCTCCTCACCAAGATCCAATAATCCTTCATCTTTCACATGAAGTTGGTTCTCAAGCTCTTTGATCTTTTCGTCTTTTTCTGTCGTTTTTTGGTCAACCGAATTCTTCAAGTTTTCCTTCTCGGTTTCAAGTGTTTTCACTTGTACCAACAATTTTCCCACTTTTTCCTTCAAATCGTTTTTTATCGAGATTTTCGTGACTTGGATTTTGTTCATGATTTCATTAATTTGTGTTGATATGTGTCCATGGTCTTGTTCGATTTTGACCATGAGTGAATTGATGCCACTTGTTATCGCGTTGACTTTTTGTGTCATTTCTTGTTTGACATTTTCTTCGGATTCTTTGTAATTTGTGATTGTTTCTGATAATGTGGAGATTTTTGCAACGAGTGATTTGTTTTCTTGATGAAGTTTTTCTTCTTTCGTTGTGTGTTCGTCTTCTTTTTCTGGTAATGTTTGCTCTGTTACTTCGAGGTTTCTGACTGTTTCGGTCAAAGTAGTGACATCATCACCTTTGACTTCTACATCTCCTTTCAAGTCTTCAATTTCGTCCTCTAGTTGCTGAATTTTATCTTGCAGTTGGTTTTGTAATTGTTTTTCACTTTCAATTTGTTCTTCTAACTCGTTTTTTAAACCGGTAACAGAAGTCAACTCGTTTTCGAGTTCCTTGACTTTTGTTACATAGATTTCTTTCTCTGCAACTATATTTTCATGATCTTTTGATTTACTTTCCATCAAGATCATAAGTTCTGAAATTTCAAGACCTTTTTTCTCGATATGCATTTCAGATTCATTTTTTAAATTCTCCAAATATTCAAGTTTGACTTCCAGATCTTTGACTTTTGATTCATACATTTCCTTCTCTTCCAAGGTCTTTGCTTGATCGTTTGACTTTCTTTCGAGTTCTTCTTTCAGATTTTGAATTAGAATTGAAAGTTGTGTAATTTCATTACCCTTTTTATTCAATTGCATTTCTGATTCGATTTCCAGATCTTTGACTTTTGACTCATAGTCTTCCTTCTGTGCCACTTGTTCTTTCGATTTGCTTTCAATTTCTTCTTTCAAACTTTGAATCAATTTAAAATGTTCTGAACCCTTTTCCTCAGTTTGTGTTTCTAATTCAATTTTCAAGTTGTTGACCAATTCGAGTTGCAATTCCAAATCTTTGACTTTTGACTCAAGACCTTCCTTCTCTTCCACTATCTTCTCTTGTTCTTTTGACTTTTTTTCAGTTTCATCTTTCAAACTTTGATTCAGAATTAGAAGTTCTGAAATTTCAGTACCTTTTTTCTCGAGTAGCATTTGTAATTCGTTTTTCGAGTTGTTGACCGATTCAATCTGCAATTCTAGATCTTTGACTTTTGACTCAAATCCTTCCTTCTCCTCAACAACCGTCACTTGATCATTAGTCAATTTCTCAACTTCCTTTTTTAAATTTTCCATCTGAACAACATATTCTGCAATTTCTTGAGTCTTTATGTTGATTTGTGTTTCTAATTCAGTCTTCAAATCTTCTAAATCTATCACACGTGCAATATATACTCGTTTTTCTTCTGTCAATTTCTGTTCGCCTGCCATTTTAGCTTCTAAATCTTGTTTCAGAGAATCAATTTGTTGACTACTTTTCTCCAGTTGACTTTCCTTTTGGCTGTTAAGAGACACTATTTCTTCTTCCAATTTACTTCTCTGATTGCTTAAAGATTCAAATTCCTTTTCCAAGTTGTTGACTTTTTCGGTCAAACTGTTTTGAGAATTTAACTCGTTCTCCTTTTCAGCCAAATTTTCTCTTAATTGTCTACATTCGGATAAAATTTCGTCAATTGTTTCATTATTTGAGTTAATCTCTTGTGCTAATTCTAAACCTTTCATTGATAAAGATTTCTTTTCTCCTTCAGAAGCTTCTAGACTTTTTGATAACTCATTTTCTGTTGTTTCCAATTTCTCTTTCATTATGGAATTTTCTGATTTGAAACTGTCGTTTTCTTCTTCTAACCGAACAATAACAACTTTCAGTTCTTCTACTTTTTGATTCAATTCAGAATCCAAAACTTCAAAATTTTCAATTTTCAGATTGCGGTCTTTAATTTCAGCCAAAAGTTTGGAATTTTCTTCATTTAATTTATCAGCTTCAAGTTTCATCTCTGCAGACATCTTCTCTGTTTCGGTCAACTTTCTGGTCAACTGTTCTAATTCTGAGTTTGCCGATTGAAGTTGTTCCCTGAGGATATGTGATGTTTTCAACCTCCCGTTTTTACCGCCTTTTCTGCTTAAAGAAGCACTCTTTGGATCTGAATCTGAATATGAACTTGATGAATAAGAATCTTCTTCTTTTTTTGAATGAATTTTTGCATTTAATTCTCCTGTAATATGTTCGTACCGTTCGTATACGGATTGATGATGTTTGTGGAAATCTTCAATTAATTCAACTATTTTGTTTTTTCTATCATCGTTGGTTTCCTCTTTCAGAAGTTCTAGAATCTTCTTATATTTATCCTCCATTTCTGCAAAAGTAATTCTTTATTTTTACTACATTGTAATAAAGAACAAGGTTATTCAGAAGAATAAATACCTATATTACTCCCTTTAAGTTCCTCATCTTTGTTAGGATCAGTATAACTTCCAAACAAAGACTTAATCTTATATGTGAAACCGTGCTTTCTCATTTCCTTGTTTGTTTTCACCTCAAATCTTTCAATAAGACAGGGATATTTTCTTCTTAATGGAGTTCGATCCTGTAAGTAAAAAGAAATACTTGTTCCAGAAATCTAGACAGAAAGAAAACAGATCTCAAAGAACACAATTTCAATAATAGAATTACATGCACCACCTCAAAAGTAAGCATAATTTAACTAATAGAATTACATGCACCCTTAAATGTTAGCCTAATTTTCTAAGTATGTTAGGTTAGTCACCAATCTATTTGCGTTTTCCTTCAATTAAATAATCGTATTTCTTAGCAGATGCGTTAGGTATGGTAAGCGTTTGGAAAACAATCGTGGATCTTAATTTTACGATGAAGGACGATTCAGCAGTTTCTATAATCATTGAATTTCGTGATCATGATACGTTGATAAAATTCGCTTACCGAATTTCAAAATGGAAGACAGAACCAAACATTTAAAAACCCAAACAACTGGCATCGAAATTACTCCAGCTCCTAAGTAAATTCATTAGATGTATCAAAATTCTAAATCGTTAACGACATCAAATTCAATCAACGTCAAACTTCAAGAGTGAAGTTTGACCGATGAAGATGAAAAACGAAGATTAATTCCTTCAAATTCACAGAAAGCGAACATGCAAACAAATCAGGTGTTGCTATTAGAACAAAATTCAACTGATCAAGACGTGACGATAAAAATTAAACGACTAACCTTTAAATTTCGAATTGAAACGGAGCTCTTAAGACTGCCCAATTGCCGCTCCAATAGCGAATCAGGAATCCAACTATAAAACTTATCAATTTAATTAAAATGTTCCTCGAGTAATTAGTGTGTTTTGTGTCTGAGAGTGAGAGAGAGAGTAATTAATCTGAATTCTGAATGGGATAAATTTTGATCTGAAAAGTTATTAAATTTTTATTTTTCGTATCATGTCCCAATTATTTGAAACTACATTCAAATACCTCCCATAAGATATACTATTAGAGGGTCGACACCCTTATAGTTTCTTTTATGTATAAAAACTAGTGGGATATAACATCGCGGCAACATTTTCATGTGATGCCGAGAATATTGTTTGTTGATATTTACAATATATCTAAAAGATTGTGAACTGAATTTTTTACATGGACCCAAAGAGATTGTTTGCTAAAATTTACACTACATCAAAAAGGTTGCTAAGTAATATATACATTACCCAACAAAGATTGTTACGTTAATAAGTTCAATTGGGTTGAGTTTGATTGTGTGCGTTTAGCTAATTGGTTGAAAGATTTTGCACTATCCTTATATGGATTGTAGATGTTATAGAAGTATGTGTGGATTTGTATGTCCTTGTTCAACAACCATTTTAGTACATTCAGTTTCAAGTAGGGACGTAGCAGTATCGTTAAAGAAAGTAGCCGACGCTGATGTGGTGTTGTCGGTAATAGTTGCAATAAAAAAATGTGGTGTTGTTGGTGTTAACGAAACCATTTTACATGTTATAAACATTGGTAATCTGACTGTGATCTTGACATGCTAGCGTGTCTCCTTTGAATGTACTTTTTGCGGCGATATACACAAGTCGTCGCAAAAATTTTTATTTTTATTTCTTGATTATATTTTCACAAAATAACTTCTAATTAACAATGTTTCAACCAAACCACAACAATAAAATCAACACAAGAAAATATTTCAAACTTAATCATTTCAAACATAACATCTAGCAAGTTAACACAATGTTCATGTTTCTGATACGTGCGAACAAATACTAGAGAAAAGATATTAAAAACTACTGATTAATAAAAAATCAAGGTGGTTATCTGGACGAGGTAGTGTTGCAAGCCTTGAACCCTGCAATCATCAATAAAAATTTAAATCATAAGAGTTAAGTGAGGCAGATAAAGACCATATTTTAATTAATTTTTTTTTTACCCAAATCCTTTTAAGTTTTAACAAAAAAAATTGAAAAAATATACATATGTCTGTCATTAGCAGTTAAGTGAGGCAAAGAAAGACTACGTTTGACTTTGACCTCATGTTTGACTTGAAAATGGTAGCATGAATTACCTTGACTATAGCTAATGCAGCAGAAACTGGATCCCTAACTCCAAGAATAGTCCAAACTAAAGAATTGTCAGAGCTAGCATGTATGATTTCAATTGGGATTGAAATTGCTTCTTTTTAATTATCTCGAAGACCATTATATACCTGCAACCATCATTCATGTAAATTAATTTGACTTTTGAGTAAGAATCCTCATTTGACTTTTGATGGTCAAATGAGTTATTTTCAAGAAATAATAACTTCTTTGGTTGTAGATTAAAATATGATTACTAAATCAAATAATAACCGGATAAATACCAACCTCGTTGACATTTCATCACCTCCAACACATATAATCCCTGGTATAAGATACAAAAATCAGAAATTGCTTGAGAATTGACAAATAAATAAATAAATAAATAAATAAAAATACAGAAGCCTAACATCTGGACATATGTTAAAATCAACACTGAGAGCAAGATTTCTAGCATGTCCAGGAGGTGTAGTCTTGACTACCTCCAACTTAAATCCAACAAGATATAGAAAAAAATGATATGTAATCGCATGAAAGAAAATACACACAAAAAATAGTACTTTTCATATATGGACGAGGGTATTTTTGTCATTTCACTTGGGGCATGGACCATCAAGGAAACAAATTTCATTCTGAAGGGACTATCAAAGGCTATAAACGCAAACTTTGCAAAGGACACTGATGAAAAATATTTTAGAAATTACCTTAAAATGAAAACGTGTCCAAATATTTTAGAAAAATAGAATAATATTCTGATTTTGGAAAACTTACTGAAATGACATCATCAAGGGTTAAAAAAAGAGAACCCCAAACCAAAGCTCTGGTAGTTAGTTTAGCATCAACAGTATCCAAATGAGCAGTTTCTGTTGCATTAATAGCTTTTATGATTGTTGAGGTGTTCTTAGAGAATTGCTTTTCGGGAGGCTGCGACTGTTCTACATGTCGTTTACAGTGCGAAAAGAACAGAATTCAAAACACAGTGGCAATTGGATTTTAGGTTTAGCTGTAAGGAAATGAACAGTTAAAGTACAAGATCCAACACAGAAAAAAAAATACTATTTTAAAGTAACTATGCACAATCTTAATTATTAAAGTAACTCGCAAGGCAGAGGGTAAATTTTTTAATTAACTGCATAATTATTGCTTAAACATCACTTGCTAATCGTCAAGCTTGTGAATTGTGATACAAGCCATATCCTAATGAACTATCTAATAACAAGACCAATTGACTCTGAAACATTCAGATATAAGGGTTTATAGCAATCAGGCAACAACAAAACCCTATGAAACATATATTATATTGCCTCTGGAACATCAATTTTCCTATACAATTATAACCAAACCGAAGTGAAAATTGGTCTTCAAACACTTAACGGACTCACCGAAAATAGAGAAAAATAAAAAAAATTATATATATATATATATATATATATATATATATATATATATATATATATATATATATATATATATATATATATATATATATATATATATATATATATATATATATATATATATATATATATAGTGTCCGATTCAGCGCAGAACCATTTTTAGCGACAGAACCACAGAACCATTTTATGAATCAATCAGGACCGTTTATAATATTAATCAAGGGCTAGTAATTCAGATGACTTTTATCTAATTTTATTTAATTATTAATTCGTTAATAATGCTTCTCAAAGGGTAAAACCGGAAGTTAATAATTGTGGAGAAAGTGTCCACCACCCTTGTATCTCATTCATCGTCTCTCTTTGTGTAACCCTAGCCCCCAAGTTTCATTCCTTGGTGTTATGTTCTAGGCACAATCGACAACTGATTCTGCTATTAAGATTACAAGAATTCGATTAACAATTTACTGTTTATGGATTTCTTTGGTGCGGCGGTGTTGTTACAAGGAGATAATCCATTTTCGGGTACACACAGATCCGGATTTCCGGTGAAGGATCCTGCCGATGCTTCTTTGAATACACCCATGTTCGGTGTTGCTCCTGAAAAATTGTTGTACGAGAGATCGATTGGTTGTAAGTTAATCATCTCCGTTAGCTAGTGATTGATTAATTGTCAAGATTACCTAATTTGTGGTGTGTGTGCACAATTGAAAAAAATCAAATGGACTGATCCACCATCAAAATTAGGGCTTTTATGTGTTCGTGTAATACTTATAATAAATTCAATATCTTATTTGTTAATTCAATTTAACAGTGTTAATTCAGTATCTTATTGGTGATCAATATTAATTGTAGATTTATTTGGATGTCTAGTTATCATGCGTTGATTCAATATTATATCAAATTTACAAATCAGAGGATATGTATTGTTTTATTTGAATTTGTAATATACCTTTCTATGTTCTTAGGTGTTCCAGGTTGACCCACTCGTTGATTCGATTGACCCGTGATGCTGTTATTATTTTAAGGGCAAAGGGAATTCTTCAGGTACACTCCATTTTTTCTGAATTTATAAATTTCAGAACTTTACGCAAATGATATTATATTCTTAGTAATTAGGTACTTTAATTGTTATTTTTAAAAAAATAATAATATTGAAATTCAGGAAGCTGTTAAAGGGCAACTTTGGCGTTTAAAAGATGCACAGGGAAAACCTCCAGGTGTAATTGGATGGTGGCCTTCAAGAGCTGTAACTTTTCTTGATAATCATGATACTGGATCCACTCAGGTATCATACCGAATTGAGTAATAACCCAGGTTTTAAAACATCGGTTCTTCCTTAATTTTTCCTTTTTAACAATTATCAAGGTCTAATTAGTAATTGTGGCTAATGATTTCATAGTTACTATTAGGTGTAAACTGCTAGAATTGAAGTTATTGGCAGTTAACAGTTGTTTTGAAAAATTGCATTTAGAATTGAAGTTATTGATTGTTAATAGTTGTTTTGTACAATTGCATTTGATAAGTAGTTGTTTTGTTTACAATTAGGTTGAAATATATGAAAATAAAGACAATTCAAGGAAGGAATAAATTGCAGCCCTTGGTGGACAAACTGCATCAGGATACCGGCTATGTACATCTCATAAACTGATCAAATGTATCATAAATTGTACCGACTTTTGGTTTATCATCATCGGGGACATCAGGAACCCAAAACTGAGTATCGTCTGGAGTCGGCAAAACCTCAAACACACTTGTATCAGCTACACAATCTACATCATATTCAAATCATTATATGTTACAAATATTTATGTCATTAACATCAACTATTTAAAGCATTCATCAAATGTACATTTACATTCATGTCCTATTAATTTTAAATAGAAACATACAACCTCATAGTCAAACATGTAATGTCGTTAACATCAAATGTTTTACGTCATTAACATCAAATGTTTTACGTCATTAACATCTTATGTTTTACGTCATCAACTGTTTTTCTTCATTAACAACGACTATTTTCATCATTTTAAGCTCATTAATCCATGTGGTCTAACATTTAATGTCCTAAAAAAACTAACATTTCTACATTTTTTAAAACGTTATGCCATTGTTTGCGACATTCAATTTAATGTCTTAAACATCCATTGTCTAGGTCTGTTCTAATGTAACTTAATAAATCATCACATACATGTTGAACCCTCTATTTACAAGTGTAAAAGCAGACAATTTCAAGATCAAACAACTATAAACCCATGTTTTATATTCTCAATTATTTTATTATTTTGAATTCATTACGTGGAAATAATTTCAAAACCAACTTTCCTTATTTTTAGCCAACTAGTAAAGGCTTTAGACAGTTAGCATACATATCCGAATTTTGCCATTTTCCTAATATGCCCTCCACGAGTTATTAGAATATATATATAATAAATTAAAATTCCTTGATTCTGATTGGCTGAAAGATGGTTCTGTGGTTCTGTCGCTAAAAATGGTTCTGCGTTGAATCGCACCCTATCTTCCTCTATATATGAGGCATAGATTTGACTTTTATTTGACAATTCATCATTTTACAACACTCCCATTGGCTAACAATGCCACATGTAATTGACACTTAATGCCACTTGGCATCAACAAAATTTCCGAAAATCATTAAATTCCGGAAATAATCAATCTTAACAAGGAAACGAACCTAAAATCATGGGATTCCATATTTCAAACATCTATACACGGGATTTGATATATATTATCATAAAACATAAATACGAAATCTGTTCAAAAGGATCAAAATTTTCGGAATACTTTTAAATCATACCATCTAATCCTTAATGTCACCTAGAATCTTCCTTCCATTCCAAAATAAATCCCGTTTTTTAAATTTATCTATTTACCATAATAATAGATAAGTTTACATAACCGATATGTACCTTCCATAACTACTATCCCGAAATTTAGGAAACGATCCTGGTTGACAAAATAAATTAAGGTAATCATTCAATACATTCTTCTTCATTAGCCCCATTCGGCCTTCTTATTCATTAGTTCCATTCAATATTCATCTCTTTTGTATTCATAAGCAACAAATACAAAAGAAATTGCACAAGAAGCACCCGAAGAACTCCATCTACAACAAATACAAGGTTAGCAACCGTACATTGTTGAATGTTTAATCAAAATATATAAATATTCCCACAGTATAAATATACTTAATCTCAATACATGGTTAAGAAATGTAGTTCACTTTCTACATACTTAATCAGAGGTTAAGAAATATTGTTGGGCTCAATTACAAGGTATCTACCTGATTTATGGTGGCAAAAAAGTGTTCAAAAGATGTAACAAGGGTTTTTATAAAAATATTCAAAAGATGATGTAACAAGGTTGTTTATGTATAAATATCAATACCTTTTTACTCAAACTAGATATCTTCATATTGCAACACTGCATATTATCATTTGACATCATCTCAGCTCCAAACCATACACCAGATATATAACTTCATATAGCAAGACTGCATATTAACAGTTGACATCATCTCAGCTCTCCCTCCCTAAACTTAATGTTGAAGAATCAACTAAATCCATTGGAATTTTCCCAAACAAACCGTATCCCACACCATTCACGGTCAAAACTAAATCATAGATACATTGGATTTACTATTGGTATCCCACACCATCCACTGTCAAACAATATCCCACACCATTTTTGTTTTTAACCCGAAATGTTAAATGTTTCATTAAAAATTTTGAAAATTTTAATAATATTTGAAAAGTTTAAAATTAAACTCTAAACTAACATGATAATACTAGCAGTAATAGTGCGTTAATAATACATTTGTAATTTAATAATTACCTTTTTATGATGAGGTTATTTCTGAAATCACCCCCAATATTTCGTGCCCTAATTTGGATAGACCCCCAATTACTCAAATCACCCTCAATTGCAAGTCCCTGATTCGAAATTTCAACAATTGATTTATAGGCGTAATTAGAAATTTACGAATTTACGGATCTGTGAAAGATGAAATCTCTGATTCGCGTGATTTGTGATACGAATTTACGTAATTCGAAATTTTAGGAGAATTCCAATTCCGAATCAATTGCATCTGATATATAGAGGTAGATTCGAAATTTACAAAATTTGTATGGGAAACCTTCTCTGATTCGCGTTATTCCTAGCATTAATACGAAACAACTGATACGCAGTAAATGTAAATCCGTAGCATATATTTGTTCCTCCACCGCTCCACGTACGAAAAACATAAGCCAAATTCAATGTGTGGTAGTAACTGGAAATGAAATACCCATGTATTTTTTTTAACGTCTTCAAAAATGAAATGGCCCACTTCACAAATCAGATACAATCCAAGCCCATTCCCTCGATATGATAAGCCAATAAATCCGCAAGATGTAAGTGGGCCAAATTGTTAAAACCCGAACCAAAATTCCAGTTAAATGATTGTCAGGGTATTAATGAAGCAAAGTTTAACACATTTAATTTTCGAACTTATTTCGATTCTGATTTGAGTTTAAAATCGCACCTCACTTTTAACACAACTTATATAGGCAAGTAACTATAAGATTTACATTTATTTTTATATACATATTAATTTTGGTATTAACTTTTTGTGGTTACAGCTACTATACGTATCTCCCACTATGGGAAAAACTAATTCCACGACCAAGGACAATATGGTGGAAAATATTAACAATAAAGGAGGAAAAAAAATCACAGTAAAAACATTAAAACAGTGAGAATCACTCATAAAACATTAAACGCATCGTAGTAGAATCTCAATTACATGATCATTTCGCCCAACACACCATTAGAGGATATCTGGCCTTAAAAGAAATGTAAGTATTTTATTTAATTACTTGAGTTATTAATATATTAGATTATATTGTTTCCTATTAAACACTTTATCAAACTATTTAATCAAATTTTATTGATTTGGAATATAAGCTTTATGTCGTTGTATCAAGAGTCAAGAACAAGAACGAATTGAAGGTTATTTGTTGCGACAAAGATGACAATTACACTAATTGAACAACAATGTCGTTTACGAAGAATTCTTATTTCGCCTCTAAATTTCATGTAATATTTATTCATGTATCAAAATTTGTACCAACTTATCATTAAAATTATGAATTGTTATGTCATTTAAATTGTATCAATATTTTTGTTATTTTTCTACATATTTCTCGAAGCATGCCCGCCCAGTCGGGCGGGCTTTGAAGTTAGTATATATATATATATATATATATATATATATATATATATATATATATATATATATATATATATATATATATATATATATATATATATATATTTAAATATATAAAATAATTAATAAAAATAATTTTTATATATATCGAGGCAGGGCGGGGATACCCGCTCCGAACCCGAGCCCGATTTTACCCCTGAAAAAATCCCCGAACCCGAATCCGAGCCGAAATACCTTGCCTCGACCCGGCCCGAAAACAGTGAGTTTCGGTTTTCCCCGTCGGGTTCGAAATTTTTTGCTATCTGTAATCCTAAGCTAATAAGTTCAAGAAGTGTTTGGATGTGTAAGATGACTTGTGTTTTGACAATACAATAAATGTAAAAGGACCTCACATAAGCTTACCGAAACACCAACGGTTAGTTATAATCAAGTATTCAGTATTATTTTTCATAGTTGTCGCACACGAATAACTGTGTTGAGATTTACTTTTGAATATATTAAAGATGAACTTTTGCCCGATACACCTTATTTGAAGGGTTGAGTATTATTGTCATTTTCTCATTATTCTGATCTACTTTTGCTATAAAATAATTGTGGTCTTCCATATTTGGATGATGTATGTGTTATTTTAGGTTGCAATTCATGCAGCCTAGATTGTTTAACCCAATAAATTAATATGATGTTTCTTTACACATAGTGCACGACTTATATTGCAAGGTTAGACGTGTATTGAGTTATGGGAACAAAAGGGTATAAAGTGGGGATAGGAGACATTGTGCTAATGGTAGGGATGGGTAGCATTAACATGTTTCCATCACACTTTAATTCTTTTTTCAAGCATCAAGTTCCCATGCGATATATTTAACATATATACAATTCTCATTCAACATATACTGTTCATAAAGTTTTTTATTATTATTTTTGATTTATGTGTATATTATATATATGTATGATGAGAGTCTAGATCAACAAAAGTTCCATATATATAATTCTCATTCTAACATATACTGTTCATAAAGCTTTTATTATTATTTTTTATCTATGTGTATATTATATATATGTATGATGAGAGTCTAGATCAACAAAAGTTCCATTGCCCCATTGGTAAGGCTTAATGTGTGCAGGCGAATGTTCGTTTGCTCAAAACTTTGCATCATCATTTTTTTTTTTTGGTTGTATTTCTTATTCATTCATTATTATTATTAATTTTATGATTATTATACATCTTAGCATAGAAATCAATACCAATTGAAATAAAACTTACTCTATACGTAAAAAAAATTAGACTTAAATATCTCGCCGCAACGCGTGGGTATAACATTCCTCATTTGAATACATTACTAAAACTATATAATGTCATACCTACTATCTTTCAAATATTTTTTGAAGCGGTATAATTGTGATAATTCTCGAGTAAAGGCCTTTTATAACACTTCAAAATATATATAATCCCATCACAAATTCACAATATCATCAAATGGCCACGTGTACGCCATGTATTGGTTTTTAAGGTTTCTCCCAACTCTATGTTCGGTGCTTCGTTACTTTGGTTCCACAAACCTAACCATTGGCACCGCTCGCTCTTCACTTGTGGTGTCGGTTAAGTCTATGTCGCTAGCCGAAGAAGTAAGTGAAAATGTAGGTGGACCCAAATTCTTTTATATATGTATTTTAAGGTTGTATTTTAAGTAGTCCAATAATAAAATATATTTCAAGGGATAAATTTTAACTATTGGATTAAAAAGTTACTTAAACACCACCATCATCAAATCACATGTCATTCAATACACAACCACCACCACCGCCGGTCACCTGCCGCTGCCGACCAACGCCGACCAACGCCGACCACCGCTGACAGCTGCCGCAGATCGCTGCCGCCCGCCAATCCCGCTGCCCGTCGCCACAATCACATGTGATTGGATACACAATCACATGTGATTGAAAGCAGCCGACAGTGTCGAGGGGTGTTGAATCACATGTGATTTAATACAAATTTTTTTTACACAACAAAGTGATTTACTACACATGGGGTGGTGTTGGTCGGTAGTGTGGAATCACATGTGATTTAATACACATGGGGTGGTGGTGGTGTTGATGTATTGAATCACATGTGATGGTGATGGTGGTGGTGGTGATTTGGGGGTTCATTGATCAAATGACTGAGATTTGTCTTTTAAGAATTTTACAAAATTGAATCACATGGATTTCTCGGGTATTATTATATGTACAAATTATATAAAATAAATAATGTATATTATCCAAAATATTAAGTGGATATATATTATTGATAGTAATATGTCAGTTTGTGTTCGAATTTAAGTTCAGTTGATAATATAACATTGAGTTGATAGAAATTTAAAGTGTAAATTTAGAGAGTGGTCTAAGCATGACTGAATAAATTTAGAGAGTGGTCTAAGCATGACATGAATAACTTATATTGTTATAATTTGATAAATTTATATATTCATTTTCTCATAAAACATTACAAGTGGAGTTATAAATAGTATATTTTAAGTGAAATTGGGGATACTATGATGAATGATGGGAGGATGGGATGTGTGAAGACATTAATATCTCCTTCCTCCTCAGGAGCAAGGCCAAGGGGGGTCAGCAAACGCATGCAGGTGGCTACATACATTAATACACATGGACCATACTGTATCTTAAAATAACCCCAAAAAGAGAGATTTCCTTAACCTTACATTCTGCTCCATCACTATCTTGTCTCGTTGGATCCTGAAAAAGACAACTCTATCAGGCAATGGGTATTATACTCACACCAAGTTTTTATGCCAGATAATCTACCACCTCAGCAACCACACTACCCTCACACCACATCATCTTTAGGCTACTAGGTATGGGTACCACATGTGGTACCCATATTTTTTGCCACATCACCCCACCTAAGCAACCACACCACCACCACACCACATCATTTGGTGGAAATACCCACCACACCAAACCACACCATTTTATTTTCCATCTCATCATTTCTTTTCCATTTATTTTTTAAACATAATATTAAACTTCCATTAAAATTAAAATAACAATACATTAAATTAAAAATACAAATACTTCAAAATTAAAAATACAAAATACTTAAAAGAGTTAATTGCAAGAATGGTCCCTGTGGTTTGGCCAAATTGCACGTATAGTCCTTAAACTTCATTAAGTGCAGGCGCGGTACCTATGGTATGCGTTTTGTTGCACCCATGGTCCCTCCCCCGTAACTCTGTTAAGTCAACTCCGTTAGTTAGGGACATTTTGGTCATTTTATCCATTTGGTCCACCATCTCCTTCCTATCTTTTTGCCCTCTCTCTGCACACACCCTAAACTAAAACTAAAATCACAAACATACATCTTCATTTCCGGCTACCACCTCCCTATCCGGCGACCACCTCCATCTCCGGCGAGCAACAATAGCAACAGAGATCTGAAAACCCACCTCCATCTCTATCGTTTTGTTGAGCAACAACAACAACCAGACAATCAAATACCCACCTCCATCTCCATCACTATAACAAAACCTTAATTTCAATTTTACCTATACAGCACCCACAAAGTTTTTCCTAATTTCAATGAAAGGTTATTAATTGAAATTAAATTGTACATTGAAAAAGCATATATTTCTAAAGCAGTTACCTTGTTCAAGAAATCTGCTTTCTTGACGGAGCTTCATACGGTCGAAAGGTCTCCGGAGAATCGAAAGTTTATCATGGACTATAACAATCGATTGTTTTCCATTTTGTTCACTGATCGAAGGTCACCGGAGAATCGAATGTCAGCCGACTTTAATACGAACTGTGATAACATGGCGTTTGATTTTGTCTTCAAGCTAGTCACCGGAGTTAATCGGTCACAGAAGAAACTCAATCCGTCATCTGAGTTTATGGAACCCTTCTTCTTCATCGAAAACGTCGAAGGTCACCGGAGAATAACGTACATATCTATGGTTCGTTGAGGTGTGGGTTTCACTGGCCGTCTTCTGGTCGGATTCGCCTGCTCCCAAGCGGCCGTGCCTTCGGCAGCCGGTGGTGGTGGTGGTGATTACAGCTCTTGAATTTGGGTTTTTTTTATTACAACTCCGTCGCAAACTGCGTTTTGTGTTTGACTGGGGTCAAAAATGCGTAAATGACCAGAATGGCCCTAACTAATGGAGGGATGCTAACAGAGTTAGGGGGAGGGGCCATGGGTACAACTAGGGGTGAGCATTTGGACCGAAAAAACCGAACCGAACCGAAAACCGACCGAAACCGAACCGAACCGAAACCGATAACATGTTATCGGTTCAGTTTCGGTTTTGAAAATTCATTGTTATCGGTTATCGGTTCTATCGGTTCGGTTCGGTTCGGTTTCCGGAAAAAGGATGAACATTTGGCCTAAAATAACCGAACCGAAACCGAACCGAAACCGATAACATGTTATCGGTTCGGTTTCGGTTTTGAAAATTCATCGTTATCGGTTATCGGTTCTATTGGTTCGGTTCGGTTCGGTTTTGGCCCGATAAGCACCCCTAGGTGCAACAAAACGCATACCATAGGTACTGCGCCTGCACTTAATGAAGTTTAAGGACCATACGTGAAATTTGGCCAAACCACATGGACCATTCTTGCAATTAACTCTACTTAAAATTAAAAATAACAATACTTAAAAATTTAAAAAACTAAAAATTTAGAAACTACAATCCTAACTCGCTCATGGCTTTTCGGCCCCTTTCCTTCGCGGCAAGTAGATGTTCAAGATCTTCTTCCGTCATGCCTGGCGTCGGTTGCATATTCAAAGTATTCAAATTATTGATCATTCTTTGTTCGGTTTGAAGCGTCCTCTCCATTTCAACTTGTTGACGACGCATCTCTATGCGCTCTTTCGTTGCGTCAACGTGGTCGTTTAATTGTTTTTGAATTTCTTCCCTATGCTTGCTCTTCGCTTCCTTATCCGCCGCATGCCTACCCGATCGTTTAGCCTTGTCTCTTCCAATTGGTCGTTGAAGAGGAATTGGGGTTTCATCAATGTCGTCGAATAGGTCATCTGGAAATTCATCGTCCCCTGCATTAAGGTCGACACGAGAACGACCATCAGAAATGTCAACCGATTGTGAACTTTTTGAGCGCTTCGATTGTTGTTGATCTTTAGTAATTGTGCCGATCCATTTTGGATCCTCTTTTAGAATCAACCAATGTCGATCTAGCTCAAAATTATGGCCCTTTTTTTCAACTTTGTATTGTTTCTTGGCGGCCTCCAAAACATCAAACTCGGCCATTCCGCTACTTCTTTCCGACGAGTTTGTTGTATATACCATTAAATTTTGTAACCTTGTTGTTTATGTCATGCCATTTGCTACTAAGACTATTGTCTTTTCGGTATGGCGGGACTCCCATGAAGCTATGAAATTTAGAAAGAATAGCTTCCCAATAGCTTTTAATTCTCATGCCATTCCCGTCCTTCTCGTTTTTAGAAGTGCCACACCAAGCTCTGCACAACGCAAGTTCCTCCTTTTCCGTCCATGGAAGTTGTGTGTCTTCTTCCACATCTTCTTCCCCAACTTCTTCAACAACCTCTTTTTCTTTCCTTTTCCCTTTCCCTTTCCCCTTTCGCTTGCTCCCCCCGCTTGTGGTTCTTGTGTTTGAGTTTGTTGATGAATTGCTTGTTGTTGAAAATATTGGCCGGTGGGTACAAATTGAGATACATTTTGTGAATATTGAGGTTGTTGAAATTGAGGGTGATATTGAGGTGCGGTTTGTGGATAAAATTGAGGTGGGAAAACACCGGAATTTAGGATGTTGACATACGGCTCGTAGCTACCAAATCCAAGGTTCGGTGGTATATTTTGTTGTGAAGGTTGGTTGGGTGTTTCTGGAGAGTTGTTGTGTGGATTCATTGTAAGTAGAGAAGTATGAAGATTGGAGTTTGTAGAGAGTAAAATGGATTAATTGTGTGTGTAAAATGAGTGAAAGTATGTAAATATATATAGGTAAATAATTAAAAAAAAAAGTTTTTTTTTAAATCTAACGGCTATAATAGCCGTTGCCAACGGCTATATTGGCAAAAACTCGAGCATCTCCACCGCGTTTCCTCCCGTGGGTCGTTGCCCTCTCCACCCACGCCGCACCCCAACGCCGTTGGGGGGGGGGGGGGGGGGGTGTTCCGGACCAACACCACGCTGTGGCCGGCCATGTCACACCCCACGCCGGGCTTCCCGTGGACCCATACCCTTGAGCCTTAGGAAATACCCACCACTCCATACCACACCATTTTAATTTCCATCTCATCATTTCATTTCCATTTATTTTTTAAACATAAACTCACATCATTTCATTTTTTTAATAAAAATAGCCCAAATAATTAATTTATAATACCATATTAATAAATTTTTATACTAAATTATATTTTAATTAAACCCAATAGAGAAAACCCATATTTAAATTAAAACCCAATAAAAAAAACCTATATTATATTTAAAGCCCAACATCCATTAAAAACCTATATTATATTTAAAGCCCAACATCCATTAAAAACCTAGTAAAAAAACCTAATAAAAAAAACCCTAAAAAATTCATCTTCTCGACACAAAAAAAGGCAGCTCGTGCAAGGCAACCATCGGATCGTTTTTCCGGCAAGGCAACCATCGGATCGTTTTTCCGGCAAGGCAACCAGGTACATTTCCTATTTTCAACGGCTACATTTTCGTCAATTTCCGAGCCCCCACGCCCGAGCAAGGGTGTTGCCGTGGCCACTATAACCCAACGCCAACCCCCCACGCTGTTGTGGGGGGCGGTGTTCCTCGAGACACTACAAGAAAAATCCGGTATAGCTACGGAAATTGCGACGGAACTCATTTGCGAGGAAAAAAATTTCTACGGAATTTTGCTGATTAGCTACGGAAAATCCTGATTAGCTACGGAAATTTAGTTTTTGCTACGGAAAATCAACTTTTTGCTACGGAATTTTGTCCGTAGCTATTCAAGAATTTTTTTGTAGTGAGACCTCCACGCCGTGCCAGCCTCCAGGTCACCCTCCACACCCTCTTTTGGGTGCCCATACCGACAGCCTCAAGTGAGGACGGATCCTAGAAAATAAATTGAGTGATGTCACTAGTTGCACATTTCTTTTCGGGCGTGTCACTCACACTAACAAAAAAAAAAATTATAGCATTATTTTAACACTATTAAAAATATTCAAGGGTTACACAAGGAATCCAGGTCATGATACTAGGTCCTCCCCTCATTTCTATCCCTCCTCGCTCTTCATACTTCAAATATCATTCCGACTACTTACAATTCTAAGCCATTTTATAATAGTTGTACTGCTTTAAAATTTTAATTTAACAAAATAACTTAAATAATAATGACTTGAAATTTCTAAAACCCTTGACAATAGTTCGATTATCCTCTCCGCTGCTCGACCATGGACTTGTTTTTGGTCGGGTCGGCACGCTATTAGGCTCGTCTTCGACCATGCACATGTTATCCTGTAATAAGTAGAAAACATACGGTAGATACAAATAGTAAGCATTAATTTTATTTTCTCTTGAATACACTTCTTACTTTCTAACTTTAGATACTACGGAGCAGGGTTTTTTTGTAACTTTTATGTGATTTTATATTGTACGAAATAATACAAGAAAATGAATTCGTTGAGTGAATCTACTAAGTAAGAAACAGGATCTCCATATTGTGTTGGATATGATGGTTGACTCAACAAGATATATTTTATGTTTTTTGGATTAAACATAGATTAAATATAGAATGAAATAGTGCCGTTTAGTCTATACGATATTGTAAGGTTTTTTCTCTTTGTTAACTTATGTTTGTATTATATATTTCTTTAATTACAATTTGCATATAGCAGAAAGTCAAATAATTTATTTTTTCTTTAAATTCAGTCAAAATAGATCGCGTTTTGTGAATATTTTCTAAATTGTTCTACTTTTCAACTGTTTACTATTTAGCAATAACAAAAAAAAATATAATGCAACTGTTATCTTAATTTAACTTCTATTTTGATGAAATGTGGCATTACTTTAAAGGTTACCATTAGAAATGTATTAAAATACAACGAGACAAGCATAATAATACAACATTTTAATTTTTTTACATTATTCTATGAAACACAAGTATACTATTGGGTAGAGAGAACTGTTACATATACTTTATTAATTGAGACTATATTCATGTCTAAAAATATAGTGATAACACATGACAAATTCAAAAGGGGTCCTACTATTTATACCTATAATATACTTAAACAAATATATATTTAAAATATAATTAATTTTTATTTTGGAAATTATTTTAGACATCAATAAGCTACATGGATATCCACAACTCCTCTCTCTCTCGTCAAATTAACATATGCAATATTTTTTTTCCCCCTCTTTCTTCCACTTTCTCCTTTTTCTCTCAAAAAACCATGAAGGATAACATCATTCAAGTCATGAAGAACATCTACTACCTTAACAATAAATTTGTAAGTTGATTTCCGAGAACTTCTTCATCTTCTCTGCCACAAATAGCACAAAACACTCAGATGTAGATTTCGATTTGCATAAATGCTTAATAACAAACTCCAGAAATTAGTAAATAAATAAAAGCCTTTCCATCGATCATCTTTTTTTCACTTAATCTCTTACATACATTAATAGAAGATGAAGACATTCAAGACAACAATGGCGCTAATCACATTTGCAGTGCTCCAGTGTTTTAGCGATTATGTTGTCTTCGAATTTAGCTTTTTAGTTATCAGTTTCTTCTACTCCTATTGAAGGAGTTGATGTATCTTTTGAGTTTGACTTTACAACAATAAATTTTATGGATATATTTATGGCTAGTAGTTGTAGGTGTGCTGGAGATGATGGAGAAGGAGAAGAGAGTGGAGAGAGAGAAAAAGAAAGTGGGAAAGGGAGATGAGAGACGGATGAGAGAGAGGGAAGAGAGAGAAAGAGGGAGATTAATTAGTGAAAATACATTAATTGTTGATTGCTCATTAATTACTCTGTCCTAATAGATATTAAGTACTTCCTCCGTTTCAAAATAAGTGATACATTTTCTATTTTGGGGTATTTCAAAATAAGTGATACACTTTGAAACTTTCCTTATTTGGTAAAATAATTTGGGGCCCATACCCACTAATTATCTCCTTTAATAAAGTGAAATGACTCATTTACCCTTACTTTTACTTTTAAACATTATTAAATTCACTTTAATCATAATATGTGAGACTCATTACTCACTAACTATCCAATTTATCCTTTATTACAATATTTTGCCTCAAAAAACTTGAAAGTTAATTTGTATCACTTATTTTGAAACCGGGGAAGTATGTCCTAATAGTTAATCCCATTCAAAAGTGAAAAAAAAATGAGAGATGGTTTGTGAAAGTACATGACATTCATTGACCTATTTAAGCTCATTTAATTATTAGGCATATAGTACAACATATTCTTGTGTATATGTCTTATTACTTGGTGGAACTATGGGCATTATATGTGGAGTGAGAAAAAGGTTGAGAGCCCATAAAATTAGAGTGAAAAAGTATTGTCTAATTAAATTGAATTAAGTAACCAAATTAAATTGCGGTCACATCTGAACCTGTATTTATTCGATCTTATATTGAGTTAGTCATATTTTGGAATTGAACTGAATTATACACAACCACATATCTAATTCTTATAATTAAAAGAAGCCTAAATAGTTTTGAGTAAACATAATAAACTTATATCCGATCAAATATAAAATATAACTCTTTTATGATGCGTGGACATATACAACCTTGTTAATTCACATGTACCCTTAGTATTACGTAAGCTTTCTTGGTTTGCCTTTAAAATGCTTTTGGTTTAGGTTGTAAGTTGTAACACTAAATTGCCATTTATTAGAAAAGAAACAAGAATGGAATGGATTCGAAATGGAAATGGCGGGGTGAATAAGCAAGTGGGAGGAGGGGCAAAGATGAGTCCACCATTAAAGTGACCATATACTCTTGTGTGAAACTTGCATAAGCATATATTAATTGTACAGTACAACTCTTTTTCAAAAACATCAAAAGAAAAGAAAAAGATTTTGAGGCAGCTTCCCAGAATCTGAAAGGCTGCGGCATGCAGGCATGGCCCGGGTCAAACCGGTGGGTTGGGTGAGGTGTCTAGGGACCATCACATTTTCTCGTTTGACAGTATCGCCCCTTCCCACTGGACACAAATTTTTTATTTTGAAACAACACTTTCATAAAAACACAAAACAAACTAGCAAGCAACTAACAATATAAAAACGGGTTAAAACATTAAGGTTACGTGTAATGGGTGATTAATACTATATTAGTCACCACCGCTATTTTTGCGCCACATCAGTTTTCTTTCTCTTAATCAAACACATGACTAAACAGTGACCAAACTCTCGTAATGGGTGACCGACAACTTTTTTTTTAAATTTCATTTAAAATTAAAAACATTACATTAATAATAATAAAAACATTACATAAATAACTTAAAACTACTAGAAAAAACAACAAACTAAAAATTCAAATTATATTTGACTTTGATATCACGCTTCTTTTTTCAAAACCCACTCAAGATAAGGGCCGGTCAAGTGGTCATGCTGTTCGGCGTAGAATTTCAAACACTTGATCTCGTGGCTTTCTTTTTGTATGGCCATGAAATCATTTATAGACGCTTTCCGGAGGTTAAAAAAGTCGTCTGTGGTGTCTTTCCATCTGTCGACTAAATGGTCAACCACATGCGGCTCACCGAAATCTGAACCTTGAGCAGCTGATGACGATGTCGTTGCTTTCTTCTTCGCCTTGTCCCGCCCCATTGGTCAGGGCGTCGTACCTGCGGTTCGTCCCATCCATTTCTTTCTCAAAGTAAGTTAACACCGCCTGCCAAACACCCCTTGAGCACCCTGTAGTTACATTCAACGACATCTTCGGACGTGTTGATCCAAGCCTTGCATAAGGCTAGCTCTTCGGATGGCGTCCATGTCGCGCTTCCGCCGGTCGTACCCTTTTGCGGTGGTTGACGCATTTTTGATACCTTCTTTGTCGGCGGTACAACGGGGGAGTCAGAAGACTCGGATGACTCGACGTCGAGGGGAGCGGCGGGAGTGCCAGGAGTGCCAGGAGCCCGAGCCTTGTTGTGGATGGAATGAGTCGAGCCCTTCAAAAGAATCAAATTGGTCAAGGTTAGGAAATTGTTGGTATTGTTGTGGTGGTGGTGGTTGTTGTTGTTGTGGTGGTGGAAAGTATGGTTGGTATGGTTGTTAGTAGCATTGTTGGTTGTAGGAGGAGCAAATGAATTATTTTGATAACCTTATGGTTGAGGATGAGTTTGGTGTATAAAAGTTGGTGGTTGAAAGTTGATAGATGGTGATTGAGAGGGTGTGGGATTGTTTGGTTGGCGTCGGGATTTTGAAGCTTTGGATTTGGTAGCTTTGTTCTTGGAAGACAGTTTTGAGAGGATAGAGTGTGTGATTGAGTATATTAGAAAGAAATGAGAAGTGTGAATTATTTGGTAAAAGAATTGGGTATTTATAGGGCAAAAAAAATGGGGTAAAAATTAAGTTTGAAAGGGGTTTGGGTTAATAAAATAGCCGTTGGGGGGGGGGGGGGGGGGGGGTTAAAAGATTTGAGCCGTTGGAAGTCGACCTCTCAACGGTCGACTATACGACCACTAAGGCCTCGGGACGCGTCGGGCAAGCTCGGGTGTAACGGGGGACGCGTCTGGGTGGTCTAGGTGAAGGGTCGCGACCGGCTTCCTGGTCGTGCATTATGCACTATCTAAGGACCCTTCAAAGAACCAGACAAACCATATTTCCACCTATGTCTACTCCAAAAAATAGAATTAAAAAAAAAGCTTGAGCGTACGCCAGCACCGAAACAGAGATGTTGAGGTGGTGATTAAAACTTACTCGTTCCTCCTTTTCCAAATACACCAAAAACCGAGTATACGCAAGCTTGAAACACGTCCATGGCTTTGCTGTGAAGATTGATGTGTAAACCCCACTTCAAAATATGATCAACACAATGAATATCAACGAACGAAATATTCCACCACCGATAGAATTCGCCCCAAACGAACAAGAAACCTGACAACCCTAGAAAATGTGATCTTCAATCTCACGATTGCAAAATTGACAGATAGCAGAGTTTAGGATTATGCCCCTTTTCAATAAATTATAACATGAAGGCAGGCGTCGAAGGGCAAGGTGCCATATAAAAAAAAATTATCTTACCCGGAACAAAGCTAATCCACGGGATATCGTAATATAACCGAGATCCGGCCCAGAAATAATCAATAGCTTTCTTGAGAGGAGAAACTGACAAAACACCAGACTCCTCAAACACCCAATTTCACGCGTTCTCATTGGTACTCAAACCGCTCGATTTTGGAACCAACTTGTGAGTTCCCAAATTGAGCATGAACATTACAAATACTTACCGATTGCGTTACAAGATTGTCTAGAGACCTGATGTTTAACCCGTGGATATAACATCTTTTCATAGGGTCGATTCCTCAGTTTTGAAAGTCCACCACCATTTACCAAGCTTGGTTAAATTGTGTGCTTTAAGACACGTGATGTTTAACCCGCCATATTCTTTATCACAACTGATCATTTTCCAAGCAACCCACTGAATCTTCCTTTCACCAGTTTTTGCACCCAATTGGACAAAAATTATTGGTAGCTTTTATGCTACTGTCACCACGTAACAATACCCTTGCTAAACATAACTTCAAATCCGTTCAAAAAACCATAACTATATATAAAATCAAATTAGGTTAATAAATTTTTTTACTTTAAAAATGTCCAAATTATTGGTAGCTTTTATACTACTGTCACCACGTAACAATACCGTCGCTAACCATAACTTCAAATTCGTTCGAAAAACCATAACTTCAAATAAAATCAAATTGGGTTAATAATTTTTTTTTCTATAAAAATGTACTCCGTATATGATAGTCAAGATTAAATAAACTTGATTTTTTAATTAATATTATTAATTATCATGATCAGAAAATGTTATGATAAAAATGTTATAACTATAATTAAAATAGATATTGTTTATCATTTCCTAAATCCAGTAGGATTTAATTATTGGTTTTAAAAGTTAAAAATATGTACAACAGATTTTTTTGATTTTTAAAAATTTTCCAATTTTTTTTTAAATTTCTTTTATTCATTTTGAAATATTGCATACAAAATTTGTTAGGTTAATTAAGTTTGAATAATTGTACTGAATAATTCAATGTTAGTTTTTATTGTACTGATATTAGAAACAAACGTGCAATCTTTAGGTTATTTTATATTTGCTTGCAAATAACGCGTTATGTGCTGAAAATCACCTATTAGAAAAATTTGGGTGCTACATTTTAATTTTGGTCCTTTGAAAATACACACCTCAAGTATGTTTTGCTATATATTAATAAAAGTCAAGGTTAAACGTTGTCGCAAGTTGGTTTGTTTCTTCAAAAACCAGTATTTTTAAATGGGACTGTATGTCATTGTCTCAAAAGTTAAGAGCAAGAAATGGTTGAAGGTTATTTGTTGCGATAAAAATGACAATTACACTAACTCAAGAACAAATGTCATTTACAAAGAAGTTTTATTTCGCTTCTAAATTTCCTATCCCATTTATTCAGGAATCAAAAATTGTTTATCATCATTTCAATTATAGATTGTTATGATATTTCAACAATATCACTATTTTATTATTTTCCTACATCTCTCTCGAAGTATGTCCGCCCATTCGGGCGGGCTTTGAAGCTAGTTCTAATATATATTAATAAAATGAGAAATAATATTTATTTTTACCTTTTCATTTACTCATAAACCTACCCACTTCTAAACTTGATATGTGTAATCTATTAATTTTATTTCTAATATTTTTGATTTTGACAATTGTAATAATCAAATGGGTAGACACATAAGTAGGCACAAATGGTAGCCACCAAACTTATTTAAAATCCTTCTACAAAATCGTATATTATTTCTCATGAAAAGGTAAGACCACCCGTGGTTTGGCCACTCCTGCCACATCAACGACACATCAGTTTTGTCTCTTGCGACTAAACACATGAATATCCCGACCAAACCTACGTAACATGCGACCAAACCCAGTCCTTTGAAAACAATCCCCTCCCTTTGAAAATTTGGCGACTGGCAGTGGTCGCCTGGATGACCAAACACACACCAAGACGCTTCGCTTAAGGGATGGCGCAAAAGGGAGGACGAGTCGGACATTACAAGACGCATGGGAGGGACACTCCCCTTATGCCTATTCTAACATGAATGCTATCTTTTTACTCTTGGTAGAACATTAGCCAAAAATTACTATCACAACAACATTAATATCTAATCTCTTTTAAAAAAATATATGATAAATATAAGATGTAGATAGTTATATCTTTACCCAGAAACAGAGAGATTGGTATGATAAAGGCTCCTTAAACTTGTTACATATCAACTAAATTACCAAAGGAGCTTATTTTAAAAGTTGTAACTACCAAAAGAGTGTTAGAAAATTTTCTGATTTCGTCTGCTTGGAAACTGTGAAGGCGTGTTGTCACTTTCAGATAGAGTATTTCATCGGTACAACAAAATCTTCAATCTGATACAATCAGAGAGAAAGACAAGAACATAGAATTTTAATGTGTTTATGTGTTTCCGTACCAAATGAAAGAGATAACCAAAGCCTGTGATATCTCCACTTCCTTGAAACTGACGAAAACCAGTTAAAACTGTCATCGGGTAGTTTAAACTACTCAAAACCATCAAAATGGGTCGGATTCTGCGGGTCAAAAAACCGGGTTAAATTCTCAAATTCAGATTTTCTATACGGTTTCATTTAGCAATATTACCCAAAAAAAATTCTAAGTTGACCTTGCAGCTCGGCCCCAGACAGGGGCTCCGCCCCTTGGACATCGTCAGGGGCGCTGCTCCGGACCCCGTTACCAGGGCCGCTGCACCCGGATGAGTCAATGTATTTTAATCCTAATAAATTCAAATAAGTGTGGCTTCACACCATCCTTACTTGTTCAATATTTATTAAAACTAATTTTGGTCAATAAATTTATCCTATTATACTTAACTTATATTGATAATATGAAATCACCAACAAATAGTCTGTTAAAATCATTGCAATTAACAAAATGGATCAAGAAATTTATAATTACAAAAATGCATCACGTTATGATGTTTGAGATTTAAACATTAAGTCAACTGATATATCATATTTCTTGTCACTATTATAACATACTTCTTGTCAACTGTTTGTATACCAACATGAAGTCAATCATTTGTATAACAATATCTTGTCAATTCCACAAGGTATGATGCGCTAGTTAAAATTATGTTAAAAGTTTTTTGCATTTTTAACATGGTTTTAACACTTGCTTTAAATTATCCTTTTTGGCTTAATATTTTATAACACTCATTTGTGAGACATAAAAAAATACCACAAATCAATTACAATTTAAAAGTTCAGAAAAAAACATCGCCGAGCCGTTGTACCCTCGGTTAAATTAGGCACGATGTGGGAATTTCACCTTTAGCGCCGTTATACGGTGGATAACAAAATTTTAACTCGGCCGCTCTGTTGCTCTAATAAGTGTTCTTTATGAGATCCAACATCAAGTCAATTGTTTTATGTCAAAAACCTTACACATATGCAATATTGTAGAACTCACTACTCGTTACCAGTTCGTTCAACGGTCCTGTACGGTTACCACATCGTGCGCCTCCTTCGCCTCATCTCGAGTGAGTTGGAAGGATCGCCCCTTCAACTTCGCCGGCTCCACCTTCTTTTGAGCCGTGGACACAAGTGATTCGGTTTTCTTCTTCGGGCACACGTTGCTATAATGCCCTTTTTCATGGCACGAGTAACACTCGACCTCAGCCGCCGGTTTGGATCTACAATCCCGGGCCAAATGCCCCGTCTTGCCACAATTATGGCAAATCTTTGATTCCCCTCAGCATTCGCCGGTATGATTCTTCCCACACCTCTTGCATGAGGCTACTGTAACATCCTGAAACCCGGTCTAGCGTTATGTTACTTTTGATAAGAGTTATTTTATTATTTTCTATTATATATAATTTAAATGGATTTTATTTGAAGTATTTGTAATTTTAAACACGGGGTTAAAATTAGCAAATACTGAGATAGATATATACTAGAATGATTTTTATATATTTGGGATCTCTTTTGAACCGAGATTGCAATGGTATTTTCAGTTTTAAAGACAGAGTTCGTTTAGGGTTCCAAATCAAACATTATAGTTAAAGAATAATATTGTGTTTAATGAAAATTGGGCCATTTGGTGTTGGACACGTGTGGAATACGTGTGATGATATGGGAAATCAGTTTTTTTTGGGCTTCTATCTCATTCTCGTTCTCTGTTATCTCGTTCCACACACAAAACATATAGAAACTTTGATTTCTTGATCTTTCTTCTCAAATTAAGCTTGAAACCTTGAAGATTTGTAACCCTAATTTCGAAATAGTGCAGATATCAAGTAAGTAATCTCTTATTTTGGTCTAGGCCTTTAGATATGGTGTTTGACTTTAGTGCAAAAATGTTATTTTGGTGGGATTTTGACTTTAGTCAAAATCTGGAAGTTGACTTTGGTAAACTTAGGAAGAGGTCAAATCTGAGATTTTAACATTAATTAGATGTTAATTGTGATTTGATATTTAATATAAATGAAAGTTGAAAGTGTAGGGTACTAAAAATGGACATTTTGACCCGTTTAGTTAAAATAGGTCAAAATGGTGAAAATTGTGATTCTTAGTTTTGATACTTTATGTTAAATGTGATTTGAAACTAGTATGACTATTAAATGGAATGATAGGGTATTAAAGTGGTTAAGTGGGCTTTTGACCCGTTTGGTCATATTACTTTAAAAACGGGATTGTAAGCATGTTGGTATATCTTTGACTTATACAAGTCAAAGATGGTAATTACCAAGTGTAGGAATACAAATAAAAGGTTAAATAACTTAGTGTATTGGTATTGTGACATTAAGGTAAGAAAAATGCACATTTCAAGTCAAAATGACATTAATTGTCGAACTTTGACTTTGGTAAGTCAAAGTGGTAAATTCTGATTTTTATAAATGTAAGTAAGGGTTAGTTAACTTATAATCACAAATTTGTATGATTTAGAATTTATTGCAAGGTACTAAAGTGTATTAATCGGTTTTTGACCCGTTTGGGTATTTTAGCTTAAAATTGATTAAATGTGCATAAATTGGACGGTTTTGACTTTGGTGAGTCAAAGGGTCAGTGTGCAGGTTTCTAAGTGCAAGTATTGAGTTTGTACACTTGTTGTTATGTCCTTATAGTGTATTGTATAGTTTTATACATTTTCGGGTCAAACAATTACTAATTTGGATGTTACTTGTGATTGCAGGAAAGGGCAAAGGGACTCAGTGACATTAGACTACTGAGTTAAAGGAGCTTTTGCTAAGGTGAGTGGATTTATAACCATTAAGGTGTACTACTTGCAATGGTTTCGGGTTCCACTTCGGTTTGTGTAGAAAATGCAGGATTTCAGTATCTGCAGACTCTTCGCGGCGCGAACTTTAGGTTCGCGGCGCGAACTTGACTATTTAGTTGCAAAATTCGTTTTTCGATTCGAATATTAATTGGGTGTTAGTTAATTAGCTGCTATGTGTTAATTAACTGCTATATGCGCATGATACACGGAAAGAGGTCAGCCCGTGCAGTTAGAGGCTGAGCATCGTTTGCTACTGGAAACAATACCAGGACTCCTTCTACACGGGTAGGTTGAGGAGCACTGGTATTGTACCAAGTAGCATAGGGCTAACGGTAAACTGTTTTTGGGCCGACAACAGTTGTAGTTCGGCCAAACTGTCGTTCCTCTGGTTATTTGTTAGTTGCAAAGGGTGTTATTTGAAAAAGGGTGATATCTTAAAATGTTGTGGTTGTACAAATTATTGTTTATGAATTCATTCACTTAGCTTTATGCTAATCCCTCTCTTGTTGACTCTTTACAGGTTTGACTGGGTGACCAAAGAGTCGGGTTGGAAGAATGTTTGTCGACACTCTGATATTTTGAAAATGGGTCAAGCCTTGGGTTAGTAACACCAAGAGTTTTTAAAATAGCTTAAATTTGTTTTGAAATTATTATTGGTTTGTAAATATTTAGTAACTTGTAATAGTTTGGAAGTTCAGAAACGCTTCCGTTAGGTTCAGGTTTGTTTTAAAAAAAAATGGCTTAAATTTTGCGGTGTTACAGTTTGGTAGAGACTTGATTTGGAAATGTGTGCACATTTTGGTGTAGCATTTCTAAATCTTGGCTTGAGTCTAGACAAACATTCCAAGATGGGTGGGGATTAGTATAAAAGTGAATTAGTTGTTAGAGGTTAGTATAGTAGTACTAACGCATTAAACTAACCCAACGGTGAGATGTTGTGATTGTTACAGATATGGATGATCGTGGTGATAATCCAGCGACCCATTCGACCCGGGAAACAGAGAATGTTGGTACTTCGGGTGTTGGTAATACAGAAAGAGAGGAGTATATATTAAGGATGGAAAGTTGTATGCAAGAGATGTCGAAAACAATTGTTGACCTACAAAATCGGCCACGATATGTTTAACCATCCACAATATGTTTAACCATATCCACCCTAGAGAAATCAATTCATAGCCGGGTGGGACCATGAACTGGTTAAAGGGGATGATTCGGGCTTTTGATTCTTGTGATTGTGAGAAGGAACTTCGAGTAAGATATACGATCCGGATGTTGAAAGGGGATGTGATGATTTGATGGGATTCGATATAAATCTAAGTGGTAAGTTTATTTGGCAAAGTGTTGTTGTGTAAGTTAGCAATTTGATAAAGATGATTATAATGTATTGAGCTACGTTTTGAGGCAGCTTGATTTCATCATGTTCGGGTCTGTTTTCGACCCTGTTCGGAACGGAATCCGGGCTTCGGGTCTTCTGTACTATCGTAGCCCAATGAGTTAGCTTTCCGCTGCCACTGACCGCTCATCCATAAAATTTACGGTTTGTGAGTTATTGTAATTTTCGTAAAGTGTCGCAGTGCTGAAACGCTGTGCGTTTTAGCAGTGTCGCATGGCAGTTTCGAGGCCTTTTGGGTCAGATTCAGGCCGAACATTCTGAATATGAGTTGTAGCATTATGAGCCTAGATTTAGCTGTGAAAATTTGGTAAAAAAAGGATAAACGGTTTGAAAGTTATGACAATTACGGTGAGCTCAAGACGTAAGTTTGAGATATGAGCTCAAGAACTCAGCTCCACATTTCAGCCCCATAGGTCAGCTCCACAGGTCAGCCCCACAGATCAGCTTGAGCAAAAAAAAAAAGACATATATATATATATATATATATATATATATATATATATATATATATATATATATATATATATATATATATATATATATATATATATATATATATATTATTAAAAATTTACGGGTGTTTGATTTGATGACCGGGAATATGGATACGGTTAAGGTGAATGAGATGTCTTGTGAGAAGTTTCAGGAGATGGTGTACAAGCAATATTGTAATAACTTCGAGATGAACATGATTCGAAGGGATTTTATAGATTTAAAGATGAATAATATGATGTTAGCGGATGATTTGATTAGGCAGTTTAATGATAACTTGAGATTCGTGAAACCGTGGGTACCAGATGAGCAACCTCAGTTGCAACACTTTATTGATGCATTACTATCGGCGTACAAGAGTTCGGTTCGATTTGTGGGTTCTTTGTCTGGAGGCGTTTTCATTAGCCAAATCGGCAGAAAGTGATCGAAGAGCGGAGGATCTGGCGAATACGGATAGATCAAAATTCCAAAGATCAAGAAGTGATTACTCGAGTTCACAACAAGGTAGAAGGGGACAGAGAAATCAAGAATAAGGGAACACTGAATGGGAACAAACAGATACAGCTTGAGTCAAAGGTCACAATGGTGTAACAGATCACATTATGGAGCATGTATTGCTCAGGCTATGAGATGTATTTGTTGTGATTAACATGGGCATGAGGCAAAAGATTGTAAATTTCTGAAAAAAAAATGTTTGTTGGAATTGTAATGAAGAAGGGCATCGAGCACGTGGTTGTCCTTTTGCAAGGAGGTCATGGTTTGGGTAAGGGTCGGGGTCAGCTGGTGGGTCATTATCATCCATGGATCAGAAGAGAAAGAATCACCCTCCATCCGAGGGTAAAGCTTTTCAGATGTTCGAGGGCGATGCAACTACCTCCAACGATATCATTACTGGTATGTTTTTGATAAACTCGATACTTATACATATGTTATATAGTAATATAACAAATTGTTCGTTGGTATTTTGTGATACTTATGATAAATTGAAATTGTATATTTGGGTGTTCCACTCTATTGGAAGTAGAGATAATTGATGATTTATTGGTTACTGTCACAATATATGTGACAGGAGTTTAGTTAGAGTAATTAAGGGATGTATAAATTTAATTGGTGTAATCTCTACAGGTAAGGTAGATGTAATCTTAGGCATAAAATGAATAATTCAATGGAAGGATAGTATTTTGTATAAGAGGATGAAATATTTACTTTAACCTGTCGGGTCACATGTAGTGACTAGTAGAGTGAGGACCGAATATATCGGTTTCATAAACGTGAATCTATTTACCTTTATTATGGGTGTCAAATATGAAACAGAAACAATTATATATATCTGAACGATTTCTGAATGACTTGAAAGGATATATGATAAACTTACCTTAAAATGTCTTCCAAGCTAAAAATGGAATAGAAAATTTGACTTGATGAACATAGATTGACGATTACTTCAGGTTATATTGTGAATAATTGATTAATGATAGCCTTAGTATTCTATAAAATTGGATTGGATTATGAAAATTACTTCAAATAAATGTTCGGTAAGATGAGATTGGGTGCAATTTCATGTGATAATTGATGCGAATTTGATCAAAAAGATATATTCTGGATTTTAATGAATTTTGACCGTAAGTTTGAT
Organism: Calendula officinalis; assembly: GCA_963853835.1. Taxonomy (NCBI): domain Eukaryota; kingdom Viridiplantae; phylum Streptophyta; class Magnoliopsida; order Asterales; family Asteraceae; genus Calendula; species Calendula officinalis. Next base: position 49,443,034 of record OY970823.1, read on the forward strand.
AGTAGTGATTTAAATTTTGAGTATCGAGACAAAATTAGACCGTAAAAAAAATGTATGAGATTTTGATAGAATGATGCACGGGATGTAAAATAAAATAAAATAAAAATTATTATAGAGTTTGAAATAATTATTGTGACCGTAAGCAAGGAAACTAAGTGATTTTCTATGTTGGATAGACTAAATTATGATTAAGAGGATTAAAGATTATCTAATACTGTTTGGGTAGTGGAAACAGTAAAAGTTCTCAAATGGGTACGCAATATTACTGGGGTACTTGTCTGAGGAGACAAGTAAGACCGAGATAAAAATTGTTACGTTATTAGTTTGAGTGTGATGAGATTCCGGGGACGGAATCTTTTTAAGGAGGGTAGATTTGTAACATCCTGAAACCCGGTCTAGCGTTATGTTACTTTTGATAAGAGTTATTTTATAATTTTCTATTATATATAATTTAAATGGATTTTATTTGAAGTATTTGTAATTTTAAACACGGGGTTAAAATTAGCAAATACTGAGATAGATATATATTAGAATGATTTTTATATATTTGGGATCTCTTTTGAACCGAGATTGCAATGGTATTTTCAGTTTTAAAGACAGAGTTCGTTTAGGGTTTCAAATTAAACATTATAGTTAAAGAACAATATTGTGTTTAATGAAAATTGGGCCATTTGGTGTTGGACACGTGTGGAATACGTGCGATGATATGGGAAATCAGATTTTTTGGGCTTTTATCTCATTCTCGTTCTCTGTTATCTCGTTCCACACACAAAACATATAGATACTTTGATTTCTTGATCTTTCTTCTCAAAAATTAAGCTTGAAACCTTGAAGATTTGTAACCCTAATCTCGAAATAGTGCAGAAATCAAGTAAGTAATCTCTTCTTTTGGTCTAGGGCTTTAGATATGGTGTTTTTGAGTTATTAAAAATTAGGGTTCTTGAGGGTTTTGATAAAATTGATTAAATTGTTAGGGTTTATGGTGTTAGTGATGTACTATACATGACTACTTGATGATTGATATTTAAATTTGTTGAGTTATCCATGAATCACCATGGGAGGTGATTCATGATGAAGAAGATGATCATGACCTAGTTCTTGAATTATGATAATTGTATTTAGTTTGTTAATTACATGTTAAGAAGTGTTAAGGACTTGAATAATTTGATAATTGGTGGGATTTTGATTAAGATCAAAATCTGTAAGGTTGACTTCGGTTGGAGTCAAACATGGAATTGACTTGTAAATAGAATGATAATTGACTAAATTAAGTTTTGGTAATTAGTAAAGGTGTTGGTTTGCAACTAAAAGATATTAAAAGTGGAATAGTTGGTTTATGTGTTTAAATTGTTGTCATTGGACATGTAATTAAGCTTCTAATTGCCCCTACAAGTATTTTGTAACTTGGGGTTAATGCATACAAGGGTTGGGAGTTGTATTGAATTGAGTTGGTATAGTTATACCAAAATTCGGAATTTTGGCAGCATCAAAATTAGAAACATTGCTGTTTTGTAAAAATCATACAAAAATAACAGTAACTCGGAATTTAGTGTGGTCGGTACCGATGGAAAGGTATTCGAGTCTACTTTCTAGAAAAATTTGTTTTAGAACCAGATTCGAAGTTTAAGTCAGTCGGAAGAATGAAATGGCACAGGCTGTCCAGTTTTTATAAAAAAATGTTATTTTGGTGGGATTTTGACTTTAGTCAAAATCTGGAAGTTGACTTTGGTAAACTTAGGAAGAGGTCAAATCTGAGATTTTAACATTAATTAGATGTTAATTGTGATTTGATATTTAATATAAATGAAAGTTGAAAGTGTAGGGTACTAAAAATGGACATTTTGACCCATTTAGTTAAAATAGGTCAGAATGGTGAAAATTGTGATTCTTAGTTTTGATACTTTATGTTAAATGTGATTTGAAACTAGTATGACTATTAAATGGAATGATAGGGTATTAAAGTGGTTAAGTGGGCGTTTGACCCGTTTGGTCATATTACTTTAAAAACGGGATTGTAAGCATGTTGGGTATAACTTTGACTTATACAAGTCAAAGATGGTAATTACCAAGTGTAGGAATACAAATAAAAGGTTAAATAACTTAGTGTATTGGTATTGTGACATTAAGGTAGTAAAAATGCACATTTCAAGTCAAAATGACATTAATTGTCGAACTTTGACTTTGGTAAGTCAAAGTGGTAAATTCTGATTTTTATAAATGTAAGTGAGGGTTAGTTAACTTATAATCACGAATTTGTATGATTTAGAAATTATTGCAAGGTACTAAAGTGTATTAATCGGTTTTTGACCCGTTTGGGTATTTTAGTTTAAAATTAATTAAATGTGCATAAATTGGACGGTTTTGACTTTGGTGAGTCAAAGGGTCAGTGTGCAGGTTTCTAAGTGCAAGTATTGAGTTTGTACACTTGTTGTTATGTCCTTATAGTGTATTGTGTAGTTTTACACATTTTCGGGTCAAATGGTTACTAATTCGGATGTTACTTGTGATTGCAGGAAAGGGCAAAGGGACTCAGTGACATTAGACTACTGAGTTAAAGGAGCTTTTGCTAAGGTGAGTGGGTTTATAACCATTAAGGTGTACTACATGCAATGGTTTCGGGTTCCACTTCGGTTTGTGTAGAAAATGCAGGATTTCAGTATCTGCAAACTCTTCGCGGCGCGAACTTTAGGTTCGCGGCGCGAACTTGGCTATTTAGTTGCAAAATTCGTTTTTCGATTCGAATATTAATTGGGTGTTAGTTAATTAGCTGCTATGTGTTAATTAACTGCTATATGCGCATGATACACGGAAAGAGGTTAGCCCGTGCAATTAGAGGCTGAGCATCGTTTGCTACTGGAAACAATACGAGGACTCCTTGGACACGGGTAGGTTGAGGAGCACTGGTATTGTACCAAGTAGCATAGGGCTAACGGTAAACTGTTGTTGGGCCGACAACAGTTGTAGTTCGGCCAAACTGCCGTTCCTTTGGTTATTTGTTAGTTGCAAAGGGTGTTATTTGAAAAAGGGTGATATCTTAAAATGTTGTGGTTGTACAAATTATTGTTTACAAATTCATTCACTTAGCTTTATGCTAATCCCTCTCTTGTTGACTCTTTACAGGTTTGACTGGATGACCAAAGAGTCGGGTTGGAAGAATGTTTGTCGACACTCTGATATTTTGAAAATGGGTCAAGCCTTGGGTTGTAACACCAAGAGTTTTTAAAATAGTTTAAATTTGTTTTGAAATTATTATTGGTTTGTAAATATTTAGTAACTTGTAATAGTTTGGAAGTTCAGAAACGCTTCCGTTAGGTTAAGGTTTGTTTTAAAAAAAATGGTTTAAATTTTGCGGTGTTACAGCTACACTTCCTTGCCTAGAGAAGTTCGACGTGAACTTCCCTTTCTTAAAAGTACCCGAGCCACTATCGGCTTTCCTCTTTTCGCCCACATAGGCCCTCTCGGTAACCCTTGCCTCGTTCACCTCTTCCACACCTCGGGCGGCACTAATGGCCTCATCTAGCGTGACCGCCCTCTTCACCTCCAATTGATAGTCCCAAGGTAGCCCACTAGCATACCTAACCACTCTCAACCTCTCCTCGGAGTAGGTTTTAGCAACAAACGGGAGTAATCCCGTGAATTCCCTCGAGTACTCCTCGACCGTCATATCTCCTTTCTTTAGGGTCACAAACTTCTCATGCAATTTCTCCAAATCCCTTTCGGGACAAAACTTCTTTCTCAATCTCGCAGTAAACTCCTCCCACAACATTCTCTCTATCACCTCCTTCCCGAGGGTCTCATAAACTATGTCCCACAACCATAGCATCCTCTTTTAGAAATTGTGACGCGTACGTCACCATATCGGCTTTCTCGCACTTGCTACTTCCGATGACACGCTCGGTCTCTCGGATCCACCTCATAGTCATCTTCGGGTCCGAACTACCCGTGTATAGATTTGGCTTACAAGCCATGAAAGTTTTAAAAGAACAACCATCTTTTTCATCGGGCCTTGCCCTAGAATCACTACAACCACCCGTGGAGGATTTCTCCCCTCGGGTGCCACCACCACCGGTTCTCTCATCCGACTTAGCCTCGGATTCACGATCTCCCCCTGACCTCTCACGGTCTCCAATAATGCGGTGCACTTCATCGGCCACCGTCCCTTTGATTTGATCAATAAAAGTTTGGAGATCAACCATGGTTACTGGAGTCTTATTAGCTCCGACCTCCGATTCATCCACTCGATTCATCGACGGTTGACTTTCTTGTTTAACCACAACCTCAACGTGAGGTATCTCCTCCTCCCGGTCCTCCGGGGCTTTCCCACTTCTACGAGTGGTCATCATTTCCTCCGGGGCTTTCCCACTTCTACGAGTGTACAATCCATTAGTCGCATAAGACTCAATATCCATAAGCACATCAACTTTCATAAGTCTCCTAGGTTCAACCCTAAACTTAACATAAAGTCTCAAGGTCAACCTATCGATCTCAAGGAATCTTACATTCCTAATGCTACAGTCTAAGACTAGGATGGACATCCAACCTAATTCACTTAAACAGTAGCTCTGATACCAAGTTGTAACACCTCAATTTTTAATACAAAACATTTTCCCAAAAATATCATTTTTTATAAATAGAAGACACGTTCGAAAAATACGGATTTACAAAAACCTTTGGTATGAAAATCAAAGTATGAAGTTTGGTGTTACAAAATATATCAAAACCAAAGCTAAGCATAAATCCGCTCTAATGAACTTCTATACTAGGCCCCGCATATCTCTATCCATGCGCACCTATATCCTCGATCTAGTACCTGAGTACATAGCAAAAACAACAAGTAGTACGTGAGACACAAAAATGTCTCGTGAGCTACATGGGTTTAGACCCCAATAATATCAAGTATCACATTGTATATAAACACATATTTATATTTCACCAACACAATCTAGTCACCCTATGGTGACTCTATCGATCCTGCTTCCCTAGCATACATATCTAGTACATAAACATATATGTACCAGAACACAATCATATCTAATACATAAACATATATATATTAGAACACAAGCGAACCTAATACATAAACATATATGCATTAGATCCCTAGATCACCTAGTACGTAAACATATGCGTACTAGAAGCACCCGTGTGCTTAGTGTACAAACATATGTACACTCGTCTCAGTGACCAGGGTCACCCCCGCATCACCACCATCTATCTCTAATCATAACCTATCAGTTATGCTAGTCAAAGCCTTCGGCTATCACATCAATCATCAAATAAGTTAGTTAAATATTATCAATAATATATACTAACTCAACACATAATAAGTCTAGAAAAACATTAAATAGACCCATCATAAGTAGTCAAAATACTTCATATAGCTATGTACCCAGTAAAGTCCACACGTTCTCACATTAGCAAATCTTGCTCCAAAGGTGGGTTCTTCCAACAAATTTCTTCTTGTCTCAACAAGCTAGTTTTTCCAAGACTTCACCAAAAGCCTAACACAACAATCACAAGTTGTTCAACATTTCATACTACTAATAATATACCCATTTATCACTAGGTATCCTTTAATAACACTTTCCCCCAATTATGATGATTTCCAAAACCCTAGGTTTTACCAAATCTTAAGGTTCTTACAAATCTTAACCATACACTTGTTTCCTTTGTTAACATACCATCTATTAAGTGTAAACATCATTTATTTCACCATAACCCATAACCCCAAGAACTAGGGTTTCAAACCCAAGCTTCAAGATCCATAGATCTTGAGTAGAGATGCAAACGGGTACGGGTAGTAGCGGGTACTGCAAAACCCGTACCCGTACCCGACCGCTATTCGCATACCCGTACCCGCCCCGTACCCGCTCAAATACCCGTTGGGTTCGGGTAGAAAAATCCCCGCCGGGTACGGGTAACCCGACGGGCCCCCCGTTTTATAAAAAACTTAAACAAAATATCTAAAACATTTAATACTCTTAGTTCGTTTAGGCTTATTTCGTTAAATACGTAATGGACTAACGGGAGACGAGCCATATTTTAACTATTATTAAATTAGACTAATGAGAGATTAAGAGTTGGGCTAAGTTTGAGTATTGATTAGTGGGCTAAATTTATATTAAAAAAATTACACATTAATATATATATTCGGGTCGGGTATAAACGGTGCGGGTATTATAAAACCCGTACCCGACCCGTACCCGCTCTCGGGTATGAAATTTAAACCCATCCCCGACCCGTTACCCGTTTAGACGGGTAATACCCACCCCGTAAGACTCGGGTACCCGCGGGTACCCAAACCCGCGGGTTAAATTTGCATCCCTAATTTTGAGCTACAAAGATCAAAGAGTGAAGATATACCTTTAATCTTCAATTAGGAGTGAAATCTACGAACAATTTGTGAAGAAATCGACCTCCAACTGTGCTTGAGCTCGAAAATCGCCGAGAGAGAAAACTAGGGTTTGATAATGGCATTAATGGCTGAAAACCCGACTTTAATGTCTGTCTGATAGAGTTCGCGCCGCGAACTACGCGCGTCGTGAATACTTCCCGATCGGGAACTAGTCGTGAACTTCGATCGTCCAAAATGCCCAATTCTCTGCACGATGTTCGCGATCGCGAACCATAGTTTGCGTCGCGAACTCCCCTATGCAGCAGGGCTGCATTTTTCGGTCCTTGTCTCGACCCGGTTTCGCCCATAACTTTCTCATACGGTGTCCAAATGACACGAAACCAAATGCTATGTTCTTTAAACGATTTATCCTTATTTAACATATTTTTATAAAATTTATTTATTCACAAAACTCGGGTCGTTACAATAAAGAACCGGGTTGGTCTGTTGGGTTTAAAAGACCCGATATCAAAATAAGACCCGGGTATACCTGACCCGACTAGCATAATTGAGTTCGGGTTTGGGTCTGGTCGGGACGTTGGGTTGACCATTTGGCTACCCTTCGTCACCGCTAAGTGGATTTGATTATTTATTTCATCTGAAGAGAGAAAAATACGATTCTAACTTCGGGGCGACCAAACGTACGTAAGTTTTTGTTACCATTACGTGTAGTCTTAAATTTCACAATAACTGTATTTATCCATTTAGTTTCATAATATTTTAGTTATTTAGGAAATAGCCCGCATAGGAAACGGATTAAAAATGTTTTAAAGCTAATCATTGTTGTTATTGTGGCTCAATTTATTTTCGTTTTAGATACTATCAAATCGCAAAACATCACAAATCTACATATTTGATGAGTTATCACAATCAAATTTTGGATGAAATCCAAAACTTTTTCCTCCAAACAACACTTGGTCTTCCGGTTTTTGAAGTGGCAAAAATAGATACTGAAAATGTGATACTCTATGATTGTGGGGGACCCAAGTGTAAGATAGCAGAATTTTAGAAGGCAAAAACACGAAGAACATAATCCTCTTTGTAGGCCTGCTGTCTCTTTCAACTGTATCTCCCTCTTTATTGCCAATATCTGACTGAAAGTTACGTTGCTTCTCCCACCCTTTTAATCTTTTGTTGGTGCCAAAGAAGACTAGATATCATCTTCAGAAAATAATAAGGGTGGGTTTTTACTATTCTAAAAGTAGAAGGACTAATTACTAAAAAAGAACCATACAACCATGTTCAAATGATCGAAATTCTTGCATATTCTATGGCTGTTTTCGTAGCAAATATATTCACTTTATTTCAACTGGCCACCAAGAGAATTCTTGGATGGTTTTCCTTCACAAGGGCTTGGGTTCGAGTTTTGTTGAAGGCTTTTACTCAGGTCAATAAGGTAGTGGGGTTTATTCCCCATATGTAGAGGGTCCGAGGATAGGCATAATGCCCTTTGGGATGTCATAATTCAATTTGAACCATTAACTACCTAACTTGCCATTAAAAAAAAGTAACATAGTGCTTGTTTTATAGTGTATAATTACTCCTGTTCAAGTTGCAACTCAGTTGAAAACCTAGGGACTGAAATGTAAAAAGTAATTATTAAGTAAGTAGACAAAAAAACACAACCGGATGAAAGAGACAATTTAGAGTTATTATGTAGGATTGCGGCCGTAAATAAGATTGCATGGGGTACCGTGTCTGCGAATTAGAATACAAACAATGGATTTTTTTTATTTTTATTTTTTGAACGGCAAGTTAATAAGTTAGTGGCTCGAGTCTAGACAGTGACATCCATAAGGGGCAATATGCCTTTCCTCGAACCTTCCATATTTTTATCCACGACGGGACTTGAACCCATGACTAATAGGTCATGGACAACACCTTAAATCCTCCTTGAATACCATTAAACTAGAAGCCTTGGGTTACAAACAATGGATTTAAATCATTGTGTTTGCTTTCGTTACTAACTGATTTATCGTTTAAATATGTGAAGTAAGTCGTTAGATATAACAATCCCTTAAACACCTTTATAAGTTTAAAGTTCCGGCTACCAATATTTTCTACCATAATTTTACGTTTTAGTTACAAAATATTGGGTCAAGGAGTGACTTCCACAAGGTGTAATGAAGTTTACCGTAGCAATTACAGAGTGCTACATCAATGTCATATCAATTTTCACTCAACACCAATAACAATCACATATACAATATAATGTTATGGACCACATGAACCATACTCAATCATGCCAGAGGTGGGGTATGATGAGGTGAAATTAGACATTGATACATCTACATAAGGATAAATAGATTGGTTAACTTGTGTGTTGTCATGAGAATATAGATACTGTAAAGAGACAAAATTGTGTGACACATATATGACATATAAGGTGTGAAAAGTATAAGGGCCAAGTAAACATATACGATTTCAAAAAATTATGTACGTGAGACATATAAAACATCTAAGTAATGTAAAATATGAAAACATCGTGAAAGTAATTTGTAAAACATGGAGTTAGATAACAAGTGAATGTGATGAATGTATGAAAGTGTTTTAGTGGTGGTGGTTAATTTGGAAGGGTTATATTACGTAGATGGAAAATCTTAGTAGACCCACGAGTACAAAAAGCGAGATTCATTATGCAACTGGGGTATGAAAGAGTCCCCCTCAAGTATCACAAGAAATAATATATACCTCAAGATTGTTATATGCTTGTGCTTTTGACTTTATATAGTAGTTGACTTTGTATATTTAAAAGATAAAAGTAATGAGAAGGTAATTGTTATTATTATATGAAAGTTAGATATATTAGTTCTTTTAAACTATTTTATTGTAATTACTTACTCGAGATACATAGTTCACCAACCACCTTGTAATCTAACAAGCAATATAGTCTCCGCGCGTTGGAGCAGAATTTCTAAATCCTATATTATTATACAAAATATTTTTTATTAAACTGGTTTTGATTCAAGTAATATATTCCTAAGCGTTACATGAAATTCCTAGATCATATACTAATATATTTTTTACTGACATACAATATTAGTAATAATAAGTTTTAGCGCACCATAAATGATGATTTTAATTCATTATAAATTGCTCAATTGAACTTCCATGTTTTAATGGCTTGCTTGTTTTCAAAAGTATCATGATGTCTAAACCCTTATACCAACTTGTTGTATCAAATGGTAATTATCAAATATCTCAAGGTCCAAAATGAAAATTCTTAAATAAGATGGTGGGGAACTGGGGAATCTGGCACGGATCAAATAGGAAGCGAAGTGTGTGATAGGCACTCAAATTAACAACGTTAAGGTGTATGAATAGTAATTTAACAGAAAATTGAATCATAAATGTATTATAGTACAATCGTTACAAAGTTCTTAAACATTCCAACATATTCAAGTCTCGACTCGTTCTTTGAGTTAAGGAGATTTTTTTTTTGAATGACAAATTAGTTAGTCATTTGAGTTAAAGAGTGACTTCCACAAGGAGTAGTGTGTTACTTTCAAACCTTCCACTTATGAGAAATAAACCACATCACCTTATTCACTTTAAGATCGAAAAACTTTCAATAAGGTTCGAATCTTATTAAGAAAACCTCCCAATGATTTATTTAAATGCCAATTCTTCTATAATACATTTCTTATAGCCAAATACTGTTCATTAGAAAATATATAAAACAGTGTTAGACAAAAACGGTGTTTTGAATGTTAAATGCTTCCTGCAGTGAGACCCACAAGGCCACAATCCTCTGAAGCCACATTTCATTTTTTCTAAAACTTATGTATTAACTGATATATATATATACGAAGTATTATTATAGTAAAGGATAATAACTATCTCAAGTCAAGTCAAATTGAATTTTTTTTTTCTTTTATTACACTTTGTGTAAAATATGTTATTTATAATTTTATTAAAAGATAATAATAAAAATAGAATGGAAATTAGAGGATATGCATATATTTTAGTAGAAACGTTTTTAAAGATTTTAATTAATTAGCTCTTAATAAAAAATTAAAAATATTAGATAATTTACACCGACTCAAAATCTGTATTTAAGTCAAGTTGAATTTGTGTTAGAGATACACAAGTAGAATTTTTAGTTGCATTTGAGTATCAAAATATCTGAATATAAACTAATTAACTATTAAAAAGAGATAGACAATTTAAACAGTGTTGCAACATATTAAAGCTTTTAAACATTTAAATAGTGATATTGATGTTGTTGTAACTATAAAAATATAATCCTACATCATTTTATATGATCATATATATATAAAAAACATATGTTTAAAAGTGAATCATAACATTAACCAAGAAAATTACGTTTAAAAATTCAACAATAACGTGCGGCAACTATAATCCTCGTTATCTACAAACCCCCAGGATAATTACCATAGCCATTTCTATATTGAGCAATATAGTTCAAAGCTCCTAGTCTATCTTCACTTTGTTTGAGGAATATTGGTCATCACCTTTATGAAAAAAGAAAATGAGACACAAAGCTTCAAGGCAAGTACCAATGCATTTGCATTTTATAGGCACGTTCTCTCACGTATAATTATTCTATACAAATAGTAATTATTTTTATATACCATTTTTTCTTCAATTCAAATGATATTCACTGAAATTTATATAGAGATATCGCATTCCGTTTTTTTTAATAATTGAAGTAACTTAAAATTTTGTGTCTAAGTACTTCTTTTGGGCATTTCTCAATCAGTAGATAGCGGTGCATTGATACTTGGACAACCAAAGTTTCACCTTTATCGTTTTGTTCTCACTCATAATTTAATTGGGAAGGTGCTAAATCTAAATAATATTTGATTTTTTTGTTTTTTTTGAACGGCAAAAGAGTGGCTTCTTTTGCTCGAGAGGAAGTTTTAGCATTGTTATCACCCTCATTCAAGACACCCAACAACATATATGAATAATAAAAATGCTAGCAAGAAAGTAGCGCAAAATTTACAAAGTATCGGTTGAAAAATTTAACACATAGATCTACAACCATAGACAATAAAAGACAACAAAAACCTTGAACCAACACCTAGTGACTTTAGTATTTAACCATACAACTCCATAATGAAAATGAAAAATACATTGCTCCAATCCAACGTACTAACACCAAGATTCGATCAATTCTTGTTGGGATATAAGTGTTCCAATACTGATGCTGCAGTTGGTACTGACGAAGATTTAATGTTGATACACAAGTTAATACTGATGGGGCAGAAATGCAAATATACTACTGATCTTGGATATACTACTGATGGGTGCATATACTACTGATGTCGATAAATAGAACAGATTGTGTCCGAGATTCTAGTATAGTTAGTTATAGAATGTATATCTCTTTGTAATTCAATTGTAATCGTTTCCTAGAATAACTAGGTTAAAGTTTTAGGCTTCAAGGACTATTATATATAGTTCCTTATGAATTGTAAACATACGTGTATTGATCGATCAAATTAATACATTGAAGCTTTTTGTGATAAATTGTGTTTTTGTTCATTCGTATCCAATTTACAGTTTGCATTGTTCTTATTAAATCAACATAGTGTTAATCCGCTGTAACTTCTATTGTTTAGTAGATCTGTGATTCAACAACTTATTGAGTTATTCGACCCTGACAAGTGGTATCAGAGCATAGGGTTCTGGATCTACGAATTAAGAACAATAAAAAAAGTTTCATACTTTCGAAACAAAATTGTTAATCATGTTTGATAACAATGAAAGCACTCAGGCTAACAAGATTCCAATTCTCACTCCCAACAACTTTGGGATGTGGAAAAACAGAATTAAGCAATACATGCTTATTACTGATTAGTCCATGTGGGAAGTTGTTCTAGAAGGCAACAAAACCATTCCAAACCCAATCACTAGCACATCAACTACAGCAGACAAAGTCAAAAGTGATAAGGAAAGGAAGGATAGAGGCATTGAACTAAAGACCTTAAGCACTATGTTGCTTGCCATTCCTAATAACTACCAACATCTATTTGTTGAATATGATGATGCTAAGAAGCTATGGCACTAGAGAAAAGATTTGTTGGTACCAAAAGCACCAAAAGAAACATGAAATCTGTGTTTAAACAAGAATTCGAAAACTTCAAAAGACAAAAGAATGAATCTTTGTCACAAGTTTTTGATCGATTCAACAAACTCATTGGTGAACTAAATCAGGTTGGAGTTATACCAGACAATGATGATGTCAACAGAAAGTTTCTCAGATCTCTTGGAGAAGAATGGACTATGTATACTGTTATATATAGACAAGGAGATGCATTAGAAGATAAGGAGCTGGATGAACTCTACAATGAACTTCGAGTGTTTGAATCCGAGGTAAGTCAGAAAACTCCTAGTTTACCTTCAAACAATGCTGCTTTTGTGTCAAATACAGGTACATGTCAATATGTTGCATCTGGAAAGCAGATGGAGTCTGAAGATGCAGCTAGAGAATCCTTCTTTACTAGTCATGTACACACTGCATTGATTAGTGAAGATCTGGAACAAATCAACCCTGATGATCTGGAAGAGATGGACATCAAATGGGAGATGGCAATGCTGAGCTTGAAGACTAAGAGATTTCTTCAAAGAACTAGGAGACAGAATCGAAACTTCAACAAAGGTGAACGAGTTGGCTTTGACAAAACCAAAGTCAAATGCTACAACTGCAATAATTTTGGTCACTTTGCTAGAGAATGTCCTATGAAAGATCAAAGATCAAATTATAACAAAAACAGCACTTCAAACTCAACTGCTTTGGTATCACAAGAGGATCAAGGATATCAGACAGGTTTGTGCAAAATATCAGACATGGAAGTCCCAAAAGAAGCAACTATTTCAAAAATAATGGAAAACAAGATCAATTTTCAAGATACTCGATTTTTTCAAACATCAGTAGGAACTCTTACAAGTTTACTAGTGATCATAAACCTAATTACAATGTTGTCAATTATAATTACTATAATACTACTGATCATGCTAAAAAATCATATTACACAAATACTACTGGTCCATCAGTAGTAACATACTCAAAAGCCAAAAACTATGGGTATAAACCAAAATCAGTAGTAAAATCAAACAGCAGTAACAATCAACATATGAAAACCAAACCTGCATTAAAAGCTCCCATTAATCGAAAATCTTATTCTTCAAAGGATGAACCCGATACAAAACAAGCTTGGGTTCCTAAAACTACCTAATCCATTTACTTTGTGTGCAGAGCATTCAGATCCTTGAAGAAGGAAGAACATGACATATTGATAGTGGATGCTTTAGACACATGACTGGAAATCTTCAAATTCTTAGAGATTTCAAGTCTTTTGAAGGTGGATATGTTGCTTTTGGTGAAAATCCAAGAGGTGGTAGGATAACAGGTAAAGGTACAGTATCAAATTGTAAGATTACATTTGATGATGTGTTTTATGTTGTTGAGCTTAAATATAATCTGGTTAGTGTCTCACAAGTATGTGATAAAAAGAACAAGATTCTTTTTACAGATATAGAGTGCATCATTCTTTCTCCTGATTTTATTTTAGATGAAAAATTTGTTGATTTAAGAACAACAAGGAGAAACAATGTGTATTGCCTGGATATAGGGGGAGAACTCATTTCTTCAAATGAGATCAACTGTGGCATAGAAGGATGTGTCACACAAATTTCAAAAATATGAATAATTTAGTCAAAAAGAATTTGGTAGTTGGTTTACCTCAAAAAGAATTCATGTGTGATCATCACTGTGTTGCATGCCTGAAAGGTAAACAACACAAGACTTCTCATAAGTCCAAAGCAATCAACTCTATTTATGTCCCTTTGCAGCTCTTACATATGGACCTATTTGGACCTACAAATGTAATGAGTATTGGAAAGAAACAATATTGTCTTATTATTACTGATGATTTTTCCAGGTATACTTGGGTTTTCTTTCTTAGGACCAAAGACGAAACAAGTGAGATCATAAAGAATCTGATAGTCAAACTGGAAAACACAAGAGATCTCAAAGTGAAAGCCATTAGATGCGATAATGGCACAGAGTTTAAAAATGCTAACTTAATTACTTTTTGTGATCTTAAAGGTATTGACAGACAGTACATCTCACCAAGAACTCCACAACAAAATGGTGTAGCTGAAAGAAGAAATAGAATAATTATTGAAGCAGCCAAATCCATGCTTGCAGACTCAAAATTACCAATTACATTTTGGGCTGAAGTTGTTAATACTGCTTGTTATGTTCAAACAGAGTATTAATAGTTAAGCCTCATTTTAAAACACCTTAAAAACTTTTCAATAAAAGAAAATCTTTAATTAGTTTCTTAAAATCATTTGGTTGTCCTTGTACAATTTTAATTACAAGAGAACAAACTGGTAAGTTTGACCGCAAATCAGATGATAGAATCATTGTATGATACTCAACTCAAAGCAAGTCGTACAGAGTATTCAACAAAAGGCTGAGGATCATTGAAGAAAGTGTGAATGTATCCTTTAATGAAAACTTGATGAATGAACAGGGAAATGGTCCAGATTGATTATTCAATAATTGATAATCTAACCAAATCTTTAGATGTTAGTTATGATTGTAATGTAGGTGAATCAAACAATCAAAGTCAACAAGGAGGATCATCATCATTCAATGGTAGTCAAGACACAATGAAATATATCCAGGTTAATACTGCTCCCACAGTTAATACTGAGGACAGTAGTAACTCTGGTAACCCTAGAAATCTTGATACCAGTAACAACTCAAATTCACATGATACTACTGATCCCAGTAGTAATACAGAAACTCAAACAGATGATGATGAAACGAACAATTCTGATGTCAGTAATATCAATGAATCACATGTCTTGAATGAAAATCATGTTACTACTGATACCAACGACAACGAAGAAACTCAAGAAAATCCAGAAAATCAAGAAGAAACATGGACAGATGCTCAAATCCCTGAATCCAATGAATCAAACCTTGAAAGTCAAATTGTTGCTGACAAAGTTTCCAACTCAAGAACTGAAAAGGAACCATCCCTTAGACTTAGTTCTAAGTGATGTGAACTCAAATATGCAGACTAGAAGCAAATTTAATTCAACTTTATATTCAAACATTTGCAATATAAGTCTAATTTCTGATGAATGTATGTTTGCATGTTTTCTATCTCGGGAGGAACCTAAAACGATTCAACAAGCAATGAAAGATTTAAATTGGATTAAGCAATGCAAGAAGAACTTCTACAATTCAAATTACAAGCTGTCTGGACACTTGTACCTCTACCAAAAGGAAAAAGAGCAATTGGAACAAGATGGATATTTAGAAACAAGAAAGATGAAAGAGGTATTGTGATAAAAAAACAAAGCCAGACTTGTAGCCCAAGGATACACTCAAGAAGAAGGAATATACTATGATGAGGTATATGCCCCTGTTTCAAGAATTGAAGCAATAAGGATCTTTCTGGCATATGCTTCATTCAAGAAATTCAAAGTCTATCTAATGGATGTTAAAAGTGCATTCCTATATGGGAAAATTGAAGAAGAAGTATATGTTTGTCAACCTCCAGGATTTGAAGATCCAGAGCATGATGATTATGTGTACAAGCTAGACAAAACTTTATATGGCCTACATCAGGCACCAAGAGCTTGGTATGATACATTATCATCATACTTGCTGAAGAACAATTTCAAAAGAGGAGCAATTGACAAAACTCTGTTTATAAGAAAAGTCAAAGATGACATTCTACTGGTCCAGATATATGTAGATGATATCATCTTTGGATCAACAAATGATCAACTGTGCAAAGAGTTTGAAGAGCTAATGCAGATCAAATTCAAGATGACCTCAATGGTTCCAATGAACTTCTTTCTTGGACTCCAAATCAATCAAAGATCAAATGGTATTTTGATTAATCAATCAAAATATGTCAAAGACATCTTGGAGAAATTTGCAATGAAAGACTGTAAAAGTGCAAGCACTCCAATGAAAACACATAAACATCTTCATCCTGATGTTGAGGGGGAGGATGTAGATGAACATTTATATAGATCAATGATAGGTTCTTTAATGTATCTAACTGTATCAAGACCTGATATTATGTATAGTGTTTGTGTGTGTGCCAGGTATCAAGCAAAACCAAAAGAGCTTCACTTGCAGGAAGTAAAAAGAATTCTCAGATACTTGAAGGGAAAATCATCACTTGGTCTTTGGTATCCAAATGACTCACCATTTGAACTTGTAGCCTACACAGATAGTGACTATGGTGGTGAATGTCAAGATAGAAAATCTACTACTAGTGGATGTCAATTCTTTGGATCAAGACTGGTGTCATGGCAATGCAAGAAACAAACAAATGTGTCAACATCAACTGCTGAAGCAGAGTATGTAGCTGCATCTGCCTGTTGTGCTCAAGTTCTGTGGATTCAAAATCAACTCCTAGACTTTGGTATCTTTATTCTTAAAACTCCTATTTTTATTGATAATCAAAGTGCTATTAGTATTGTGAATAATCCAGTAACACTCAAAAACCAAACATATTGAAATAAGATTTCACTTTATAAGGGATTGTAATGAAAAGAAATTAATCAAAGTAGAGAAAATTCATACTGACAATCAACTGATAGATCTTTTTACAAAAGCATTTGATGTAGGAAGATTCAGCTTCTTGGTTAGCAGTATTGGAATGATTTTAATAAATTAATTCCATTATTAAAATTATATGTAAAGTTTCTGTATAAAATGTATATTTAAAAGTGTGTTTTACTACTGGTTATTCATTATTACTGACTATGAGTTGTACTCGTAATTTATTACTGATAGGGTTCTTTCGAGAATTAGGTTAAGTATAAAACAACAGTTACTACTGATGTTTTACTACTGGTACTTAGTTATTACTGATCGACCGTTATCTGTGAAATACGATATTTTACCATACTAACCCCCATGAAAATAGCTGTTGGGTTATGATTCGAAGGGTATTTCGGTCATTTTGCAGATTAATTCGAAAAATATAAATAGCTGAAAGTGATTAGTTTAGCATTATCCAAACCTCGATCTGATAAACCCTACGCTAAACCCTAATCTCTGCAAATCCGATCAAAACCTTGAACCAGTAACAAATCAATTCACTTACGAAATCATTCATAACAAACTCTCAAGATCATCTTCTGCGAAACATCAAAACTCAAAACATCACAATGGCAATGAAGAAACCTCTGGTCGTTGAAACAGATCTTCTATAATCAGAATTCCACAGCATGCTTGCATTCATAAGGAATCCTGATGGAACAAGAAGCTTTAGGCCAATAGTAATGTTCTTGAAGAACACTCCCATTCGCTTTGCATTAACAGTACAACCAAAACTTTGTGTACAACACATTGTTCAATTTTGGGAGAAGGCAAAAAGAGTGGAAGAACAGGGCATACAAAAAATCAAATCTGACATTGATGGAAAGCCCATTATCATATCAGAACAAACAATTAGAGATCATCTTCATCTCAATGATGAGTCAGGTATTTCTCTTCTATCTAAATCTGATTTAATAGAAAATATTTTGAAAATGGGGTATGAGGGAAGAACTGATATTCAAACTTTTCAGAAAGGTCTTCTCTCTCCTCAATGGAAATATTTGGTACATACAATTCAACATTGTATGTCACCAAAGAAAAGTACTTGGAATGAGTTCAACAGATCAATAGCATCTGCTGTTGTCTGCTTGTGCACAGATCAAGTATTTAATTTTTCTAAAATGATTTTGAAGGAATGCTTGGAAACTGTCAGTCTCAAAATTTTTAATGTATCCAAAATTCCTTGAACACATTGTTTATTGTGAGATCCCTGATCTCATAAAAACCACAAACATTTTTCCAATTCCAGAACTAAATAGAAAAGTTTACTCAAACATCAATAAGAAGTTCAACTTTTCTGGAAAAGAAACTCCTTTATTTCCAAACATGATCTATGATCACCCCCCCCCCCAACTGGAGAAAGTTCAAGCCACCCCATTGAACCCCAACCCACGCCATCACTCAAAACAGCCCAAACACAATCCCATGAGTCCACTCAATCACCCACACAAACAAATGTCCTGAATGTACCCAGGTACATGTAAATAAACCTCAGAGTGCTACTCTTCACTCTGAGGTGGACCAGCCACAAGCCAAACAAATCTCTAAAACATATAAAAGGAAGAAATCTTCCTGACCATACATTGGGCGACTTTTCTCCTCATCGCTAGCATGTTTCCAAGAGGGGGAAGAAAGGACACCAGGGGACCCACTGAGTCACACCCCAGGCTCAAAGAGTTGTCCTCCAAGGAGGAGAGAGGGCATGAGGAAAGGGCTCTCACTACTGATGCACCAAAGGTTGGTGCACAGGCTAGTGAGAACATCATTAGGACCCAGACCTCGGCAACTTTAAGTGATGACTTATCATTTGAGGCAGCACTTAAAGGACCTCGGTGCCAAGAAACCACAAGGGGAGGTACTTCTGCTTCTTCTAGGAAGAAGAGAGTCTCTAAACAACCCAATGAATCACCAAGCAGTGATGAGGGTAGAATGAAAATCCATCAATTGATGGAAAGGGTGGAAACCTTAAAGCCAATGTCCCAAACAAGCCCGATGATCCACCTAGATGGAGTGTGGGCAGTATTGAACAAACTAAATTGACGGATAGGAAGGAAAACCTTGAAACCACTGTACAATATTGTTTGGAACTTCTAAATAATCAAGGAAAGACCATGAGCTACATGAAGCACTATATAAATGCATTGAACAGAAGGCATGAGAGGTTCGATTATAGGCTTCAAAGGCAATCAAATATAATTAGAAAATTACAGAAGAAGATTGCTGATAGTGAGGCTCAACAAGTTGAGATCACTAAGGGGGAGAACGATCACATACAGGGTATGATTGATCATTCCATTGCAGCGGCAGCAGCCTCCCTCTTGAACCTTAGAGAAGCTCATGGTGAAACATGTCAAAATTTTGGTGAAGACCTGAATAGAGGAGTCAGAAGTATGGATGAAGATGTATTCATGTCTGCACGATAATCACCAGCAACAGAGAAAATACCTTCTCTAGTTACTACTGAAGTCATGGGTACTACTGATCTCATGGATACTACTGAGGCTATTGAACAAACAGAGGTCATTACTACTGATACCATTGAAGAAGAGATTCAAGAAGATTTATCCGTAGTAAACACTCCAACGAACATTCCAGTTACTACTGATGCCCTAGCAGTAGTAAATACAACTGAAACCTCTCCGGTAGTAGACTCCTCAAAACAACTGGTGATCCATACAACAGCTACAACACCAGTAGAAACCACCTTGGTTACTACTGAATCTGATGAAGAAATACCAGATCTTGTTGAACCAGCTGTGATCATCCCAAGGCCTCCAACTCCAGAATTACAACCACTTATCATCCCAGATATTGATGATAATGTGAACTGGGAGGAAGTTGATGAATGTGCTCTACCTGCTCACCCTAAAATATTAACAAAGGACAAAGTACATACTTTTTCTCCATCAATCATAATAAATCCAGTTGTTGATATGAAATACACTCCACCTTCAATATGTGTTGGTAAAGGAAAAGAAAATTTTGATGATGATTACCCACACAGAGCTCTAGGTCACTTTATGGTGAACAAAATAAACTTAGTTAGACCTGTGAAGCAAGATAAGTGGAAGGTAAAGAGGATGAGATATCATAGAAAATGTGCTAAAACTCAAGCCCTTGAAGATAAAAGAAAGGCTGAAGAAGAAAAAAATGAAAAATGCAGCCATTCAAGAAATTGAAGAGTTTTTAGAAGAAGATCAACAAGAAGAACTGAATAAAATAAAACAAATTGAAAAAGAAAGTATAGATCTTCTTGAAGCACAAGTGAAAGAATGCAAACATATGAAAGAAGATATGCCTGAACAGTTTGCATAGAAGAAAAATGATATGATCTCATACCTAAAATCTCGAGGTCACAATGCAAAATCCTTTGGAAGAATGAAGTTGATAACCATCATTGAAAGGTACTGCATTGAGAAAAAGAAAGAACTTGCTGAACCAGAAGTAAAAGAAGACAAATTAACAAACTTGGTAGAGATTGATCCTAAACTAGTGATGACTAGAAATCCAAAGACTGGTGAATCATCAACCATAACTGCCAAGAAGAGGAAAGCCATAGAAACTGAACAAGAAGCAAGGAAGAAAGCAAAACAAGACTCCAAAATGCTCGTCTACAAGATAATCCCATTATTAATTGGAGAGTTGTAAATGATGTGATAGAAGTAATTAGAGAAGATAAATCAACTCAAAAGTTTAGTGCTTGGAAACCAATGGTTATGTCATTAACTAGAAGTGATATAATTAAAGTATTAATTATTGGTAAACCAAGAATGTCAAAGAAATCATGGAGAAACTCAGGTGCTGGATACTTAACAGAGATGATAGATAACTTATTGAGTTCTATTGTTCATTCGTATTCAATTTACAATTTACATTGTTCTTATTCAATCAACATAGTGTTAATCCGCTGTAACTTCTATTGTTGAGTAGATATGTGATTCAATAACTTATTGAGTTATTCGATCCTGACAATTCTTAAATCAATAAAAGGATTGCGCCTGAGCCTAAGCTTGAAATAACAGAAATGGCGAGATGACTTGGATTTTTAAAAACGAAATCGTTCATGTCTTTCCAAATAAGCCAAAGTAAAGTGTATACACCTGTATAGAATAAATCTGTCACTGTCTTTCCTATATGAAGCCGGCCATTCCATTCAAATATGTCACCCAAATAGTTTATTTGAGTAATAGAGATTTTTCACCATGCACAAAATTCAACCCAAACTTTTTTGATCTCACGACACGACCAAAATAAGTGATTGCTCTTTCAATATTATAGCACACCGCCGAGTTTAGAATAATGTGTTAGGAATATTTCCTATGATATTCCTTAGATTTGATGAGTCAAAACTTGAATATAAGAAAAGTATAAGGACCTAAATCAATGATATGGAATTCGATATTTGAATGAAGATTTAGAAGATATTGATAAAGCTTAAAAGATTTAATTTACTAAGTCATGTATTGTAGGAGCTAATACCAATTTTCATTAAATAAAATACAATACAATTGGGAAATGACTAAAACAAATACAAGATTGAAACAAGAATACGTAGAAACAAAGAAGAAACAAGTTTTGGTTGAGTCTCGTGAAATTCACGATCCCCTTAAAATAGATTAGTCGTCTATCTCCCATGGTAAAACAACCGAGTAGTTTTACACTACCGAATATAATCCAAGCCAAAACACTTATCAAAAGTTCTTGTGTTTAAGGATCACTAAACTTGGAGAGAGCAAATGTGTGATACTAATGTATGGAAGTATGAGAATGTGTGTCTTACAAATGAACCACATCATCTCTATTTATACTAGAACATGGTCATTGGTATAATGACCTTCATTAATGTCATTATGGTCATTATTTCAATTCAATACAAAGAAAAATAAAACCACTAATTCAAATATATATTTTAATGACAAAGATTAAAATATAAATATTATTATCAATAATATTATTTGAATACATTCCACTAAACCGAGTGGCAAAACCGAGTGGCAAAACCGAACCCCCGTGAAACCCGGGAGACGAGCGTGGATAGGTTCAAGTTCCCACTAGTTCATTTGTTTTATTTCTTTGTTCCATACACCCCACTTTGAGAGTCGATATTCATTCACCACAACTACATTTTGGACATACCAACTATTTATTATATATATAATAAAATATATAATTATAAGTGTCCAAAATTTTCCAACATGTATATCTTTGTAGAATCAAAAAGATTTAGTTACTATTTTATGTCTATCCTTGTAAACCCTAGGTTTCTAGTATATAAAGAAACCTAGAGGCATAGAATTAGACGTTCTTGAAACCCACGTTTATTCAAAAACGTGTTTGTGTGTCTTTAAGCCCCAAGGTCATAATTACGATCATGCTAAAAGAGTAAAACCGTTCTACATATTTTATGTAGAATTGTGGCTTTTAGTAATCATTGTGTATTAATTGATGATGATGAAAACCTTATTTAGCAATACAAATCTGTTTATTTAATTCCGTATTGTTTATGATTTGTATATGCTTATTTCAAGATCAAGAACTAACTATTCTTGAGCCTAAAGATCGATTATATAGAGTTCTTCTAACCCAACATAATGCCCTGCTTTAACAAATTTATACACAAAGGAAGCCTATGGATCAAAAGCCTCCGTATGAAGATATTTATCTTAATCGGTAGCAATTTTACCCTAGGGGAACGAAAACGAAAACGCCCATGTCCACGAGATTATGCTCGTTAGGAGACTTCTTTTTATATATTGTGATTAATTTATGTTATTTTTAGTGTCAATAGAATGTTATAGGAGTATTAAGACCATGTTAAAGGATTTTTTTTTTTTTTTTTAACATGAATTTAACATCCGTAGACAAGTATATAAATTAAAAAAAAAAGTTATTAGATAACTTTATTTGAGTTTTCTAACATATATACATTTTAAAATCCTTCTGGTAAAAAATATCTTCATGAAGCCAATAATGCAGGAAAGAGGAAAGTTGAAGCAAGGAATTAAAGATTGGGGCAGGTGTCTAAGTTAGGAGAGTTGACTCATGCCTACAGCATTGATTTTTTTAGTTTACATCTCCCTAGAACCAAACACCTCATCACTATAATTCCCATTTACATTTAGAAGAAAAAAAAAAAAGTAAAAAAGGCATACCACCATCACTCCATAACTCTCTCTTTTTTTTCTTTTTTTTTTGCCTTCTAAAAGTCGAATCTTGGATGTCATAAATCTAACATCAATTCTTTCCATTTTTAGAAATATATGCTATAAAATACCATGTCAGAATCAATCTACTAGATAGGTTTTTCGTATCCCAAGTATAAAATCAATCTTTAATTTCGTAATTAACTTGAATAGTTAAAATGACAGTGAAACTTTAGGAAGGATAAAGAATCATACTCGAATATGTTTTGTTACGAGTAAGTTCTTTTTTTTAGATAGGCAATTTTATAAAACCCAACCGAAGAAAATGTCGAGATAATACACGCTCAACATACAAAACAATCAACACTGTATACGCCAGGAGCAAATCTCCCACACTAATATCTAAGACCGGTGCCAATGGTGGCGGCAACTGACGTCGTTAGTTGCTGTCAACTCAGCGCCATGTCAGCAGACAAACTAACTAACACTAAACTGACGTACCCATGCCAACAGCACTCCGTCACTTCACCAACTTTAATTAATTTACTTTCTTTTTAATTAAAACAAAAATATAACTAAAACATAATATTTTTATTAAAATAAAATAAAAAATTATAATAATTTAAAAACATAAAAAAAATAAAAAAAATACAATAATTTAAAAACATAAATTAACATTGGCGGAAATTTGGTGGGAGTTGCGAAATGTGGTCTACTAGTGCATTGCGAAGTCTATGATGCGTTGCTTGATCCCGTAGTTCTTTGGCCATTCGAGCGTGTGTTGCAACTCTCTCATTCCACGAGCGTTGCGGCGTGTTTGCCGGGTTATCCATATACGCCTCCTCAAGTGGACATATGTTGCGACCGTTGTCCTCAATTATCATGTTGTGTAAAATTATACAACAATACATGATTCGACTTATTTTATTGACGCTATATGGTCTTGCCGGGTTTTTAATGATTTGCCAACGTCCTTGCAAAACACCGAATGCTCGTTCAATATCTTTTCTTGCGGCTTCTTGATACCTTTTAAACCGAGTTTCTTGTTCAGATAGCGGATACTTAAATGTATTCACAATGGTTGACCATTCGGGATATATCCCGTCACCGAGATAGTATCCTTTAGTGAATTGTTGTCCGGCAATGACAAAAGGAATAGTGGGAGTTTTGTCTTGCAGCAAGTCCTTGAATAAGTCTGATGCATTAAGGACATTGATGTCGTCGCTCGAACCAGCTGGGCCGAAGTAAGCATGCCAAATCCACAAATCATAAGACGCAACCGCTTCTAGCATGATCGTTGGCTCCCCTTGGTCACCTCGTGTGTATTGTCCTTTCCATGCCACCGGACAATTCCTCCAAGGCCAGTGCATGCAATCGATGCTGCCGAGCATACCCGGAAAACCATGCACCTCAGCATGACGTTGATGTAAGCGCTCGACTTCATGCGCGTTGGGTTTTCTTAAGTACTCAGCACCAAATAGATGGAATACACATTTGACAAAATTATCCAAACAACCATACGATGTTTGTTGTCCCATATGTAGATATTCATCAAACAAATCGGCAGCACAACCATAGGCCAATTGTCGTACAGCGGATGTACATTTTTGAAAAATATTAAAACCCGCTCTTCCGGTAGCATCGTCCCGTTGACGAAAATACATAAAATGCGCAGGTAAAGGAGTCTCAGAGTAAGAAGTTATACCGTCACATATGCGGAGGAACAGCGAACGGGTCATACGAAAACGTCGCCTAAAATAATCCAGCGGGAACGTGGGATTTTCAACAAAGTAGTCTGCGTACAAACGCTCACCGGCACCTTCACGATCTCGTGGCACATACCTTCTCGGCGCTCTGGGGATCGGAGCGATCTCTTCATCGTCCTCTGTATCAGATGAAAAAGCATTCACAATGACGACCATTTCCTCGGCATTGTAAGAATTGACTATTGTCAAAATAGCTTCCAAATCGGAATCATATTCCGTAGAGGAATCAGAAACATTAGACATTTTGTAAGTATGGTTGGGTGGGAGAAGAGAGAATTTTTGTTGTGAAAATTATAGAATGAAAGTGGGTATTTATAGAGATTTATAAGGATTAAAATATATATATATATATATATATATATATATATATATATATATATATATATATATATATATATATATATATATATATATATATATATATATATATATATATATATATATATATATATATATATATATATATATATATATATATAATATATACTCCCTCCGTCCCATTTTAAATGTCCAGTATACTATTTTAGTTTGTCCCATAAAGAGTGTCATTTCCTAAATTTCAACCAATCAAAAAACATTTAAGTGGGAAAGAGAAAATTTGATTGGTGACATTATATAATTAATGCACTTTTCTTAAACTGTGTGCTTTTTTATGGTTAACAATTAAAGTGGGACGGAGGGAGTATAACGGTAATATTACCGTTGGGGAAAAAAAAGAAAAAACAACCGCCGCTCGCTACCTCTCCCATCTCCAAACCGGCTGCACCCAAACCGGCGGTGCCACCGACGGCCCGTGCCAACGGTGCCGGTACCGACGGAAAACCGACGGTGGAGGAACCACACGCTAGTTACTAGTACCCCGACAGCTGCCACCTGATCAAACCGGGAAAGCTGGGCAATATTGAAACTGTACTTTCCAGTCCCAACCGGCGGACCGTTGGCAGTGGTCTAAGACTAACAAAAACCATCCAAATCAAACCTGAATTAAAACTAAATTACAAATAAAATTGGGTCTAGACAGAACCAAAGGAATATAGTACTTCACAAGTCGCAAGTTTGAGGTAAAAATAATACTTAACACATCTTATTTCACAAGTTTTTGATATAAATGGACTAAAAAACATAATAAATGACAATTAAAATCGTTAGCTACTATCACTAATGTTTTATCTGTCGTCAGCATTAGTCCCAACGATATTAATTAAGGACTTATAAAATTAAGGCAGACATAACAAGTTTATTACATAGTCAACGTTGACCTCAGGGCATCATATACCATTTGTATAGATTCAATTACCCCTCTTCTAATATAAAACAATTAATTATCTGATACCCTAAATTACTTATGTTATCGGATGCGTAAGCAAATTTCATATTAAGAACATAATTTCTTCCTAATTATAAGTTTTAGATGATACTTTAAGGTTATGTACACCATCAACATTAGTTGTACAAAGCTAAAAGCATACGATTGCCAAAAATAGGGTGGAAATCAGATAATGCATGATCAAAGCACGTAGCATTCATTACATTTCATTCTTTCACCTAATTCAAACTACCATTAACATTTTCCAGTCACGTGCTCTAACACGTGCCTAACCTTAACGGCAACATCCACATATTTTAACAACTCGTCCGTCACTGTTAACGCTGACGGAGTTCACCTAAATATTTTTAGTATATCTATAACTATTTTATATATTTATAATAAACAAATACGGAGTAATCAACATAACTAAATTCGTACAAAAAATCCTCAGTTTCAGAAGCCGGACTTAAAGCGAAACGAGAGGATCCGACCCGAATATATCTGCAAAGTCATTGAAGTAATCGTCCGCGGGCCAACTACCAAACCCGACATCGATAGCGGAATCGATGAACATGCCAACCGGGTCGGAGTCTTGAAACGGGGTACCCGACATGCTTGTCGGGTCAAAAATATCAGGTATGATATCTGGGAAATCGAACAGATCAGAGGTGGAGAAAGGTGTGTCAAACGGCTGGAAACCGGAAAAATTCACCGAGCCCGTTGTGTCATCTCCGGTAATCTCAGAAGCTTCGTTTCCGGTGTCGTTGTGAGTCGACTCAGCGGTTGACTCGTCTGTGGAAACGGAGGAGAAACGGAGAACAGATTTCGGTGAGGTAGCTTTGCCGTTACTGCAGTGATTGTGCGAGTCTTCGCCGGAGTTGTAACAAGAAGACACTGACGAGAGTTTTTTCTCCGGTTCCGGTGGTGGTACAGTGAAGTTAGTTAGCGCGTGGGGTCCACGTAGCTGAATAGCAGCGTGGTCGTAAACCATAGCAGCTTCTTCTGCTGTATCGAACGTTCCAAGCCACAGCCGTACACGTCGCATTGGATCTCTAATCTCAGCCGCCCATTTCCCCCACGGCCGTTGCCGTACGCCGCGAAACTTTTTACCAGAATTAGCCTTCAGCTTCACCGCCGTGGGGTTCACTTTTCCGACCACTTTCTTCCTCCTATTTCTCCGCTTCGCCGACGTTCTACTCAAAATTGTTTCTCTCAAATCATCTCTGGAGTGATTTTCAATTGTAACCTCATTGACAAACTTCCTTACTCTTCTCCGGCCGGCACAATAACCGGCTTCGTCACCAGAAGAATCAGTTGCATATTTATCAGTAACTGAAATCCGTACAACTCTGGGAGCAGCGGTGAGTGCATTCATTGTAGTGAGGGTTTTGTGTTCAGTAAACTTGACGGAATCAGACATTTTTTGAATTTGAGTAAATTAATCAGATTCGCATTGGGTGGGATAGCTTTATCGAATTGAAGAATAAAGAAAGCGTCAAGAATACTCGTGTGACGGAAGGGGGTTTCTTTTTACAGGAAAAAAGGACTCGGGATATATATTGATTATGGTATCTATGACTTTGCTATTTCCGGTGAGACAAAAAGGGTAAGGGTTGAGGAGCTCCGGCCAGTTCCGGCGGGTTATTGAATTTGGTAAAGAGAGGAAAGTTGAGGGAGAGTGGGAAATTAAAGTGGCGTGAAGAGTGAATACGGAAAGGCTGCACACAACTTGCTGTTTTATAGGGTCCTTATCAGCCGGAATTCTTTATTTAATTTTTTACACGGAAAGCAATAATTTTTTAAACACTTAATTACTATTTTCATTTTTTTTGAACAGCAAAAAAAAGGCAACCTAGTAGGAGCTTCGGTATTGCCATCACCCCCACCAGGAAACCCCACCACAACTAAATATATATAAACAGCTAGAAAAAACTAGCACCGAATTACAGAATTCAAAGTACACCACCACCTAAAAATATACAAAAACAACAACCCTTCCCACCTACAAACAAAGAAGGGGAACAAAGACAAACAGTGGACAACTACAAACTTAATTACTATTTTCATTTTAATACATACTTCCTCCGATTTAAAATAAGTGATACATTGTTAGTTTCACGGGTTTTGAAGTAAAATATGATAATGATAATTAAATTATATTAATTGGATAGTTAGTGAGAATTGGTCCCACAAATATTAAATAAAGTAAGGTTAATGATGTATAAAAGTAAAAACAAGGGTAAATATGTCATTTCACTTTATTAAAGTAGATAGTTAGTGGTGTGGGTTCCACTAATTTTTACCATATTTCACTTTATCAAAATGTATCACTTATTTTGATACACCCAAATATGGAAAGTGTATCACTTATTTTAAATCGGAGGAAGTATAAGATATGAATTATTCTAATTTCCTTTTAATTAGCTACCATTTCCCCTTTTTAGATTAGAGGAAATATAATTTTTGTGGAAGTCTTTATTCAAATGTACCTTTTTTGGAGTCATGAAAATCATGTCTAATTTTTTTTTTACGAAATTTATTAAGATTTTGTTTGATTCGTTCGAATGTTTCTGATAAAATTGAAATTTAGGGAGGAATTTGAATCCAATCCCTCAAATTCCTAAGGAATCATGCAAACCAAATGGACCCCAGGGGGCCGTTTGGAATGTCGTGATCTTCCGTAATGAAATTTAACTACAAATTAATTGAATATATTCAAAATTCAGTTTCTTCGTAATTGAAATATATTTCCTGTTTGGTTACAATGTTTTTAGCTGTAATTTAAATTCGGTCTTATGCATTTTATCATTTTTATTTTTTTTTTTATTTTTTTTAATTTGTTTAATTTTTTTTAGTTTTTAAATTTTTTATATATTTCTGAACGATTTTAAATTCTGAAACATACAAAATATTCAAGTTTGTTAGTTTACTAAAAGAGCGTAATTTAATTCATAGGATTTGGGAATTGATTTCAAGGAATAACATATTTCGGAATTACGTAAGAATTGAATAACAAACGCCCCCTAAGGATTCCAGCGCCTAATAGACTTTATTAATACTATTAGGGTTGAAGAGTCGGTGACTAGGTAAGAAGGTAATTAACAAGTACACTTTTTTCTACTCTCTAACAGATAAAAACTTATTTAAAAATAAAATAGTAAACTTATAAACTCATAATCTCCACCATGAATTTTTGAATTTTACCTATCCCATTACCAAAATTTGGTTTAAAAACAAAATTGATGCAATCATACCACCGAGCTTGTAACATCGTGTAACAAGAAAACCCATTAATAGATTCTTGTAAGTATCTGGGCACCGTAACGACTGGAGCACGAAGGTGACCATGTGACGTGTGTTTATATTAAGAAAAATGATATTTATTCTCACAATTTCTTCTAATTTATCTTTATACTCACTTAATAAGCTGAAATTTATAATTCATTGATTATCTCTTATAATATTATTTTCTTAATTTTGACACGTGTCTTGATTTAATATGTAAAATTATATGTAGAAATAAATGGTTTAAAGCAATATCATTACTTTTATATTAATGAATATTGGAAAAGCTAGCTGATGCGTCAAACACTTATCGAAGCAGGTCACGTGACGGTAGCAGAGTGGGTGGGTGGGTGATTCTGTTCTGCCACCTCACTTGCCAATTCACTAAACGAGGACTATTAGTTAAATAAATTAACTTCTAATGCCTAATATGATAACTAGGTTGTACATGGATGTTAGAAAGATCGAACCTATCCGCATGATTAAGAAAAAACAAAACAAAATAACAAAACATGAAAATTTGTGGTTATGGGAATGGGTACCTATCACTCGAACTGCGGGATAATCGTTATTTAGGTATTTGCAATTCGGATAATAAAGTGATCATGATATGTTAGTTATCAGTTTAGATTGTGTAATGAATAAAACTTGTAGTTTAAAAGTTGTTACTTTTAGTTGTTGATTTATACACTTGTTATTAAAACTAATGTTATACGTAGTATGTGATTGAGACAAATTAGTGATTAGACACACGAACTATGATGAATAGAACCATCGTTGTCAACCAATTTTAGTAACTTCGATAATTTGTCTAAGTCTTACATTAAATGAAAGTCCTAAGAAAATATATAACATCAAATAAAGATGGAATAAAACCTTGTATGTCTTCTTATTGGTATTATAATAACTAATATTCATTCTTATTTATACTAAATTAAAATAAACATGGCATTAGTACTTTTTATTTAAATAAGCAACGCATTGTATTAAAACGGGTTAAGTGCTCAAAACCCAATACATGTATTTCTAGAAATATCAATCTTGGAAGCTATTATATTTAGGCTGTGAGGTATGAGTTTAAGGTGTGGTTTGTGATGTAATAGTATGTGACAACTAACACACCATGTTTTACAGGGAACATCACCCCTTCCACTACATGGTATAAAATATGAGTCCCACTAAATTATTATTTTTCTCTCACAATTGCCCGTGAAGATCCATAGCCGAGGCCACTCTTCTCACACGAAAACTCCCTACGGTGTGGTGAAGGGTGGTGTTCACTTTATTTGCACGGTGTGGAAGGCTTCCACATCAGCAACTACAACACTGAAAAATGCCCATACCAAGTGACCATAGAGTAATGGTATTTCTTCCTACCATATTCTTGCCCATTTTGATCATGACAAGTGTCAAAATCAAGGAATGATACAAGGAAAGAGAATTATTGGATGACACATGTCAAGTTTAGAAATAGATAGGCATAATATGGGTAGAAAGAAAAGGTAGAAAAAAATATAATTTCTCTTATATTTAACCAAAAAACAAAACAAGTATAATAGAATCACAAATATCATTTTTTATGAATTTCTTTGTCATTAAACAAAACTGTATTTCTATGTTTCTAAAGCCACTAATTCGTTGTTCAAATCATCACTTTCAAATTTTGTTTATGATTGGAATGCGTTTCAAAATTTTCACCCAAGAGAATTGATAGGACCTACGAACCCCAATATTGTTAATAACATTGGTAAAGACAAGATCATATACGCCATACGATTAATCTTATTAAGCACAAACGTAATAACATGTGTTCTTGGTTGCGGAATAACCAAGAACACTCCACAAAGTGTTACATTTAGAATTGGGTTAACGGTGACTCACACAAATGATCAATCGGGATCCAAAAGGATATCAACTAGTGAAGTCTGAACCTCTATTTATAATGTATAGAGGTTTTACAATTAACCCTATTCTATATGTAACTCTCAATTCTAATTAAGTATATCACATGTTTAATGAGATTTATTGATTACATGTCATGATTAAAGGCTTTGACTAATAAAGTGAATCAAGGGAAATCATGCACTGATTGTGGAGTTCGGTCCGTGAACTCGGTATCACCTCACACTGACCAACTCAGTATGACCACATACCGACCAACTCGGTATAAGACGAGTATCACTAAGATTATTTATATAAGTTAAACTTATATATTCCTTTGTTCATCAGATTCACAAAGTAATAGGTTTGACCGGGTTTTCTACCCTAACAAGAATCATTCCTCGCTAGATTGAATTAACCATCGGAAATGTAATACCACACTACCTCGCAACTGCACTCCGTATATTCTTGGCCACTTTGCAATTTGAAAATCGATGAGTTGTTTCTATCGCCGCTGAACATACCAAACATATCAACTAAAATTACTTTTACTGACAAAGTATATTACTAGGCTGCGTTTTAAACTGACAATTTAATACTAATTCTTTTTCTTCATATTATTATTGAATTTGATACTTGTCATGATCAAAATAGGTAGGAATATGGTAGGAAGAAAAAATAGGAAAAAATCCATTATTCAGTCACTAATTTTATAGGAACAAAAATTAAAGAATCGCCAAACACGAAAGATGTTTCCTACTTCCTAGGAAAGAACAAGGGTAACAATGTAACATAAGAAATAACAACATTAGGATGTAAATATTTACTGCTGGACCAAGCCGGCCCAAACTTGTTGGGTCAGTTACTCCGGACTGTCCAACCACATAGTAACGACGGATCAAACAAATATCGCCGTCCCTAACTGTTTCTTGCTACGACTTTTCTCCAATATGATTATTTACATCTAATTCATTAACTCACTTCAAATCTAAATGATAGTATTTGTTTAAGCGTACAGGTATACACTTATACCTATAGTAATATTTTTTATTTGACAAATCTCTTACCAGATCAAAGCCTATTCATGTTTGTTTCTTTAAGTTTAACCTAGCAAACGTAAGAACACACACTTTAATAAAATGTTTGTGTTTGTTAAGAAATGAGGTTGTTCACGAGCATTTCATTAAGAAGAAGACCGAACATAAAGGAACGAACACAAAAGAAACTTGTATATAAAACCATTTATATAGGGTTGTTTATGCCTATTAGTCTAAATAAAACGTATAATGATGTTCGTTAATAACCGAACAAAAATGAACTTCCCTCTAAATGATTTATTAAAGGTTCAATAAATATTTGGTTCGTTTACATGCCTAATTCGGATCCGAGTACAATTTATGTGAAGTTTTGGTTTTTGAGTAAACAACAAAATCCACTTTATGCGGTTGAAGCAAAAAACAAACAATGAATAAATGACCCAAAGTAGGAAATAAATGTATTCTATTAACATGATTTATTTGTCTTAAGAGATAATTCCAGCTGCAACTTGCTAATTATGTTCTCGTGCAACTTGTTTTTAGTAGCTGTGATTCAATATTTTTTTCTTAATCAAGTAGTTTAATTTGTCCTATTTTATTAAAAATGGTGTTTCTCTTTTTTTCTTTTGTTGTAAAGTTATAATATGAAGTTATTTCTGTTTTATTATTTTAATTACGAATAACGTCGAATAATTGGTTAGTATATAGCAAACTATACTTTTTAGGGAGTTAATTTCAACGCCGCAATAATTATTAAGAATTATCATGCATCATAAATATTGATAATTGTCTCTATACGTTGTATATGTGTTGCATGAACTAAAATATATTATGAAATCAAAGCGGTTTTTTTATCTTATGCTAAATATTGATATGAAAGGTTTGATATTAGATAAATGTAGGCTAAGTAGGAATGATAATGAGATGGGTTCGGTTGGGGCTACAACTTACTCAATCCTCACTCTGTTCCCCGTTATTGCCCCGAAAGTTGTTCACCAATTTACAAAAGTACAAATAGATATGTAATATTTACATATTAAGTATAATATAAATGTATATAAGAAATATGTTAATACATTAATCTACATATAATCATGACGTGGTGGAGTGGGGCAAGGTATTCCCATTCACTACCTTGAACCCTAAAAAAATCCCTGTTAATACCTCATTCCCTGCCCGGTCCCAAAAACGTATGTCCCGTCCCACCCCCATTAATTCGGGTTTTAGGTTTCCTGTCGGGTTCATATCTTTTTACCACCCCTAAGCTAAGAAACAATTTTACATTTATATTTTGTGCAATATTTTACTTGTTTTGGCATTCATATCGATATCATCTCTATATATTTTTTGTCCTAATTGATTAATATTTGTATTAATATATGTGACGGAATAATGTAATATTCTGCTAAAGGAATTAATAACAAGATTAGCAGATATTTAAATATCACATAAATAGACACATAAGAATCCAAATAGTATATAATGTTTCATGTTTGATGCTTAGAATAATTACAAGGAGAATTGTCAGGATCGATTAACTATAGACAAATTAATAAACACCTTAGATCTAATTGAATATAGAAGTTGCAGCGGATCAACACTATATCAATGTAATTAAGAACAATGAACTGTAAATAACATGCAAAGTATTATGAACACAGTTTCACAAAAAGCTTCAATGTATATTATCAAGTTAACAATACACACGTACGTTTACAATTCGTAAGGAACTATTTATAATAGTCCTTGAAGCTAAACTATTTACCCTAGTTATTCTAGGACTTGATTTACATTCGAATTCTATAGATATACATTGATTTACATGCTATAACTATCTCTACGAAGATCTCGGACTTGATATGCTTCCAAAACGCGTATCAGTAGTATTCTGCAATCACCAGTAATGAATTCATATCATCAGTAGTAAGTTTGGTGACCAGTAGTAAGTCCAAAACCAACGTCAGTAGTAACTACTAAGATCAGTAGTATCTTCAATCTTTGCATGATCAGTAGTAACTTAGTTATAGTATCATCAGTATCAACTTCTCCAGTAGTAACATGTTCTGCCCCATCAGTACTAAGTATGTCAGTACTAACTGCAGCATCAGTAATAAGTTGATCTGTGTTTTGCTCCAACAATCTCCCCCTAAACTTATTGATTATCTTTTTAATCAATCAAGTTTCTTTTGTTCTTCCTCTTCTTTTCTTCTTCTTTCTAGGGTTCTTTGATTTTGAGCGTTTCTTTGAGCTATGATGTACTTGCTGTTTCTTTTTGTAAAATAATTCAATTTGTTCTGAAACATTACTTCATCATATGGCTTCATCATAGTATTTGTGAATATCTGATACATTGTCTTCTCAGAGTGTGGATATTCCTTTTCATACAAGTACAGCTCACATACTTTGTTAGATTTTTCAAAGAAGTACATTTGAGCAGTTGGAATAACATTCCAATGATAAACATTTCCTTCACTGGTAAATTGTTCTGGATAGTTGTCTGGATAGAATGCAGCATCTATCATAGTTGTTAAGTATCCAGCTCCAGATTCTTTCCATGATTTCTTTCTCATTCTTGGTTTTCCAATGATCAGTAGTTTAATAACATCACTTCTTGAACAGGACATGATCAATGGTAACCATCCAGTGAATCTCTGTACAACTTTGTCTTCCCTTATGATCTCTATCACATTATTATTCAAAATTCTCCAGTTTATGATAGGATTATTTTGTAAGGGAGCAACTGGTAGATCAAGAACTGGAATTACTTGCTCTGTTTTTGACTTCTTTTGAGCACTTTGTTCTTGAGAGACCATCTTTCTTTTCTTTGTTGATGGCTCACCAGTAGTTGAAATACTATCCTTCTTGAATAAACTTGGACTAATTGGGATTAAAGTTTTGATTGGACTTAAGGCTTTGGATTTCTTTTCTTCTTCTGCTTCTTGTTCAGCCAAGTCTTTCTTCTTTGCAGTACAATATTTGTCTATAATAGTAATCATCTTCATTCTTCCAAAAGATTTTGCACTGTGCCCTTTTGTCTTTAGAAAGTCTATCATAAGAGTCTTCTGTTCAAATATATCATCTGGTAAATCACCTTTTGTTCTTTTGCATTCTGCTACAAGATCTTCAAGACAGTTTAGATGTTCTTCTTCTACTTTTCTAAGCCTTTTGAATTCTGCTTCTTGGGCTTTTATCTGAACATCTTTAATTTGAACAGGTGCTTGAACAAGAATTTCTCTTTTATCCTTCTTCTGTTCAAGAGCTTGATACTTAGCTACCTTCTCCAAATATCTCTTTTGCTTCACCTTCCATTTAGACTGTTTAGCAGCTCTAACAAGATTTATCTTGTTTACCATGTAATGACCAAGAGCTCTGTTGGGGTAATCTTCATCATATATTTCTTTACCCTTTCCAATATGTGCTGAAGGTGGAGGTGGAATATATTTCATATCGGGCACACCACTGATTATTATAGAAGGAGAAAATAACCTAAGTTCATTTTGT
This sequence comes from Calendula officinalis, assembly GCA_963853835.1. Lineage (NCBI taxonomy): Eukaryota > Viridiplantae > Streptophyta > Magnoliopsida > Asterales > Asteraceae > Calendula > Calendula officinalis. Next base: position 49,478,962 of record OY970823.1, read on the forward strand.
TGAAGTATTTTTGGATGTGGAGGAAGTGAGCACTCATCAACCTCAAACCAATTCACATTATCATCAATGTCAGGTATGATAAGTGGTTGAGCAGGTGTTGGTGGTTTGGTGATGATTTCATATCTTTCTCTTTCAATTAATTCTGGTAGTTGTAGTTCTTCCTCTTCAGTAGTGACTAGAGTAGTTACTACTGGTGTTACTTCAGGAGTTACTACTGATAGGGTATCAGTAGTATTTGCTGCTTTTAATTCATCTTCTTCATTTACTACTGCTATAATATCAGTAGTAGAGGTTACTACTGGTATTTCCTTTTCAACTTGTTCTTCCATTGTAGCAGTAGTAACAGGCTCATCTTCAGTAACCATCATTTGTGGGCCTTCATCAACTTCTGTTTCTTTTAAATTTAGGAGAGAAGATGCTGCTGCTGCAATTGATTCATCAATCATAGTTTGTATGTTGTCCTTCTCCCCCTTAGTGAGCTCAACTGGTGGAGCCTCACTATCATCAATCTTTTTCTTCAATTTTCTGATGATTTTGGTTTGTTGATGAAGCCTGTGCTCATATAATCTCATTCTTTTGTTGATGGTATTGACATGCCTTTTCATTGCAGCCATCGTTTTTCCTTGGTTTGTTAAATATTCAAGACAATTTTGTACTGTGGATTCAGGAGAATCCACTTTTTTCGTCAATTGGTTGATTTTAATACTGCCCTCACTCCATCTAGCAAGATCATCGGGCTCACTAACAGGTACATTGGTTTGAAGGTTTTCCATCCTATCCGTCAATTCAAAAGATCTGCCCTCATCACTTCTTGGTGATGAAATGGGTCTTTTAGACATTCTCTTCTTCCTAGAAGAAGCAGAGATGCCCCCCTTTTGGTTTCTTGGCACCGGGGTCCTTTGAGTAACTCCTCAAATGAGTCATCACTCAAAGTTTCCGAGGTCTGGGTCCTAAAGATGTTTTCATTGTCCTGTGCACCCACCTTTGGGGCATCAGTAGTGAAAGCCCTCGCCTCATGTCCTCTCTCCTCCTTGGAGGACAACTCTTGGAGCCTGGGGTTTGACTCAATGTGTCCCCTGGTGTCCTTTAAAGATTTCTTTCTTTTATAAAGTGTGGAAATATTTTTGGTTTTATCTGGCAGGTCTTCCACAGAGTGAAGAGTAGCACTCTGCAGATTTAAATCAAGTTCCTGGGACACATTCAGGACTTTTGTGTGCGCTGGTGATTGAGTGGCTAGATGGGGTGGTGTTTGGGCTGTTTTTGGGGGTGATGGAGTGGGTTGAGGTTCAACTTGGGTTGTAGCAATGGTTGAACCTTCTCCAGTAAGGGGATGATCTTTGATCATATTAGGAAACAGAGGGGTTTCCTTACCCGAAAATTTAAATTGTTTTCTCATATTTGAGAAAACTTTCTTGTTCAACTCAGGTAGTATGAAAATATTTTTAGGAGTTGACAAGTTTTGTAATTCACAATTTATGATATGTTGTAGAAATCTGTGATACATTAAAAATTTGGTAGAACTTAGATTTCCCAACATACCTTCAAAGATCATTTGAGAAAAATTAAATACTTGGTCTGTGGATAAACAGACAACAGCAGATGCTATTGCCTTATTAAACTCATTCCAAGTACTTCTTTTTGGAGAAATACAATGCTGAATAGTGTGAACTAAGAATTTCCATTGTGGGGAGAGAAGACCCTTTTGAAATGTTACTATATTGAGTCTTCCCTCATAGCCCATTTTTTGTAAAATTTCACCAATGCATTCCTTAGGAAGAGTAGACATACCTGAATCGTCATGAAGTTGTAGATGGTGTCTGATTGATTGTTCTGTTACTGTTATATGCTTTCCATCTACTTGTGATTTGATTATTGATACAGTTGTTCCTTCCGTTTGCTCAGCATTGGTCCAGAAGTCCACCAAGTGCTGTTGATATGATGTTGGTTTTACAGTTAAAGCAAACTGTATATAAGAGTTTTTCAAGAATTTTACGATCGGACGAAAATCTTTTGTGCCGTCGGGATTCTTTAGAAAGGCACACATATTGTGAAATTCGGAATATTTGAGATCGGTTTGAACATTCAAAGATGTTAGAGTTGCCATTTTTGTGGAATTTTGTGAAGAACAGAAGAGAATTTTGTTATTGATGAAGGGTTTTTGATCGTAAGCTAGGGTTTATCGAGAGAATTTAGCAAATCGAAGTGAAGATAATGCTAAACTAATCGACTGCCGCCTTTTATATCTTTCGATTTAACCTGCAAAACTACTAAATTGTCCTTCGAATCATAACATAACGGTTATTTTCATGGGGGTTAGTTTGGTAATTGTGTTTCTGAAAGACCAGTAGTAAATAAGATATCAGTAGTAAAACGTCAGTAGTATCTATTAACATCAGTAGTGACTAAGGATTTTGACATCAGTAGTAACTATAGACATCAGTAGTAACCATTAACACACAAGACCAGTAGTATATGTGAACACCAGTAGTACTGAACACCAGTAGTATTCATGTATACCTAATACACACCAGTAGTATTTAACTACCAGTAGTATTTTGTGCACATGCCTACACACCAGTAGTACAGATATACCAGTAGTAAAACACTTAAGTAAATAAATAATATTTTACAACAATAACTTTACACATGATTTTAAGTGAGATTTTAAGTTATCAAAATCATTCCAATACTGCTAACCAAGAAGTTGAATCTTCCTACATCAAATGCTTTTGTAAAAAGATCTGCTAATTGATCATCAGTATGGATTTTAACTACTTTGATTAATTTCTTTTCATTACAATCTCTTATAAAGTGAAATCTTATTTCAATGTGTTTAGTTTTTGAGTGTTTTACTGGATTATTCACAATACTAATAGCACTTTGATTATCAATAAAAATAGGAGTTTTAAGGATAGAGATACCAAAGTCTAGAAGCTGATTTTGAATCCATAGTACTTGAGCACAGCAAGCAGATGCAGCTACATACTCTGCTTCAGCAGTTGATGTTGATACATTTGTTTGCTTCTTACATTGCCATGACACCAGTCTTGATCCAAAGAATTGACATCCACCAGTAGTAGACTTTCTATCTTGACATTCTCCTCCATAGTCACTATCTGTGTAGGCTATGAGTTCAAATGGTGAATCATGTGGATACCATAGACCTAGTGATGGTTTGCCTTTCAAGTATCTGAATATTCTTTTAACAGCTTGCAAGTGTAGTTCTTTAGGTCTTGCTTGATATCTTGCACACACACAAACACTATACATAATGTCAGGTCTTGATGCAGTTAAGTACATCAAAGAGCCTATCATTGATCTATATAAGTGTTCATCTACATCCTCCCCCTCAACATCAGGATGTAGGTGTTTGTGTGTTTCCATTGGTGTACTAGCACTTTTACTGTCTTTCAAATCATACTTTTCCAAGATGTCTTTGACATATTTTGATTGATTTATCAAAATGCCATCTGTTCTTTGATTGACTTGGAGTCCAAGGAAGAAGTTCATTGGACCCATAGAGCTCATCTTGAATTTAATTTGCATCAGTTCTTCAAATTCTTTGCATAGTAAATCATTGGTTGAACCAAAGATGATATCATCGACATAGATTTGTACCAGTAGAATATCATCTTTGACTTTCTTTGTAAACAAAGTTTTATCAATGGCTCCTCTTTTAAAGTTGTTCTTCAATAGGTATGATGATAATGTGTCATACCATGCTCTTGGTGCCTGATGTAGGCCATATAAAGCTTTATCTAATTTGAACACATAATCACCATGTTTTGGATCTTCAAAACCTGGAGGTTGGCATACATAGACTTCTTCTTCAATCTTCCCATACAGAAATGCACTCTTCACATCCATTTGATAGACTTTGAATTTTTTGAATGAAGCATATGCTAGAAATATCCTTATGGCTTCAATTCTAGCAACAGGAGCATATACTTCATCATAGTCTATTCCTTCTTCTTGAGTGTATCCTTGGGCTACAAGTCTGGCTTTGTTCTTGATCACTATACCTCTTTCATCTTTCTTGTTTCTGAAGATCCATCTTGTTCCAATGGCTCTTTTTCCTTTGGGTAGAGGTACAAGTGTCCAAACAGCTTGTAACTTGAATTGAAGGAGTTCTTCTTGCATTGCCTCAATCCACTTTGAGTCCTTCATTGCTTGTTGGATCTTCTTTGGTTCATCCTGAGACAGAAAGCATTCAAACATACATTCATTAGCAATTAAGCTTATATTACACATATTTGCAGTTAAGCTTTTGTTTAATTTGCTTCTTGTTTGTAGTGGTGAGTTAACATCACTTAGAACAAGGTCTAATGGATGGTTCTTCTGAGTCCTTGATGTTGTAGTTTTATCAACTACTAGTTGATTTTCAAGATTGGACTCATTTGTCTCAGGCAATTGTTCTTCTGGTGATCCTTCATTGTCATTGAAGTTTGGTTCATCATCATCTTGGTCAGAGTTACTACTGCTATCATCTTCATTGAGATCAGTAGTGTTGTTGTTGTTACTGGTATCAGTAGTATCTTGAGAATTTAGGTTATTGTGGGGACCAGTAGTATTTTGAGTACTATTACTGGTATCAGTAGTATTTGAATTACTACTGTCCTCATTCTCAGAGTTACTACTGGTTCCAGAACTTGAGTTATTACTGACATCAGTATTAACTATTGGAGCAGTATTAACTACAATGTATCTCATCTCCTCTTGATCAGTATTAACTGATGATGTTCCTTCCTTTTGATTGTGACACTTTGAATTACCTGCATTGAAATTCATGTTAGAATTAAAGGATTTGGTTAGATTGTCTATGTCAAATAGCCAATCTGGATCGTTTCCTTGTTCATTAGGTACATTTTCATTAAAGGATACATTGATACTTTCTTCAATTATCCTTAGTCTTTTGTTGAATACTCTGTAAGATTTGCTTTGAGTAGAGTATCCCACAAAAATTCCATCATCAGCTTTGCAGTCAAATTTACCAATTTGTTCTCTTGTAATTAAAATAGTACAAGGACAACCAAATGATTTTAGAAAGCTTATGGAAGGTTTTCTTTTATTAAAAAGTTCATATGGTGTTTTAAAATGTGGCTTCACTATTAATACTCTGTTTTGAACATAACAAGCAGTATTAACAGCTTCTGCCCAAAAAGTAATTGGTAATTTTGAGTCTGCAAGCATTGATCTTGCTGCTTCAATGATGGTTCTATTTCTTCTTTCAGCTACACCATTTTGTTGTGGAGTTCTAGGTGAGCTGTATTGCCTGTCAATACCTTTAAAATCACAAAAGTTAATTAAGTTAGCATTTTTAAATTTTGTGCCATTATCACATCTTATGGCTTTAACTTTTTGATCAGATGTGTTCTCCAGTTTAACAATTAAGTTCTTTATGAGTTCACTTGTTTCATCCTTTGTCCTGAGAAAGAAAACCCATGTATATCTGGAAAAGTCATCAGTAATAACAAGACAATATTGTTTCTTTCCAATACTCATTACATTTGTAGGTCCAAAAAGGTCCATATGTAAGAGCTGTAAAGGAACAGAAATAGAGTTCACAGTTTTGGACTTATGAGAAGTCTTGTGTTGTTTACCTTTTAGGCATGCAACACAATGATGATCACACATGAATTGTTTTTTAGGTAGTCCAATGACCAGATTTCTTTTTACTAAATTATTCATGTTTTTAAAATTTGTGTGACACATTCTTCTATGCCATAGTTCTGATTCAGTGGTGTTTGACTTGGATATAAAACAGTTGACCTCATTTGTAGAAATGAGTTCTCCCCCTATATCTAGGCAATACACATTGTTTCTCCTTGGAGTTCTTAAAACAACATATTTTTCATCTAAAATAAAATCAGGAGAAAGAATGATGCACTCAATGTCTGTGAAAAGAATTTTATTCTTTTTATCACAAACTTGAGACACACTGACAAGATTGTATTTTAGTTCAGCTACATAAAATACATCATCAAAGGTAATTTTTCCATTAGTAACAGTACCTTTACCTGTAATCTTACCTCTGTAACGAACCGAATTTGTAAATAAATAAATTGTATAAAAATATGATAATTATGGATAAATCATATAAAATACGTGGGAATTGGTTTCGTGTCGTTTGGGCACCGTACGAGAAAGTTACGGGCGAAACCGGGTCGAGACAAGTTGGAAAAAGTGCAGCCTTGCTGACATCAAGAGTTCGCGACGCGAACTATAAGTTCCCGATCGGGAACTTGCTCCAGGGAGTTTGGCCATGTGTCGCTAAGTAGTTCGCGACTAGATAACGATCGCTAAGTATGCGTGTAGAAGGAGAGTTCGCGACGCGAACTATGGTCGCGTCGTGAACTTGTGTCTGGCAGCATTAAAGACGGGATTTGGCTCATTTATTGCCAAGTGAAACCCTAGTTTTTCTCTCTTCGAACTTGTAAACGATTTTGGGTGTCAAGCATCATTTGGAGTCGATTTCTTCATCAAATCTTGTGATTCTTCACTCCTAGTTGAAGATTTAAGGTATATCTTCAATCCTTTGTAGTTGTAGCTTTAGATCTATGGGTTTAGAAGCTTGGGGTTGAAACCCTAGTTCTTGGGTTATGGATTATGGTGATATAAATGGTGTATACACTTAATAGATGGTATATTAACAAGGAAAACAAGTGTATGATTATGATTTGTAAGAATCTTAAGGGTTGGTTAAACCTAGGGTTTGGTAATCACCATATTTGGGGAAAATGGATTGATGGGTGTTATCTAGGGGTAGATGAACACATTGGTAGTAGTAATTGATGTTGATCATATTGTGATAATTGTATTAGGCTTTTGGTGAAGTCTTGGAAAGTTGATTGGATTGAGAAGCAAGAGTTTGGGTGTCAAGAACACGGTTGGAACATCTTATTGCTAAGGTGAGTACGTGTGGACTTTACTGAGTACATAGCCTATGAAATATATTTTTATTACTTGTGCTATGGTCTATTTGCTTAATTGTGTAGACTAGTAGTTGATAGTTGGTTATACCAGTGATAGTATTGAACTAACTTGCTTGATGATAGACGTGATAGCCGAGAGCTAGATTGACATAACCATCGAGTTATGATATGGTGAGATGATGTGATGATTCGGGGGATCCCCGGTCATGAGGTATGGAATGGGGAGCATTTGGGCGGATCCCCATCGGCCCATTCCATGATAGTAGTCTTGCTAACTGGAAGTAGTCCGGCGAGTAAGGCAGGTATTGGTAGATTGGGCGATTCCCTCTTGCCTTTACCTTGAAGCTTGTTAACGCGGGGGATCCCCGGTTAATAAGTTAATGTGGTTCTAGTTGGTTGGGGATGTCCTGACAACTAGGTATGATTGCTAGGAAAGCAAGGTATTAGAGTCACAATAGGGTGACTAGACAGATGGGTGATAGCTTATGAGTTTGTTTGTTTGATTGTGATTCGGTTATTATCATTAACCTTGGGGTCTAAACCCATGTAGCTCACGAGACGTTTTTGTCTCACGTACTCCTTGTTTTGTTTTGCTATGTACTCAGGTTCGGGATCGAAGGTTTAGGTGCGCATGGATAGAGATGCGGGACCTAGAATAGAAGAACTCTAGATTGGATTTAGTCTTAGCTTGGTTATGATATATTTTGTAACACCTACTTTTATACTCTGATTTCATACCAAGGTTTTTGTAAATCCGAATTGAGGATGTTCTTCTATTTATAAAATGTTTTATTTTGGCCGAATTTTTGGTATTAAAATTTGAGGTGTTACAACTTGGTATCAGAGCTATAGTTTAAGTGAATTAGGTTGGATGACCATCCTAGTCTTAGACTGTAGCATTAGGAATGTAAGATTCCTTGAGATCATAGGTTGACCTTGAGACTTTATACTAAGTTTAGGGTTGAACCTAGGGGACCGATGAATTTGATATGATTTTGGATATTGAGTCTTATGCGACTATTGGGTTGTACACAAGGTACTAAATGTTTAATGTCTTTCGTATAGTCTTGATTGAAAGAAATGGTGACCACACGTAGAAGTGGTAAAGCCCCGGAGGGCCGTGAGGAGGAAGTACCTCCTGTTGAAAGGGTGGATGAGCAAGAAAGTCAACCATCAATGCATCGGGTTGATGAATCGGAGGTCGGAGCTAATAGAACTCCGGTGACCATGGCGGATCTCCAAACCATTATCGACCAAATCAAGGGAACGGTGGCCGAAGAAGTGCACCGTATTATTGGAGACCGTGAGAGGTCGGGTGGAGACCGGGAATCCGAGGCTAAATCGGATGAGAAAACCGGAGGTAGTGGCACCGGGGAGGGGAAGTCCTCCACGGGCGGCCAAAGTGATGCTAGGGCTAGGCCCGTTGTGAAAGAAGGTTGTTCGTTTAAATCCTTCATGGCATGTAAGCCAAATGTGTATACGGGTAGTTCGGACCCGAAAGTAACGATGAGGTGGATCCGAGAAACCGAGAGGGTTATCGGAAGTAGTAAGTGTAAGGATGTTGATATGGTGACGTATGCGTCACAATTGTTGAAAGAAGATGCCATGGTGTGGTGGGATATTGTGTATGAGACCCTCGGGAAGGAGGTGGTGGAAAAGATGTCGTGGGATGAGTTCACCACGAGGTTGAAAAAGAAATTTTGTCCCGAAAGAGATTTGGAAAAGATGCACGAGAAGTTCGTGACCCTCAAAAAGGGTGATATGTCAATTGAAGAATATTCAAGGGAGTTCACGGGATTGCTCCCGTTTGTTGCTAAAACCTACTCGGATGAGAGGTTGAGGGTGGTCCGGTATGCTAGTGGGTTACCGTGGGACTACCAATTGGAAGTAAAGAGGGCGGTTTCACTTGATGAAGCTATTAGTGCCGCCCGGAGTGTCGAGGAAGTGAATGAGGCACGTGTTGCCGAAAGGGCCCATGTGGGCGAGAAGAGAAAAGCCGAAAGTGGCTCGAGTACGTTTAAGAAAGGGAAGTTCACATCGAACTTCTCTAAACAAGGGAGTGTTGGCTCGTGCAAGAAGTGCGGGAAGACTCATGCCGGCGTGTGCCGAGGGGAGTCGAAAACTTGTTATAATTGTGGGAAGCCGGGGCATATGGCCCGTGAATGCAAGTCAAAATCATTGGCCGAGATCGAGTGTTTCTCGTGCCACGAGAAGGGGCACTATAGCAATGTGTGCCCAAAGAAGGGGATGGAGTCAATGGTGTCCACGGCTCAAAAGAAAGTGGAACCGGCGAAGGTGAAGGGGCGGTCCTTCCAACTTACTCGGGAGGAGGCGAAGGAGGCACACGATGTGGTGTCAGGTATTCTATTCATTAACTCCTTGCCAACTCATATTTTATTTGATTCGGGTTCTAATTATTCGTTTGTGTCCTATGAGTTCGGTTGTAAATTGAATGTGCCGTCCGAAAAGTTAGATGAAATGTATGAGATAGAAGTAGCCGACGGGAAAACGTCTATGGTTGATTGTATTTATAGAAATTGTGAAATAGAAATAGACGGTAGAAAGTTTAAGGTGGATTTGTTGCCCATGGGAATTAGGGCGTTCGATGTGGTTATCGGTATGGATTGGTTGGGTATGCACCAAGCCAAGATTTTGTGTGGAAAGAAAATTGTGTCGATTAGGACACCCGAGAACGAGAAAGTGTATGTGTATGGGGAGAAACGACATCACATGCCTAATGTGATTACCGCTATTAAGGCGAGGAAAAGTATATCAAAAGGTTGTGCATCGTTTATTGCATATGTATTAGATGGTCGGAAAGAAAAGAAGTCAATGGATGATGTCAAAATTATTCGGGATTTCCTCGAAGTATTTCCCGATGACTTGCCCGGTTTGCCACCGGAGAGACAAGTCGAGTTTAAGATTGATCTAGTTCCGGGGGCGACGCCGATTGCTCGTGCTCCATATCGTTTAGCTCCCACCGAAATGCGGGAATTGATGACCCAATTGCAAGAATTGTTAGATAAAGGTTTTATTCGTCCGAGTTCGTCACCGTGGGGTGCACCGGTGTTATTTGTTAAAAAGAAAGACGGTTCGATGAGAATGTGTATTGACTACCGAGAGTTGAATAAGGTAACTATTAAGAACCGTTACCCGTTGCCGAGAATTGATGACTTATTCGACCAATTGCAAGGTGCTAGTTATTTCTCAAAGATCGATTTGAGGTCGGGTTATCACCAAGTTCGGGTGAAAGAAGGCGACACCGAGAAGACGGCTTTTCGTACACGTTATGGTCATTATGAGTTTCTAGTGATGCCGTTTGGTCTTACAAACGCGCCGGCCATTTTTATGGATCTGATGAATCGGGTTTGTAAACCGTTCCTTGATAAGTTTTTGATCGTGTTCATTGACGATATTTTGATCTATTCGAAAACCGAAGAAGAACACGAAGGTCATTTGAGACTTGTGTTGGATGTGTTAAAACGGGAGAAGTTGTATGCAAAATTTTCAAAATGTGAATTTTGGTTGCGGGAGGTTCAATTCTTAGGTCACGTGGTGACGTGTGATGGTATTAAAGTTGATCCGTCCAAGATTGAAGCGGTGTCAAATTGGGAGCCTCCGAGAACTCCTACCGAGGTTAGAAGTTTTCTTGGGTTAGCCGGTTATTACCGGAGATTTATACAAGATTTCTCGAGAATCGCGATTCCACTCACGAAGTTAACGAGAAAAAGTGAGAAGTTTGTGTGGGAGAAGAAGCAAGAAGAGGCGTTTAAGTTGTTAAAAGAAAAGTTATGTAACGCGCCGATCCTTACGTTACCGGATGGTATGGAAGACTTTGTGGTTTATAGTGATGCTTCAAATCAAGGGCTCGGTTGTGTGTTGATGCAAAGAGGAAGGGTGATCGCGTATGCCTCGCGACAATTGAAGAATGCGGAATTAAGGTACACGACACACGACTTGGAATTGGCGGCGATTATATTTGCCTTGAAGTTGTGGAGACATTATTTGTATGGTACTCGGTGTACGTTGTACACGGATCATAAGAGTTTGCAATATGTGTTTACACAAAAAGACCTTAATATGCGACAAAGAAGGTGGATCGAGTTGATTGCCGATTATGATTGTGAAATTGTGTATCACGCGGGTAAGGCGAATGTGGTGGCCGATGCCTTGAGCCGAAAGGTATATGAAAACCCGAACCAAGGAATTTTATCACGTATAGAAGTCGTCTCGAGCATCATCGAAAGAATCAAGAATGCCCAACGGGAAGTTATGGGAAAAGACGAGTTAAGACAAGAACGGTTAGGTAAAAACCAACATTTTCTCGAAAATGCACAAGGGTTGAAGACCGTAGGCGGTCGTATTTAGGTTCCTAAGTTCGGTGGTATCCGAAAAGAGTTGTTGTATGATGTGCACAAGTCGAAGTATTCGATTCACCCGGGAAGTACAAAGACGTATCAAGATATGAAACGAGTTTATTGGTGGCCCGGAATGAAGACGAGAGTGGCCAAGTATATCTCTAAGTGTGCCACGTGTGCACAAGTGAAAGCCGAGCATCAAGTACCGTATGGGGTAGCTCAATCATTAGTTGTACCGGCCGGGAAGTGGGAAGATATAACTATGGATTTCATAGTAGGTTTACCGAAGACGAGCAAAGGTCACGATGCCATTTGGGTCATAGTTGACCGGTTGACCAAAAGTGCGTTATTTTTAGCAATTCGGGAAACGTTGCCACTTGAGAAATTGGCTAAGTTGTATGTTGATGAGGTGGTTCGACTCCACGGGGTTCCGTTATCGATTGTATCCGATAGAGACGCGAGGTTTACCTCGAGATTTTGGCGATCTTTACAAGAAGAATTGGGTACAAAGTTGCGGTTGAGCACGGCTTATCACCCGCAAACCGACGGTCAAAGTGAAAGAACAATTCAAACGGTTGAAGATATGTTGAGATCGTGTGTGTTAGACTTCGGTGGTAAATGGGATGAACATTTACCGTTAGTCGAGTTCTCGTATAATAATAGTTATCACTCGACTATTAAGATGCCGCCTTATGAGGCGTTGTATGGGAGGAAATGTAGAACTCCATCTTGTTGGTTGGAAGCGGGAGAGACGAAACTCACGGGTCCCGAGATCGTGAGGGTGACAAATGAAAAGATTGGTATTATTCAAAACAACATGAAAGTCGCCCAAGATAGACAACGAAGTTATTCGGGTTTAAAGAAAAGACCATACGACTTGGATGTCGGTGATATGGTGATGTTGAAAGTGTCACCTTGGAAAGGTGTGATGCGGTTTGGTAAAAAGGGAAAGTTAAGTCCAAGGTATGTTGGACCGTTTAAAATATTGAAACGGGTCGGGCTTCAAGCTTTTAAGTTGGAACTTCCACCCGAACTTCAAGGTGTGCATGACACCTTTCACGTGAGTTATTTGAAGAAGTTTATCGGGGAAGTTGAAAATATTATTCCATTGCAAGAGTTGCGGGTTGACGGCCCGAACCGGTTGATTGAGGAGCCCGAGGCTATACTAGAAACGAAGACAAAGAAGCTTCGGAATAAGGAGATCGAGTTGGTATTGGTCAAGTGGAAGCATTCACTTGGGCCGAATTTGACTTGGGAAGTCAAAGACGAGATTCGGAAGAGGTACCCGGATTTTGTGAACTATGATGAGATTCCGAGGACGGAATCTTCTTAAGGGGTAGATAGTTGTAACGACCCGAATTTGTAAATAAATAAATTGTATAAAAATATGATAATTATGGATAAATCATATAAAATACGTGGGAATTGGTTTCGTGTCGTTTGGGCACCGTACGAGAAAGTTACGGGCGAAACCGGGTCGAGACAAGTTGGAAAAAGTGCAGCCTTGCTGACATCAAGAGTTCGCGACGCGAACTATAAGTTCCCGATCGGGAACTTGCTCCAGGGAGTTTGGCCATGTGTCGCTAAGTAGTTCGCGACTAGATAACGATCGCTAAGTATGCGTGTAGAAGGAGAGTTCGCGACGCGAACTATGGTCGCGTCGTGAACTTGTGTCTGGCAGCATTAAAGACGGGATTTGGCTCATTTATTGCCAAGTGAAACCCTAGTTTTTCTCTCTTCGAACTTGTAAACGATTTTGGGTGTCAAGCATCATTTGGAGTCGATTTCTTCATCAAATCTTGTGATTCTTCACTCCTAGTTGAAGATTTAAGGTATATCTTCAATCCTTTGTAGTTGTAGCTTTAGATCTATGGGTTTAGAAGCTTGGGGTTGAAACCCTAGTTCTTGGGTTATGGATTATGGTGATATAAATGGTGTATACACTTAATAGATGGTATATTAACAAGGAAAACAAGTGTATGATTATGATTTGTAAGAATCTTAAGGGTTGGTTAAACCTAGGGTTTGGTAATCACCATATTTGGGGAAAATGGATTGATGGGTGTTATCTAGGGGTAGATGAACACATTGGTAGTAGTAATTGATGTTGATCATATTGTGATAATTGTATTAGGCTTTTGGTGAAGTCTTGGAAAGTTGATTGGATTGAGAAGCAAGAGTTTGGGTGTCAAGAACACGGTTGGAACATCTTATTGCTAAGGTGAGTACGTGTGGACTTTACTGAGTACATAGCCTATGAAATATATTTTTATTACTTGTGCTATGGTCTATTTGCTTAATTGTGTAGACTAGTAGTTGATAGTTGGTTATACCAGTGATAGTATTGAACTAACTTGCTTGATGATAGACGTGATAGCCGAGAGCTAGATTGACATAACCATCGAGTTATGATATGGTGAGATGATGTGATGATTCGGGGGATCCCCGGTCATGAGGTATGGAATGGGGAGCATTTGGGCGGATCCCCATCGGCCCATTCCATGATAGTAGTCTTGCTAACTGGAAGTAGTCCGGCGAGTAAGGCAGGTATTGGTAGATTGGGCGATTCCCTCTTGCCTTTACCTTGAAGCTTGTTAACGCGGGGGATCCCCGGTTAATAAGTTAATGTGGTTCTAGTTGGTTGGGGATGTCCTGACAACTAGGTATGATTGCTAGGAAAGCAAGGTATTAGAGTCACAATAGGGTGACTAGACAGATGGGTGATAGCTTATGAGTTTGTTTGTTTGATTGTGATTCGGTTATTATCATTAACCTTGGGGTCTAAACCCATGTAGCTCACGAGACGTTTTTGTCTCACGTACTCCTTGTTTTGTTTTGCTATGTACTCAGGTTCGGGATCGAAGGTTTAGGTGCGCATGGATAGAGATGCGGGACCTAGAATAGAAGAACTCTAGATTGGATTTAGTCTTAGCTTGGTTATGATATATTTTGTAACACCTACTTTTATACTCTGATTTCATACCAAGGTTTTTGTAAATCCGAATTGAGGATGTTCTTCTATTTATAAAATGTTTTATTTTGGCCGAATTTTTGGTATTAAAATTTGAGGTGTTACAACCTCCTTGAGGATTCTCACCAAAAGCCACATATCCTCCATCAAATGACTTGAAATCTTTAAGAATTTGCAGATTTCCAGTCATGTGCCTTGAGCATCCACTATCAATATGCCATGTTCTTCCTTCTTCTGGGATCTGAATGCTCTGCACAAGAGAGTAAAGGATTAGTTAAGTTTGGGAACCCAAGCTTTATATGTCTTGGGTTCATCCTTTGAGAAATAAGCTTTTGGGGATTTAACTTTAAACACTTTTGGTACCCATACTTGTTTATTACTGGTGTTTTGTTTTACTACTGCCCTTTTGGAGTTATTACTGGTGTGAGAATTTCCTACTGATCTTGGTTTATACCCATGATTTTTAGCTTTTGAATACTTTACTACTGATGGACCAGTAGTATTTGGGTACTTACCATGGTTAGAATGACCAGTAGTGTTTTTAGAGTTACCACCAGTAGTATTTTTGAAAATTGTTTTGGGAGCAGTAGTATTTTTGAAATTAGGGTTTTTACCAGTAGTATTCTTGTACTGGTACCATACAGCATTATAATGAGGGTTAACACCAGTAGTAAAGTTGTTAAAGTTTCTACTGGTGTTGGAAAATTTAAAATTTTGTTTATTTTGGGTGGATTTTCCATTGTTCTTGAAGTAATTGCTGTTCCTTGAGCTTCCAACTCTTCTGTTTTGCACAAATCTTGGTGCACTTCTTCCAAATTTTGGAGTTTCAGCAATTGGAGTTTTGATTTTATTTACTACTGAAGGACCAGTAGTATCTTTTAACTTTTGAGTTTTTGCATTTTGTTTAAAAATTTTAAATTCTTTTAACTCTTTGCAGTTTATTGGATTGAAATGACAATCCTTTGCTAAATGGTTCATTTTATTGCATATAACACATCTTAATTTCTTATTTTTAGCACCTTCAGGTATTCTTAGATCTAAGAGTTGTTTTTTGTTTCTTTCATTCCCCCTTGTTAAAATTTTTGGTACATTTTCTGCATTATATTTGGGAGATTCATTTGGACTTTGAGCTGTGCGAAAACTTGTATCAATTGATTTTGGTGATTCAGTTTGAGATATTGTAAATTCAATTGATTGCTCATCATCAGAAGAATCATTTGATTCAGATGTTTCAGTATTAGATTCAGTTTGATTGTCAGTTTTTAATTCATTAATGATTCTTTCTGAACTGTTTTTTAGTGGAGGAATGAATTTATGTGGAGGTGGTACAGCATGATATCCCACCCCATGAACAACCTTTTCTGTAGTTTGATTATTAGTTAATTCATCAAGAATTTTAGTGCTTCTTTCAAACTTTTTAATTGTTAATTTATTTTGTTCAATTTCAAGCTGACATTCTTCTAATTTACTTGTTAGTTCTTTATTTTTTGTTTCATAAAACTCTTTCTCATCCACAGCCTGAAGCAATTCTTCCTTGATCCGTTGATCAATCATCTTGTACACCTTTATTTGATGTTCTTGATCAGCAATCACACTATCAAACTCATGATTTCTTCTGACTGCTTTTGCTAAATCTTCATTTAATTTAATGTTTTCTTTTTCTAAGTTTTTAACAATTTTAGCACATTCAGAAGTACAAGGTTTAGGTTTTACCTCAGTTTTGTTGTCAGTAAAGGCCATGAGAGCTTGATTTTGAGCATGCTCTTCTGCTTGGAAGCTCCAGTCATAGCCTTGTCCTTGTTGTGAAACAAGGGCAGTTGATTTTGATCTTTTGTCTGGCTGAGGACATTCTTTTGCAAAGTGACCAAGGTTGTTACAGTTGTAACATTTGACTTTAGTTTTGTCAAATCCAGCTTTGTCACCTTTGTTGAAGTTTAGGCTTGTCCTACCAGTTCTCTTTAAGAATCTTTTTGTCCTTAGGCTCAGCATAGCCATCTGCCATTTAAGATCCATCTCCTCAAGATCATCTGGATTCAATTGTTCCAAGTCATCACTAATCAATGCAGTATGCACATGACTAGTGAAGAAGGATTCTATTGCAGCATCCTCAGAATCTGCAGCCTTTCCTGTGAAGGTTTCCTGACCTTGACCTGTACTAGAGACAAATGCAGCATTATTAGAAGAAATAGAAGGGTTCTTTTGGTTTACCTCAGTTTCAAATACTCTGAGATCATTGTATAGTTCATCCAACTCCTTTTCTTCTAGTGCATCTCTCTGTCTATTTTCCACTGTGTACATGGCCCATTCTTCACTAAGAGACCTCAGGAACTTCATGTTGACATCTTCTTGATCCATCTTAACCCCAACCTGGTTAAGTTCACCAATTAATTTGTTGAATCTGTCAAACACTTGAGTGAGTGTTTCATTGGGCTTTCCTTTGAAATTTTCAAAGTCTTGTTTGAGAACAGACTTCATATTTCTTTTGGTGCTCTTAGTCCCAACGAATCTCTTCTCCAGTGCTTCCCATAGTATCTTTGCATCATCATACTCAACAAAGAGATGTTGATAGTCATTAGGAATGGCCAGTAGGAGAGTGCTTAGAGTTTTGAGTTCGATTCCCTTGTCTTTCTTTTCCTTCTCACACTTAAGTTTGTCTGCCTCAGTTGCAGAGCTGCTTGCTTGACCAGGACCAGTTTTGTTTCCTTCAAGGACAACTTCCCACATAGAATAATCTGTAATAAGCATGTATTGCTTAATACGATTCTTCCACATCCCAAAGTTATTGAGAGTGAGAATAGGGATTTTGTTGGCCTGAGTGCTTTCATTGTTATCCGACATGATTAACAATGTGTGTGTTTTAAAGATTAAAACTTTTTGTTGTTCTTAACAAATAGTAGATCTAGAACCAATATGCTCTGATACCACTTGTCAGGATCGATTAACTATAGACAAGTTAATAAACACCTTAGATCTAATTGAATATAGAAGTTGCAGCGGATCAACACTATATCAATGTAATTAAGAACAATGAACTGTAAATAACATGCAAAGTATTATGAACACAGTTTCACAAAAAGCTTCAATGTATATTATCAAGTTAACAATACACACGTACGTTTACAATTCGTAAGGAACTATTTATAATAGTCCTTGAAGCTAAACTATTTACCCTAGTTATTCTAGGACTTGATTTACATTCGAATTCTATAGATATACATTGATTTACATGCTATAACTATCTCTACGAAGATCTCGGACTTGATATGCTTCCAAAACGCGTATCAGTAGTATTCTGCAATCACCAGTAATGAATTCATATCATCAGTAGTAAGTTTGGTGACCAGTAGTAAGTCCAAAACCAACGTCAGTAGTAACTACTAAGATCAGTAGTATCTTCAATCTTTGCATGATCAGTAGTAACTTAGTTATAGTATCATCAGTATCAACTTCTCCAGTAGTAACATGTTCTGCCCCATCAGTACTAAGTATGTCAGTACTAACTGCAGCATCAGTAATAAGTTGATCTGTGTTTTGCTCCAACAATCTCCCCCTAAACTTATTGATTATCTTTTTAATCAATCAAGTTTCTTTTGTTCTTCCTCTTCTTTTCTTCTTCTTTCTAGGGTTCTTTGATTTTGAGCGTTTCTTTGAGCTATGATGTACTTGCTGTTTCTTTTTGTAAAATAATTCAATTTGTTCTGAAACATTACTTCATCATATGGCTTCATCATAGTATTTGTGAATATCTGATACATTGTCTTCTCAGAGTGTGGATATTCCTTTTCATACAAGTACAGCTCACATACTTTGTTAGATTTTTCAAAGAAGTACATTTGAGCAGTTGGAATAACATTCCAATGATAAACATTTCCTTCACTGGTAAATTGTTCTGGATAGTTGTCTGGATAGAATGCAGCATCTATCATAGTTGTTAAGTATCCAGCTCCAGATTCTTTCCATGATTTCTTTCTCATTCTTGGTTTTCCAATGATCAGTAGTTTAATAACATCACTTCTTGAACAGGACATGATCAATGGTAACCATCCAGTGAATCTCTGTACAACTTTGTCTTCCCTTATGATCTCTATCACATTATTATTCAAAATTCTCCAGTTTATGATAGGATTATTTTGTAAGGGAGCAACTGGTAGATCAAGAACTGGAATTACTTGCTCTGTTTTTGACTTCTTTTGAGCACTTTGTTCTTGAGAGACCATCTTTCTTTTCTTTGTTGATGGCTCACCAGTAGTTGAAATACTATCCTTCTTGAATAAACTTGGACTAATTGGGATTAAAGTTTTGATTGGACTTAAGGCTTTGGATTTCTTTTCTTCTTCTGCTTCTTGTTCAGCCAAGTCTTTCTTCTTTGCAGTACAATATTTGTCTATAATAGTAATCATCTTCATTCTTCCAAAAGATTTTGCACTGTGCCCTTTTGTCTTTAGAAAGTCTATCATAAGAGTCTTCTGTTCAAATATATCATCTGGTAAATCACCTTTTGTTCTTTTGCATTCTGCTACAAGATCTTCAAGACAGTTTAGATGTTCTTCTTCTACTTTTCTAAGCCTTTTGAATTCTGCTTCTTGGGCTTTTATCTGAACATCTTTAATTTGAACAGGTGCTTGAACAAGAATTTCTCTTTTATCCTTCTTCTGTTCAAGAGCTTGATACTTAGCTACCTTCTCCAAATATCTCTTTTGCTTCACCTTCCATTTAGACTGTTTAGCAGCTCTAACAAGATTTATCTTGTTTACCATGTAATGACCAAGAGCTCTGTTGGGGTAATCTTCATCATATATTTCTTTACCCTTTCCAATATGTGCTGAAGGTGGAGGTGGAATATATTTCATATCGGGCACACCACTGATTATTATAGAAGGAGAAAATAACCTAAGTTCATTTTGTTGAAGTATTTTTGGATGTGGAGGAAGTGAGCACTCATCAACCTCAAACCAATTCACATTATCATCAATGTCAGGTATGATAAGTGGTTGAGCAGGTGTTGGTGGTTTGGTGATGATTTCATATCTTTCTCTTTCAATTAATTCTGGTAGTTGTAGTTCTTCCTCTTCAGTAGTGACTAGAGTAGTTACTACTGGTGTTACTTCAGGAGTTACTACTGATAGGGTATCAGTAGTATTTGCTGCTTTTAATTCATCTTCTTCATTTACTACTGCTATAATATCAGTAGTAGAGGTTACTACTGGTATTTCCTTTTCAACTTGTTCTTCCATTGTAGCAGTAGTAACAGGCTCATCTTCAGTAACCATCATTTGTGGGCCTTCATCAACTTCTGTTTCTTTTAAATTTAGGAGAGAAGATGCTGCTGCTGCAATTGATTCATCAATCATAGTTTGTATGTTGTCCTTCTCCCCCTTAGTGAGCTCAACTGGTGGAGCCTCACTATCATCAATCTTTTTCTTCAATTTTCTGATGATTTTGGTTTGTTGATGAAGCCTGTGCTCATATAATCTCATTCTTTTGTTGATGGTATTGACATGCCTTTTCATTGCAGCCATCGTTTTTCCTTGGTTTGTTAAATATTCAAGACAATTTTGTACTGTGGATTCAGGAGAATCCACTTTTTTCGTCAATTGGTTGATTTTAATACTGCCCTCACTCCATCTAGCAAGATCATCGGGCTCACTAACAGGTACATTGGTTTGAAGGTTTTCCATCCTATCCGTCAATTCAAAAGATCTGCCCTCATCACTTCTTGGTGATGAAATGGGTCTTTTAGACATTCTCTTCTTCCTAGAAGAAGCAGAGATGCCCCCCTTTTGGTTTCTTGGCACCGGGGTCCTTTGAGTAACTCCTCAAATGAGTCATCACTCAAAGTTTCCGAGGTCTGGGTCCTAAAGATGTTTTCATTGTCCTGTGCACCCACCTTTGGGGCATCAGTAGTGAAAGCCCTCGCCTCATGTCCTCTCTCCTCCTTGGAGGACAACTCTTGGAGCCTGGGGTTTGACTCAATGTGTCCCCTGGTGTCCTTTAAAGATTTCTTTCTTTTATAAAGTGTGGAAATATTTTTGGTTTTATCTGGCAGGTCTTCCACAGAGTGAAGAGTAGCACTCTGCAGATTTAAATCAAGTTCCTGGGACACATTCAGGACTTTTGTGTGCGCTGGTGATTGAGTGGCTAGATGGGGTGGTGTTTGGGCTGTTTTTGGGGGTGATGGAGTGGGTTGAGGTTCAACTTGGGTTGTAGCAATGGTTGAACCTTCTCCAGTAAGGGGATGATCTTTGATCATATTAGGAAACAGAGGGGTTTCCTTACCCGAAAATTTAAATTGTTTTCTCATATTTGAGAAAACTTTCTTGTTCAACTCAGGTAGTATGAAAATATTTTTAGGAGTTGACAAGTTTTGTAATTCACAATTTATGATATGTTGTAGAAATCTGGGATACATTAAAAATTTGGTAGAACTTAGATTTCCCAACATACCTTCAAAGATCATTTGAGAAAAATTAAATACTTGGTCTGTGGATAAACAGACAACAGCAGATGCTATTGCCTTATTAAACTCATTCCAAGTACTTCTTTTTGGAGAAATACAATGCTGAATAGTGTGAACTAAGAATTTCCATTGTGGGGAGAGAAGACCCTTTTGAAATGTTACTATATTGAGTCTTCCCTCATAGCCCATTTTTTGTAAAATTTCACCAATGCATTCCTTAGGAAGAGTAGACATACCTGAATCGTCATGAAGTTGTAGATGGTGTCTGATTGATTGTTCTGTTACTGTTATATGCTTTCCATCTACTTGTGATTTGATTATTGATACAGTTGTTCCTTCCGTTTGCTCAGCATTGGTCCAGAAGTCCACCAAGTGCTGTTGATATGATGTTGGTTTTACAGTTAAAGCAAACTGTATATAAGAGTTTTTCAAGAATTTTACGATCGGACGAAAATCTTTTGTGCCGTCGGGATTCTTTAGAAAGGCACACATATTGTGAAATTCGGAATATTTGAGATCGGTTTGAACATTCAAAGATGTTAGAGTTGCCATTTTTGTGGAATTTTGTGAAGAACAGAAGAGAATTTTGTTATTGATGAAGGGTTTTTGATCGTAAGCTAGGGTTTATCGAGAGAATTTAGCAAATCGAAGTGAAGATAATGCTAAACTAATCGACTGCCGCCTTTTATATCTTTCGATTTAACCTGCAAAACTACTAAATTGTCCTTCGAATCATAACATAACGGTTATTTTCATGGGGGTTAGTTTGGTAATTGTGTTTCTGAAAGACCAGTAGTAAATAAGATATCAGTAGTAAAACGTCAGTAGTATCTATTAACATCAGTAGTGACTAAGGATTTTGACATCAGTAGTAACTATAGACATCAGTAGTAACCATTAACACACAAGACCAGTAGTATATGTGAACACCAGTAGTACTGAACACCAGTAGTATTCATGTATACCTAATACACACCAGTAGTATTTAACTACCAGTAGTATTTTGTGCACATGCCTACACACCAGTAGTACAGATATACCAGTAGTAAAACACTTAAGTAAATAAATAATATTTTACAACAATAACTTTACACATGATTTTAAGTGAGATTTTAAGTTATCAAAATCATTCCAATACTGCTAACCAAGAAGTTGAATCTTCCTACATCAAATACTTTTGTAAAAAGATCTGCTAATTGATCATCAGTATGGATTTTAACTACTTTGATTAATTTCTTTTCATTACAATCTCTTATAAAGTGAAATCTTATTTCAATGTGTTTAGTTTTTGAGTGTTTTACTGGATTATTCACAATACTAATAGCACTTTGATTATCAATAAAAATAGGAGTTTTAAGGATAGAGATACCAAAGTCTAGAAGCTGATTTTGAATCCATAGTACTTGAGCACAGCAAGCAGATGCAGCTACATACTCTGCTTCAGCAGTTGATGTTGATACATTTGTTTGCTTCTTACATTGCCATGACACCAGTCTTGATCCAAAGAATTGACATCCACCAGTAGTAGACTTTCTATCTTGACATTCTCCTCCATAGTCACTATCTGTGTAGGCTATGAGTTCAAATGGTGAATCATGTGGATACCATAGACCTAGTGATGGTTTGCCTTTCAAGTATCTGAATATTCTTTTAACAGCTTGCAAGTGTAGTTCTTTAGGTCTTGCTTGATATCTTGCACACACACAAACACTATACATAATGTCAGGTCTTGATGCAGTTAAGTACATCAAAGAGCCTATCATTGATCTATATAAGTGTTCATCTACATCCTCCCCCTCAACATCAGGATGTAGGTGTTTGTGTGTTTCCATTGGTGTACTAGCACTTTTACTGTCTTTCAAATCATACTTTTCCAAGATGTCTTTGACATATTTTGATTGATTTATCAAAATGCCATCTGTTCTTTGATTGACTTGGAGTCCAAGGAAGAAGTTCATTGGACCCATAGAGCTCATCTTGAATTTAATTTGCATCAGTTCTTCAAATTCTTTGCATAGTAAATCATTGGTTGAACCAAAGATGATATCATCGACATAGATTTGTACCAGTAGAATATCATCTTTGACTTTCTTTGTAAACAAAGTTTTATCAATGGCTCCTCTTTTAAAGTTGTTCTTCAATAGGTATGATGATAATGTGTCATACCATGCTCTTGGTGCCTGATGTAGGCCATATAAAGCTTTATCTAATTTGAACACATAATCACCATGTTTTGGATCTTCAAAACCTGGAGGTTGGCATACATAGACTTCTTCTTCAATCTTCCCATACAGAAATGCACTCTTCACATCCATTTGATAGACTTTGAATTTTTTGAATGAAGCATATGCTAGAAATATCCTTATGGCTTCAATTCTAGCAACAGGAGCATATACTTCATCATAGTCTATTCCTTCTTCTTGAGTGTATCCTTGGGCTACAAGTCTGGCTTTGTTCTTGATCACTATACCTCTTTCATCTTTCTTGTTTCTGAAGATCCATCTTGTTCCAATGGCTCTTTTTCCTTTGGGTAGAGGTACAAGTGTCCAAACAGCTTGTAACTTGAATTGAAGGAGTTCTTCTTGCATTGCCTCAATCCACTTTGAGTCCTTCATTGCTTGTTGGATCTTCTTTGGTTCATCCTGAGACAGAAAGCATTCAAACATACATTCATTAGCAATTAAGCTTATATTACACATATTTGCAGTTAAGCTTTTGTTTAATTTGCTTCTTGTTTGTAGTGGTGAGTTAACATCACTTAGAACAAGGTCTAATGGATGGTTCTTCTGAGTCCTTGATGTTGTAGTTTTATCAACTACTAGTTGATTTTCAAGATTGGACTCATTTGTCTCAGGCAATTGTTCTTCTGGTGATCCTTCATTGTCATTGAAGTTTGGTTCATCATCATCTTGGTCAGAGTTACTACTGCTATCATCTTCATTGAGATCAGTAGTGTTGTTGTTGTTACTGGTATCAGTAGTATCTTGAGAATTTAGGTTATTGTGGGGACCAGTAGTATTTTGAGTACTATTACTGGTATCAGTAGTATTTGAATTACTACTGTCCTCATTCTCAGAGTTACTACTGGTTCCAGAACTTGAGTTATTACTGACATCAGTATTAACTATTGGAGCAGTATTAACTACAATGTATCTCATCTCCTCTTGATCAGTATTAACTGATGATGTTCCTTCCTTTTGATTGTGACACTTTGAATTACCTGCATTGAAATTCATGTTAGAATTAAAGGATTTGGTTAGATTGTCTATGTCAAATAGCCAATCTGGATCGTTTCCTTGTTCATTAGGTACATTTTCATTAAAGGATACATTGATACTTTCTTCAATTATCCTTAGTCTTTTGTTGAATACTCTGTAAGATTTGCTTTGAGTAGAGTATCCCACAAAAATTCCATCATCAGCTTTGCAGTCAAATTTACCAATTTGTTCTCTTGTAATTAAAATAGTACAAGGACAACCAAATGATTTTAGAAAGCTTATGGAAGGTTTTCTTTTATTAAAAAGTTCATATGGTGTTTTAAAATGTGGCTTCACTATTAATACTCTGTTTTGAACATAACAAGCAGTATTAACAGCTTCTGCCCAAAAAGTAATTGGTAATTTTGAGTCTGCAAGCATTGATCTTGCTGCTTCAATGATGGTTCTATTTCTTCTTTCAGCTACACCATTTTGTTGTGGAGTTCTAGGTGAGCTGTATTGCCTGTCAATACCTTTAAAATCACAAAAGTTAATTAAGTTAGCATTTTTAAATTCTGTGCCATTATCACATCTTATGGCTTTAACTTTTTGATCAGATGTGTTCTCCAGTTTAACAATTAAGTTCTTTATGAGTTCACTTGTTTCATCCTTTGTCCTGAGAAAGAAAACCCATGTATATCTGGAAAAGTCATCAGTAATAACAAGACAATATTGTTTCTTTCCAATACTCATTACATTTGTAGGTCCAAAAAGGTCCATATGTAAGAGCTGTAAAGGAACAGAAATAGAGTTCACAGTTTTGGACTTATGAGAAGTCTTGTGTTGTTTACCTTTTAGGCATGCAACACAATGATGATCACACATGAATTGTTTTTTAGGTAGTCCAATGACCAGATTTCTTTTTACTAAATTATTCATGTTTTTAAAATTTGTGTGACACATTCTTCTATGCCATAGTTCTGATTCAGTGGTGTTTGACTTGGATATAAAACAGTTGACCTCATTTGTAGAAATGAGTTCTCCCCCTATATCTAGGCAATACACATTGTTTCTCCTTGGAGTTCTTAAAACAACATATTTTTCATCTAAAATAAAATCAGGAGAAAGAATGATGCACTCAATGTCTGTGAAAAGAATTTTATTCTTTTTATCACAAACTTGAGACACACTGACAAGATTGTATTTTAGTTCAGCTACATAAAATACATCATCAAAGGTAATTTTTCCATTAGTAACAGTACCTTTACCTGTAATCTTACCTCCTTGAGGATTCTCACCAAAAGCCACATATCCTCCATCAAATGACTTGAAATCTTTAAGAATTTGCAGAATTCCAGTCATGTGCCTTGAGCATCCACTATCAATATGCCATGTTCTTCCTTCTTCTGGGATCTGAATGCTCTGCACAAGAGAGTAAAGGATTAGTTAAGTTTGGGAACCCAAGCTTTATATGTCTTGGGTTCATCCTTTGAGAAATAAGCTTTTGGGGATTTAACTTTAAACACTTTTGGTACCCATACTTGTTTATTACTGGTGTTTTGTTTTACTACTGCCCTTTTGGAGTTATTACTGGTGTGAGAATTTCCTACTGATCTTGGTTTATACCCATGATTTTTAGCTTTTGAATACTTTACTACTGATGGACCAGTAGTATTTGGGTACTTACCATGGTTAGAATGACCAGTAGTGTTTTTAGAGTTACCACCAGTAGTATTTTTGAAAATTGTTTTGGGAGCAGTAGTATTTTTGAAATTAGGGTTTTTACCAGTAGTATTCTTGTACTGGTACCATACAGCATTATAATGAGGGTTAACACCAGTAGTAAAGTTGTTAAAGTTTCTACTGGTGTTGGAAAATTTAAAATTTTGTTTATTTTGGGTGGATTTTCCATTGTTCTTGAAGTAATTGCTGTTCCTTGAGCTTCCAACTCTTCTGTTTTGCACAAATCTTGGTGCACTTCTTCCAAATTTTGGAGTTTCAGCAATTGGAGTTTTGATTTTATTTACTACTGAAGGACCAGTAGTATCTTTTAACTTTTGAGTTTTTGCATTTTGTTTAAAAATTTTAAATTCTTTTAACTCTTTGCAGTTTATTGGATTGAAATGACAATCCTTTGCTAAATGGTTCATTTTATTGCATATAACACATCTTAATTTCTTATTTTTAGCACCTTCAGGTATTCTTAGATCTAAGAGTTGTTTTTTGTTTCTTTCATTCCCCCTTGTTAAAATTTTTGGTACATTTTCTGCATTATATTTGGGAGATTCATTTGGACTTTGAGCTGTGCGAAAACTTGTATCAATTGATTTTGGTGATTCAGTTTGAGATATTGTAAATTCAATTGATTGCTCATCATCAGAAGAATCATTTGATTCAGATGTTTCAGTATTAGATTCAGTTTGATTGTCAGTTTTTAATTCATTAATGATTCTTTCTGAACTGTTTTTTAGTGGAGGAATGAATTTATGTGGAGGTGGTACAGCATGATATCCCACCCCATGAACAACCTTTTCTGTAGTTTGATTATTAGTTAATTCATCAAGAATTTTAGTGCTTCTTTCAAACTTTTTAATTGTTAATTTATTTTGTTCAATTTCAAGCTGACATTCTTCTAATTTACTTGTTAGTTCTTTATTTTTTGTTTCATAAAACTCTTTCTCATCCACAGCCTGAAGCAATTCTTCCTTGATCCGTTGATCAATCATCTTGTACACCTTTATTTGATGTTCTTGATCAGCAATCACACTATCAAACTCATGATTTCTTCTGACTGCTTTTGCTAAATCTTCATTTAATTTAATGTTTTCTTTTTCTAAGTTTTTAACAATTTTAGCACATTCAGAAGTACAAGGTTTAGGTTTTACCTCAGTTTTGTTGTCAGTAAAGGCCATGAGAGCTTGATTTTGAGCATGCTCTTCTGCTTGGAAGCTCCAGTCATAGCCTTGTCCTTGTTGTGAAACAAGGGCAGTTGATTTTGATCTTTTGTCTGGCTGAGGACATTCTTTTGCAAAGTGACCAAGGTTGTTACAGTTGTAACATTTGACTTTAGTTTTGTCAAATCCAGCTTTGTCACCTTTGTTGAAGTTTAGGCTTGTCCTACCAGTTCTCTTTAAGAATCTTTTTGTCCTTAGGCTCAGCATAGCCATCTGCCATTTAAGATCCATCTCCTCAAGATCATCTGGATTCAATTGTTCCAAGTCATCACTAATCAATGCAGTATGCACATGACTAGTGAAGAAGGATTCTATTGCAGCATCCTCAGAATCTGCAGCCTTTCCTGTGAAGGTTTCCTGACCTTGACCTGTACTAGAGACAAATGCAGCATTATTAGAAGAAATAGAAGGGTTCTTTTGGTTTACCTCAGTTTCAAATACTCTGAGATCATTGTATAGTTCATCCAACTCCTTTTCTTCTAGTGCATCTCTCTGTCTATTTTCCACTGTGTACATGGCCCATTCTTCACTAAGAGACCTCAGGAACTTCATGTTGACATCTTCTTGATCCATCTTAACCCCAACCTGGTTAAGTTCACCAATTAATTTGTTGAATCTGTCAAACACTTGAGTGAGTGTTTCATTGGGCTTTCCTTTGAAATTTTCAAAGTCTTGTTTGAGAACAGACTTCATATTTCTTTTGGTGCTCTTAGTCCCAACGAATCTCTTCTCCAGTGCTTCCCATAGTATCTTTGCATCATCATACTCAACAAAGAGATGTTGATAGTCATTAGGAATGGCCAGTAGGAGAGTGCTTAGAGTTTTGAGTTCGATTCCCTTGTCTTTCTTTTCCTTCTCACACTTAAGTTTGTCTGCCTCAGTTGCAGAGCTGCTTGCTTGACCAGGACCAGTTTTGTTTCCTTCAAGGACAACTTCCCACATAGAATAATCTGTAATAAGCATGTATTGCTTAATACGATTCTTCCACATCCCAAAGTTATTGAGAGTGAGAATAGGGATTTTGTTGGCCTGAGTGCTTTCATTGTTATCCGACATGATTAACAATGTGTGTGTTTTAAAGATTAAAACTTTTTGTTGTTCTTAACAAATAGTAGATCTAGAACCAATATGCTCTGATACCACTTGTCAGGATCGATTAACTATAGACAAGTTAATAAACACCTTAGATCTAATTGAATATAGAAGTTGCAGCGGATCAACACTATATCAATGTAATTAAGAACAATGAACTGTAAATAACATGCAAAGTATTATGAACACAGTTTCACAAAAAGCTTCAATGTATATTATCAAGTTAACAATACACACGTACGTTTACAATTCGTAAGGAACTATTTATAATAGTCCTTGAAGCTAAACTATTTACCCTAGTTATTCTAGGACTTGATTTACATTCGAATTCTATAGATATACATTGATTTACATGCTATAACTATCTCTACGAAGATCTCGGACTTGATATGCTTCCAAAACGCGTATCAGTAGTATTCTGCAATCACCAGTAATGAATTCATATCATCAGTAGTAAGTTTGGTGACCAGTAGTAAGTCCAAAACCAACGTCAGTAGTAACTACTAAGATCAGTAGTATCTTCAATCTTTGCATGATCAGTAGTAACTTAGTTATAGTATCATCAGTATCAACTTCTCCAGTAGTAACATGTTCTGCCCCATCAGTACTAAGTATGTCAGTACTAACTGCAGCATCAGTAATAAGTTGATCTGTGTTTTGCTCCAACAAGAATGTTTAGCAAAACGAACATTACTCGTAAGTTTAAGCTCAGCATAAAATAAACTGTGTCTTAAGTGTCATTTAATGATTAGTTAATCATTAAGCTCTTTTAATTAAAAATAGGGACTAATAATACGTCAAATTCTGTCTTTCGAGAATATTAATTTTATTATTAATCACCCCACATGCCGTTTTGTCCCTTGTTAAATTTGGTGTATACAGTATCGTTTTATGATTATAGTTATGCCCCTGTTATTTCCTCAAAGTTTTTTGTCATGTTTTTCATTTCAATTACGAGTGTCATTGAGCCGAATTGACAAATATATGGCTCAAGCCTATATTTTCAAGTTCGAGCTGACTTTTGAGCAACTCTTGACCTTACTTTGAATATTAATGGTAAAGTATCAATATAGGTCAAAGTTAGTACTAATACTTTTGAGTTTGGGCTTGACTCGATTCTACACTTTTGACTTCGGCCCGACTTGTTTAGATAGTATGATAATTACGTCTAAATACAAATACATAAAGGTAAATTATAAAGTGTGGCAAGCTTAATTAAGTCTCGCTAGTTTTAGGTTGTACGTATTTTGATACTCAAGTTGGACTCAAAAATCTAGTCAAGTAGCTTGAGATCGACTTGATCTAAACCGAGTCAATGTTGAATATTGCTTATGAGTAGACTCAACTTAGTTACTCACACTAATTTCATCTTAAATATATTTTACATGTTATTTAGATATTTTCTTAAGAGATTATTAACTTATATGCTAACCAAATGTTGAAAAAAGAAATACCATCCGAAAAGTTTTTTTTAGAAAGTTCACACAAATTTTGTGTATTCTTAGAAAGAAGTAAAGAACGATAAAGAAACATGCACATTAATATTCTTGATTACTTGAACAATTAGCTGATTTAAAGAGTTAGTTAAAACTAATATATGAAATTATTGTTTTAATAAGTTGGCATTTTGATGATGAGAAATTGATCAAAACTTAGAAGACAAGTAAACAAGTACAGTAGACGAGACAAAATGCTAGAGAGGTCGTCTTTGTAACTAATATTTTTTAAAACCACTTTGATCTTTGTTTTGTCTTTCTTTCTAACAATTAAAAAATATTTATTTCCTCCCATTTTTATATTTTTTACTTGCAAAGCTGCAATTTGGCGTTTGCTTAAAATGGTGAAATAGAAGTCAAAAACTGCATCAGCACCAGTTAAGTACCCTATAAAATTTTCTGATCACTAATTATGTGGTTATAAATCATCACTTAATCAAATAAGAGCTTCCGAATGACTTCATGAAAGTTATAAGTTCGATTATTTCTTGAATAAAAATTTATCTAATGACCATGAAAAGGTTCAAAACCGACCACGATAAGGTTAGTTCACATACATTACGAGCATAAGCTCGGTCACCCCGGAGACCCCTTATAATACATATATGTATCACAATAAGTGCTACACTTTCAATCTTTAGCAGCTTCAAATTAACTTATATACTCTAAAATGTGATTTATATGGTAAAAGAACTCGTCCTTTAATTAACCATCCACTTTAATATAGCAAAATGACTTTTACCCTTATATTTATTTTTAAACATTATTAACCTCATTTTATACAAAAAAGAATGAGATCTGTCATTCATTAACTATCTAATTAATCTATCTTAATCCTTATTATAACCATTTGGCTTAAAAACCATGAAACTTACTATGTATCATTTACTTATTGTGATGCGGAGGTAATAATAAGAATAATACTCTTAAAAAAAACTAACTATGTGGTTATAAGTTTGAAACTCTCATGAATTCTATAATAATTACGTGAATATTCCCCGTGAAGTAGAATTCATTAGCCGTTAAAAGAAAGTAGAATTCATTTGATATCTAAAAGCAGTAATAAAAAGACAAAATAACGACACTCTGTAATTTCAAGATTTAGTTGTAAAAGAAGTAATTTGAAACATGGTGAAGGAAGATACAAAGGTAACAAACGGCCGGGGGATTTGTCGGAGACATACATAACGGTGGAAGAGTCAACAACCTGATTTCATCACCGGCGCCGTTCATGCTTCTCACGCTCACGTGACTGACATGTGTGCAGCGCCTGACCACGTGCATTTCTTTGGCTCTTGTGCCTTGAAATTGTTAATTACAAAAAATTAGCTTAAACTCCATACGTAACATATAAACGTAAATTTGATACTCGTATTTGTTATTTTTTGGACTTTTGATACTATATAAGTACATACGCACATCTATATAAAACATACGTAATTTCTTTTTCTTTTTTTATGAATAAAAACTAGCTTATTTGACCAAACTTATATTGAACTTAAACTCGTACTTATAATGGAGTTTGAAAATTAGTATATTGGAAAAAAGAAATTTTAAATCACCAAATTGAGTATCAAACTCGAGCTCGAACATAATATAGAAATATTCGAGTTAGAGTTCGAACATTATTTTTAAAACTTATTCGAGTTTGAGTTAAATAATTATCAAACGAGTCGAGCCAAAATTTCTTATTCTCAGCTTAACTCGAATTGTTTACATCCGTATTCAACTATATCATGGTTTCGAGTCGTACTTCCCTTGCGTGATTGCATCGTATGTATATATAGCTTTAGAAATATAGTTCATTTTAATTTACTTTTGTTTACACTGCATGTTTACGGAAAAAACAAAACAAACAAAAAAAATGTGTCCATTCGCGTTATTAATTTTGTTTTCTAGCTGCTAGTAGTTTCTTGACTAGAGAGGATGCACCAGATCTCCCGTTTATAGTTTAAATTAATGCTAGTGGATATGAGTATCACTAGTCACATAATTTTTTCTACCTCATCAATCATACCATACCACATCATCTTCTACCAATATACTCACCACACCACACCACATCATCTCACCTGTTCATTTCCATTTTATTTTTTAAACATAAAACCATACCATTTCATTTTTTTCTATAAAAATAGCCCCAATAATTAATTTAAATACCATATTGTTATTTAAGCCCAACAAAAAACCCAATAAAAAACCCAACAAAAAAACCCATATAATAATCTAAGCCCACTTCTCTTTTAAAAAAAACCCAATAAAAAAACCCCTAAAGCTAGTCATGAAAACGCAGTGACGCAGGGTATAAAAAACACAGCTTCTTCATTTATTTGTCGAAAATCCTTGCGGCAGTCGAAAACACCATCGAAAGCCCCCGTTCAAATTCGTGGCCGTGGCCATTGGTCTTTCACGTGAACCCCCACGCCGTTGTGGGGAGTGGCGTTCATTTCGTCTCCACGCAGCCACCATGGCCACGGTTTTAGACCCGCACAGTCCAGCCTAATGCATTTACCTTTTCACCTAAAATCACATAATAAGTAACGTTATATGTTAGGTTGTAAATTAATCCAATGAATATAAAGTTTATAAGTGATCTAATATGTTTATAAATGATCTCAAATAATTTATTATATGTACTAAATTTTAGTACTAAAAGAACATTTTTTTCCCGGTATAGAAAGAGAGCCCTGGCAAGATATAAAAAGTTTACTAGGCTAAGCTGTGATTAGAAAGCCAAATGACCCAATTTAAATCGACTTGATTACACCTTTTTAAATGCAATTAAAAATGATTCGGTCTCCAAGTATCTTGTTATTGGGATCTTTGGGTTTGCTTTTGACGATCTTTCCGTGCGCACTAGGGTAGGGTGTGCCAGGTGGAATAGTTGGGTTGGGTTCCTTCTAGAATTAATGTGTTCGCTAAGCGTGTTTTTTTATAAACGGCTAAAACCAACCTTCTCAGAAACATCACATGCCTATCTCCTTTTTGCCTTTTGTGTGATCGAGGACCATTTGTTCCTATTGTGCCTATTCTCAAGACTTCTCTTGTCAGATTGTGGGGAATTGACTGCCATTTATTTCAGTTAATCGATTGGATCTAGGTTGTTAATTTGGAAAAAAAAAATGCCTTTTTGGGTGTTTTATACGTCTTTTTCTAGATTATTTGGAGGCACCGAAATCTTCTAGGTTCCTACCTAGAATTGCGGTTCTCTTTAAGGTGGACAACTTGAGGCGTTTTTGTTTTTGTTCTGGTTTTAAACTAGATTACATCCATGTATTTTAGCAAATAGGTGGTCTAACTGGTATAATTCTCATGCTTCATGTTTTTTATTTCCTCTATTGTATGTTTTTTTTTATCTAGTTTCTCGCTAATTTTCTAACCAAATTAGCCACTAATAAATCATTTTTCCCCTTCCAAAAGAGACCAAGGTATCACACGAAAAGTCAATGTCTTGGATTGAGTTGACAACGATAGAACCCGCCATTTAAAGCCGATGTATTTTCCTAGATTTCAAGTTGAGCCAAGAAGTGTTTCATTTTTGATACCCTCGTTGAATAAAGGAAGAAAAAGATAACAAAAATTTAATTTGAACTTCTTCATGCCCTACTATAAACTAAACAAACTATGGTTCAAAGCATAATAATAAAAAACTTGCATATATGTTTAAACCACCATAAAAATATTCTTAACAAATATACTTGCAAGGAAGGACCTAGTATGTAGTACCAGGTTGGCCGTGCAACCCCTGAATTTTTTTCGAATAGTGCAAAATAATGTTAAAATATTTTTTATTAGTATAGGTGACCCCTGAGTCCGCCACTATATACTTGTAAATGCACAATGAAATATATTTTCTACCAAGAAAATTCGGCATCCCTAAAATTCAAGAAATTATATTTTCTACAATTGCATAGTTTTCAAAAGTAAAAAAGCAAATAAAATGTTAACGAGAAATAGACAAATATTTTGATACATAACGAAAAGCATCAAGAGTAACATAAGGTTCAGATATTTTAGTTCTGAAATAAAAGAAACAAAGCAAACAGCGACAGCAACAACTAACTAACCCATGGCATACTTTTGGGTCCAGCTTCGAGCAGTAGTCTCATACTTGTTTCTGTCAGTCTTGTACATGTGAGCAATCTCTGGCACCAACGGGTCATCAGGGTTCGGGTCGGTCAACAATGAGCAAATTGACAGCAAGACCTTGGAAATAGTCAAAGCAGGGCTCCATTGCTCCTTCAAGATATCAAGGCAAATGCTGCCATTGCTGTTGATATTCGGGTGGAATACCTTTGTCCTGAAAGCTACCTGCAAAACACACGTTAATATAAGTTTAAAAAAATGCACGTAATAATTAATTAATTAATTATGATGAATATGGTTACTTTAGGTGGCTTGAAAGGATAATCTGGAGGGAAATGAATGGTGACAAGAAACACTCCACCAGCATACGGGCTGTCGGGAGGACCCATTATTGTTGCTTGCCAGTGAAACATATCTTCTGCCACCGGCCCTAATAAAACAAATCATAATAAATTTATCACCTGAAAAACCAACCAAAACAATTTTATACATACATGTTTTTACTGAGTGTTCCACCAAAAAATTGCCCTAATCCATAAATTTCATCATCAATTCCCAATACCACAGGATCCTTTATGTAGACTAAGGAATTACAGTTTTTATCTAAAGATTGCTCATTTTTTCTTGCTATTGAGCACAACGACTTATAGATCAAGCAAATTAGTTATATTTTCAACAATAATTAGCCATATAACAGCTAAACCCCAACTTTATCTTTCTAAAAAAACAAATTTGAGCATAAAACATACGAGATCAGGCATAAAACTTGTGGAAAACACGGAAAATAAGATCTAACAGATCGATCATAGCATCATACGTACCAGCGCTGCAAGAGGTAGGAGGATCTTTCTGAAGATCCTTGAGTTCTTTCAAGATCCGCTTCGAAGCCATCCCTTACCACCACAGGAAATCCTAAATTTTCCAATAACACAAACCCTAACTCAAATCAAAACTCGCAAACAACACAATTGAACAGAAAATAGCTTAATTATACAGAAATCACAAGAAATTTTGAAAACTTTAACAGATAATTTCGAGAGAGAAGGAGAAAAGGGGGCAAATTTACCTCGAAGATCCTCACCTCTGATTATTCTCGTTTTTTTTTCTAAAATATCGGAGGAAGCTATGGTTTGGAGAAATGTCTTTTATATAGATATTTTCTCTCTCTATTGGTCCGCATACCCTAATCTTTTAGATTATTCCCATTTTGGTCATCAGATTTTGAATATATTAACTTTTGGTCCCTTTTTAACAAGTTGTGTTTTGTTAGCTGTAGTTCGGTCATTTTTGGCGTGTTTTGAGGTCTTTGTTGGCGTCCATCAATTATCCCATCATTATGATTCAAGGTAACAAGCTGCTTACAACTTTTAGACTTATAATTATAGTTAACTGGAGTATAACTTATCCTTCTTTATGTTGTTTGTATTTTACTAAGAAAACAGCATGTCATAAGGTGTAATCAAAAGAACAAATTGATGTCTCGTGACATGTTTGAGGTCGATATCAAAATTTAACTTGCGTGTGAATAACGTTTGCATATATCACTAGGGGTGTAGCTTTTCGGTCGATAAGACTCACATGGGAACCAGAGGTCCACCCAATAAGTTCTTCCATAGAGACAAATGATTATATTGAATGTTAGAATATATTAAATTGTACTAGCCTATAACCCGTTATGAATCACGGGCGGCTTATAGAAATTTTTATAAAATTATCATAATTTTTATAAACTTTTACTTCTTTAGTAACACTTTATTCATTGAAAACTTTGTACGCTTGATATAATTCGTAGTTCAAACAAAGATAATTAAGAACATCGACTACAAATACAGAAATGAAAAATCCGCTAATAGCCAAAAACATTCTCTAAAAGTTAATCAAAGCTAACCTGGTGAATAAAATCAAAGGCGGTTAGAAGTTGACTTTCTGAAGTCAAATAGGGACTTTAAAATGGAAAAATGTACGAGTGTTGTTCGTTCCCATGATTTCTCATTTAGCAGTTGGAGACTTTGAGAGATGAAGTGAATAATGCAACATGGACGATGATTCGACCTAAGAACTACTGCTTTTGCTAAACATCATTAATGTAATCTTTCAGTAACCCCAATTTTATATCAATGGAATACTGATTTCGCTATTGGAAAAAAATCAAAACCAATAAAACTATAACCCAAATGTTTAGTTTGAGTTTTCACGTCAAATATACAATTGACATGGATCCTTTTGTCAAATCCCGACACTGCGATTTTTCATCATTATTTGTTGTCCAATTCTTAGACTAAACAAATTAGGATCTTTGACTTCAAAAGTCTTTATAAAAGCATTATAGCCGAATTAGGACCTTTGAAAAAAAAAAGTAGAAAAGCATTAAAAAATAAAAAAAAAAAGATGTTAAGAAGAACCATTTCAATGCTTAGTGGATCATTATTGTGTGATTTATCCGTTGTCACTGCCAGAGTCCAAGATGTTGAATTCTCTTTGACCATTCAACGTAGAGTTCCTAGCAAGCTTTGACTTTCCAACACCGTGACTCTCAAATACCGTAATAACTCTAAACAACCATACATCTATACATTATAAACACACACAAAAAAATCTACAAGAAATGTATGATAAATAGTCGACATATTAAAAGAGTAGACTAATGAAATAGTGATTATAGAATGATTAAAAAGAAAAGATGCCTACAACAAAATAAGCACCAAATAAGAGATGAAATTTTAGTAGTTTCATTCCTTGTTTGACATGTTGTCCATGTAGATCTATTGTTATCACATTTTCGATGTTCTTGTTCCTGCATTTATTATAATTAATTCGTCAATTTGCATTTCACTTCAACACAGTTTTATTATAAACCTTGAATTAAATATATCTTGGCTTGCTCCTACATCTGCCTTTCGAGCTTTTTATTTGCATTCTTCCCTGGCATTAAATTCAATTATTGTCAATCATAGCTAAGATTAATATAAAGAGTATAAAAAGGGTAAGTGAGACAAATATTAATCTCACCCACACAACTTCTATAGAACTTGACTTGCTATCACTCAAAACACTTGATTCCAAAACCTTCTGAAGTGTAGCCAAAGCACCATCTCCCACACTTTCTACGATTGTACAACAACCTAAAGAAACACCAAGGGGCAAACCTGCCTTTTCAACATAATTCCTATTAGTCCCAAGACTAAGTAAATAAGATTTGATGCTCGATAGCCAAGAAGAATAAACAACAGCTGAAGTATGTATCTCAGCTGAAGCAAGTATATACAATAAACCTTCAGCTGAGTACGTACTTAGCTTTAGGATACAAGTCAAATCAGCAGCTATTAACGAGAGTTCATTCGAAGTCTATGACCAAAGGACAAAGACAAGAAGAAGACTATCCAGCTGATTGTGGAATCAGCTGATAGTACCTGCTGCAGATGAAGACTTAAAGGAAATGTTCATTGACACCTTGAACATTTCCCTTTCCCGCTCAAAGAAGAAGAAAACGATGAAGATCTTCTATTTCGGAATAGAAGATAATGTCAGTACAACTTCATCGTTTGTCCCTCAAGCATGTAAAGAGAAAGTCAACAACTTCTATACTTGTGTAGTACACCTTTCACTGTGCGTCAGAAAAGGTACCGGAATAAGTGGACACAAAGTACACTCGGGACAATAACTTGTGCAATAGCATTTAATGATCCATGGCAAGTCTACATCGACGAATAATATGTTTACACGTCGTCAAACTTGTGGACTAAGAAACATGGATCTTGGGCTATAAATATAGACGTAAATGCTTGCATTTAAACAACCTTTAGAATACCCTAGAAATCATAAGCACAAGAACATTATCTGAGAGTTAGTTATTGTCTAAGTATTAACTCCTCCATAGTTATTACTAAGGCATTAATATCAGCTGTTAATATCAGCTGATATAACTCTCAGTGTATACTCTTCTAGTTTGAGCGGTCTAAAGTGTCAACTCAAGTATAGAGTTTTAGGTAGTGTGTACTATCTATTTCCGCAAACTCTGTATTGTATTAAGCTGTTTTTAATAAAACTCTTAATCATTGAAATCTTGTTGTTATTTACTTATCGTATCTTCGTTACTCGGTCATAACGCAACACGGTTGTGTTGTTGGGATCCAACAACTGGTATCAGAGCGGGTGTCAAAATTATTTTTCCATCAATTTTGAGCATCTGTTATGGCTGAACCTACATCATCAGATCTTCCATCATCTGGAAAAGCTCCCAAACTAACTCAAACCAACTATCCCATGTGGAAAACGCGTATGTTGTCCCACATGGTTCCCTATCACCCAAAACTTCAAGATAATATAGTGATAGGAAAATACATTCCCAAAACCCTTATTCCTGGAACTCCTGAAGTCCCAGAACACTATGTTGTGAAATCTGAGGCTCAATGGACAGGCACTGAAAAACGTCTTGTTCATCTTGAGAATAAAGGAAGGGATATGCTTTTTCAAGCAGTTGGTGATGAACTGTATCACAATATACAATTCTGTGATTCAGTTAAAGAGATGTGGGAGAGGCTGGCTGAAGTTTATGAAGGCACATCTGTTGTGCGTGAACATAACAAAAACATGCTCATACATGATTATGAACTGTTTAAAGCCAAGCCTAGTGAGACTATCGCTCAAACATTCAATCGTTATAACATTCTGTTAAACGAGCTGAAGTCTCATGGGGTTGATAAGGACGATATGTCCAAAATGTGTAAGTTTATGGCTGCCTTACCTTCTAAATGGGCTACCATCATAACTTGCATGAGTACGTCTCCTACTTTGAAAGATTATACTCTTTCCTCTCTCTATGGTATGTTTCTAAGCCATGAGAGAACTGTACTCAACAAATTTCAACCTCCAAAGGCCTCTAAGGTGAGTCCCTCAGGATCTTCGACCGCTCTTATTTCTCTAAACAAGCCCATCAGAATCGAATATCCTCCATCAGATGATGAAGTTGACAATGCTTCAGCTGCTGGTTTGTTCAGCATGCCTGAAGTCAGCATTGAAGAAGTTGATGAAGACGAAGACAACGAAGCCCTTATAACTGAGCTAGCCTTACTTGTTAAAAATAGAAAATTCTTCAAAAACAAGTCTGGCTCCTCAGCTAGAGGCTCGAGTAGCAGATCTATCTCATAAGCTGTGTCTTCCAGATCCTCTGGAAGTACACCTGACATCTCTGAGATAACTTGCTACAACTGCAACAAGAAGGGACACTATGCTAACGACTGCAAGCAGAAAAAAGCTAGTTCATCATCTTCAACTGGTGAGTCCATTGAAGAAAAATACAAAAAGCTACAAGCCTTCATGAACCTTCTTTGTCATATATTGATCCTCGCACAAAACAATGTGAAACTGAAGTTCAAAAGATAATGCATTTCCAAAAAATAGCTAATCAATTGCCAGATGCATTTACTGATACAAAAAGAGTGACTAAATCATATATACCAGCTGTTAATACTCCAGCTCGAATTGAAATTCCAAATAGGAAATCTGATGATAAAGTAACTCAAGAATCTAAGACACGTTTGAAGCGTGGAAGACCAATTGGTTCAAAGGATAAAAATCCTCGAAAAAGAAAACCAACAGAAAATGCAATTGATCATGAGGAAAGTGTTCCTGAAGAAACACAAAACAATCCACCGGTTGAGGAAAGTAATGCTATAGAAAATATTGATGAGAAATTTTCTTATGCTGTCGCATGTGATATTATGAATGATGATTCTGAACCACAATCTGTTAATGAATGTCAATATAGACATGATTGGGTTAAATGGAAAGAAGCTATACAAGCTGAACTGAATTCTCTCAACAAGAGAAAGGTATTTGGACCTATTATTATGACACCTGGAGTTGTGAAACCATTTAAATATAGATGGATTTTTGTTCGAAAAAGAAATGAGAAAGACGAAATTGTAAGATACAAAGCTAGACTTGTAGCACAAGGTTTCTCTCAACGACCTAGAATTGATTATGAGGAAACATATTCTCCAGTTATGGATGCAATCACTTTTAGGTATTTAATCAGCCTTGCAGTCTCTAAAAAGTTAGTGATGCGTCTTATGGATGTTGTTACTGCTTACTTATATGGATCACTTGATAGTGATATATATATGAAAATTCCTGAAGGATTTAAAATGCTTGAAGCATTGAATACAAAACCTAAAGAAATGTATTCAATTAAACTACAAAGATCTTTATATGGGTTAAAACAATCTGGACGCATGTGGTATAATCGTTTAAGCGAATACTTGACAAGTAAAGGTTACAAAAATAATACTATTTGTCCATGCGTATTTATTAAAAGAACAACATCTGGATATGTGACCATAGCTGTATATGTTGATGATCTAAACATCATTGGAACGAATAAAGAAATTCTTGAAGTTATTGAACTTTTAAAGAAAGAATTTGAAATGAAAGATCTTGGGAAAACCAAGTATTGTCTTGGATTACAAATTGAACATTTTCCTAACGGAATACTTGTACATCAATCGAATTATACAGAAAAGATCTTGAAGCGTTTCAATATGAATGAAGCCAAATCTTTAAGTACTCCAATGGTTGTTAGATCACTAAATATTGACAAAGATCCATTTCGCCCATGCGAAGAAAATGAGGAGGTTCTTGGTCCAGAAGTACCATACCTTAATGCAATAGGTGCCCTAATGTATCTTACTAATTGTACCAGACCTGACATTTCTTTTGTTGTAAACTTATTAGCAAGGTTCAGTTCATCACCGACAAAAAGGCATTGGAACGGGATCAAGCACATATTCCGATACCTTCGAGGAACTAGTGACTTAGGATTATTTTATCCTAATGATTCAAAACAAGGATTGACTGGTTATGCAGATGCAGGGTATTTGTCTGATCCTCATAAAGCAAGATCTCAAACTGGATATGTCTTCATGAATGGAGGTACTGCAATTTCATGGCGTTCTCAAAAGCAAACACTTGTTGCCACATCTTCAAATCATGCTGAAGTAATAGCACTAAATGAAGCAAGCAGAGAATGTGCATGGTTAAGATCAATGACGCAACTCATACTAACTTCATGTGGACTGGATAAAGATAAAGTCCCAACTTTAATATATGAAGATAACGCGGCATGTGTTAATCAAATGAAAGAAGGATATATCAAGAGCGATAGGACAAAACATATTCCTCCAAAGTTTTTCGAATACACTCAAGAGCTTATAAAGAATCATGAAGTTGAGATAAAGTATGTTCAATCCAGTAACAATGCATCAGATCTTTTCACGAAGACACTTCCCACTGCAATCTTTAGAAATCATGTATCGGGTATCGGAATGCGACATATGCATAGCATGTGAAGAATAGTGATACATAAATGAGAGGGAGTAAACTATGCACTGCACTCTTTTTCCCTTCGCTAATGTTTTTTCCCACTGGGTTTTCTTTAGCAAAGGTTTTTAACGAGGCAGTAGTAGTTGGAAAATGTGTCATCCAAGGGGGAGTATTATGAATATGCAAGACAAAGCCATTAAATGGATTGCCACATTTTCAACCCTTCATGTCTTCTCCATCAAATCTATGTCTACTTATTTACCTTTCATTTGTATGTACATGTAATACAAGGGTCAAATTTTTAGTATAAATACCCCATGAGATGGATGAATAAAATGCACCTCAACACTTTCATAAGTGTTTACATACTTCTCTTCCTCTCTTCTTTCTAGTTATTGTTCTTCATCTTATGTTCTTGTTATAGATGTAGCAAGTTCTTTGATGAAGTGCTAATAGGGTCATAATCATATCTAATTTATAACATTGATAAAATTATAAAAATAGATAAAAATTGAAAGCTCCTATAAATTGTTAGGTCTTATTTTGTGTGGATATAAATAAGTATAATATAAAATGGTTTAATAAAAAAAAGACAAATTAATAAGATTTAATAAAGAAATATTGAAAGAAGAAAAAAAATAAAGACTAATAAAAATGGAAAGTTAAGGAAAGAAAATGAAAAGCCAAAAACATCTCACTACCGAAGAGATTCGAACAAAAGACTTTGCCTATATGAATCATCACGTTTACCAATTTGCTACAGAAATCAATTGCTTTGAATGTATAGACTTAATTATATATTTAGATTTTTCACAAAAACAAAAAAAATAGTCAACATAAGTGGCTATAAAATAAAATAAAAAACTCAGGTGGCTGCTACTATTCATGTTAAGTTAAATGTAATATAGTAAATTTATTAAAGATAATAGTTATCGAACATAAACAAATGAAGATGTATATAAACAAAGAGAACTGATAATGCTACCACAACTTTTAATGGATATACCATACTGTACAGATTTTACAGCTAACTGTACAAGTATATTAAGCATTAGATGTGGTACATACCTTAAAAATTGTGGTAGAAAAATCACCCCTATAAACAAACATTTACATGATAATGGATGAGTTGTATTCTAGGAAGTCCAAAAGTTTTGCATAGTCCCAAGGGATAAATCCTAGGCATTGGATCAAGATGGTCAAGATCAAATCCCCCACCTACAGTCACCTACAGCCACCGCCGATGGCCGGCGACCGGGGCCGCCGGCGGCGGTGGTGGCTGACAGCGAAGGTGTTGGTGATCACGGGGGTGGTGGTGGTATTGATGTATTGAAACACATGTGCTTCACTAAAACACATCATACTTCGAAGCACATGAGCTTCAGGTCACGAAACACATGTGTTTCAAGTCACTA
Source organism: Calendula officinalis (assembly GCA_963853835.1). Classification (NCBI taxonomy): domain Eukaryota; kingdom Viridiplantae; phylum Streptophyta; class Magnoliopsida; order Asterales; family Asteraceae; genus Calendula; species Calendula officinalis. The sequence goes on from OY970823.1 coordinate 49,521,240, forward strand.
AAAACATGAGTATTTAAACACACAAGGGAGCATACGAAGCACATGTGCTTGACGTTATGAAACACATGTGCTTCACTAACAAGAAAAAAAATCAAAACAAGTGACGAACATATCATTATGAAGCACATGTGTTTCATAAAGCCAAGCACATGTGTTTTTGTTCTTGAACACACGTAACTTATAAGCAAGTCATTTGTGTTTGAATCACGAAGCACGTGTGTTTCATGTTATGAAACACATTTGCTTCAATAACAAGAAAAAAAATCAAAACAAGTGACGAACATATCATTATGAAGCACATGTGCTTCATAAAGCCAAACACATGTGTTTTTGTTCCTGAACACATGTAACTTACAAGCAAATCATTTGTGTTCGAATCACGAAGCACATGTGCTAGACGTTATGAAACATATGTGCTTCATTACTTGAAACACATGTGCTTGACTGTACATATACACTCCTTTATTTTCAAACACATGTGTTTCAAACACATGTGCTTCCAGTCACGACCACCACCACTGGTCACCACCGCTGGCGGCCACCTCCGGCCGCCGTCCGCCACCGCCGACCGCATTCCACCTTGAACATTTCTCGATAATGGATTGAATCAGCATTCCACCTCTTTGGCAGAGTGACGTACATGACCGGTGGCAATACTTTGGTTGATTCAAATAAATAATTAAAATAAAAGAGACGTGTCGTTTCCTCAAAACCCTAAGGCCAGGTGGCGTGCACTCGTGCAGGCAGGCAGCTGGATCTAATTAATAAGCCGAATACATGCTAAGATATGAAGATCTAATGTTAGTGCATGCGAGATACCACGTATTAGCCGTGCACAAAATAACCGGAAACCGAAACCGAAACCGAACCGGTCAAACCCGGTTTTGACCAAAACTGGTTCAGTTTTGGAATACCCGATCGGTTTGGAACCGGTTTGGGGTTTTGAAGGTAGAAACCGGTTAGTAACCGGTTTTTGAAACCGGTTTTAACTAAAACCGACCGCGAATTTGGTCAACACACCGGTTTTGACCGGTTAACCGGTTTGAAACCGAACCGAACCGGTTATAATACCTATTACACCGGTTAGAGTTTTCGAGTCACGAAACCGGTTAGTAACCGAAACCGGTTTGGTCAATAACCTGTTTGTGTGCATCTCTACCACGTATCGACTTAAATTATAGGTCAAAATGCATTTTAGTATCATGAACTTGGCTAACTAGGTCCTTTCCTACCCTGAACTGTTAAAGGTGCAGCATGGTACCCTGAACTTGACAAAATGGTTGATTTAGTACTCCGACTCATTAATTTGATCACATTTTCTTGCTTGACTTACTTTCATTGGGGCTTTTGACGAACTAAAAAATATATGTTCATCTTAATTTATTAATATTTAAAACAAATCTCGTGAGAAAATAAGATCAAATTAGTGAGTTAGGGTAATAAATCGATCATTTTGTCAAGTTTAGGGTACCATATTGTACCTTTAATAATTCAGGGTAGTAGAGAATCTATTTAGTCAAGTTCAGGGGTACTAAAATGCATTTTGACCTAAATTATATTCACTCTATCTCACAAAAAAAAAATTCATTTCTAATGGACACAAGTTTTTAAAAGATAGTTAGTGGTGGGTCCATGATGATATTTTTAATTAAAATATAAGAGTTTTTGGAGAGAATGTGTTTTTTGAAGATGATTAGGGTTGGGATTCATGATTTTAATATTATTTTATTAAGTGGTCTCTTATCATTTGGAAAATAAGAACTTTTTTTGTGAGACAAAGTTTAGAAGAGAAAAGAGATCGAACATGGAGGAAGTAATGTATAGTTAATTACTAAACGTGACACTTCTCTCTTTCGTTTTCTTTCTTATTTTGTTTTTATAAAACGAGAACAGTCCTCTTGTCTCTTTAACAGATCGATTATATACTACAGTAATTAAGAAAGAAAAAAACAGAGAGATGAGATGAGATCATATAAAAAAGCAATTGGATGGATGTATATCATCATTATTCTCCTTTTGGTTTCCTCCAAAGCAATTGTGGAGTCCTTGCCAGGGTATCCTGCTCCTCTCCCTTTCAAACTAGAAACCGGGCATGCTCATGTCCACTCTTTCTCATTGTATATACACTAGAGTAGAGTGTACTCACATATTGATATTGGACTTAGGTTGGGGATACATATTATTAATAATAAGTGATATATTTGAAGTTTCATACGTAAAATATTAAAATGGAAGTTAAGAATTAAGATTGATTAAACTAAATTGTTAATAAAAAATGAGTCTCGCTTCTTACAGATAATAAAGTGATAATTAATTATATTTAAAAGTATAACTAAAGATAAAAAGTTAATTTTACTATATTAAAATGAATAGTAAGTAGACTATTTTTACTAAATAAGATAAGTTTTAAAGGGTATCATTTATTTTAAAACACGTGTATCACTTATTTTCATATAGAGGTATATACTATATGTGTGGTGGATGTTTGTTAGTTATAGTAATGTATGTAGAAATTGGGACAGCTATATCGGAGTCGGAGAAGATGAAGCGGTTCAACTCTTTTACTATTTTGTGGAGTCTGAAGCCAATCCAGACAAGCATCCACTCATTATTTGGCTCGCTGGAGGACCCGGTTGTACCACTCTCCATGCCTTCTTTTTTACTATTATGTGTGCATTTAACACTTAATATATAAATCGTCTTCAATATTATATGTGCTCTCTTTTTTGCCAGCTGTTGGTACCAACTAGTTAGTTGATTTTCAATTTAGATCACTTAGGGGCTGTTTGGGAAAGCTTATTTACAAGGCTTTTAAGCTTATTAGCCTTAATAAGCTTAAAAAGCTTACAAAATTTTAAGCTTAATAAGCTTAAAAGCCTTGTAAATAAGCTTTCCCAAACATCCCATAAGTAACCGGTTCTTAAAGGTCCAATGCAAATCAAGTACAGGAAATGTATGGATAATGTACCAGCATTACAATTGGACCCAAATTCTTGGACAAAGGTCGATCACCCTAATATTTTTGTGTGCGTATCTAGCTAGTTCTTGTATTTTTCTTTTAATCTTCTAGCACTAAAACCCCTTATGGCCTGTTTTTATGGAAGGTGGCAAATGTGATATATTTGGAAGCACCAACAGTAACCGGATTTTCATATACAAAAACTCAGGAAGCCATGCGCTCAAGTGATACATTATCAGCTTCACAAACAACCTAATTTTTCAGAAAGGCAAGTCGATATTTATGAAATACAAACATATAGATACTATGGAACAATTCTTGTTGACGGGTATACTTATACTTGTAGTTCGTAAGGGATCATCCCAAGTTTTTAAATAATCCAATGTATGTTACTGGAATTTCTTATTCGGGAATTGTAATTCCTATAATTACCGAGGAGTTGTATAAAGGTATATATTGATTTTATAATTTTGTACTTCTATGTTGTTTAATAGTTTTTAAACTTCTAATTCAATATGTAAGCTTAACCGTACACATTGCAAAAAAAACTAAAATGCTCCACTATTTTCATCATTTTGAATTAGGTAACGACGAAGGATTACAACCCGTTGTAAACATTCAAGGAAGTATATCATAATTAATTTTGTGTTCGTTTCTTTAGGTATGAACGTGTTAATGAATTTTATAACACAAATCATACGTGACCATGTTAATGAAAAAATAGGGATACATCATGGGGAACCCGCTGACAGATAAAAGTGGTGATATAAACTCTAGGTTCAAATATGCTTATCACATGGGACTTATATGTGAAGAATTATATGAGGTACTTTAACATAAAAAGAAAATAAATTTTATTCATAGATTATAGTTTCTGAAATACACCAAGTGACACAAAGTCTAATTGGAAACTATATATAGTTAATTACTTGCATTTTAATATTCCTTTGGCAATCTGATAAATGTTTACATACCGAACTCGTGATCTCTAAAATGTCATTCGGAAACCCTTACCATCCAGATGACTTAGAAGTAAATTAAATAAAGCTAGCTAGGTTAATATATAGTTTCCAATTCATTATGGTTCCGTATAAATGGCTTCTTCAATTTGTAAAATATGTGCAGTCAACAAAATATAGTTGCAATGGGGAATATGCAGAAGCTAATTCTAACAATCTACTATGCATGTCAAATATTGATGAAGTTAACAAAGTAAGCACAGTTTTATTCATAACCGTTGCTTTCAATATCATTAGCCACACTGAAAAATGTTTCATTTTTAATGCTAGCGAGTTAAACACATAAACACTGAACATATTCTGGAACCGAACTGCGATAAAGTAACCGATTTGGTTAATGGTGGAAATCCGATAATTAGGGGAAATAAAAATTCCCACCATGAAAACCCAATTAAAATGTTTCGTACGCGGTCTTCCCTGAAGGATGCTATTTGTAGCGTAATTCTTACTCTTCTTTCTCAACGTTATATGTTTCTATCCCATTGATATTTTAGTATAACTGACAATATCCTTTTTTTAAACAGAACGACAAGTATAATTATGCCATTATTTGGGCTAATGATAAACAAGTTATGAAAGCACTCAATATACGAGAGGTATGACGATCAATAACTAGCTATAGGAAAAAATAGCCATTTCATTCATTTAAGTACATGATTAATAAAATATATACTTTTTAAACTATAATAAAAAATAGCCATTTCATTTATTTTAGTACATGATTAATAAAATATATACTTTTTAAACTATATGATATTGCCGATAGGGAACCGTACGTGAAGGAGGAATTGTTATGTAAGTTGGACATGATTTACAACTATGGTAATGCCATCATATGAATTTGATGTCCTTTCTAGTGTTGTTTATCATGAAAAGCTAAGTAAGAGAAACTGCCGAGCTTTGATTTTCAGGCATTAAAGATTCTTTCGGTATCCCTTGGTTTGCACTTGGGTACCCCCTATATTATGCATAATAATGATATATACATATAAACTTAAATGATAAATAACATATTACTCTAAATAATTTCTTCATCTATAGTAGTTGAATTCTTTTTCATGAAATAGCGGAGATCATGACTTGAGGGTTCCACATTTGGGCACACGTAATTGGATAGACTCTCTTAATTTGACGATTACTAATAGCAATTGGGATGCTAATGGTAAAGAGACAGCTGGATATAAAACCACTTATGCCCGTAATAACTATACTTTAGTATTTGCAACCGTAAAGGTACAACATACAATTCTACGTTTGTATATGAAAACGACATGAAAATAGTTGATGGTGTGTTGGTTGTGCAGGGAGCAGAGCTCCTGAGTCCAAACCTCAAAAAATGTTTTGAAATGGTTTGCTTATTTAAACCAGATGTTCCATTAAATTTTCTCAACTCACTCGACAATGTTTTCTAGACATGGTTCCTAAAGTATAAAAAAGAAGCTTTTCAAGATATCATCTATCTAAATCTATAGTCTCAATTCCACCAAGTAAAAAGTGATTATTTAAACCGACTGAGCAGACAAACAGAGATGTATTCAACTTTCATGTCCACTTCTTTCGGCATTTTTATTTTAGCGTAATATCTTTGTTGCTCCATAATATACCACTTTGAGAGTGTTTAAGGATTGCAATTTAGAGTGGATTATTAAATTTCAAAATTTTTGAAATTTCAAAATTAGCGTCCAGCAAAAAGCTGTAGAAAAAGCAATTAATTGCAATTTGAGCATCCAAAACAAGTTTTTGGTGAAGTAGTATTTATTAAAACTTATTATTTTCATTTTATTTATTAACTAAATAAATAATCAAGTGATTATCCATATTTAAAACATACAATCTACTTTCAACAAATAATTCCAGATACACTTAATCCATAGAGGAATCTTATGATTCTTCAAATCAAGTTCCAATTCTGGTGTTAGGTTAAAAGGATTTTCATATATCAAGTCGAAACTTTCTCATCCAGTTCTTGAGCCATGGAGAAAAAAGTAGCAATATTTATGTTGGAGAGACAGATTACACGTCAGCATATTACAAAGCTTAATTATATGTTAACGTCTCCTGATCTTTGATGATTGAGCCGCCATCTGGTTTCCTTACGTGTGAACCTAATTCTTCAGTCGAAGGCAACGCCCACCCACCCCTTATTGGCTCATCTAACCCTACAAAGTGAACGTTAACAAAAATATTTTCTCAAACTCATACTAGACCAAATCCATGTTGGTCATAATCTAAAATAGACTAGATAAATGGTGTTTCATTCTTTAGACTTTTTTATAACATCGATGGTTCCTTACAACTTAAGGGACTGTCTGTGTTATAAGTATTAAAGGACAATCTGTGTAGTCAATGGGCAAAACGCTACTTCAAAACAAAACACAAAGACGATTTATTTATGTAAATAAAAATCTGAGATGACATTTGTCATAAGAAAATTATAATATGGCAACTAATAAATACCTTGATGAGCTGGAGGTAGATGCTTTCTAGCTTTTCCTTTCCAAGCTTCTTCAAAACCACCAATCTCATCTGACCAAAACCAGCATATATTATTAATCAATTCATTCTAAATGCATGCATTTTGATGCACCAAAACATACCTTCATTAATGTTGTGTAACACTTGCATTGTCTCCACCTCACCATCTGATTTCAGATTCCTTGAAATCGTATGCCCCTAAGAAACACATAAAATTAATTGCACTACAAATGGGTCAAATCACAAAATTTAAAATTAAGATTAAATAACCATTACCTTGTCATGAATTCCCCTTGAAAGTCTATGAGCTGCTTGTCCTGTAACTGAATCAGCTTCTTTATATTCTTCAAATCTCAACTGAAATCCCACAATATCAAACCCATAAAAAATTTAAAATAAATATATTATTTTTTAAAACGTTGAAATTACTCACTCCATCACTACCGGTCCTTTTGGTCATAGAAGAAGTATGATAAGCTCCATTAGAACCACCATAGGTAACACTAGAGCTTTGATAACTGAAACTATGACCTTGAGGTTCATCATTCATCATCCTAAATTTATTCTCAAATTGTTCTCTACCTGCAATTACATATATTTCAACATTGGAATAATGATAATCATCCCAAAAAGTTGTGTTCATAGATAATAAAAAAATCCAAAAGTAGCAATTTTTACCAAAAAAAAGTGGTCATTTTTTAATTGATAATTTTAAGGTCAATTTGGTATAATGATAATCATCCCAAAAAGTTGTGTTCATCGATAATAAAAAACAAATAACAGCAAATTACCTTGAAATTGTTCATCAGGATGCTGAATATAAGGTTGTATCTTACTATTTTCACCATCATTTTCATCATCAGAATTTATTTCTTCAATAATAGGTCCTCTTGAATTATCTGTAACTGAAGATCTGTTTTCATGAATTCTAGGTATCTGTTCATTCATGAAAGAACTTGGTCTTGGCCCAAAGAAGCTTGACCCGAATTGGTTGAAGTCCATGAAAGGACTCCCAGTTGGGCCCATTGGGCCAGATGAGAACATTCCACCAAACGGGCGAGTAAAAAACGGGTCATCAAAAGGGTCCTGTCCTCCAAAAAAGTTGGGAATACCACCAAAATCAGCAAACGGGTCAGGAAAACCCAAGAATGGATTACCTCTTCCTCTGCCACCCTGCATCTTTTTTAAACTACTTTCCTGTAATATGTCAAAAGAAATAATAAAATGTTTCATTATGTTTTTAGAACTATCAGGAGAAATTGCATTTGTTGGCATCTAATTAGTCTATAAGTTTTAGTTTCGTATGGCTTAAACTCGCAAAAATATACCCTTTTATCTGAATTTTAACGTTATAAAGTGTTGATCTTGTTACTGATGCATGTAGCAGGTAAATCACCTCATTTTAATGCATCAGCTAGCAATTTTACATAGCTTATAAACTACAACAATAGATATGTTCATATGCTATCAATAAACATTTTTATTATTTTTTATTTATTTAATTAACAATAACAATAAATTATGCTTTACACACTAAATATTCATGATTGCTCCAACTATACAATACAAGCACCTAAATAAAATTGAAGTATTACTGTATTAGTAACCGGTTATAAGAATTTAGCAGATTTGATCATTAAGGAGTTACAAATTTAAATTTCCAATTTCTGGCAATTAAGATTAAAGCATCTATTTCCTAAAATTCATAAACATGAAATCCACCTCATGTAGATAAGCATATAAACACAATATCGATTTTGTTAATTTAACGAGACCTAATTTTCGAAACTGATTGTAAAAGTTAAACACGATTTAGAACGGACGTAAATTATAAACCCTAGAGTGATACCTTTGGAGGAAATCGATCGGTTTTAAATGACGAATATCGGAAATTTTAGAGCTTATTGCGATGGAACTGAGTTTATGGTAGCGTTTTGAGGTCGGTTAAACAACTTACGTTCGAGAGGAGATGGGCAGTGAGATGAACGGCAACAGAGGTTTCTAGAATTCTATTACGGGGCTATATCTCTAAACTTTAGCTTACACCATAATTTTTAATTTATGATATTTAAATAAGTGACACACTTTTCATTTTAAGGTGTATCAAAATAAGTGATACATTTTAAAAAAATTTCTTATTTGGTAAAAGTAGTGAAATACATACCCACTAACTATCCACTTTAATAAAGTAAAATTACCCTTATACCCTTACTTTTACCTTTAAAACTCATTAATATCACTTTATTCAAGAAAAGTGGGACTCATTCTCCACTAAGGGGGTGTTTGGGAAAGCTTATTTAGAGGGGCTTATGACTTATAAGCTTATATAAGCCTTAATAATCCCTTTTTAAAAGGATTATTAAGGCTTATATAAGCTCATAAGCCATAAGCGCCTTTAAATAAACTTTCCCAAACACCCCTAACTATATACTTTAATCTATTTTAATCTCTATTTTAATCTTTTACCTCAAAAAACGTGTAAGCTAATTTATGTCACTTATTTTGATACGAAGAAAATACTATACTTTTATATTTATATGCTATATAGAAATATTTGTACAGTATATCACAAACATAAAAGATATTGTATACAAACTAATTCCTTTTTGACTAATGTTTCTAAAGTTACATGTAAGAGGAGTGGGTATGGTATCTCAACCTAAATGTCTACCTCGGTCTCACATTATCATTTCACATTTTACATTCAAAACCCTAAATATTTCTTTTACCATAACTCAACCCTTTTTTTTCATTTATAAAAACAATATAATATTTTATTAAAAAAAAATTACAAACACCAGGGAAAAAAACACAATAAAAATTTAAAACACACATTGAAAAATAAAAAACACCGTTCACCAATATGTAAATATTCATCAAGTGAATCAATTGTTATATCATAAGCCAATTGACGAACATAAGTGTCATCGTTAACTTCAAATGCATGACCATCGTCATTTGAAAGTAGTTTTGTGTGGGAAATATGGTGTATAATGGTCTAAAAATGTGGCGTGAAAAAAAATAAAAGAGTATTATGGTATTTATAAAAAGTTTATTATTATTTTTTTTTAAAAAAAAGAAGAAAAATTCAACAAACTCTTGCGTGTCTCCTCTATTCATCCACATCCTACTTCAATTGATTTATTCCACATTGTAGGTGTAATTAACAATGAACATTAGTAGTATATGTCTAAAAAGTTATATGAACATTAGTAGCATATGTCTAAAAAGTAAGAAAGTGATAACAACAACATTTAAAACTGTCATTAAAATGTTCATATATAAGGAATTGTCATTAATCAATAAGTAATGAGGTATATCACCTCTCCGGAGCGATAAACACGAAGTAGGAACGAAACGAATTAAACGGAACGCATGGGACGAAACACTCCGGACGGAGTAGGAAAACGACAAAGAATGCTTACATTCCCGAGGGCGGGTAGCGTACCGGCTTTTCAGGAAAACACTCCGTGCGCATTTAATGCAAAGCGGCGTGCAGGGAAAGTCCGCAAGATTATCCGTCAGACAAAAGGTTGGACCGTTATCTATTGACCAGCGGATCCGGAGCGGTATGGGAGGTACTTTTAACCCATCATCCCGCTCAATCCTTCCGTACGAATTCCCGCCTAAACTAATCGGCTATATATTCGGTACTTAGTAAACCGCAAAGGTACACATTAGCATTCAACACTCGCATTTAATACGATTCACACTTAATACTATCTTAAAGACCTCACGTCGTAAACACAATCTAACTTGAGCGTCGGAGTGTTCTCACGAGGATCACCCGGAGCAACTGGCGTAGAGCTTCGGTTGTTTGCAGGATACCATCTGGAGGTTTCGTCTCACGCCGCTCCGGAGGAACTCGGTTACAACATTTGGCGCCATCCGTGGGACCATGAACAAAATAGTTCTCGAATCGACACCGAAAGGAGGGGATCGATCTCCCATGCCGCCAAGAGATGATCCCACTCCTCCTTTTTCCGCATCCGCTGTTGTCAACGCAACAGTATGCCCACCCCCTTCCGGGGCAAGGAAAGACGAGCCCTCGAAAGAAGAAATCGAAGAATTCAGACTCTTTTGCAAGTTCAGGAAGTTGCGAGACCAAGAGAAAAGCCGGAGAAGGCCAACGGAGGGAATGAGTGGAGTCAGGAGAACTCTAACTTATTCCAGTGAAGAGTCTACCCAGGAGGAATCTGCGGAGGAGGTTTATAAAGAAAAAACTCCTCCCGTTCAAACTCGAAGTCAGGAGCCTGGAAGAGAAAGAAGGAGAGAACGAACTCCGGAGAAAAGAAGAAAACAAACTCCGGAAAGAAGGAGAGAATGAACTCCGGAGAGGAGAAGGGAACGAACTCCTGAAGAAGGAAGAGAAGGGTCCGCCCTGCAACACTCCTCGATATCTCGGAGTTTCCGGTCTCCGTTCACTGACGATATCAACGAAATACCAATTCCTTCAGGCCTCAAGGGTGCGCGAGTCAAATCTTACGACGGGACGGGGGATCCAGATGATCATGTGGCAAGCTTCCGATGGGCCATAAAAATGATACCAATGGACCATAAAAATGATACCAATGGACCATAAAAATGATACCAATGGACCATAAAAATGATCATCTCGGTGTTTGTTCTTCGCAGGAACCTTGGAAGGTTCGGCTCGATACTGGTTGTCCATCTTTCCGCAAAGAAACATAGCTAGTTTCGAGGAACTCGTTACTCAGTTCAGCCACAACTTCATACAGCAGAAGAAATACCAACAAAAGTCTCAATCCATCATGGCTTGCAGACAGCGAGAAGGAGAATCCAACAAGTTGTACTTCAAAAGGTTTAACGAACAGAGCAGGAAGATGCCTGTCCGGGAAGATTCGCTCATAATAGCAGCCTTCACGTACGGTCTCCGAGAGGGTGAGTTATTTCGAGAGCTGTCGAAAATAGATTTTGTTGAGGCTGACGATATGATCCACATGGTGAACAAGGCGTTAAAACAGGAAGAGGAGAGTGCAGAGAAGCTCCGCTTTGAAGCTCAAGAAAAAAAAGGAGCTTCCGGGTCAAGTTCGTACAAGGTAAGTGAAAGGGGAAGGGTACCTCACAGACCTTTGACGGGAGGAAGGTCTCCGTATAAAGGACGATATAATGAGGGGAATTCGGTCCCAAAAAATACCGCTCGCATCGCCAAGAAACATATACGGCGAATGAATTACGAAAGCCTGCTGAAGGAAGGGGCGCAAGGAAACGATACCCCAATGATTATTTGTGATTTTCACAAAATGATGGGTCATACCACCGCCACATGTAAAAGCTTTAAGAGGGAAAAAGAAGCCCAAGGAAGAAGACGAGCAGAGGTAACAGTGGCCGAACCTCCCGCAAAGAACGCTGCGGCAACTTACAACGCAGAAATACTGATGGTAGAAGAAGCATTCGTTACAGAGGGAAGATATTCTCCCCGCTCGCAGCCAAAAAAGAGGAAAGAAACATCGATAGAGTTTGGAAGGGGGGATCCGATACCTGATGGGTATGTAGGGACGGAGCCCCTCGTAATTTGTGGAGTCATCGCCAAGACGATGGTAAGAAGAATCTACGTACACACAAGGAGTTCGGCGAACATCATGTATGAACATTGTTTCGCAAAGTTCGCTCCGGACGTTAAAGCTTTACTCAAGCCAGCTGGCGCCTCGGTTCTGGGATTCTCCGGTCAGCCCGTATGGCCCGGAGGGAAGATCTATCTTCCTCTAATGTTGACAGATTGGGAGGGACCACGAAGCAAAACTATCTTAGCCGAGTTCATTGTCATAAAAGCCCCTTTGCGATACAATACGATACTAGGGCGTACGGGCATGTATCAGTTGCAGGTAGTTCATTCCACTGTCCACGATTTGCTTAAGTTCCCGTCGGAACACGGAATGATCACCGTCCGAAGCATGCCCATGCCTCCGTTGGAATGCAACAGCGTAACTCATCATGATAGATGGGTGGTACAGGAAGAGGTTCACGTCGTGGTTAACCCGGAATATCCCGACACAACGATGCGAATCGGGGGAGACCTCCCCTCAAAGCTAAAGGAAGAATTGGAGACGTTGCTTAAAAAGTACAAGCGTGTATTTGCCTGGGAGCCGAAGGATATGACCGGGGTCTCCCGAGAAGTGGCAGAGCATCGTCTGGGGTTAAATCCAGCCTTCCCTCCGGTGAAACAAGCGAAGAGGGGAATGGCCCTAGACAGAAACGAAGTAGTGAACAAAGAAGTGAATGACTTGGTGGCAGCAGGAGTGCCGCGCAGCACTCAATACCCGGAGTGGGTGGCCAATCCAGTTCTGGTGAAAAAAGGGGACGGTACTATGCGCATGTGCGTGGATTTCAAAGACCTCAATAAAGCATGCCCAAAGGACAGCTACCCCCTTCCAGAGATAGAGCAGAAGGTGGAATCGTTGGGAGGATACCGGTGGAAATCATTCCTGGATGCGTATAAGGGATACCACCAGGTTCAGATGGCTCGGGAGGATGAGGAAAAGACGGTCTTCCATACGGCGAAGGGAACGTATTGTTACGTCAAGATGCCTTTTGGCCTCCGGAATGCCGGAGCAACATACCAGCGGTTAGTAAACAAAGCCTTCGAGAAGTAGGCCGGAAGGAACTTGGAGGTATACGTCGATGATATGGTCATAAAACGCAAGGAGGATGATAATATACTCAGTGACATAGAAGAAACCTTGTTGCAACTAATAAAGATCAATATGAAGTTGAACCCCAAGAAATGCTCCTTCGGTATGAGCAAAGGGAAGTTCTTAGGTCACGTGGTAACGATGCAGGGAATCCAAGCCAATCCGGACAAAGTCGAAGGCTTGATAAGGATGGATACCCCGCGAACGATGAAGGATGTACAGAGGCTGAACGGGAAGTTAGCTGCGCTGGGACGATTCCTCGCTAAAACGACAGAGAAGGCTATCCCTTTCTTCAAAATCCTCCACGGTTGTACAAAAAAAGGGAAGGTCGAATGGACGAATGAAGCGGAGGAAGCTCTTCTGAAACTAAGGCAGCACTTGAAGACACCCCCGACTATGGCTAGCCCGGTACAGGGGGAACCCCTCATTATGTATCTATCCACCAATGCAGAAGCGGTCAGTTCAGTACTCATCGCGGAAAGAGAAGGAAAGCAGGTTCCCGTATACTTCATAAGCAGAGCCTTACATGGAGCAGAACTTAATTATTCAATAATAGAAAAGCTCATCTTGTCACTGGTGTACTCCGTCAGGTGTTTAAAAAGATATTTCCAGGCACACACAGTCAAGGTGCTAACAAATCAACCGATCAGAAATATACTTCTCCAACCAGAACGATCCGAAAGAATGACGAAGTGGGCGATTGAACTACGGGAACATGATATAACGTTCAAGCCTCGGATAAGTATCAAATGCCAAGCTCTAGCCGATTTCCTGGTGGAAATACCAGATGAAGAGCACACTTTGGTGGCAGAAGAAGGAAGAAGCAGAGATCCTACGTTGCGTACTGTCGACACTACGAAACCTAAGAATAATGTATGGACGATGCATACGGACGGAGCGACAGGAAGAGATGGTTGTGGCACCGGTATTATCATCACCGGGCCTAATGAAGAGCGAATAACTTATGCCCTCAGTTTCGACTTCAGATGTTCAAAGTATGGGAATAGAAGTTCTCGAAACCTTCACAGACTCCATGTTGGTGGTTAATTAGATCAAAGGAACGTACGAAGCAAAAGAGATCCATATGCAGAAGTACTTGAGCAGAGCAAGAAAGGCTATGGAAAGCTTCTGTACATTCAATATCACTCAGGTGCCGCAGACGAAGAACAAGGAGGCCGATGCGTTGAGTAAGTTAGCTTCAATGTTATATGATCATCTTGAAGGAATTATGTGCACAGTTGGTCAACCTATGATGATACATCCATGCCTACGAAACACTTAAGGGTCACACTGGTGAGTGCAAGTAATACGAACAAGTTATGCAACGATACTACGAAGAGGAATGATTCATAATAGTCATTATGAATCAATTAAGTATTAAGTTAAGTACAACTTATTACTAGATTAGTTTAACTAACTAATTAATACAAGTAGTTGTACATTTACTAGTTAAGTAAATATACAATGTGTTAGTTATATATTATCCATGATATGATTTAAAGCTATTAAATCATATAGTAATTGGATAATATTATTGTATAAATTATATAAAGATTATTATATAATTTACTATTAAAAGTATAAATACAAGTGTATAATTTCGTGTATATGGTTACCGAAATTATAGTGTGTTAATACTAGATATTTGATAGTTAAGTGCAATGATAATAAACTAGTTAAAACTATAAGAGATGGAAGTGTAAAAAGGAAGTTTAATTAAGAAGTTAATCTTAATTAAACTAGAAGGGTTTTAAGTGTAACATCTTCTATTATAAATAGAAGGCTTATGCTAAACCCTAGAGGTGACTTCATTACACCCTAATCACGAAATCCCTTGCCTCCTTCCTCCCCACGATCGGCCGAACACAACCCCAGGAACACAAGTCTTGTGTTCTTCGTGTTCTTCGTTCGTTCTTCGTGTTCTTCGAGTTTCGAAGATCAAGATCGAAGCAAGTGATCATCTAGAGGATCGTTCATCGTGTTCATCATCAGTGGAATTATCTTAAGCATTAACCTAAGGTATGTTTCATGGAACACATCTTCTTCTTCTCCTCTTGTTCGAAGTCGAACCAAGAACCCTAGGGTTCTTGGTAGTAGTCGACGAACACACACAAGTATGTGTGTGTGTGTTCGAGTTCTTCGTACAAGGTTTCTTTCTTGTTAACCTAATCTAGTTTTCCAACATCCCAATCCTTTAGGATTTAAGGATTAGGTTTAATCCCAGTTCCGCATTTAGGGATTAAATCAGCCAGTAAGTTTAAACCGGTCAAGAACAAGTTCATGTTCTTCGTCAGCAAGGTTCGAACTCGTGTACTAGGTGGTCGACCCAAGTGGTTGATCAGTCGCATGGTGCGTAGTAAATCCCTACAGTGGTATCAGAGCGTTGGTTTAGAAATCTAGACTAGATTAACAAAGGTTGTTTGTTTATTTTATTTACAAGTTTTTTTTGTTTCAAGTTTTTCTTCTTTCTTCTTCATATTTTTCGAAAAAGGGGAAGAAACCCTAGGACCAAGAACATTAAACTAGTCTAAGTTTAATTGGTCAAGAAGGTTTCTAGAAAACCCTAGCAAATTTTCGAAACCCTAGAAAGAACCCTAGGATCAAGTATGTTAAACAAGATATGTTTAATTGATCAAAAGGATTCTTTCCATAATCCCTTGAATTTTCGTGACTTAGGAAAACCCTAGGATCAAGTATGTTAAACAAGTTTTGTTTAATTGATCAAAAGGATTCTTTCCTAATCCCTTAGAGATTTCGAAATCTAGGAGGAAACTTGGACACCAAGTATGTTAAACTAGCCTAGTTTAATTGGTGGAAAAGTTTCTTAGTGTTAAGATTTTCGAAAACCCTAAAGAACCCTAGAACATTAAACTAGTTTAAGTTTAATGGTTTAAAAGTATTAATTAGGATAATAATCTAAAACCTAGTTAATTAGACAAGTTTGTGTCTAAAAGGTTTAAATTATTATTTTGATAGATTTATTAAAGCTAGTTCTTTAAACCTAGTAATTTAGACAAAGTTTATTGTCTATAAGGTTTAAATTAAAGAGTTTAAATAAATTTATTAAAAGTTATAATCTATCTTAGAATTTAAACAAAGTTTATTGTTTAAAAGGATTGATTAAAATTAATCTTTTAATTAAAATAATGTCTTTGATCAAGAAAGTCAAAACCCTAGTTTTGATTGATGAAAAGCAAGATTAGGGTTCATCTAATTAATTTAAGGAATTGATAAAGAAGATGTTAATTTTTAAGTTCTAAAATTAACAAGATGTATTTAATTGTTTATGTATATGTATTTAAATTTTCGGAAATTTTTTAATAATTAAATAAAATTGAATTTTAAAAGAAGTAATAAGTTTATACACAATTTAATTAGTTCAAGTTAAAATGTACATGTATAAGCTAGATGTAATATTCTTATTAGAATGTTACAAGTTTGTTATTATAAATATACATATATACACGAACATATACATTAAATACAAGTTAAAATGGAACAATTAAAAAGGGTAATGTTATTTTGATCTTTGAAAGATAATATTATAATTAGTTATTGTATAAGTTATAATATAATTAAAACTAGAAAGTACAAAGTTATGATTTCATTATAACTAGAAATTGTACAAGTTGAAATTATATGATTAACTAGAAATATACAAAGTTATATATATATATATATATATATATATATATATATATATATATATATATATATATATATATATATATATATATATATATATATATATATATATATATATATATATATATATATATATATATATATATATATATATATTAAGATGTATAAAAGTTATGAATTATTATAACTAGATAATTATACAAGTATAACATAAGTATTTTACAAGTTATGTAAATATACTAGATTAATGATCAAGTATAAATAACAAGAACCTATATTTAACTAGTTAAGTTAAATATAAGAAATGTTTAAACAAACTAAGGAATTATTATATATAGTTTTTATATAATAGGTTTATTAGTTTCACCAAGTATAAACCGGTGATTGTGTTAGCTTAAGTTTCATCATAGTTGTTGAAGCTAGTGGGAGCTACACAAGAAAATCACAAAGTTTATAAGTGTGTTGTTAATGCATAAGTTATGGTCGAATTTAATAAGTAAGAAATAAATGTTTAATTTCATTATTAGACATATGAAAAACTAGGTGTGTTAAACTAAGTTTATGTTTCAAGTTCATGAATCATAAAAGTTTTAAAAGTTTAACATAAGTTTATAAGTTTTTCAAGTAATATAAAACAAGTAAGTTTTATTAGAAATAAGGTTTCTCACAAAACCTAGTAAAACGTTTTGTACACCTCGTTTTAGGTATGCATGTAAAATCGTGTGAATTCTTGAAACTATAAGTTTTAAAGAATAGTTCTTATGTTTAAAGAAGGTGTCTTGGAGAACCATTCAATTCACAAGTCACACATTTTTTTTAAACAAGGATTAAGATTGGAATAAAAGTTTAAGTTTAGTTTTAAGACTTAAGCAAACCCAAGAAAATCTTATATCGAAGTACTATCCACCTAATGGAACACCTCACTTGTTAAACGATATTCATATTGTAAGGATAAAGAACCTTAGATATGGATTCAAATCATTGCAAGTGTTAGGGTGCGTAAGGTTCTGTGATAATCGGGAGTCCCGGCGCAGAGCATCACACTGTCTTAGATGGTCTGATCTACTTTGGTGATAATCGGGAGTCCTGGCCCAAAAAGTACTTGAGTAAAATAAACATACTAGACTTTATTACTAACTTGGAAATGTACAATTAGATTGTACAAAGTTGTAATAAGTTATAAGTCTAAAGATTCTACGACCCCTAGGAATCGTGTCAAGTCTTGATACGATCGGTAAGGAAGTTACCTACCAGAAATAGCATGTCTCGTCGGGAAGTGCCCAAACCTTGCGGCGAAAATGTGATATATGGATCCTAGGCCTAAATTATTAATTATGGGTTTATAATATATTTTAGAGAATGTTTATTGATGATTACTAATTAAACTGGGTTTGATTTGTAGATGGCAGCAACAAATGTGATTGCGACAACAAGTACCAACAATCTCTCACTTCGCTCAATCCTCGAAAAAGACAAGTTGACTGGGTCAAAATTTCTCAACTGGGAGCGCAATCTTCGTATTGTTAGGGTAGAAAACCCGGTCAAACCTATTACTTTGTGAATCTGATGACATAAGGAATATATAAGTTTAACTTATATAAATAATCTTAGTGAAAATCGTCTCATACCGAGTTGGTCGGTATCTGGTCATACTGAGTTGGTCAGTATGAGGTGATACCGAGTTCACGGACCGAGCTCCACATACTGAGTTAGTCGGTATAGCTCAGTCTCATACCGAGTTAGTCGGTATAGCTCAGTCATACTGAGTACACGGACCGACCAGTCCATGAATGGTGCATTCCTTGTCTGAGTAATGAATCAAATCCCTTTAATCAAGGGATGCACTTATTAGAATTGGGAGTTACATATAGAATAGGGTTAATTGTAAAACCTCTATACATTATAAATAGAGGTTTAGTCTTTAGTTTTTAAGTATCCTTTTGGATCCCGGTTGATCATTTGTGTGGATCACCGGTAACCCAATTCTAAATGTAACACTTTGTGGAGTGTTCTTGGTTATTCCGCAACCAAGAACACATTTTATACGTTTGTGGTTAATAAGAATAATCGTATGACGTATATGATCTTGTCTTTGTCGATGTTATTAACAATATTGGGGTTCGTTGTGACCTAACAACTGGTATCAGAGCGGTTCAAAGTTATCTACAACTTTGATGATCTTATAACCCTATATATTGTTGAAGATCAAGTCTTTTCATAAAGAAGAACTATGCGGAATTTTTGTCATATTCTGCGCACGGGTAGAAGAAATATCGGATCTCCTTCGTTAATGGTCGAATCTGTGTGAAATTTGAACAGGAGGTTCTCAACACACAGACACAATCTGACCGTTCAGAATTGCAATTCGAGTTTCTGGTAGAGAGTTATGTATGGCGCAAAAAGTCAGATTCTATGCTTTTTATTCCTTACTTTCTGGGCAGCCATGGTAGAAAAATCAAATCTCTTTCTTCAACCTTCGAATAAGCGTGAAATTTGGACAGAAGGTTCACCATAATGTGTTTAACGTTTTCACCGTTCAGATCTTCAAAAGGAATCATTTATTGAGAGATATATATTTTTGAATATTATTGACGAATATTTATGGTATGTTTTTAATTCTGCACAACTCTGTTAAAACGGCTATTGTATCTTTTGTAACCGTTGGATTTTCACAAATTTTGGATATTATATCCATAACTCATACATGTACTCGGTATCAAAATTTCATACTGATCAGAAACGTATACTAAGAGATACATATTTTCAAAGTTGACGCTTTTCTGATACCGACTGTCTCATACTGAGTGGTCAGTATGAGACTGCTGTGATCGTTTCAACCGTTGGATCAATATGATTTTTGGATATGATGTCGAAGACAGCTATATGTATGTCGTGTAAAAAAAATTATAATGATCAGAAGATTCTACATGGAGATATGATTTTTTGAAGTTGCTGCAAAAT
The DNA here is from genome assembly GCA_963853835.1 of Calendula officinalis. Taxonomy (NCBI): domain Eukaryota; kingdom Viridiplantae; phylum Streptophyta; class Magnoliopsida; order Asterales; family Asteraceae; genus Calendula; species Calendula officinalis. Next base: position 49,540,952 of record OY970823.1, read on the forward strand.
TAGAGAAACGAAATTCTGAAAGCTGAATTTTACAAGTGAGTATTTTTCACATGTTTTTTCTCTTTATAATCTTATAAAATCATCTTAAACTGAGGAAATCCATAAGTTGATTGATTCTTTGGTGGGGTTTCAAGTCAAAGATAAAATATACCGAACGGTTTAAGGTGAAAGTATATGATTCAGGGGGAGAAAAACTCAATGCGATATATATTTTCTCTTAATATGAAGCGAAATTTCTTAAAGCTAAAGTGTTCATACTAAGTTATTCTAGGGGGTACATGTCACATATTATTTTACAATCATTTGAATCGTTCCAAACTGAGGAAATCTACTAGTTGAATGATTCTTGGGATATGTTTCATTTCAACTCAAATATACCGGACAGTTTAAGGAGGAGTCAATGATCGTGGGGGAGAAAAGTTAATGTGACATATATATTCTTCAAGTACTTAGTGAATAAAGAATATGAAAAGATCTCAAAAAGAAGACCATACAAGACAAGATCGTTATTATTTATTAGGTTAAACATATTCATTTGTTATCATCAGATAGGGGGAGATTGTTAGGGTAGAAAACCCGGTCAAACCTATTACTTTGTGAATCTGATGAACAAAGGAATATATAAGTTTAACTTATATAAATAATCTTAGTGAAACTCGTCTCATACCGAGTTGGTCGGTATCTGGTCATACTGAGTTGGTCAGTATGAGGTGATACCGAGTTCACGGACCGAGCTCCACATACCGAGTTAGTCGGTATAGCTCAGTCTCATACCGAGTTAGTCGGTATAGCTCAGTCATACTGAGTACACGGACCGACCAGTCCGTGAATGGTGCATTCCTTATCTGAGTAATGAATCAAATCCCTTTAATCAAGGGATGCACTTATTAGAATTGGGAGTTACATATAGAATAGGGTTAACTGTAAAACCTCTATACATTATAAATAGAGGTTTAGTCTTTAGTTTTTAAGTATCCTTTTGGATCCCGGTTGATCATTTGTGTGGATCACCGGTAACCCAATTCTAAATGTAACACTTTGTGGAGTGTTCTTGGTTATTCCGCAACCAAGAACACATTTTATACGTTTGTGCTTAATAAGAATAATCGTATGACGTATATGATCTTGTCTTTATCGATGTTATTAACAACATTGGGGTTCGTTGTGACCTAACGCGTATTGTGCTCAGGCATGAGAGAAAGTGGTATGTTTTGGAGAGAGCAGTACCGAACACCCCTGCTGTTAATGCCAGAGCTGAAACGAGGCAAGCTTATGATAAACATGTCAGTGATGCACTTGATGTGAGCTGTTTAATGCTAGCCACCATGAGTCCTGAGTTACAAGCGGGACTTATGGATGTGCCTGCATTTGAGATGATCCAGCAACTTAGGGATTCATTTCAAGAGCAAGCTCGCACCGAGAGGTTTGACATCAATCGAGCCTTCAACTCTTGCAAGATGGTTAAAGGAACGCCAGTGAGTGCCCACGTCATGAAAATGAAGGGACACATGGATCACCTCGCTAGACTTGGTCACCCCATACCGTTGCAAATGGCAACAGATACTATACTCAACTCGTTGTCTGATGACTACAAGTCTTTTGTGGTCAACTACAACATGCATAATATGGAGAAATCCATTGCTGAGCTACATTCCATGCTCAAGACATCTGAGTTGAGTTTAGGGACCAAATCTAAGGACGTTCTCTTGATTGGTAACGGCGGTGGCAGTGCGAAGAAGAGAAAAGGGCATGGTGGTAAAGGAAAGGGTAAAACCTATCCTAACCAAGGAGTGCCAAATGGTAAAGGTGTCAAACAAAAGGTCAAGAAGGTTAAGCCTAACACTGCGAGGACCGAGAACCGGAGCTTCAAGTGTGGTGAGGCTGTGCATTGGAAAAGAAATTGTCCAAAGGGTGCAAGTGGTAGTGGAGGAAACACAAGTTCCTCAGGTAACACAACCAGACTTCTTAAATCACTTTAAGATACTTGTAAAGTACATTACGAGTAATCTAACTTTTGCAATCGTTTATTGCAGGAGGAGATGGAAAGTGATAGTGACCGGCATGAGATGGTGATGATCCCACGAGCACCAAGTTTTATAATTCAGTATTTTGTGGATTCGTTTTAAACAATTTTACTTTATTGTTTGGATAATTTTATTTTATGTTAAAACAAGTTTTATTTTGGTTTAAATAAATTTCGAATCCATGGTTGAATTATATTGTGTGCATGTGTGATAATTATACTAGTCAAGGTTTATGACTAGATTGTAAGTCAAGTTTTGATTTACTTATATTTCATGTTTTATATATATTTGTTTGATTGTTGTATAAATAATGTCTTGATAGCTCAAGGTATTTAGATGCTAGTAATTAGAAAGTTTTTCTAATGAAAGTGTTTAAAAGTTTTATGGAAGCATAAGGTTTAATAGTTATTGAACTTAGTTAAAACATCTTAAGTAATAGTCATTACTTATAGAAAGTTTTAAATTATTAGTATTAATATAGTATGATTATATTGGATATAATCAAGATAGACTCTAAAGAGTATTATTACAAGTCTTTCATACTTGTAGTAAAGGATTTAATGAAGTCATAAATCCCTAATAGGAATAATTGGATATTCGCATAATCCAAGTAAAATGACTTAGACATTAAATGACTCTTAAAAAAGGACATAACTATATTAAAGTATTTAAGAATCAAAAGGTATTATTGCAAGTCTTTTATACTTGTAATAAATACAATATTTAATCAAGTCATAATTCCCTAATAGGAATAATGGATATTTGAGAAATCCAAGAAATGACTTTGGCATTAAATAAAGTTCTTAAAAGAATACTAATGTGTTTAAGAATTGATAGTATCATTCCAAGTGTTTTATACTTACTAGATACAGTAATCAATAAAGATCACAATTCCCTAAACAGGAATGTTGGATATTTGCAAAATCCAAAGGATGATCTTGATTGTTGATAGAATTCTTAAAAGATTGAACTACAAGTTATTGACTAGGTCAAAGTAGTAGTTTAAGAGATGCTTAAGTTCCATAAAAGAAAGTGGGAGCTAAGACTAACGTAATTCATTAAAGATGTTAGTGAATTCAGTAAGTTAGTAAGACATTAACAACAAGGTTTTACCAAGTCGTTAGCCAAAGAGTTAAGAGAAATAATAAATGATCGTTGATTAGATTATTGCAAACCTAATAGCGTGATCACAAGTCTTGTGATTAATTATTGCATATCTAATAGGTTGTTAACACTTCAGTGGATAACACAATCATTTAAGGAAATTTCTCTAACTAGTAAGAATATCTACAAATCAAGTAACTAAAAGAGGCTTTAGTTGTAAGGATGATTTTATGAATTCAAGAAACTAAGGAGTTAATTTCCAATCCTCCTATGTTTACCGAATTGCATAAAAGGCAAGACTAGAATATGTTCTAGATTGTTGCAAGAACAATATCTAGCAAAGACAAAAGTAATAGTATTTCTAAATACTCGTCTTATGTCTTTAGTTTAATAGAAATGATTGTTTTAGTGATAAAGTTTACAATTAAGGTTGTAAGAATCATTAAGTAATCAACACAAACGAAAGGAATAAGTAATGATCTAGTAATAATTCAGTATCTATGTCCAGTGAGGAATAGTACATGAGTTAGTATCATTTTTATTCAGACTTTGTATGTTTTACAAACACCCATGAATAAAAGTCTATTTATTCAAAAGATATAAAATCCGTGACTACTCGTCTAGTTGGGAACCTCGATGGGACGTTAACGTCATCGCGGTATTTGGTGGTAGATTCGAAGTTCTTCGAAGATCGCTACACAAGTTTTGTGTAAACCAAATATCGGTGATATTCTGTTGGAGGCTCAACGAATATTGGATTGACCACCGTGACAATACTTCGTGGTTAAAAAGTTCAAAAGTATTGTTCACTAGGATTGTCCTTAAGCCTGAGGTATTTGGTTTAGGATACAATGACTAATGTGCTTTGGTTCAACTCAGACAATTCTGATATACGTTTGTCATACGAGGAAGATACTGGGTACAAAGGAAGTTGTATTTCAAATCGAAATATACAAGATGGTAATTGCACCTCCTTTTTAGGAGAGATATTTATAGGTCCTTTGACGTGATGAGATAACTGGAAAGTGCATGGCCATGCCCAAACGAACTGATTTGTTCTTTGTCGTTTATCACAACAGTTTGAATCAAGAAGTCATAAAATGATTTCGAATACAGGAGTTGATAATTTCTACCATGCTCGTATTTGTTATCACAAATATCGTGCTGCAACGGATAAGCCTAACAACGTTACCCACGAAGTAAAGACAGAGTGTTCTTTACTAGGAGACGCTATTAAGAGTTTTTCATAAAACTACACCAAGGGTTACATAAGCTGTTTTTATGGGGTTGGTTACCTACATGCCCATCTAGAAGGCCATTGTAGCTCGTATCATTAAGACAAAGGTTAAAAACTTGCACAAGTGGGAGTCTGAAGGAATTATGTGCACAGTTGGTCAACTTATGATGATACATCCATGCCTACGAAACACTTAAGGGTCACACCGGTGAGTGCATGTAATACGAACAAGTTATGAAACGATACTACGAAGATATTTGATAGTTAAGTGCAATGATAATAAACTAGTTAAAACTATAAGGGATGGAAGTGTAAAAAGGAAGTTTAATTAAGAAGTTAATCTTAATTAAACTAGAAGGGTTTTAAGTGTAAAATCTTCTATTATAAATAGAAGGCTTATGCTAAACCCTAGAGGTGACTTCATTACACCCTAATCACGAAATCCCTTGCCTCCTTCCTCCCCACGATCGGCCGAACACAACCCCAAGAACACAAGTCTTGTGTTCTTCGTGTTCTTCGTTCGTTCTTCGTGTTCTTCGTTCGTTCTTCGTGTTCTTCGTTCGTTCTTCGTGTTCTTCGAGTTTCGAAGATCAAGATCGAAGCAAGTGATCATCTAGAGGATCGTTCGTCGTGTTCATCATCAGTGGACTTATCTTAAGCATTAACCTAAGGTATGTTTCATGGAACACATCTTCTTCTTCTCCTCTTGTTCGAAGTCGAACCAAGAACCCTAGGGTTCTTGGTTGTAGTCGACGAACACACACAAGTATGTGTGTGTGTGTTCGAGTTCTTCGTACAAGGTTTCTTTCTTGTTAACCTAATCTAGTTTTCCAACATCCCAATCCTTTAGGATTTAAGGATTAGGTTTAATCCCAGTTCCGCATTTAGGGATTAAATCAGCTAGTAAGTTTAAACCGGTCAAGAACAAGTTCATGTTCTTCGTCAGCAAGGTTCGAACTCGTGTACTAGGTGGTCGACCCAAGTGGTTGATCAGTCGCATGGTGCGTAGTAAATCCCTACACATCTAACCAAGGAAGTCCTAGTGGAAGTCCTCTCGCGGAGAAGCATCGAAGAACGACATGAGGAGGCAATGGAAACAGATGGCGGGAGTGACTGTTGGATGCAACCTATTCGGCAGTACTTAGAAACGGAATTGTTGCCCAACAACGAAGCGAGTGCGAGAAAAATGCGAATTAATGCCGGGAAGTACACCATCATGGCTGGAAGGTTATACCAAAAGGGTTACTCCACTCCGTGGCTAAAATGCCTAAGCCAAGACGAAGCAGGAAGAGCCATCACAGACGTCCAAGAAGGTTTATGCGGCTCACACTCCGGTTCTAGAGCTTTAACGCAGAAACTATTTCAAACCGGCTACTTTTGGCCCAGCATGGCGAAATATACTCAAGAGTATGTGAAAAGATGCCAGAAGTGCCAGGCATATTCTAACGTACCTGCGGCGGCTCCAGTGGGTCTAACCAGCATCTATAGCCCATGGCCATTCTGTCAGTGGGGAACTGACATTGTAGGACCTTTCCCAAAAGTTTCGGGCGGCCTGCAGTTTCTCGTGGTAACAACTGATTACTTCCCAAAAGCTAGTCTTTACTACAAACCAGGAAAGTTGTGTCCAAACTGGGAAGGACCTTATCGAATCAAGGAAGCAAGAAGGAATGGTTCGTACGTTCTAGAAACCCTGGCCGGATCGATAATCCCCAGAACTTGGAACATGAGGAACCTACGAGGATTCCATTTTTAATTACCTAAAGTTTATGTCGTTTCGTAAGCATGTATTTTTCCAAAAATAGCTAAGCGGATATAGATCTGCCAAACATGTATTCGAACGAACAGATAGTAATGAAAACCTTCTGAGGAAGGCCGAATTTAGCAAGGTACGCTGTTGTGAAAATTAAAAAAAAAAAAAACGAAACTTATCGACGAATATTGCTTAAACGCGGAAAATTCATAGCTATGAAAAGGATTTTTATAAGACCGGAAGGCTATGAAAATTCTTATCTCAGACGAAACACTGAGACGAATAACGAAAACGAAACGTTCTGTTCAAAGTAGGGGACGCCTTATAATGAACAAACAAATAATAAAACGACGAAAGCAAAAGCAATACGAAAACACGCACGATTCATTAACATACCAAAATAAGAGAATACAAGAAACGGTTCATTAAACATGATTCATAAAACAAAATACAAGAAGCATTTTGTTAAACATCAAAACAAAACATTCAATGCAAGCAAAGTTCGGAGGATGACATCAAGCAGCCGGATTACGAGTAGAGCTCTCACCCGCAGGAGGGGGAACGAAAGGTGCTTTCTTAGCTAAGTCCTTTACCTCCTCCAAACTCACCACCCCATTCTCCAAAGACTCGATCAATGTGTAATCAGACCCTATCAGCTCCCCCCGAATAACTCCACAATACGATCCTTAGAGTCTGGGTAGTCATGAACTAGCTTCATACCCTGCAGGAGAGTTGGGTACGCTCCGTGTGTGTCCAAACACCCTTGATAACGGCCGAAGCGAACACTCTCCTCCTGTAGACGAGAGTTCCGAGCCACAAACTCATGAGACGAAAGGAACGCCTCTATTACGCTGGAAATACCCTTCTGCAATAACCAACGCACATCACCATCCCGAGCGTCAACCAGCTCCTTCTGTTTATCCACTTCCAGTTTTGACAGATGATTTTCAGCTTCTAACTCCGAGCATCGCCGTTCCGAATCCTTGAGTTGACAATCATTTACAATCAGAAGAGCTTCCAGTTCAGCAATACGTGCATGCGAAGCAGTGTTATGTTTCTCTAAGTCAAATAGAGTCAACTGTTGAGAAGTGAGATCTGACTCCAAGATCCTGGTATGTTCTCCCGTCTTCCGATGCTCTTCAGAGAGTTGGTTAAAGGAATCAGCTAATTGACGCTTATCCGCCACCTCTTTCTCATAGAGAGACTGGGCAGTCTCGATCAGATTCGCCATACGAACGAACTCAGAGTGTTTGGCGGCAGATTCTTCTTCATGTTGAACGTTCCGGGCCTGCAGCTCCGATAATAACTCAATGGTCCTAAGCAACTCGCTTTTAGCTTTTAAAAGCAAACCATCAGTAGACATTTCACCAAAATCAGCCCCCGAGGGAATAGCAGGAATCTGGGCCAAAGTAGCTGCAGGAGGAGCGGTGGCAATGGTATACTGAGGGATGCTGATAGGACCAACGGTTTGTGTCCTGGCAACAACCTCAACAACAGTGTCGGGCATAAGAGTTCCGGTGGACATCGACACGGTAACATGCAACGTCTCTCCTATAACATACAAACAGTAAATGGTAAGTTTAAAGCACATATGATAACGGAGAACGTCAAGGAAACTTACTTGGAGTAACAGGCGGAGGTTGATGGCTCCGGAACGACTGAGCAGATTGAGAACTCTTAGCACCTGTGCGTAGTTGGGAACTGGCCCCAAACAGCTGGCTGGTAAACATTGGTACGGCAGACATGCTAGCCTGCGCAGGAGGAAGCCTTCGCGGTACGGGCATAAGGACCTGCGTTGAGACAGGTGGAATAACGTCCGGAGCAGACGTCGGATACGGCCGGGGGCTTGTGGGAACAACAACCTCAGGAGCGGATACATCAACAATAGTCACATCTGAAAAAAGTATTCATGTAACTAAAAAGACGAATAAAATAACGCAAAAATAAAAGGAAGGTTGTTACCTTCAACGCGTCTTCCTAAACGCCTTTGTAGAGGAAAGGGTTCGTCGTCAGGACGTCTTTTACTAGCACTTCCACGATCCGTCCGCAAAGCAGAGAGATTCCTCATAGAGCGAACTTTGGGTGATTGGCGAACTTCAACCTGTGAATCATGTATCATAGTTTGTTCAGTAGTAAACTCTTGCAAAATTTCGACTTCATATGAGCGGACAGTCGGTGTATCCGGAGCGGCTTCAGACTCGGTTCTCCCCACGTCATGCGTGGCCTCGGAGCTGGTGCTTCCACTTACAGGCGGAAGGAAAGGGGTGATAGGGCCATGAGAAATGGAGACTTCCCCCCCTGACAAAGCACCTTTCCGCATCTCCAGACGCTCCAGTAGGGATATCTTCTTACCATTAAATTCACAGATGGGGCGAACCCCTTCACTAAAGTAGTAAGGACTCAGATCGGCCATACCCGAAAAGACTTCGTCCGGATCATCCCATTCAACCTGTGTGCTCGATAGACCAGCAACATGACTCTTCTCCTCAGCAGTCAAATCAGGGACGGGGATCAGAAGCACGACCAATCACTTTACCCCAGGGAAGCACAACCCCCTTAAAAGCAGACCGATTTACGTAAAAGAAACCAAACTTCCAGTCGTGAATTGAGTCCTTCAAACCAACGACGCAATCGCTCTGACCCTGCCGATGAGAAATGGTCGCCAATCGCCACGACCAGTAACGATGTAGAAATAACGGAACAGTTTAACAGAAGGGGTGATACCTAATGATCGGCTGAGCATGATAAAGCCAATAATTTTCCGAAGGGCGTTAGGAGACAATTGGGCCAAATGGAGTTCGAATTCTTGAAGGGCGGTCAAGATAAAATCATCAACGGGGAAGCGAAGACCACCCATGAGAAAGTGTACATACACCGGTTCATATCCATTCGGAGCAGACCGAATGGTATCTCCTTCCCCTGGTAGTCGAAGATCAAACGATGGATCTATATGATAGTCTGTAACCAGTTTCGAAAGTTCGTTAGGAGAAAGATTGGAGGAAGTATTTAAAGCGCTTCGCCGTTCTTTGGCAGGTTTGTCGGATTTGTCTTTTGCTGTTTTATCTTTCTTCATGTCGATTTGTAAAGATTAAAAGAAAAGACAAGGGGGAATGAGAAAGTAGGGAATTCTGAAGAGGATAAGGGAAATCTTAGTAAGTAAAAAAGAAAACTCACGCTGTGTCGAAGAATAAATAAAGGGGGAAGTTCAAAGGGCAAAAAAAGCGCAACGGTCGGAAATGTAACTTCCACAACGGTAACAAAAAGGCAACGGTAACTTTTCAAGGAAGAAAAGAAAAGGCGAGCAGTAGAAGAGAAGTTAAAATAAAACATAAGCGCATAACTTATTTTAACTTAGGGGACTTAATGAGGTATACCACCTCTCCGGAGCGATAAACACGAAGCAGGAACGAAACGAATTAAACGGAACGCATGGGACGAAACACTCCGGACGGAGTAGGAAAACGACAAAGAATGCTTACATTCCCGAGGGCGGGTAGCGTACCGGCTTTTCAGGAAAACACCCCATGCGCATTTAATGCAAAGCGGCGTGCAGGGAAAGTCCTCAAGATTATCCGTCGGACAAAAGGTTGGACCGTTGCCTATTGACCAGCGGATCCGGAGCGGTATGGGAGGTACTGTTAACCCATCATCCCGCTCAATCCTTCCTTACGAATTCCCGCCTAAACTAATCGGCTATATATTCGGTACTTAGTAAACCACAGAGGTACACATTAGAATTCAATACTCGCATTCAATACGATTCACACTTAATACTATCTTAAAGACCTCACGTCGTAAACACAATCTAACTTGAGCGTCGGAGTGTTCTCACGAGGATCACACTCACATCGTAAAAAGTAAGAAAGTGATAACTAACATTTAAAACTGACATTAAAATGTTCATATATAAGGAATTGTCATTAATCAATAAGCAACACCTACAATTTAGGAATTGACCTCGTTAGGGAAAATACAAGTTTTAAAGCTACTATATGTAAAGCTCTTGTAACCAAAACCAAAAAGTCAACCTTAAAAACGACTACTCCATTTAATGTTATACGCAAATGGCAAATTCCTATTTTCCGTATTTAGTTTTGAGTTTTGACATATGTATTTTTAACTTTTAAATATCTTTTTATGCATATTTGAGTAGTTATGTATAACATTTTATTTTGCAGTAAAAATAGAAATAAAATTCCATTAAACACGTTATATCTGTCTTTATCTAACAACCTTCTAGAGAACTCATCCGACCCGAGAATGACCGTTATTCAAAATGAGAAAAGTTTACGAAATTTCGGGTAACATTCGGGTTACCCACTGCAACTGGTCAGCCATTTCCATTTTCCACCCTTTTATTCATCTCCAAATTCTCCTTTTTCTTCCATCATCAATTAACTGTTTTGATACGATCTCTTCTTCTGTTTAATTTTAGGTTTTATTTACGATCAATTCAATTAAAGTAGTTTGCATTTTCAATCAAATATGTCGGTTTCGGATTCCTATGCGTCGTTCCAAGGAGGCAATGCGGATAAAAATTTCAGACAAATTAGTCGTGATCGTAAGTTTTTTCTCTCTGCAATTTCAATCTCGAAAGCTCTGTTATATATCTATATGTATGTATGTATGCATGTATTAATGTATCTATGTATGTATGCATGCGTATAATTTTAGTTTAATTGTGATTGCGATTAGGTTAATTAAGTGACTTGAAATGCCGATTGTTGGTAATTGATTATATTGTATCTAGATATTAGGTTGCGTACCGAGCTTAATTTAAGTTATTAGGTGAAATACGAAATTGCTAAACTGTTGATGAAATTATGAGCTCCATTCGGCAATAAGTCAGTAGTTTGCCTCTAACCTAAAAATCAAAGGGAAATGCTTACAAATCTGATGTGTGAAAGTACATGTAAAGTATTCTAGAAACAAATTGAATTCGTTTTGTCATTAGATGAATATATTTTACAGGAAAATGTGATTATTTGTATAAAGTCACACTCATATAATTGAATGCTTTGAAAGTAAAAGTATAAAGTTGTTTATGAGGTTAAAAACTCAAAGTGGTGATCTTTTGGTACAATTATAGAGCAAAAGAGCTCATTTAGGGTCTTAATAGTGCTAATATATGAAATTGTGGTTCTTACTTCCTCCGATTCAAATTAAAGTGATACATTATAGATTTTACGATTTTTAACACAAAAGATTATAAGATTATCTCCATCAACAACCCAACTCAACCCTATTTTTTTATTAAAAAATTAGTTTCTCTCCCTTCCACCAACAAAACCCAATCTAACATAATTTTTCAGACTCATTAGCAACCCAAACCAAACCACCAATTTAAAAATTACATGCCATATCAAAAATATTAGAAAATGGAAAAAGTAGTGTGACCCTACATGGTAACCCGATCCTTCAATTTTACTATATTAAATGAGATAGTTAGTGGGTGTGTGCCCCACTACCTTTTACCAAATATGGTAAATTATCGAAGTGTATCACTTATTCTGAAACTGCCAAAATAGAAAGTGTATCACTTATTTTATCACTCTAACATTCTGCAGGCTTATTGAATGAAATGATCAGATCGGCCAAAAGACCGGACTCAAAATCAAATTGGAAGGTGTAATAACTATATTAATTGGTTTTAGCAAATATCCATTTATCATTATTTAATATTTATTAGCATCTGAAAATGATTTTCTTAGGTGCTCATCATGGACAAGGTTACTGTTAGAATTCTTTCACATGCATGCAAAATGGCTGACATCACAGATGGAGGAGTTTCATGTAAGACAAAAAGGCATTTCGTCATATTTAATTTTGAATTAATTTAATAATATAATGAACATATGTTTGAATTAATAATAAAATGAGCAACACATGTCTGCAGTGATTGAACAGATTAGCAAGCGAAGACAACCACTGCCCAATATGGATGCAGTCTACTACATTCAGCCAACAAAAGAAAAGTAGTTATTATTTATTTAAATTATTTATTTTTTGAAATCATTATTTTTTTTTTGTGAAAAATCGTTTTAATTTATTCTATTCTCTCATAATTATGTTGAAATGCAGTATTGATAAGCTTGTTTCTGACATGGCTGGAAAAACACCTCTATATAGAGAGTAAGTGAAACATAAAAAATAAATTTTTGTTTCCATTCTTATGATTTCTTACTAATAAATTTCTTTCTACTTTCAGTGCCTATATATTCTTCAGTTCAACCATTTCAAAAGAATTAATTGCTGAAATAAAAAAGGATCCATCAATAAAATCCCGCATACGTGGCATGAAAGAGGTTAAAAATAATTCTTATCCCTTTTTTGTGTAATATTAAATTAATATTTGTGTGAAATTGTGCAGATGAATTTGGAGTACTTTGCTATTGATAGCCAGGTATATATGTTGCTTAAATTAAATACTTTCCATTATTTAATAATCTTTATTTCATTTATCATACAGTGTTTTATCACTGATCATGGGGAGGCCTTACATGAACTTTATGGGGATGAAGAAATTAGCCGAAAGGGAGATGAATGTCTAACCGCAATGGCTAACCGTATTGCAACTGTTTTTGCTTCAATGTTGGTATGTAATTCTGTTTTTTTTTTAATTAATTAATTTTGTAGGTTGTAAATTTATTTATATTTCAGGAATTTCCAAATGTACGGTACCGAGCTGCCAAATCACTTGATCCTACAACAATGACAACAATTTGTGATTTAATACCTACAAAACTTGCTGCTGCTGTTTGGAATAATCTTGTGAAATATAAAACTCTCACTAATTTTCCACAAATTGAAACATGCGAGTTGCTCATTTTAGATAGATCCATAGACCAGGTAATTTATTTTAATTTAATATTCTAATATGTTCTTTAGTTTTAGTTTTCTTTCTGAACCTTGTCATTTATTATTTTTTCCATTACAGATAGCACCTATTATTCATGAATGGACTTATGATGCCATGTGTCATGATCTACTAGAAATGGAAGGGAATAAATACGTTCATGAGGTTAGTCTACAATCTTCCTTATAAATTAGAAGTGGCAAAATGGGCGGGTTGGGTAACGGGTCGAAAGATGTAATGTTTTTAATACGGGTCAAAATGGGTCCGGTCAGGTTGGGTAACAGGTCAAAAAAACATTGTATTTTTAATAATATAACACAATTTTTGTGTTTTAAGTGAAGATTACCAGGAAATGTTACCAAGAATACCAATGGAGTACAAGAAAGTTTCTTGGTCATCAAATGGGGTGCAAATTCAATTTTCAAAAAATGTAGGGAAATTTTCTAAGTAAAAATGACCCATTTGAGCTTAAAATGACTCAAATCAACCCATTGATCATAAGTAAGTGATGTTTAATAAAAAGTATTAAGTAATTACACTGGGTAGGTTCAAAGCAAATCAGGTGATTATGATAAAAAAGAGGTCCTTCTTGAAGAACATGATCCAATATGGCTAGAACTCCGCCATTCACACATAGCAGATGTACGTATGTCTACTCATCTTTATATTTTAATTAAGATTAAATAAATAAATAAAATAGTTTTTGATCAAGTGTTCCTTTGTCAGGCTAGTGAACGTTTGCATGACAAAATGACAAACTTTGTGTCAAAAAATAAAGCTGCCCAAATGCAACAAGGTTCAAGGTCAGTTTTCAAATGCTTTTAATTTATGTGAAACCAAACATTATAATGCTTTATTTTTATTTTTATTTTATTTTGAATTTTACTTTGTGTAGAGGTGAAGTGTCTACTCGTGACTTGCAGAAAATGGTCCAGGCATTGCCACAATATAATGAACAAATGGAGAAATTAACACTTCATGTCGATGTAAGTCGATCTTTAGGATTATTTAAAAAATTATAAAACGTTGATAAATAAAATATTGTGTTTGAAATTGAAATTGAAATTGAAACAGATTGCTGGGAAGATTAATAGCATGATCCGGGAATCAGGACTTAAAGATGTAGGGCAACTAGAACAAGACCTTGTGTTTGGAGATGCAGGAACCAATGATGTCTTCAAATTCATCAAAGAACGAACTGTATGTGTGTGTGTGTGTGTGTGTGCGTTTGTTGACCGGTCAATGTTCTTTACTTTGATCTTCTTGATGCAGAATTTAACATATGAAGACAAGGTAAGATTATTAATGATTTATGCAGCAACTCATCCAGACATGTTTGAGAGTGAGGAATTTACAAAGTTATTGCAGGTAACCAATTTCTTCATGATTTAACTAACAGCTGTTATTTTTTTTAAATTAAATAAAGTAGTGATTTTGAGATATTATATGTGGTGTTGGTGTTGGTTCAGTTAGCAGACCTGTCTCCTGAAGATGTGAGTGCTGTTTATAATATCAGATATCTCGAGGCAGCACCAGAACCCATCAATAATTCTTTCTCCCAAAAAAAGGTGTATATATATATATATATACATGATTTGTTGACTTTGATGTTTGAGTATTGAAAATGTTATAATTCAGAGAAAGCGTGGTATTAGAAAAGAACGCCCTGGTGAAGAAACAGCTTGGCAGTTATCACGGTTTTATCCCATGATTGAGGTACATATACTAAATGACAAAGTGTTAATATTTATTTCCATGTGTTGATTTTTTAATAAAATATTTTTTTAGGAATTGATTGAAAAAATAAGCAAAAATGAACTACCAGTGAATGAATACCCGAGTATGAACGACCCGAGCCCCACTTTTCACGGGGCATCACATGTGTCAGCACGAGTGCTTGATACTCCTCATGCTCACTCAATGAGATCTAGAAGATCAAATAATTGGGCTAGGCCCCGTTACTCTGATGATGGCTATTCAAGGTATGTATGCATGCTTATATTGTGTAGTAAAGCTAGTTTTGTGAGATCAACTCTAGACCGTTAGATTAGATCACGTGGAAACCATCAGAAGATGGTGGCCCCACAAAAAGCGTGGTCTAGAGATGGTCTCACTGAAACTAGCTAGCTTGATACGTATGATATTACACACACATACACACATATATATATGTGTGTGTGTCATACATTTGGTATGAAAGAGGTTTAATGTTTGAATGTGTATTTGTAGTGAATCGGTTCTAAGGCGTACAACAAGTGAGTTTAAGAGGATGGGTAAACGTATCTTTGTTTTTATCGTTGGTGGGGCAACTAGATCAGAGGTAACTATCTTCCTTTTCAACTGTTACAAAAATATGACTTTTATATGAAAGTTTTCATGGAAAAATGAAAAAACATACAAACTAATGTAAATTTTCTACATTTTCCTTTATTTTCAGTTGCGGGTTTGTCACAAGTTGACAACAAAATTGAGTAGAGAAATTATTCTGGGTTCATCTAGTCTTGATGATCCT
Source organism: Calendula officinalis (assembly GCA_963853835.1). Classification (NCBI taxonomy): domain Eukaryota; kingdom Viridiplantae; phylum Streptophyta; class Magnoliopsida; order Asterales; family Asteraceae; genus Calendula; species Calendula officinalis. The sequence goes on from OY970823.1 coordinate 49,556,435, forward strand.
GCCATATTTGTTGAGGTCAGTAACTTTATGTAATTTTTTTAAACATAAGAGAGAGAATTTTTATTTACTTAGAATCATCTTCTTCTTTTTTTGTTGTTGCAGAAAGTGAAGTCACTGACTCCAGTTGAGAATGAGAACGAGATCTCGATTGATGATCTTGAGATCTAGAGAGTGAATGTTATCGTTTGTGAACATATAAACCATTTGAATATTTGATTTGTTTATTCTGTTGAAATTAGATCATTGATGTAAAACTCTTGCATTCATTTCCTAGGTTACCTGTCTACTCAATTTTTCCAATAATAAAATTAAAGATTTCTATTTACCTTTTTCTCGAATAAAATTAGTAATTAGTATGCAAACTACAGTTACTTGGGTACGAGATCGAACTATATAACCAACTACAAATGCAGAGTTTTTTTGCTTAAAGTTTCCTCTTTTTGTTTGTTGATATCTCCAACTAATTTCTGCATTAGCCCGTCAACTTAATTCTGTAAATAATAATACGTTTTATACAGAACGTTTTAATACTTCAACAATATATGTGTTTGGACAATTTTAACCTTTTTATTTCTCCATATAATAGAACATAAATCAGTTATTAAATACTATGAATAGGTGACGAAATTGGTGGCAGTTAAGTAAATAAAAACTAACAGGACCGTTAATCTTAGGAAAGTAAACTGCAATCTGTAAACCCCAAACATGTACATATTAAGGATTAGTTGGAAACTGATTATATATAGGCCTCGAGTTACATAAAGATTTATGTCAATGGTACAAACTTACAGACTCTGCGCCGTGTGAATTCTGTTTTATCTTTTTTCAACTTAATTAGCATCCAACAAAAAGAATGTGTAGTATTAATGTGGTATTTCGGGCTGTTTTGCTTTGTTGTTGAGCAAGATTCCGCCTTGTTGTTTCTTAATATCTCGTACTGTTTTCTTCACATATGCAATGTATCCATTAACATCGAATTTCCTTGTGCAACCTGCATACGACATGTATCGTATCTTCCCAAACACAGGTCCCTCTTCAAAACCCTGAAATGCATAAAAATGTGACACTTAAAATGAAGAATTCAAAAAAGAGAAAAATGGTAGTATAAGTTATAGAATTTATGTAAATTATTAATCATAAGGAAATACATACGTGGTCGTGTACACCGCAGATTGACCACATTATACCAGCGTATCCGTTTGGATCTCTTCCATCAATATGATACTGTAAACAAAGTCAGTTGCAATATTATAGTTTGATTTCAGTAGTGGTGGCAAAATTGGCGGGTGGTCAAATCATTTCTTAATTAAAAAAGTTTAGTTTTTTGTTACAGGATGAAAAGGTTCAGGTCGGGTTGACTTAAAACAGATTTTTGCTCTTTTAAAAAATATATATTATAACAAGAAAAGTATATTATAAACCTACGGGCTACTGATACACTTTAGTAGTATCGAGCAACCAATTGAAAGGAAACGATCAAAGGAAATGATATTGATTGTTGAAACGATTGAATACAGATACCGAAATTGAGAAATCTAGAGGAAACGTAAATTGACTAGTGAGAGAATCTATTCTAGGGCTAACTACTCCTAAATTTACCATAAACCAAACATCCTACATTATTCCCTAACTTCTTTATTTATAGCACCCCTAACCGACTTCTCATGTGAATTACCCATACTACCCTTCTCCCCTTCTTTCTTCTACCATATGTAAATCATATATATGTAAATCATATAGGATGAGAGGCAAGTGTATCAGCTACCTATAGAATTGATGATTTAACACGTACCCTGTCATTCATATAGACGGCTATTTCTACTGCTTCTTGCGGGCTACTTGTCCACTCGAGGATCTTTTTTGCCCAATACATTCTGTTATCACCATGTTACACTGATATTAAATATATGAATTGTATAGGATTAGGATTAGAAATTTATGATTGATTTGGTATTGCTACTTAATTACCTCATATAACCATGCATCTTTCCATAATGAACCATCTCTAATTGAGAAGCATTCCATAGCTAAAAGTAACAACAATCCATTTATAAGCTTATTTGCCAACAAAAATTAAACATTGTTCAATAAAAGAAAGTATATAAATTAGTAGTTTACATTATCCGCAGTTTGTGCTTTCTCAAGTTGCTCCATCCTGCATACAGTTGCATCATATTTTAATCAATCAAACCTTAAAACAATATAAACAAGAAATATATACACTCACGTACGTACGTACGTGTATATATGTTTGCGTTTGTCTGACGCATGGTCCATAAGTGTTGTCCGAGCCCAGTCCCATGAACCCTCAAACGAATCATAACGAGGCTCATAATAACAGAAATTTTCTGCTAATTCCCTCCACACAACCAGTTCATGTAGAAACTTATCAACCGCCTTCATTTCACCCAAAATAAAAAACATTAGAAAAAAAAAACAAAAATAATTTTTTAAAACTACAAATTACAAACCTGTGGATAAATATTGTGATATTTATTTGCCTCTAGAGTACAACGTTGGGCCGATATCTGCCCAAAATGCAAATATGGAGAAAGACCAGAAGTTGCTTTGGTTTTATAGGGGTTATTTCGATCTGCAGCATAGTTCTTTAATCTAGTAGTTAAAAAACCGTTTTTACTCCCCATTAATGTTTCAAATGCTGCAATTTCTCCCGGTTTACACCACTCGATTTCAGGTACTTCAGCTCCTTTCCTAAACCAAACATATATTAATTAGGGTTCTTCTAGTAAGTTTCACAGGGCACATGTTGGTAAATATTAAATGTCTACACTTCATTTTCAATCATGGGAAGGGTAAAATCTGTTTAACACAAAAATATTAATGACTCATTAATATAATTTTACGCTGATTAAGGAATTTTGGTTCATTAAATGTTTGTTATTGTATGCTCGTGGGGCACATATTAGCAAAACTCTGTTAATTATCATCCGACATTAATTTCAATTAATTTTAACCAAATGTTACCTTACTACATCTTCAATAAGTTTCTCCCAATCAATAGTTTGATTTGGGGTAGCCCATTTCCTAGTTTGTCGTCTTAATGTTGGGAAATCGGTTAAATATTTTGGAAGTTGGTTTTCGATCTTTGGTCGGATAGTTTTAGCATAATCTTCCAACTTATCTGATGTGACCCACATGGGTACTATGTTGTGTGTATCGACTTCATGGATCGATACATAATCAGCCACTCTTTTGCTTATGTCTTCTTTCCACCCCCTAACTTGTCTTAATGGCGAAAAATCAGTAACTAATAACGAAGCCCCACATTCGTTTAGGAAATGGGGAATTGTTTCCACAGCTTCCCCCTGCATCAAACAGATCTCACCTGTTTTAACTAACTTTTTGTTTCAAATTAAAACTATAAAAATCCCATAAATAACAAAATGAAATAAAAACGGAAATGGGTGTTATTTTATACAGTAAAATTCTCAATGACCGGTCGAGTTGCACCGCTGCAACCGGGAAATGAAAGTGTGTCCGGCCGAATTGACTAGTTAAAATTCTGTTTATGAAACGCTTTAAAACGGTGACTTGACTGGGATGATTGAACTGGATTCAAACCCAAGACCTTTTTGCGAATACGGACTGTGTGTTAACCAATTGATATACTTGATATTTTGTTTTATCCCAACAACTAATATATATAACTTTTAACTTCAACATAACTAAAAGGCCCATATTTTAAAAAACGTCAATTTCGGATTTAAGAAAACTTATGAGATATTCAACATAGCTAAAACGGTCCATATTTAAAAAACGTCAATTTCGGATTTAAGGAAACTTATGAGATATTTAACATAGCTAAAACGGTCCATATTTAAAAAACGTCAATTTCGGATTTAAGGAAACTTATGAGATATCTTTATTAATCTTTACAAAATTAAAATTAACATCAACCACCATCTGCACGACCACAACCAGCAGCCACTATCACTACCTTCGTCACCACCCACTACTTGATCGCCGTCAAATTTAGTCACAGGGTACCCGTCGCTGCATTGCGCGGGTAACCTGCTAGTTTTAACTTATTTGTTTTGAAATTTCTAGTTGACTGTTAACTGTTTAGTATTATCTTTTTATTGATTGGGAACTCAAAGTTGTTGGAGAGTGCATATTAGAGTTGTACATTATGCAAAATTAGTTGTACATAAATATATGGTTGTAACTTATATTTGAATGGTTGTACAAGAATAACAAAATGACTATTTTACTCTCACGTGTATTGCACATGGGAGACTTAACAGAAAAGTTTAACACCATTTAGTTAAAAGGGCTACTGGTGGAACAAGTTTAAAAAATAAAGACTATTAGTGTTATTTTTGAAACTAAAGGAACAAAGTTGTAATATGGTACAAACCTAAAGGACCACTTGTGTAATTTACACTTTTAGGTGTTTTGCATTTTTATAAATCTAATTTAACATTGATACTATGTTCCGGTTAAACCGATTTGACCGGTTTCACTTTTTACATCAACTGGTTCAATTCAGATGCCAGGATTTAAAACATCGAAAATTTTAATCAATAATAAACCCCAATTGGTTACTTACCTGAAACAGGAAGAAAGGTATTTGAAGCTGTTCGATTTCGCGATGAAGTTGTTGTAATCCTCTCAACATAAACCCCAATTGACGAGCTTTTGCACCTAAGAACTGATCGAACAAATTAAACGCAACTGCCACAGGGACGTTGCGTCTATTAGCTTGATCAACGGCATGGATCAACGCCCAGTTATCTCTCAGCCGTTGATCTCTAAACATCCAGTATACAACCGGACCCACTTCAGATGATTGAGGAAGTTGGTTTAGTCCCTCCTTAAGAACCCTAATTCTGCCTAATTGGATGGCTGTTGTGGCGGCCATCGGCGATGATATGGTGGGAGAGGTGAGTGGGTGTTGCCGGAGAGTTGGGTTAAAAGAAGAAATATGGAGGGAAATGGGGCGGTGGTTCTGGTTTCAAGTTGGACACGTCATCAATTTTGGTGTGATCCGGACGCTGTGCACGTCATCTCGTATTAAATTTGATGTTTGTACACGTCATCTCATTTTAAATTCGATGTAATGGTTTAACTACCTGTCTACCTCCGACAAGAACTAACGAGCTAGGTATATGTTATTTTTGTACATTTGCGTTTCATGGTATTACATTATATTAAATCTTATTAGACACCACTGTCAACGCTCACGTCTGTGGTTAGCATGAGTTTGGGGATGGAATGTAACCTTTGTGTCTACCCATTTGATCATTACATATATCAAAATCAAGGATAATATGAGAAAAGAGAGTTAATGAATTACACATGTTAAATTTAAGAGTGGGAAGAAATATGGATAACCAAGAAAAGATAAGAAGAAATGTCATTTCCCTAGAAATAATTTAAATTAGAAGGTAAAACTAGATTTTTTTTAATAAATTTCATATGCAAATTAACTTATGGATAGATGGATAAAATAAGAGCGAATATAGTTTATCTTTACATTTTGTTACTACTTTGCCGTATAGCCCGTTATCATTTGAGCTCAAGAAATTAGATTTCTGCGGCCCAACAAGAACCCAAAAATATCAAAGTTAGCTCAATTAGTCAATTAACTGGGTTGCATTTAGAGGTGCGCAAACCGGATTTTTCGGAAAACCGAACCGGTTTAAAAACCGGATCGGTTTTGGTCAACCCCGGTCAAAACCGGTTTTGACAAAACCGGTTCGGTTTTTAAACCGGTTTTACTCGTAATATCTAAAACCGGTCAAAACCGGTTCGAACCGGTTTAAAACCGGTTCGGATCGGATCGATTTTACCGGATCGGATCGGATCGGTTTTTCGGATCGGATCGGTTTTTCGGATCGGATCGGATCAGATCGGTTTTCGGTTTAAAAACCGGATTTACGGGTTTTTAATTTTTTTTTTTTTTTTTTGTATTTTTTATGGAGAAAATATGTAAAAAGACAATAGAAATCGACTTTTAATTAAACGAAACCATCCAAATACAAGAGTTCTAAATCCAAATACAAGAGTTTTAAACATAAATTTAAACATAAACATAATACAAACCAAACGATAACTAGTCTTCAATCTTCATGTCTTCGTCGTCATTCGCCGCCTCAATTTCTTCATTCTTCATTCTTCATCTCGCATGACATTGTCGCGTAGTTCCATGTCGAATGCAAGTTCTTCTTGTGTTAGAGGTACCGACATATGTCCCTCTATTTCCAAGTTATGTAATCGAACTTCCACGTCGCCCAACTCGCTCTCAAGTGATGCAATATCTTGTAAACGTTCTGCTGCATCGAGATGGTCTTTCAAACAAATTATAACTTCAACCGACAAAGGATTGAGTTTCGATCTCCTGTTTGATATAACCCTACCGCTAAAACTAAAAGCGGATTCCGAAGCTACCGTAGAAGCTTGAACACTTAGTACGTCACGAGCCATAGCGGAAAGAATTGGAAATTGGATACCCTTTCCTTTCCACCAATCCAAAATATCAAAGTTTGGAAATTCTTCTACACTTATAGTTGACAAGAAATCGGTAAGTGTATACCTCCCAAGCTCGCTACTAGTGGTGTTATCACGAGCTCGTTTGCTATTTTCATTTTTCAAAGTGTTGTAGAATCTAACATTTTCATCATAATCCCTATGACCCGAACCAGAGGCCCCCGCGTGCATCATGGTATGAATGTGTGTTGTTGGACCATATTTTTCCAAGTAAACATTAAACATGTTCGTTAAACAATTGTTGAAATGTTTAATGGCATTTTCCGCAAAATGAACGTCTTGGTCACACAAATTCAAATCGCTACAAATATTGGTAATTAACACCTCAACCCCTGAAATGTTTATCATGGGGTTTAAAGCAGCGGCTATTGTTATAACGGGGGGCATTTCGGTAAAATATTTTCTAAGTTTTTCTTTCATCGGTACCACCATTTCGGTAAATGGGGGACCCCTAAATTCAAAGTCATTTATTTTTTAGATCAATCCAATGAGCGGTAACGCAAAGGTACGAGTCGTGTGTAGAATTTGGGGCGGTCCAAACATCACTAGTTAAATTAACCCCCGTTTGTAAATTTTCAAAACCTTTTTTTAAATCATCTTTAGCAAGTTTCCATAATTTTATAGCATCACGTCTTAAGGTAGTACGACTTACATGGGAATAGCGTGCTTCCAACTCTTCTTGGATCATGCTCGTCAACCTTTTGTTGTCGAAAAAGTTAAAGGGCAACGCCTCTTGAACCACCAACTTCGCCATTCGTTGACGAAGCCTACTAGCGTCGAAAGTTTGTATATTGCCGTCATTTCCCATGGTTGTTTGGCCACTCGTCGAGTCCATTTTTACAACGGTGCAACTTTTATTCTTATGATTCTTCAAACTTGTATTTCCATATTCTTTAAAGAAACGCCTACATCTTTTGCACCGAGCTTTTTTCGATCCATCCGACATCAAACATAAGTCGAAATTGCACCAAATTTCCGGATTTCTCTTTGTAGGAAGTATCTTCTCTACGATAACGTCGGTAGAAGATTCACCCATACCAACCGAAGGTTGAGATTCCGAATCCATAGCAAAGATTACTTGCGTTTTTGAGTGTGGTGTGAGTTTTTAAGCTAGAAATGAGAGTGTTTTGAGTGGTGATTGATCCTTAACACCTAAGGGGTATTTATAGGTGAATTGTGGACCCTAAAAGATAAAAAAAAACGGCTAGAAACCGATGCAACGGTCAAAAAACGGCTAGTTAACGGCTCTTTTTTTTTCTGCTGCGTGAACCGGTTTGAAAACCGGTTTAAAAACCGGTTTTTTGTCCGGTTTTGTAACCGGTTCGATCCCAACGGCTATATTTTCGAACGAAACGGCTAGTTCAACGGTAATATTCTAACGCCTCTATTTTTCTATAACAAAACCGGTTTAAAAACCGGTTTAAAAACCGGTTAAAAATCGGTTCGGACAAAACCGGTGAAAAAACCGGTCCGGACAAAACCGGTTACAAAACCGGTGAAAAAACCGGTTCTACAAAACCGGTTAAAAAACCGATCCGATCGCTAAATACCCAAACCGGTTCGGAACCGCCGGTTTATGTCTGATCCGGTTTTTTTGACAAAAAAACCGGTTTGAAACCGGTTTTAAACCGGTTTTTAAACCGGTTCGGATAAAAATCCGGTTTTGTTGTGCACCTCTAGTTGCATTATTGTTAATTCATCTTTGAAATTAATCATTTTATCAAAATAAAAATACAAAACTCTTAACCTTAAAAATGAGTAGATTGAAGGTCTAATTATCGACGCACCAGGACATCTACAAACCGGTTCTTCAAAACCGATCCGGTTTGAAAACCACTTCGGTTTTGGTCAACCTTGGTCAAATCCGGTTTAGGTGAAACCAGTTTGGTTTTTGGGACTAGAGTGTGTATCTGCCTGAAACCGACCAGATCCGAACCGGTGTGGCGCCGAAATCCGTTTTATAAATTGGTTCTAAGGGCTAGTATAACAGTAAAATCAGTTTTCAAACCGATTCTACCTCCACAATGATCGAATGTTAATGACCTTCAGACTCATAGTGTTTGGGCTTTTAGATGTTTTATCATTTCTTTCCTAAAGAATTATCACAACCATTGTCTACCCATTTTATATATTGTTATTTTTGTTCTATGTTCTAATAAAAGCTTTAACTCTTCGCTTAGCAGAATAAGCGTTCATTTATTCTTGATCCTTGTGTATATACGTAGGTGGAAACTAGGGAAGGGGACAAATTTACCCCCAAGTCCTAGCTTTTCAATAATAAAAAAATGAATTTTTAGAGCTCGGATGTATAGCTCATTCTATTTTGGTAATTTGACCATGGGAAAAAGAATTTAAAAAAAATATATATGGTATTTCTATGACCCATTATTTGATTAAAATAAACAATGTTTGTAGCCAACTAATGATTAGCTGATTACTAGAGAGTCAACTTGAAGAATTAGAATTTCACCCAATTTCAAATACGTTGAGATATCATTACAAGCTTCATGAATAGCCTAAAATGAAATCAAAGAGTATGACATAGATGATCGAAGTAAGTAATTGGGAAGCTTGCTTTTAATCTAATACTTTGAGTGAGGTTTAATTGGATACGGATCCAGTTATGTGCACGCAATTACTTTTCAGACAGTAAAACCAAAAAATAGCTTTATTCTGAACACGTGATCTCATTTTACAAAAAGAAAGTAATAATATGACAACTACATATGTGCATATATTTGGGGATTTGAGTTAATTGGTGTTAATTTCTGACCCGACCTAAGAGCGTTACGAAAATAAACAAGTTAGGATTTAGACAAACAAAATTGGGGCCAGTTTTGGTTCGATTCAACTAACCAGTTTAACGGATTAGGTTCTGGTTGATGATAATTTAAATGAGCTCGGGTTGAATGTCTCTAACATGTCAACCAGTGAACCTGAACTCGACATGAATCCTAGATTTGATGTGTAAATGAACCAAATGATCAAGCTTGTAAACAACCCAACTAATGTTTGAGCAGATTTACAAATTGATTTTTATCAATTTATGGTTCTAACATTTGTATTCCATTCCATTCCTGTATGAATATTGATTTACAAATTGATTTTTATCAATTTATGGTTCTAACATTTGTATTCCATTCAATTCCTGTATGAATTGATTTACAAATTGATTTACAAAATGATTTTTATCAATTTATGGTTCTAACATTTGTCGCTCTAACTCAAGTGCACGAATCATAAGTTAGTACTGGTTGTAGTGGTTATGTAGAATCATGTTGTGTCCAATTGCACCCTTTTTATTATTAATGGTGGCCCACAAAAAGTATAATTATGGACCCAATATTTACCTAATTTGCTTTAACAGCATCATATATGGTGACTCAAGCCAAATTGCTCGATCAGCGTTACCTCAACCTTACATGATTATTTCATATTTGACATTTAAAACCCTAAATACCTCCTACCATAACTAATTAATAATACCCCTTTGTAACCCACCAAAATAACTCTCACTCACAAAATACTCTTAAAAAATAAAAGGGTAATTACAGTTTTTGTCCCTGACCTATGGCCGATTCGGGGTTTTTGTCCCTAATGTTTTTTTGTCCGTTTTTTTGTCCTTTAAGTTTTTAAAATTCTGGAAATTTGTCCTTCCGTCCAAGTCCGCCTCTTTTTAGCCGTTAACCACCATCACGTGCACAAAACGTGAGGGTAATATCGTCTTTTTACCCCTCTTCTTCTCTGTTGCATAAGAATTGTAACTTGTATATTAAATAACTTGTACCATATGCATAATAAATAGTACCTTGAGCATTAAAAATTGTACTTTCAAAAACACTTTCTTCTCCACCATCATCACCTAAAACACCCTCAAATTAATCTGTTCATCTTTTTCTTTCTCCATCTTCATCTTCTCTAATCTTCCAATCTTCTTAAAATCATCATCAGACAAAAAAACCCACCAATACAGAACCACCGTCGCCTCCCACCGTCATTCTCCAACCGGTCTTCTTCACCGGTCGCCTCCCACCTCCGCCCTCATTCTTCCCCTTTCTCCATCTACTAAAATCTGAAACCCTAAGATCTAACCCAAATCGGAATCTAGAAACCCTAAACTTGCAAACCAACTCGTTTTTCTGTGTTGTACAAATCGAGATGCAAACTTGCAGCAAGAAGCATACTCCAATCAGGCAGTTGATTAATAAAAGTTCTTGATGTGGTTTGTCCAGCCGCCGCCGTCGCCGGCACTGACCACCTCCGGCCACCCCTCGTCGCCGGCACTGACCACCTGATGTTCTTATGCTTGTAGTCGTCTCAATTTGTTTCTGATAAGCTTTCTAATGTGGGATCGTGCGTGTTTACAGAAACGAATTTGCTGATTTTAAGTCTATAATTAGCGGGTTTCGTTTCTGAATTCTTATAATTCTCTTTTAAAATTCATCTTTTGAGTTTCAGTTTTGGAGTTTTAATTAGTGAAATCGGTGCGATTATGTGTGAACATGAAAAATTGAATATGCATCGTTGACTTATTGGTTATGTTTATTTTCCCTACGATTATTGATTCTCGGTATATGCATCTGTACGTAATCTCTGTACTTTTGACCAATATTATGCAACTGTTAATTTGTTTATGAAAAATAAGTGTGCTTAAATCTTGATTTTGGATGCCAAATTAGCTACTTTCAAACAATTTATTGGGTATGGTTTGGGTTTGGTTTGATTTTGGTTTCGTTTGGGAGAGGAGAGATGACATAGAAGAAAGGGGAGAAAGATGAAGATTTTAGGGTTTCTTCAAGCAAGAAGATGAAGGAGGGAGAAAAAAAATAAAAAATAAAAGAATTTGTAAAAAGACGATATTACCCTCACATTTTGTGCACGTGATGGTGGTTAACGGCTAAAAAGAGACGGACTTGGATGGAAGGATAAATTTCCAGAATTTTAAAAACTTAAAGGACAAAAAAACGGAAAAAAAAAAACATTAGGGACAAAAACCCCGAATCGGCCATAGGTCAGGGACAAAAACTGTAATTTACCCCAAATAAAAATTCTCTCTCCTCTCTCCTTCGTTGATGCACCCACGGTTGGCTTCACTCACCCAACATGAGGTGTGGTGGTGTGCTTAGGTGGATGCGAAAAAGATGTCACGTAGACAAATAAGGTTTTGGTGAGGTGGGGGCTCGCCACCATACCCCAACCTCTAAAGATGTATAAAGATATGTGTGGTGTACAAAAATTTTAGTTGATTACGTTTTTTATGATTTGGGTTATCTTTACGTATATTTGAGTAGAAGAAACCTACAAAATTGCCTCACCACAATAAGAATATAAACCACCAATGGGTTCAAATTAATTCTTTTATTGTATGATAAGATGGAAGGTTTGAAAATGTCAACGGTAACAATTAGATAGCATATATCATGAGTATAAGATCAAGTACTCCAAAAAAGCCTATTATAAACGGGAATACCAATTTAAAGTTGAGTCGTACGATACAAATGCTCATATAGTTGTACCAAATTTAGAATTGATTTCGTTGTACCGACGAAATACTTTGACCTGAAAGTGTTTCACACTTCATAGTGATCCAAGCAATTCGATATCAATAAAGTTTTCTAACATTTGACCCAGTGTAACCAGTTTGACCCATTACTTTTATCGCCTAAGATTTTCTCGAGAATCTACATACGATTTCATCCTAGATTCATCATTTCATTATAATATCAAAGTGTGAAAAATTGAATATAGACTCAATGTAGTTTGTCCTATTATGTTTAGCGAGTCTCATATAAATACCATATAAACACAAACATGTTGTGATTCTTTTTTACATTTTGTCATAAAATAACTTGTTTTTTTTAAATGAAAAAAGGATTAGAAAAAGAAGCAAAGACACTCATCGTAAGCTTTATAATACAACGATGAAGGAAGAACAAGTTAGCATATGTAAGAAAGGAAATATTGCAACCAACTGACAAAAGGGTAAAAAAAAGCACTTCTATTCACAAGTTGAGCATTTTGTTCGTTTTCTTTTAACGGCCATTGGAAATTTCATATGTTTAATAAACATACAAGCTAGTAGTTACCGTTAAAATTTGTCGTTTAGGTAAGGAAACAGGAGAGTGGAAAGTGTTGGAAATTTCCGACATTTAGGGACTTTTGGATAAGCCTTACATAATGAGTTGTTAGGATAAACACTATCTATTAATACAAGTTGGTATTATAGTAGAATTCATAGTCCTAGTTTTGTGGTTATCCACATAAGTACGTCTAGTATATATATAGATGTAGAGATATCGAGTTAGGGTATCATAGCAAGGATTGATTGTAGCAAAGTTTGAGTTATTTCTTTGTTATAATAAGTTAATTTCCTGCATATATTTGTGTTCGTTTCATTCACTGTGTTGTTTTTTATCTTCAATTGGTATCAGAGCCAGTATTGAGGGCCTCGAATCATGGGAGATAATCCTTCATCATCGACTGGAGGTACGAAAGAGGGATCGTCGTTCTCTTTTCATGTACCGATGTTGAATGCAACAAACTACACGGTGTGGGCAATTCGTATGAGGGTAATTCTCAACGTGCATCAGGTATGGGAAACCATTGATCCGGGTTCATCCGACCAGAAGAAAAACAATGTGGCAATAGCCGTCTTATTCCAGGCTATTCCGGAAGAACTCATCTTGCAAGTCGGCATGATGAGCACCTCGAAAGCAATCTGGGATGCAATCAAAACTCGGAATCTTGGGGCAGACAGGGTGAGAGAGGCCCGTCTACAAACCCTCATCAATGAATTTGATAACTTAAAGATGAAGGAATCAAACACTATTGATGAATTTGCGAGCCAGTTGTCAGGTATCGCATCAAAGTCGGCTTCGCTTGGAGAAACTCTCAATGAGAAGAAATTAGTCAAGAAATTTCTCACTAGTTTGCCAAGAAAATTCATTCACATAGTGGCTTCTATTGAACAAATTCTCGATCTAAATACGGTAGGGTTTGAAGATGTGGTTGGACGATTGAAGGCGTATGAAGAACGGATTCGTGATGATGAATCAGAAACTGATCAAGGCAAATTGTTGTTTAACAAAACAACGACTACTCGCAACTCTGACTCGGGAAGAAGAGGAAGGCGCGGTGGACGCGGATCAGGAAGAGGACGCGGGGGAGATCGCCAATCGCAAAGTCAGAACTCCACAGCCACATCGAGTTCTAATGGTGAAGCCTATAAATCAAAAAATAAGACCAAGGATCGATCTAAAGTTCAATGTTATAGATGTGATCAATTCGGTCACTTTGCATCTCAATGCCCAGACCGAAGAGCCAAGCAAGAAGAATCACACGTAGCAGAGGTAGAAGATCAAGACCCACAATTGTTCATGGTCAAGACCCTTTATGAAACAGTACTTCTAAATGAAGAAAAGGTGATACCGAGCAGATATGAGTCTAAAAAACATGACAACATTTGGTACTTAGACAATGGTGCTAGTAACCACATGACGGGAAATCTTTCGTTTTTCACCGAAATCAATAGACATATTCGAGGACGAGTAAAGTTTGGAGATGACTCGTGTGTCGAGATTAAGGGAAAAGGATCAATTTTGCTTGAAGGCATAGGTGGAGGTCAGAAGTTATTGACTGACATCTATTATATCCCTAGTCTTAAAGCTAATATAATTAGTTTGGGTCAAACAACAGAAACGGGTTGTGAAGTATCAATGATAGGTGAATATCTATACCTATATGACAGTAGAAAAGTCCTTCTAGTTAAGGTAAAACGATCGCCAAATAGACTATACAAAGCGATGATTTCTGTTGGAAAACCCATATGCCTACATAGTCGACTTGGAAATCAAGACTGGTTGTGGCATGCAAGACTTGGTCACGTGAATTTTGACACAATTTCAAAAATGTCAAAAAAGGATCTGGTGATTGGCTTACCATCAGTTGCAAGCACAAACCAACTATGTGAGTCGTGCTTAGTCGGAAAGCAAACTAGAAAACCGTTCTCCAAGAAATCCATATACCAAGCAAAAAGAACACTGGAACTTGTTCACGGAGATTTGTGTGGACCAATCTCACCGCCGACTATCGCCGGAAATAGGTATGTTTTTGTTCTAATTGATGACTACTCACGTTTTATGTGGTGTTTTCTTATGAAAGAGAAAAGTGATGCGATTACCTATTTCAAGAAGTTTAAAGTCACTGTGGAAAGGGATACCAACAATCAAATTCGAATATTTCGAACTGATAGAGGAGGCGAGTTTACTTCACATGATTTCAATAAGCTTTGTGAAGAACATGGGATGATAAGACACCTCACGGCTCCATATACGCCACAGCAGAACGGCGTAGTGGAAAGAAGAAACCGAACTCTTATCGAGATGACACGAAGCATTTTGAAGGCAAAGCAAGTTCCAAACTATCTTTGGGGTGAAGCCATAAACCACGCAACCTACATCATAAACCGAATCTCGACAAGAACCGTGAAAGAGTCGACACCATACCAGCTTTATTACAACAGAAAACCCAATATCGAACACATTCGGGTGTTCGGATGTGTAGCATATGCAAAAACAGTTGGTACACAGTTAAAAAAACTTGATGATCGCTCAAAAAAAACAATACATCTTGGATCAGAACCAGGATCCAAAGCATATCGACTGTACGAACCGAAAAGTCGTAGAATAATTGTATCTCGAGACGTTATTTTTGACGAAAACTCAAGTTGGAACTGGGATTCAATGGTCGAGTCTAAATCCAAACATAAACCCGGTATGTTTTGGGTTCATTGGTCAAAACAAGTTGACACGGGAGATGGACCGGTGGCAAGTGAAATAAGTCAAGAAGAAACCGAACAAGAAAATGGTTCTTTTTCAGAAACAGAAAGCAACGAAGTTGAGACGAGTCAACAAACACCTTTACCACCTCCTACACACTCTGAATCTGAAGCAGAGATTGAACCTCCTCAGCTGCGGAGATCAACACGAAACACCCATTTACCAAGAAAATACGATGGTTTTGAGGTAAATGGCTACACTGAAAATCGCGAGCTTTTATTATCACTTGGTGAAGATGAACCTGCAAATTATATTGAAGCCAAAAACAATCCAAAATGGGTCAACGCAATGGAAGAAGAAATTGCATCTATTGAGAAAAATGGTACTTGGAAGTTAGTGTCAAGACCAAACAACACAACCATCATTGGCCTAAAATGGGTATTTAAAGTCAAAAGAGATGCGACTGGTTCCATTAGCAAGTATAAAGCAAGGCTCGTGGCCAAAGGCTATCTGCAACAACCTGGTATAGACTTTGATGAGGTATTTGCTCCGGTTGCTCGTGTTGAAACCGTTCGGATTCTTATTGCTCTTGCAGCCTCAAAAGGTTGGGAATTACACCACTTAGATGTAAAATCTGCTTTCTTACATGGAGATTTACAAGAAGAAGTGTTCGTTCACCAACCGGAAGGTTTTGTGAAGAAAGGTAAAGAAGGTTCAGTTTATAAATTGATAAAGGCATTGTACGGCTTGCGACAAGCACCACGTACATGGAATATAAAACTGGACGGGATCTTGAAAAATTTAAAGTTTCAAAGGTGTATGCAAGAACAAGCGGTGTATCGAAGGTGTATCGGAGACGATCTAATTCTTGTCGGAGTTTATGTCGATGATCTGGTGGTTACGGGATCTAACATAAATATCATATCTAAGTTTAAGCAAGCTATGGCTTCAAACTTTGATATGACTGATTTAGGAGTACTCAGGTACTATCTAGGAATTGAGGTGTATCAACGGAAAGATGACATTATCATCACACAAGAAGGCTATGCGAAGAAAGTATTAAAAGATGCACGTATGTATGATTGTAATCCCACTTTAACTCCTATGGATTCTAATGTGAAATTCTCAAAGGAAGAAAATGAGGAGGATACGGATGCCACAGAGTACCGAAGTCTAGTTGGGAGACTAAGATATTTACTACAAACAAGACCCGATCTCTCATATGCGGTTGGCATTACAAGTAGGTACATGCAAACCCCAAAGAAACCGCACATGGTGGCAATAAAACAAATTCTAAGGTATGTAAAAGGAACTTTGGGATTTGGAATTAGATATGCACGTGGAGAACCCGTGGAATTGGTCGGATATAGTGATAGTAGTCACAATATCGATCAAGATGATGGGAGGAGTACAACCGGCCATATCTTCTATCTTGGAAAGTCACCTGTGACATGGTGTTCACAAAAACAAGACACGGTGGCGTTATCCTCGTGTGAGGCAGAATATATTGCTGCATGTGCAGCAAGCTGCCAAGCAATCTGGTTACGTGATTTACTTCGAGAAATAACTGGATCTCAAATGAAAGAGGTGGTAATTAAAGTTGATAATACATCTGCGATTGCATTAGTTAAAAATCCAGTTTTTCATGGTCGAACTAAACACATAAAGTCTCGCTACCATTACATTCGTGAACGAGTTGAGGATAAGGAAATCTTGGTAGAACATATTAGTGGGAAGGAACAACGGGCTGATATACTTACGAAGGCACTCGCTAAGATCAAGTTCGTTGAAATGCGCAAGCTTCTTGGGGTGGAGAATCTCTCAATTTCCATTCGGAAATTAGGGGGGTGAATGTTGGAAATTTCCGACATTTAGGGACTTTTGGATAAGCCTTACATAATGAGTTGTTAGGATAAACACTATCTATTAATACAAGTTGGTATTATAGTAGAATTCATAGTCCTAGTTTTGTGGTTATCCACATAAGTACGTCTAGTATATATATAGATGTAGAGATATCGAGTTAGGGTATCATAGCAAGGATTGATTGTAGCAAAGTTTGAGTTATTTCTTTGTTATAATAAGTTAATTTCCTGCATATATTTGTGTTCGTTTCATTCACTGTGTTGTTTTTTATCTTCAGAAAGAATCATTCACCGAAAATTAGGGATGGGTAAAGAGAGACCACTTTCTTGTCTTCGAGTTTGATGCATTTCTAAGCTACAAAATGGTAATAACACGTGTATAATACGAATTAGAAAGAGTAATGATATTGTTTGTGTAAGTTTGTGGGGAGTTAACTTAAAATCAACTAAGAAAAGTAGCTCAGACCCTTATAAATACATTATTGGTTCAGCTCTTGTCCAATGTGGGACATCTCAACACACCCCCTCACGTGTGGCGTCCTTTTTTCCGCGCCTAACACGTGGATATTTATGGGTTACGTGGGTGCGTGTGGCCGTTTGACCAACTACGAGTGAACCTTGCTCTGATACGTAAGTTTGTGGTGAACCAACTTAAAACCAATTGGTTGTAAGAGGAGTAGCCCAGGACCCTTGTTAATGGTTCATTTCTTGTACAATGTGAGACATCTCAACAGTTTCCCATCATTTATTCTTAATTATCTGTGTACTCATTAGATCAATATATGTGTCAAAATAAAGTATTAATATTATGAGAAAAAATTAATAAATTACATATGACATTCTATCAAATGAGTAAGAGAAGATGAGTAGAAAATAAGATAGAAATAAATATCATTTCTCAATTAGAAAAAAAAAACAAAAATCTTACCATCTAATGTTTGAGTCATTAAGTTATTAGAGGGAGTCTAAAAACTCTTTGACGACACTAAAGCACAACCTTGCGTGCAGGGATGACAATGAAGCGGATGTGCATTGGGTGATGCGATGTCCACATACATATCCATTTATATTTACATCATCCATATCCACATCCATATCCATTTAAAATCATTTCATCCATCCATTTCCATATCCATATCAATCGGATTATAGCGGGTAAATGGGCATCCATTGGATATCGAAAGAAATTGTTTTCTAAAGAAAGTATGATAGTTTCATAGATAAATTTGTAATTTTTGTTGAATATGTATATAGCTCTTTCAAAAGAATACACAAACGAAAACATAATCCCCAAATATCGATAGATACAAACGAAAACATAACTTAATATATATAGAAGTTTAAAGTATGGTTTGTAATGTTTACAAATTTAGTTATATTCAACGATATGTTATGTATAAATTTATTGAATAAAAATGTGTAGATATATATATAATTAATCATGCGAAATTGTAATATAACAAAGGTTAATTTCGGGCTAAATGGATTTATCCATTGATTAAAAATTATCATCCGTATCCGCTCGAATAAACATCCATATCCGCTCCACATCCGATATTCACCCATTTAACTCCATCCATATTCACCACTGGTGGAGCGGATCGGATGGATGATCATTGGGTCGGATGATAGTCGCCATCCTTACTTGCGTGCGTCAAATCCATGCCAAACGCTAGGCACCAACGATTTAACGTTGCGTTATTGATTTTTTTATGTTTTTTTTGTTTATTGTGATTGATTTGATGTATATTTCGTGATTACCAAATGAATGTTATACGAATGTTATGTTGGAAATATCAAGAGATATTGCAAGTTGGCAATTTTCTCTATCCCACATAGATGGGAGGAAGAATATTTTGTGAGTTTATAAGG
This sequence comes from Calendula officinalis, assembly GCA_963853835.1. NCBI lineage: Eukaryota > Viridiplantae > Streptophyta > Magnoliopsida > Asterales > Asteraceae > Calendula > Calendula officinalis. Next base: position 49,575,459 of record OY970823.1, read on the forward strand.
CATTTAATTCCTTAAGCTTTCAAAGGCTTTAGTGGGGGATTAAGGGCTAGACCCACACGCGCGTCGAGCCGAGACCGATGACGCGAAATGACGCGATTTAGGCGCACTTTGCACGACGCATCGGGAGCTGAGGAGCTTTCTTTTTTGGCCAGTTCGTTGATAGTCAAAACGTAACATTCGAGCATTAAGACGGGCTGTTAATACATTGGGTTTTTTTTTACTGTCCATTATCAGTCTTAAAAGACTGTATTGATAGTATACGTTTTTGATCGCTAGCCTATCAATGAAACACCATTTCAGTGTTAGAAAACACACGAAAATACACACAAAGGTCTCAAAAACACTGCTGCTCGAAGTGCTCGTTCTTCCTTTGTTTTCCGATTAATCACTTTGTGTTACACGGTGGTTCTTTTGTTGTCGGGACACACTGTTTATACTGCATCAAATCCTGGGGTGATACGTTGAAGGCTAACAGCATACGACTCGTATAAACCTTAAAGGACAGGAATTCATTCTGTGTGGTTTTCTGTTCTTCTCGTCAAATTTGAGGTTCGGTTTTGTTCATTCTGATTATTTGATTATACTAACGTTTGTTACAGACTATAAAATATTCAACATGTTATGAGAGGAATAGTAACTTTGATGTGGATGTTAAAGTAATGTTATAAAGACATTTTTAGTTCATTTTTTATTTCTTTCAATTATTTTTTATTTTATTTTCTTCCTTTCCTTTCCCACGGCTGCAATAATTCATTTGCTTCTGCAATCGATACCATATGGACTTAAAAACTCTTCAATCACCATCTTTTCTTGCAATCATTCATCTGCTTCTGCACGACAAGGACTAAAAGACTCTTCAATCACCATGATCAAACTGTTTAAGCTTGTTGTTCTTTGAAATCCGCCATTGTTGTTCGTTACGCTTGAAGGATCCCCAAAAGATTCAGACTTGATTGATCTTCTGGGAAGCTTATTAAGAAATTGCTTCAACATTGTAAGATAAAAGTTATAATTTTAGTTTAGGTGAAGAGGCCAAAAGATAGAAGCTTGGTATCCATAGATTATAAAAAGAAATACAGTGTGTGAGTAGAGAGGGAGAGAGTAGAGAGAGTGTTGAGATTTGTGGTTGCGGGAAGTTTGCCCGAACTTGCTGGAGACAGAAAGAAATAAAAAAGAAGGAAAAAAAAGAAAAAGAAAGTGTATTTTAGATATATTGGTCTAAGAGTGCACGGTGTGGTGGCGGAACTCCACCCTCGCTGGACGCTGCCTCAGCCTCGCCACCACACCCCTCGCCATGTTGAACCCCATCATTCGCCGGCTAGCCCACGAGGCCAACGACCCAATCAGATCATGCCACGACCCACGTGGCACTAGCCGTTGAAAATGACTCTGTTGGATCCCAACAACACAACCGTGTTGTGTTATGACCGAGTAACGAAGATACGATAAGTAAATAACAACAAGATTTCAATGATTAAAAGTTTTATTAAAAACAACTTAATACAATAAAGAGTTTGCGGAAATAGATAGTACACACTACCTAAAACTCTATACTTGAGTTGACACTTTAGACCGCTCAAACTAGAAGAGTATACACTGAGAGTTATATCAGCTGATACTAACAGCTGATATTAATGCCTTAGTAATAACTATGGAGGAGTTAATACTTAGACAATAACTAACTCTCAGAGAATGTTCTTGTGCTTATGATTTCTAAGGGTGTTCTAAATGTGTTGTAAATGCAAGCATTTACGTCTGTATTTATAGCCCAAGATCCATGTTCCTTAGTCCACAAGTTTGACGACGTGTAAACATATTATTCGTCGATGTAGACTTGCCATGGATCATTAAATGCTATTGCACAAGTTATTGTCCCGGGTCTACTTTGTGTCCACTTCTTCCGGTACCTTTTCTGACGCACGGTGAAAGGTGTACTACATAAGTACAGAAGTTGTTGACTTTCTCTTTACATGCTTGAGGAACAAACGATGAAGTTGTACTGACATTATCTTCTATTCCAAAATAGAAGATCTTCATCGTTTTCTTCTTCTTTGAGCGGGAAAGGGAAATGTTCAAGGTGTCAATGAACATTTCCTTTAAGTCTCCATCTGCAGCAGGTACTATTAGCTGATTCCACAATCAGCTGAATAGTCTTCTTCTTGTCTTTGTCCTTTGGTCATAGACTTCGAATGAACTCTCGTTAATAGCTGCTGATTTGACTTGTATCCTAAAGTTAAGTACATACTCAGCTGAAGGTTTATTGTATATACTTGCTTCAGCTGAGATACATACTTCAGCTGTTATTTATTCTTCTTGGCTATCGAGCATCAAATCTTATTTACTTAGTCTTGGGACTAACAGACTCTTTTGCCGAAATTTTTTTTTTTAAAAACCTAACCAATCATAAATACCCTTTCAAACACAACTTATTTTTCTACACTTTCTCTTCAAACTCTCTAATATTTTCTACACTTTCTCTTCCAAAAACCCACAAAAAATGTCTCAACAACCAAACGATTAGGTTACCGGTATGCGGGGAATGGGGGGGTATCAGCTCATCCTCGTCCGAAAAGTCTACACCATCGTCCCAACAATCCGTTTCTTCCACCCAAAATTGGGATATGCCGAATGGATGGCGCGCACGGATAAGACGAGAATCATCAGGCAAAAAAACGCAATTCGCGAAAAATTCCTCGTACAAGACGATGACCTTGACGTCGAAGATGACGTGTAGTTTTTTTTTTATTTTTCGGTATTTTTTTTAAATTTTCGTTGATTTTTTTTCGGTATTTTGTTTTTGGTATTGTTATTTGTATTTTGTAATTTTTATTTTAATGAAGTATTAAGTTTTTTAGAAAAAAGAAAAATAAAAAAGGGGGTATGGCCCAAATGGCTTAAGAGATGGTAGAGGGGGTATTTGGGGGTTTTAAATGTGAAATAATGATGTGGCGGATAGATGCCACAGATGTGGCCATCCGACTTAAGTGACCACACCTGACCCTCTAAATGGACCGAAAGATGAAAATTAAGAATCGGAGAGAACAAAACCATGAAAAAATGTTTAGAAATGAAATCATAGAATTCGGAAGATAGCATAGGCAATTTGTGTAATTCACTCAAAATTCTATTATTCGAAAACAGATTGTGTCAAACTATTACGCAGAACAAAGGTCTGATCACTTGACTGTTGGACTTCCTACGGCCCAAAGTCGAGTAGGGTTTTTAGGGTAAGGGGATATCCATAGGAATTGCAATTCGAGTAGGATTTGTATTCTTTAATTTAGTATAGTTTATAGCCTATAAATACACAAGCCAAGTTAGGGTTTTATGTATCCAAACAATTGTATTGAGTTTTATGTATCCAAACAATTATATTCTCAATTTTAATCGAAGAGTTATTTTGGTTATTTGCTTTTGGTTCTTTAATTGGTATCAGAGCCGATCATGGGTGATAACCCGCCGCCGACAAGAGGGAAGGAGGTTGGAACGACCTCTGTCCAATGTCCGATGCTCACGTCCACAAACTACACGGTGTGGGCGTTGCGCATCAAGGTGGTGCTGCATATTCACATGGTGTGGGAAACGATTGACCCGGGAACAATCGATGATGCCGAAAAGAATGATCTAGCGATGGGTTTATCGTATCAATCGATCCCCGAAAGTTTGATTATGCAGATCGGCGATCAAGATTCGAGCAAGAAGCTGTGGGACGCAATCAAGACCCGATACGTTGGGGTCACTCGCGTAAAAGAAGCTCGATTGCAAACCCTAATGTCCGTTTTCGATAGACTCAAGATGGCGGATAGCGAGACAATCGACGACTATGCGGCAAAGTTGTCCGAGATTGCCTCGAAATCAGCGACGCTAGGAGAAGCTATCGAAAAATCGAAACTCGTGAAGAAATTTCTCAAAACTCTTCCACGAAGTAAGTTTATTCACATAGTTGCTTCTCTTGAGCAAGTACTTGACCTTAATGCAACCGGGTTTGAAGACGTTGTGGGTCGCTTGAAGGCTTACGAAAAACGAATCAGTGAAGATGATAATGCGGACAATAGTCAATCTAAACTATTGTTCACAAAAGACGAGTCGAAAAGCAACTCAAAACCACAATGGAAGGGAAACAAAAACACCGGTAAAGGCAAGTCACAAGCTTTCGAGAAGAAAGGCGGTCAAAATCAAGGAAAGGAAAAGAAGGATCGGTCAAACTGGGATACTCTGCGTCTCAGTGCCCGGATCGAAAACAAAAGCTTCAAAAGTCAAACTACGTTGAAACCGATGACAACGATGCCACCATATTCAAGCACGAAATTGTTTTCTTAAACGAAGAAAAAGTGATGCCATCTCGATACGATTCGAAAGAAAAAGATGTATGGTATCTCGACAATGGGGCACGCAATCATATGACCGGAAACCGATCCTACTTTACCGAACTCAATGAAAATATTACCGGCCGTGTGAAGTTTGGCGACAATTCATGTGTCGCTATTAAAGGAAAAGGTGCGATACTTTTTCAAGGAAAATTGGGTCAACAACGACTAATGACGGACATCTATTATATACCGGATCTCAAGAATAATATCATTAGTCTCGGTCAAACCACGGAAACCGGCTGTCGCATCCTGATGAATGGTAATTTCTTACCATGCACAATGCTAATGGGTGTCTCTTGATGAAGGTACAAAGAACTCCAAATCGTCTTTATAAAATTCGTTTACAAATTGGAACCCCGATGTGCCTTCACTCAAAAATCAGTGAAGATACTTGGCGTTGGCATGCCCGACTCGGACACATCAACTTCGAGTCAATGAAGAAGATGTCGAATAAAGGGCTAGTCAAAGGATTGCCGAAAGTTGATCATGTAAATCAACTTTGTGAATCTTGTTTGGTGGGAAAACAAACAAGAAATCCGTTTCCAAACGCCACCTCCTATAAAGCGACCGAACCACTCGAGCTAGTTCAAGGTGACTTGTGTGGTCCGATCACACCGGCCACAATAGGGGGAAAAAGGTATGTTTTCACTTTAATTGATGATTACTCACGTTTTATGTGGGCATATCTTTTAAAAGAAAAAGGTGAGGCTTTCACTCACGTCAAAAAATTCAAGACTTTGGCGGAGAAAGAAATAGAAAAGTCGTTGAAAGTATTTAGAAGTGATCGCGAAGGTGAATTTATGTCAACGGAATTCCAAGAATTTTGTGGAAAAAAGGGAATCAAGCGACATCTCACCGCTCCATACACACCTCAACAAAACGGGGTTGTGAAAAGACGAAATCGAACACTTATGGAGATGACGAGAAGCATATTGAAAGCCATGCAAGTACCAAATAATTTTTGGGGAGAGGCGGTAAATCACTCAACCTACATTATCAATCGGGTTTATACCCGAGTGTTGGTTGACAAAACACCGTACGAAAAACTCAAAAAGAAAAAACCGAATCTCGAACATATGTGTGTGTTTGGGTGTCTAGCCTATGAAAAAACCGAACCTGTAAAGAAGCTAGACACAAGATCGAAACCACTAATACACCTTGGCTCGGAACCAAACTCGAAGGCGTATTGGTTATTTGATCCGTCAAATAAGAGAATTGTAATAAGCCGTGACGTCATCTTTGATGAGTCAAAAGGATGGATCTGGAGAAACAATCAAGAGCCCGATGATGAACCTCCATGATCTCTTACAATTCCATGGGAATATGTCGGTACCGAACCAGAAAATGACACACCCGATGAACAACCGGAAGAAGATAAAAACGAACCGGAAGAAGAAGTTCAACCTCCAGTTCCGGTAATACCCGCTCAAAATGAACCTCGAAGATCCTCAAGACAATCCATTCTACCGACTCAACTTCAAGATGACTATATACTTCTTGCTAGTCTTGATTATGATGAACTCCTCTTAGCTACAAACGAAGAACCAGAGACGTTTGAGGAAGCAAAAACACAAACGGAATGGGTTAAAGCTATGAATTCCGAAATCGAGTCAATAAACAAGAATGATACATGGAAGCTAGTCGACAAGCCAATGGGGGTGAAACCGATCGGGTTAAAGTGGGTTTTCAAGGTCAAGAAAAATGCGGACAGATCAATTAACAAATATAAAGCATGGCTCGTAGCAAAAGGGTACGTACAAATACACGGGTCGATTTTGAAGAGGTATTTGCTCCGATAGCCCGTATCGAAACGATCCGACTTCTCATTGCTATAGCCGCCACACATGGGTGGGAACTTCATCACCCAGATGTAAAAACGGCCTTTTTATATGGCGAGTTAAAAGAGACCGTGTATGTCTCACAACCGCAAGGATATATAAAAAGAGGTAACGAGAATAAAGTATATCGTTTGGCAAAAGCTTTGTATGGCCTAAGACAAGCACCTCGAGCTTGGAATACAAAGCTAGACACAATTTTGAAAGAGTTGAAATTCAAAAAATGTTCAAAAGAAACCTCGGTTTATCGCAAAACCGAAGGCCAAAATATACTAATATTAGTGGTTTATGTCGATGATTTGTTTATAACATGTTCTTGCTTGGATGTGATCAAGAAATTCAAGACGGAAATGGCAAAGAATTTTGAGATGTCCGATCTTGGTAAATTAACATATTATCTTGGTATTGAAGTAACCCAAGAAAATTCAAGGATCACCATCAAATAAGAATCATATGCTCATCGAATCTTGAAAGAAGCTAGTATGCATGACTGCAATGCGGCTCATTTGCCTATGGAGTCGGGTTTGAAGTTGTCAAAAGCCGAAGAAGAACCTGAAGTCAATGCAACACAATACCGAAAGCTTGTGGGGTGTCTACGATACTTGTTACAAACAAGACCAGACATGGCATATGCGGTTGGGGTTGTGAGCCAATATATTCAAAACCCGAGACAGTCACATTGGGCGGCAATCAAGCAAATCCTAAGGTACCTTCGCGGTACTAAGGGATATGGCATTAAATATGAAAGAAACGGGCGAAAGGCTACTTGAAGGTTATAGTGATAGTAGTCATAACATTGATCTGGATGATGGAAGAAGCACAACCGGGCATGTGTTTTACTATGGGTCGTCCCCAATTACGTGGTGCTCACAAAAGCAAGACACCGTTGCTTTATCGTCATGTGAGGCAGAATTCATGGCTGCCAATGCAGCAGCATGTCAAACGGTTTGGTTACAAGAACTGTTGAGCGAAATAGCAAACAAGGAACAAGATGTTGTCACTATACATGTTGATAACAAATCGGCAATTGCTCTCACCAAGAATCCGGTCTTTCACGGAAGAAGCAAGCACATTCATGCACGGTTCCATTACATACGTGAACGTGTTGAAGATGAACAAGTAAAGGTCGAGTATATATCAGGTGAATTGCAAAAGGCGGACATTTTAATTAAACCATTGGCACGAACAAGGTTCAAAGAAATGAGGAGCTTGATCGGAGTTGAAGCTTTCTCAAGTGCGCCTTAGGAATTCGGGGGTGATTGTTGGACTTCCTACGGCCCAAAGTCGAGTAGGGCTTTAGGGTAAGGGGATATCCATAGGAATTGCAATTCGAGTAGGATTTGTATTCCTTAATGTAGTCTAGTTTCTAGCCTATAAATACATAAGCCAAGTTAGGGTTTTATGTATCCAAACAATTGTATTGAGTTTAGAGTTATATTCTCAATTTTAATCAAAGAGTTATTTTGGTTATTTGCTTTTGGTTCTTTATTGACCACTATCGCCACATTACATTTCTTTATCGATATACCCTAGTTTTTACTCCAAAAAACCTAAAAAATTTCACATAATTACACAACTTTGTATATAATAACTTTTTATTTCAAAAATAAATACGAAAGTACCTCATTTGGAAAATGTAAAATGAGTTATTTTAAATGTAATAAGTTTAGGTAAAAAAAACTGAGAGAAGAAAGAAATATGCAAAAACAACTAGATCTTGCTATAAACCTGCTTGTCATCAACCCAAAAAAAGAAATTAACCGATATGATTAGTGTTGTAAAGCAATAATGGGCAAACCTTTTTCAATGAGTATTTTTATTGTGCAATGATTTAACGTTTGATTATTGATTTATCATACTTTAAAAGAAACGTTGCAGGGTACACAGGCATTAAAGGCTATGTTAATGGGTCCTTAATAGCACCGATAAAAACCTACATCAAATACCTAGGAGACGGGGTATTTTGTGAGTATTGATTTTGTGTGTTCATATGTTTTATGTATAAAATATGAAGTGGATGAGTATTATTATCATGTGTATATCAATTGATTGTCATTCAACATCTGCCAAAAAAAAAAACTTAATTATCAGTGATAACAGTTAAGAGCAATCTCAAAGAAATTAGGTGATGGTGATGTGTGTAAAATGAAAGGAGGAATAAAACTCAACTATTTGGAAGACAACTAATTACATTACTACAATACATAACATGATCTTGTTTTTTTTCTCAATCATGTTACAATGAAATACCCTTTTAACATAACTTTTTTTTTTTTACCAAAGCCCTTTCTATAACAATCTTAGGCGCAAAAAAACTTCTAAAACATCAACAAAACAAGCTTCACAGTCAAGAAAAAGATTGCATATTTTATAAAGAAGATCCATCAAACAAAACATCATTAAGCACATCATCATCATTTTCCACCCCGAAAAACTCCGAATCTTTATCATCACCATTCGACAAACCCCATCTTTCAAGCTTTGAATTTTCCGCAATAAAAATCAACTTTTGCGCCTTTTCAATCGAGTTTCTTGATTGAGTTCGTTTCGAAAACGACCAATTCCAATTAAACCCACATGAAGTAGCATGAAGGAAGATCAACCTAACCGCCACTTTTCTCAAATATTTAAATTCGGTTAAATAAGTTTCCCAAACTAACCGACTACTTTGCGGGTTAGCTATTCTCATTTTACCCGTGATCGGGTCTCGTTGTTTCAATTGGACCGCTTGTGCATAAAGGGGATCAAGTCCTTCGGTTCTCCATTTCATAAGCTCCATTAAAGCAATATGAGCTTCTTCTCTTGAAACAAGCCTTGTTATAAGTTTATCAACATCTTTTTCTTGTTCAGAAGTTAAGTATTTAAAAGGCGGTAAATACTTCCCACTTGTGTCACGAATCAAATATAACGGATCGAGTATAAATGCAGCAGCCCATGCGGGATGATAGTTTCTCTTAAGCCTTTTATCGAACACCTTGTGTGCATGATTTTCATCAACCCCAAATTCCCCACACCAATTCTTAATTTTTAATCTTAATTCTTCCCAAAGTGGCAAGCATTGCCCGATTCGCGGTCTTTCTTTCTCAATCTCTTCAGCCATTGATTTGATCAATTTAACGAATGAATGAACGGCTTCCAATTCTTTCCAAAATTGGGAATCTCGTAACATTTCTTCAATTTCCCTCCCAATTCGATCTGAAATCGAAACGATCTTGTAACGTTCATCGAGCAAGACCAATTGCAATGGTCTTGCTGAAGTTAATATATCTTCAACTGTATTAAAAACGGGTTCGAATGCAAACACGAATTTATCGCCACCAGCACAAACGGGTACCCGTAACAACCTGGCCCGCCCGTATTCTTGCAATTGGTATTTGAGGAAAGAATTCTTTACTTGAGAGTTTGTGTTCACAAAGTTTACAACTTTATAACATTTATGAGTCACGTTATTAAACAATGGGAGTTCTTTGCTAAAATCTTTAATTAAACCATAAACCCCTTGAAATTGGCAAGAAAGATTTATCATCCAATGATATTGGTTTTCGAGATTTCTTAAAGCGGTAAACTTGAATCTATCCGAAATAATTCCGACACATTTTTGCAAACTATCACCACAAATTTCACTAATTGTTTCCCGTAAAACATCTTCAGCGTACTTTGAAAAAACATAACCACTTGTAAAAACAGCCCTTCTATAAACCCCACTCCCATTTGGTAAATTCACCGATAAATTCACCAAATTATCAAAATCACCGTAAAGATTACCACTTTTTGATTTTGATTTTGGTTTCCACCCGTCTGACGAGATTTGGAAGAACATAGCATCACGGATTCGAGCTTCTGATTCTGATATTAATTCTTTGTACTTGAAATCAAGTCTTTCTCCGGCGAGGTCACGGCGGGTGATCGCCGGTAATCCCATTTGGGTCAAGAAGTTATTGAATTTGGGGTGCTCCAGACTTGAAAAGGGAATTGACCCACAATTTTCATAAACCCAATCTGCTAAGAGTTCAAGTGATGAACTGATTTGGGATTTTGTTAAACTTTGATATGGTAATGATTTTGGGCTTTTGAGTTTTTTCACACTATCTTCAAACATCGCCAGAGCACCCAAATCCTCTTTTCCGCCGGATAGCATCACCGCATTCGCCGGCGAGAATGCCGATACGGAATCATTCCGGTGAGGGTACGATACATCAACCGGGAATCGATCCGGTTCAATCATCGCAACCGGAGAAGGGGTGGCGGAGTTGCTGTTAGCGCCACCGCCGCCGCCGCCCTCATGGCGACTACGCTTGCCGGAAGAGTTACGTTTCCGGTGGTTTTGCGGTGAAGACGATGAAGATGGTGAAGTGAGAGTGACGATTCCGGTAGGTGTGATGGAAGTAATGGGTCTTGGACTGGAGTCGTCGGAGTTAAAGTTCCGGCACGTTCCTCTTTTAAGATGCTCCGACGCCGTTCTTGAAGGATTAGAAGCGGAGAAAACGGCGTCGCATAAGGAACACCGGAGTTTAACGGCTTTGGGTAAACCGGAATCCGGATTTTGAACCAAAAGAGGCTCCAGATGAGCCCAATACCAAGCTCCTTTACCCTTAATTGCTTTTGTCCGTACCATCATTAATCCTTCATATCTTTTATGAACTTTCTTCACCGTCATCTCATCGGTTGACTCCGGTGGTTGTTGGGCGGTGGCTGTACTAGTCTCCGCCTCCATCGTCACAGTAAAAAAGATTCAATTGTCTAAAAGATTAAAAGATATTTGTGGGTATTTTAAGGAGGGGTGTGGTTGAAAGATTGAATCTTTTGTTTCCCATAGCATATTTTAGAAGAAGGGTACGCCGGAAGTGAAAGAATTAGAGGTGGCTGAGTGGTGGCTCCGGCGATCTACAAGTGGGTCGTTTTCAGCTGAAACGGAGGTTGGAATTTGGGGCAGTGTGTGGGAGGGTGATGTCAAATAGGAGGTGTTTTTGGTGTTAGTTTTTAGGACACATTTTTAATAAAGAATGGGTACGGTTGGCTGTGGGGTATCTCTAAACTTAGTATATTCAAAATAACCGTTAGCACTTTTATTTTCACGATTTTTGAAGGAAAATAATATAATAATGATTAAATTAAATTAATTGAATGATTAGTGGATAATGGGTCCCACACCTTTTGAATAAAGTGAGGTTAATGATATTTAAAAGTAAAAAATAAAGGTAAATGATTCATTTCACTTTGTTAAAGTAGATAGTTAGTGGGTGTGGGTCATACTATTTTTTGCCATTTATGGAAAGTGTAGCACTTATTTTGAATCACCCATTTATAAAAAGTGTAGCACTTATTTTGAATCGGAGGAAGTATAACTTTGCATAAATTAATTAACATCGTTTTGCATCAAGTATGTTTATGTTTATTACTTTATCATACTTCGTTTCAAAATAACTGATATATTTTAAAATTTTATCTTACTTGATAAAGAAAAGTATTGCTCATATTCAATAAGAGTTTGGCTAACTCATACCATAAGGACATGAGTTAAGAAGTATTTATTGAACAAATTGTTTCCAAACATATTAAAAAATATATTAAATAAAGTCTAAAATTAACAGTTTTTAAAATACAATTGTCAACTTATATGGTAATTATAAAATCAATAAATGCTTCTTAGCTCATGCCCTTTGGGCATGAGTTAGAAAAACTCATTCAATTCAATAGTTATTTTATTTAATAAATTGATATGATTCACTCATAATCATTTTTACTTTTAAATATCATTAAACGCATTATAATCAAAATTTGTACTTCTGTAGCATGCATTATTCACTAACTAGCTAATCTAATATAATTTATCATTTATTATAATATTTTGCCTTAAAGATATGAAACCTTAAATGTATCATTTATTTTGAATCAGATGAAGTATTATTTATTGGCAATACTTTCCTTTTACCCCTTTTAGTTTTTTTTCTTTTTGTTATATTGACTTACACTTATTTAAAGTTATTAAATAAATATTTAAATGTAATTAAAAACTCTACATTAAATTAAATGAATTTACATAAAGTTACACATATTAAAGTTATTAAATAAATAATACTTGTATGTGACATATGCATCAACAGATGTGATATACAAATAAATTCCTATCATAAATAAATGCACAAAATATATAATGATAATATACACAATAATACAATATTATATAATATATATATATATATATAACAAAAAGGTTTAAAAAGAAAACAAAACGTTGTAAATCCATTTTAAAACGGAAAAAAGAGGAAGAAAAGCGAAGTTTAAATCTCAAACCCTGCGAAGAATAAAAGCTCAACGGGTTAAAGGGTCATTCCTCATTGCTGGTGCTCTAAGACCGGTGCCAATGGTTTGGCAAACTGATACCGTCAGTTGTTGCCAAACCAGCGTCACGTCAGCTCACCCTCCAATCGACACTAAACTGACGTACACATGCCAATAATATCACTTCCCTTTAATTTTTTGGGACCCACCATTACAAAACACACATACACAAAATACCCCCTTGGACCCACCACTTCAACCAGCGAACCCTCTCCCTCTCGTCTTCAAAGCGGAGGAAGCCAAACCGGCGGTATCACTGCAAGGCCGTGCCAACGGTGGGAAGTCCTCCCCCAAACTGGCGGTACAACCGCCGCTTGCCGTTGGCACCACTCTAATGCAGTGTAACTTTCTCGTATGCGTATTATTTATTTACTAATCTTAACTGGTATTCGACATGTTTATATAAGCCTTCAACATGTAGCTTTGTTCCGCATATGACGAATGACAACAACAACTCATAACTAACTCATCCCTACTTAAAATAAAGATAAAAAAATTAAAAAAAAACCCTCCACCTCACATGCCTGCCGGCTACTTTACGAGAAGAAATGACATTGAAGAATTGGTCGTGCCAATTGTATCGGCTACTTTACGAGAAGAAATGCCAGTAAATATTTACGAGATAGAAATAGGTGAGGCGTCAATAAATTTTAAGGTGAGAACAATGGACAAGCATGAAATAGAAAAAAAAAAAAAACAAATTTACATAATATACAATCTCCATACCATATTTACTGTTTATAATTTTTTTCAAAATAACCTTTAAAAATTCTAATAATTACATTATACCCCCTAATGTTGTAATAGTCCCCACACCCGTTTCCATAAAACTTAACGTGAAGAGTCCAATAATGGATTCTGTAATCTAAAAAAATTGTTTATTTTGTTGCATTTAAATTATTACTATACGACAAAAAAGTACAGTAATATTGAAAAACCTAAATTCAAAATTATATTGAAGTAAATAAGAAAATCTTAAATTCAAAATTATATTTATATGGGATATATTTTAGCAAAAAAGAATATCCTAAATAAAAATAATTACATTAATGATGAAAGTGTATCACTTATTTTGAAACTGATGAAATATTTATAATTAAAAAGGTAAGAATTTAAAATCCGCAGCAACGCGCGGAGAGAAATTATCCTCGTTATGAAACTACTAGGTTAAAACCCGCGTGATGCGGCGGGCTGCGAACTATATTTCGTGGCGGTTAAATATTATTTGGTTACAAGTATTTTTCTTAAACAAACTATACAAATAAAGACATGAATGAGAATGTGGTTGTCAGCCATCACGCTACAATTGATAAAGATGACAAATGTTTTATATAACAATAATAATTGTATTATTTATTAACACGTACTATGCTTAAAAACAAAATACTTGAATTGTTTAAAAACGAACTGAATAGGATCTATGGTTTTAAGAACTAAAATTCAATTAAGTTCAGATTTAGGTAAAAATCGACCCAACCCAGTTTATGCATAGACCCAATGATTAATTATAACATGGTACCCGTGTGATGCAGCGGGGTACCCTATGTAACGACATTTTTGCGGCGGTCTTAGAGAGGGAGGAACCTCTCATAATCGTGAACCGCCAAAATTATTAGAACATAGACTCTGGCCATTTCAATATCTTCTTCTATCACAACTACAAATATTAATATTCCGCATAAATTTAGCATCTCCTTAAGAACTCAGTTTTTAGCTTTTGCAGACTCTAAATCACTAACCCATTAACATACCGGTTTGTTACCGTTTCCCGATTTAAAAGGTTTAAAGTAAAAATGATCAATACACAAATCATGAGCAAAATTTATACATATAGGAGAAGAAAGGGTGAAACGTTAGAGACATTATGAGAAAGTAGTGTGGAATTGATCTTTAAATTCCCATTAATAAGCAATAATTTCTCAAATTTACAACAAAATAACAGCAAATCACGTGATCCACAAACCCCTCAATTTAATAAGCAACAATCAATACACCGTTGGCAACATGCAAAGCTTTTTATTTTGGATAGATCTTCACAAGAAATTTTCAAAACATGAGCATGGAAACTCAATAGATAGATAACTGGCAACTGTCTTGAGACAATTGAGTTTGAGATAACTATTCTTTCAGCTTCTTCAAGATTCATCTTTACTGGTCAACGTCTCTTAATTTAGGAAACTTATCACCATTTCTTAGTATTGCCTCTAGCTCTTTAAAGATCATTAGTACAAATATTTTTATGCTCCTACAAAAAATTTTATGGTCATTTTACAGAAATTAACACCACTAATGCAATTCATAGATTCAATCAAAGACATATCATTATATGCAATTTTTACATATAAAGTTATGAACCCTGATTGAAGCAATATACTTACTTGGAGAGTCATTCCAATTCATGTTGTTCCTCAATAAACCACTCAACAGCTAAACTTCCATCTTGTTTCATCCCTGAAATAGAATCACAAAGAAATAAAATCACACGAATTCCCAGATTGTGTAAATCATTCACCAACGATAACAAATGTCTTTTTTTTTTAAATTGACAATATCCATATCTATATCCATTTAAAATGATGCACAAAAACTCACTGTATTATAAACATAATTGGCCATTACAAATATTGAAATACAATAACATGTTATAAACAGTATCTTTAGCAGAAGCTTGAATTGCAATTCTTACCCGTGTGCAACTGATTAGTCCTCCTACTACCGTCAATTAACACATACGTGAAAGTGAAATCAAACTAAAACACTGATGAATCCTTCTACTACCATCAAGTAAACTGCCCTGCTCGAAAACCACCCAAATTATCACCTTATTAACACATATATGAAATTGGAATTGAAATGGAAATCGAAGTAAATCAGATTGCAATTGCGAATTCCTTCTAATGAGTTGAAAGGAAAATGACCCACTGCATACAAAGCCTCTAGATACAGTTGATGCATTTATACGTGTATCTACATATAATGGAGGGAAAAAATGACTGTGATCGATCATTATTTAAAATCAACCGAAGATCATCGATCATCCAATCTTTAACGCTTGCTTCCAGAAACTGTTGCTTCAATAACGCTTGCGATGTTCTTCTCAAAAACGGCTGGGTTTTAATGGGGGATGGGAGAAAACGTTGAAGTGGCGTGAAAGAGGGTGTATGAATAAATGTGTTTAGTCAATGCATTTAATCATTTATTAGCATTTATTTGGTTAGTATTGAGCTGCTGATAAAGAGGTGTTTATTATGAGGTAAAATTAGACAGTTACAAAATATTTACTCATATTAAATTAGGCTAAGCATCAAAAGGATAACAAAAAACCAAATGACCGAGTGGTTAGATCGTTGCTTGAACTCCATCACGTTTTGGGTTCGAAACTCGGCGGAAGCACTTTTAAAATTTTGATTTTAAAGGGTGTTTGGACATTGCTAAAAATGGAAGTGTTGAAATTTTAGACTTTCACTTTTAGAAATGTCAAGCACTCATTTATAAGTAGTATAGATTATGAGTGAATTTTAAATTTGTTTTAATTTTAAACTCACATCTCATATGCCAAAGTTAGATG
This sequence comes from Calendula officinalis, assembly GCA_963853835.1. NCBI lineage: Eukaryota > Viridiplantae > Streptophyta > Magnoliopsida > Asterales > Asteraceae > Calendula > Calendula officinalis. Next base: position 49,591,574 of record OY970823.1, read on the forward strand.
TTGCGTGCGTGATAAAAGTAGTAAATGCATTGCTTAATTAACAGTGATTAGTTTCCACTAATTAGGATTTAACTTCCAAATTAAAATTTTCCTACTTAGTCAATTATGTGACCACATTATAAGTTAATTTTAAGGAAAAAGTTGATTTATAACGTTCAAATCAAAATTATTTGAAAAGGACGAGCTTTCTAGCAATTGTATATAGTAGTTAATTATCATCTTACTCACAAATTAATAATGCACATTTCATTGAAATGGATTGAAATTCATGATGGGATGTAGGGGTATTAACGAGTCGAGCTTTAAGCGAGCTCGAGCTTATACTAATTCGATCTTGAGTTGAGCTTGCATAAAACAATACTCGATTAATTTCACGAGTCGAGTCTAATAATTTAATACTCGACTCGGCTCGTTCGATAGCTCGTTACTAGTCTCAAACCGAACGAGTCATCCGATCTTAACGAGCCGATCCTAACGAGCCGGACAAATGTTGTACACAATAAGTACACGTATTGATTCAATAAGTACAAAAATATACATATATTAGTAGGGTGTTAACGAGTCGAGTAATTAACGAGCTTTTTGAGCTTGCAAATTAGTATATTTCAAAAAATATGGAATCATAAACGAGCTTCGATCTCGAGCTCGAACACTATATAAATATTTGTGCTCGAGTTCGAGCACAATTTTAATAACTTAGCTCGAGTCGAGTAATTATTAACCGAGCCGAGCCTAAATGATCTAATGTTCGATTCGACTATGATCATTAACACCCCTAATGAGATGGTTGTAAATAAAAAGAAACCACACAAATAACAATACTAGTAGGGCTGTCAAGTCGTGTCATTGTTTCGTGTTTTTGGGTAGCACGACAAGATACGACACAAATTGTTCAACACGACACGAAGTCGTGTTTTATTTTGCTAACACGAACACGACCCAATTAAAAAACATGATAAACACGACAACACAAAATAAATAACAAAAATAACAAATTTCTTACTTATTACATACTAAAAACCCGACAAACACGAAAAAACATGACAAAAATATAACATTAATTTCTAAATGTTCCCAAAATCATAATTATCGTGTCAATTCCGTGTTAATCTTTGAACACGAACACGACACGACATGACTTCGTGTTTGTTTTACACAATACGAACACGACACGAATATAAATTCAAATTTCAGTTTCTTCCCAATTTTATTTCGTTTCGTGTATTCTTGTCGTGTCCGTGTCAAGTATTGACAACCCCGAATATTAGAAATTCGATAAATCATAAGAATGGTGTTTCAAAAGAAAACTCTATTTTTTTAATACATTATGAAAAGCTAGTTATAAATCTATAAGTAGACAAAATTTATAAGAATAAAAACCTAGATATAATTTGAAGGAAAAAATGTGAACTTCCTCCGGTTCAAAATAAATGACACACTTTATATATAACGGTCAGACAAAAAATTATAATAATAATTAAATTAAATTAATATGATTGTTAGTGGCGATTGGGTCACACACCTTTTGAATAAAGTATGGTTAATAATGTTTAAAAGTAAAAAAGTAAGGGTATAGAAGTCATTTCACTTTGTTAAAGTAGATAGCTAGTGAGTGTAGGTCCCACAATATTTTGCTAAATTAGGTAATTTTTTAAAGTGTATTAATTATTTTGAATCACCTCAAAAAGTAAAGTGTGTCACTTATATTTTAAATGGTAGGAAGTATATATTTTTTCAAAAATATGCTCTAACAAATTGAAAGATTTATTATTATTTTTAAATATCATAAATAACTATCGATAAAATTAGTTAATAAAAGTAGATATATTCAGACAATTTTCTTTTGGGTTTCCTTTTCTATGTTATTGGGTTGTTGATGGCGGGCCTGTGGGACACCGTCGGCGTCCACACCTTTTCCTATTTACTTGTTTCTCTCTTCGTCACATAGTCACATTCGCATAAATTTAATTTATTCGTCTAATACTTTTCAACCTCATTCTTCATGTGATCTTTATATACTCAGATATTTAATTAATAATGACATCATAAGGAATTATAGGAATTACTTTATTTTTCTAGCTTCTGATTATTTGAACGTAACCATTTAATTGTATGTACGTATTATAAATTTTCAACTTCTCAAAATATGATATGAAATGTTTGACATATTTTATCTTTATTTTACGTACATGTTCATCTAGAAAAGGCAATAATAAGAATAAAAATGTGTCCAAAAGAATCACAAGTGTTGCAAAGAAGTTACCAGAACGTTACGGAGGTGCAATGTACTTGTTCATTGTTACAAGACAATAGCAAAAACACTATGATACCACTTATGTTTCATGATGCTTTCTGCTGAAAATTCAACATTCTTAAAAATTGTCCAAAAATTCTTAAACGACTCACAATCCTCGTCTAGTTTGAGTTGTCACCGTATTCTGACTGTGTATGTATATGTGTGTGTGTGGGTGGTTAGGATCCGGTAATTAGGACTCAAAAATCAGTGGGGATCGCGAGGACAAGTCGTTTAAGAATTATTGCGTTATCATGAAATATTAGATCTTCATAAAGTAAATTCAGTTCTCCATTGGGTGAAATTGGATCATAATTAAGAAATATGGTATCATAATAATAAAATATTAAATCATCATCAGATCTGACTGTCCTCACAAACTTTTGAGTGGTCGGACTGTTGGAGGCTCGAGTGGTGCAGTTAGAGTCCAAAGCGCTCTTGAGGGAAGCTCGAGTTCTAGAGCTGGAAAGATTCATAAATACACCAATTGTTTTGACAAGGAAAATAATCACAACAACATAACTCACAAGTATTAAAACTCTACGTGTTAGGTCGAGTAAGCAATATGAATATGAATTTATAGTCCTCTTTATTTATCCTAGGCTAAGTTATCTCATATCCGATCCAATTACATATTATGATGACTTACCAAATTCACTCCGATTGGCAAATATGCTTAACATAGCATGTCAATGGTAGTTTTCAATCCGGCTTGCTTTTAATGAACATATTTTAATATAACGATTAAAATGTGACTTAATTACTCAAATTATACTATATTAATATCTAAACTAGTATCAGAAACAACGCCAACAACAGAAACAGTCCCAACAGCAGAAACACCCCTTATTAAAATATCAACGTCACTCATTATTAAAATATATCCGCTCACATATTAGGATTAATAAGTTAGCAATCTCACTTCTAAGTTGTAAAGGTGAGGATTTCCGATTCAAAAAGGTTCTTAATTCTATAGCAGCAAAATATTGAGTATATGTATACCTCACAAATAGCCAGCTTAAGATAATTACAACTTAGCCTCACAACTCGACTTGAGAAATTGATACTTGGATTGAGGTTTTGGCAGTTTGTAATTCTAGCAACATACCTGAATTAATGCTTCAAGTTTGTCAATGCCAACATTTTTATTAACAATCATAGGTGCTTCAGCCTTCAAGCTACAATTTTCTGAAACTTAAGCCAGTACAAACATTGATTATAAGCTTCTTCTTGTACTCGATGGTATTGACATCCATTCTACACTTGTTTAATTAGTGATAATAAGATTGAATCTTTGGAACGTTGTTTCGTTCTCATGCTAACGAGACATGGACTAAGCTTTTTAGACGGATAATTTGTATATTTAGATGTTCAAGAATTAGATAAACTCAGGGCGTCTCTGAGATTCCGAGTGCCCTGTGTGAATAGACGAAAATGGGCCCCCTAAATACAATATTTATATAAAAAGTTACACGTTCTAATTTTTTTTCTATTAACTTATAAAATTGGCTTAAAATTTTAAGGATATATATATATAAGATACATATAGAAATTGGGCCCCTGAAAAATGCATGAGTTTGAAGCATCGTTGGATAGAAGTTATAGCTTATGTGCTTTATTTTTTGTGGAAAATCCCAAACAATAAAACTTTCAGAAACAATAATTAGGTGGTAATAGATATATTATTCGAGATCCAATACTTAGCGTTCATGTTGTATAAGAAAAGAGTCAAAGGGTTGTTTTTCGTGGCAAAGCTTGTACACGGAGATATCGACAAAATTGTCTAGTTTTTAACTTTTTTGTTCTATGAAGATGAACGTCTATGTATGTATACTTTCCAATTACTTTCCATTCTTTTGTTTCATTTTTATCTTTTTGGTCATATAATCTAATGTCCATTAATCATCTTGCAATCCTTGAAGTTTCAGTTTCATATTAGACTCATTATCGTAGATATACCATAATCTTAAAATCGATTTTTGTACTCTTTGATGTTTGTCATAGATCAAATAACCTTTTAATCGAATACAAATGATTGTAAAGCTATTGATACAAGAATTCAGGTACTAGACAAATTTAAGTTTACAAAAACCTAAACACAAAATACCAAAACAGATTTTAACAAACTTAAACAAGTAAAAAGCATACCATAGAGTATCCACGGCTACTCAGACTTAATATCTTGTGAAGAAGCATGCAATTGTTTTCCATCACTTTTTAAGCCATCTTTTAACTGAAACGAAATTATTGTTATACATTTTGTAAATAAACCAAGATGTCATAATTAAGTTGCATAATTACCTGTCGCATGACTTTCTTCTGGTAACGGTAGCCCTAATGAAATAAAAAAACATAACACAATGTCAATATTTTAGGATAATTTCATATACATCCTTGCAAACTTCAAATATTACATATATATCCTTTTTAAACTTCACTATTACATGTATATCCTTACAAAACCTCAAAATTCTCACATATATCCTTTGACCTAATTTAACTATATTTGAATCATTTAATATTTAAAAAAGATAAATCCTAATCTAAATTAATGGTAAAATGCCATAAATACCTTTAAAGGTCAATGGTATTTTCTTTCGGCAAGGGTATTTTCTTGCCAAACTCGACAACTGCATTTTCTTTCATCAAAGGTATTTAGGCTATTGCACAATTAATTTAGATTAGGATTTATGTTTTTTAAATTTTAAATGATTAAAATATTATTAAATTAGGTAAAAGGATATACGTTTAAATTTTGGAAGGATATATATGTAATAATGAAGTTTGCAAGGTTATATACGTATTACGTTAGATTTTTGAGGTTTTAAAATTATCCCAATATTTTATGTACAACAGTCAACAGTTAAAAATATTATTAAAAAGATTATATTATTATAGTTATTATTATACCTTGTCTGTTCCATATATGTAGTCACAGTAAGTAAACACAGATGCAAAATTACTTTGACTTTGTCCTCCAACATAATGGTGATAATCATGGTAATCAGCTCCACCATAAAAAGGGATAAATTTTGAAATTGTCCATGGGAAATCATATCTGCATAATTCAAATTTTAAAAATACTGAATAAAAACCGAGAAACATTTAATTATAACAAAAAGAATTTTGTTTTTTTTATATCTACATTTGTTACTTGGTACAGTTTCATTTATTCTAAAATAGACCTTTAATGAAATTTTTATCCTCAAGTGCAACACCACAGGATAAGTGGGGTTGGATTTTCTTTTAAAAAGTATCTTAATCATTTTCTGTAAGGCCAAAAGTCAATACTTTACTTAAGATCACACTATTTCCAATCAGGCTTAAGTTTTAATCAATTATTAATCATCATTTCATCACATAATATTAATAATACAACAACTAAAAGGTTAAATTTAACAAAAAGCACGCTTATTTTGTTACTAACCCACTGTGAGTCTCAATGGCTTCAATCTGTCTCAAAGCAATCCATAACCAAAATGTGATCATGTGGCCTGGAACAATTGCGGGCCCCAAAAAAGATGGAATTCCAAGAATTAAAACTTCAGCCCAATGTGCATATGGAGCTGCATATCCTATAGGTGCTGTATATTCGTGATGAACTTTATGAATTTTTTCATATCCCCAATTTCCATGCAAAAATCTATGGATCCAATAATTTGTGAAATCTTCAATGAGAAAATAAACGAATAGTTGAGAAGTGATCTCCATTAAAGATGGTAAGGGTAAGCTTGTTCGGATGCCAATCATCTACAAAAGTGATTTAATAAATAGTAAGTTAGTCAATATTTGTATAAGATCTTAAAGTGAAAGTAAAATATTCTCAATCATTTGTAACTGGAAAAAGAAAAGCTGAAATGTATGACTTGACTTATTTCTTGCTTTTTAGACCGGACTTTTACTTAAACTTGGTCTTATAGAGGCGTGAAGATCATACTTTAAGTTCACTAATGAATAAACCAAAAAGTAACCTTATACTAAAGGAATTACTTGTGAATAAATAACTTTAAGAAAATTTAGCACAGTGATTGAGCTGTTATGTAAAAACTGCAAGAAAATCACTTGATTGGATTGAGAGTACAAACCTGAATCTCAATTTATTAGGCTTAATAGTACTGTTTGATAAAGAGATTTACTTTCATGGAATTCACATATCAGATGTCTAAAACACGAAATATAAAGGAATGAGATGACAAATTAACTCTGACTGAACCAACCAATCAAATAGTTCAGTAAACCACATTAAGCATGCTAAAATTGGAACTTATATTCCAACCCTAATTTAGCTAAGTTTAACCAAATCTGGCAGTAAAGCAATAACAATCACAACAAAATTCATAAACTTGTATTCAAACTCAACACTACTAACAAGAAGCACAGAAACGTCGACTAATGACTTAATTAAGCCAAAAATATAAAACAAACGGAACTAATTTCAGCTTAAAATCAATAGATAAGCAAGCAACATCAATCTAGCTAAAACGACCTCCACAGTATGCAATTAGGTCAAACTACACAAAATTAAAACTCGTAACCAAATCAAAACCGAATAAACTCACCTTAATCGAAGGGTAAGATACGAGTTGAAGCGGTCCAACAACGAGGATGAACATTCGCATTACATCAAAGTAGCATTTGAGATTATCAGCGAACGAATTTTTGACTTTAGGTTGAATTTTGTAATCAATAATGTATTTAGAGAACAAGAGTTCAATGAAGACATAGAAAAGAGGAACGAGAGTGAAGACGAGAAATAAGAAGAGAATGTTGTGGCAGTAGAGGAAGTAATCGGATTTGGTGCCGGAGTAATTGAACCATACGGTTTCTGCGGCGGTGAGTGATCGGCCGATGGCGGTTTCGGCGTCTTGTATGGTGGCGTACGGTAGCATTTTGTGGTGGTTGAGAATTGGGGATCAGCGGCGACGTGAACTATGTGTGTGTGTGTTATTTCTGTTGTCAAAATTGGGGGGGAAAATGAAAATGGTGGTAGTGGTGAACTGTAGAATGTATAGGCGTCTTTTTCAATGTGTTTTATACCGTCAAACATGACGTGTACTACTTTTGTTTTTATCAAATTTTAACAAATAATATTCATAAATTTATATTTAGGGTAAATTACAGTTTTGTCCTGACTTTTTCTGGATTTGGGGTTTTGTCCCTAAATTTTTTTTCTATTTTTTTGTCCTTTATGTTTTTAAAATTCTGCATATTTGTCCTTCCGTCTATTTTTGGCCGTTAACTGACGATTTTTTTGTCAATTCCCCAAATTACCCATATTTTAACTTTTTTAAGCAAACTACTTGTACCTTATGCTTCAAAAATTATACTTTATGTTCATCTTCCTCATTTATGTGTTCTTCCCCAATTAAACCCTAATTGGATTTAGGGTTGAAATCAAGTTGCAGTGCTTGAACAAAGCTTCGTGAATTTTATAAAGAAAGCTTCGTGATTTAGGGTTTTAAAGCTTGAACAAATCAAGTTACAGTGCTTGATTTATGGGGAAGAAAGCTTCGTGATTTAAAGCCTGGGTTTTAAAGCTTCGTGATTTATGGGTTTCAATCTCAGATCTCAAGCATCATCTATGGAATTGGCCCTTCAAAGCTTCGTGCATTAAATAACAGATATGGGGAAGAAAGGTTTAAAAAGAAGAAAGGTCTTAAATCACAGATCTAGCGGAAGGAGGTGACGGTTCTGCCGGAGAAGACGACCGGAGGTGCGGCAGAGGCGGAAGGTGGTGACGGTTTGGCCGGAGAAGACGAGCGGAGGTGCGGCGGTAGCGGACAGATCTGGGTTTTAAAGCTTCGTCGATTTTGAAATATCTAACACCTCCATTTGAAGAACCACTCGTCGATTTGAAGACCTCAGTCCAAGATCGTCGATTTGAAGAACAAAAGATGTAAAGGAAGATGAAGAGGTTGTTGAAGAAGATGAAGAAGATGAAGAATGGTGAAAATGACCAAAATGCCCTCACGTGCCTTGCATTTTTCGTCAGTAACGGCCAAAAATAGACGGAAGGACAAATATGCAGAATTTTAAAAATATAAAGGACAAAAAAACAGAAAAAAAAGTTTAGGGACAAAAACCCCGAATCCGAAAAAGGTCAGGGACAAAAACTGTAATTTACCCTTATATTTAAGAGCATTAGGTGTGATTATAACACCTCAATTTTTAAAACACCTTTTAAAATCATATTTTTAAATAAAAATATTATTAAGTCCAATATCCGAAAAAAATACGGTTTAACAAAAACCTTTTAAAAGATTATCAGAGTTATAAAACACGGTGTTACAAAGATAATATCATAACCATAGGACAACGGGATCTACCTAAAACATCTCTAGGCCACCTCTATCGCGACCTTCTAATCCTTCAATCTCGAACCTGAGTACATATCCAAAAACAAAGTAGTACGTGAGACAAAATAGTCTCGTGAGATACATGGGTTTTCGACCCATTCTCAAATATAATTAAAGTGATATTCATTACTTTTCTTTATTCATTTATTACTTATTAACTCGTGATCTTATCATTTTTATACATATATACTAGTAAGCTAACCATAAGCTTACTCTCATCAAAATCACATACTTGTAAGCTAACATGTGCTTACACATACTTTATCACATACGCTACGGACCTCTCCGAAGCAAACTCCCCCGATGTGGGTTATCTTGGTAAACTCCCCTGTTTCCGGGTTATATATTGCTCCCCCGATTTCCGGGTTATCTGAAACTCCCCCGCTTTCCGGGTTATCTATTTCTCGACACACTATCCTTACGCAGGGTGGTACCGCCCCAAGTAGGTGTCACGGTAACACCCGTATTTTTAAAACATCGTTTAAATCATTTAAAATACCATTTCTCAATATTTGTCATATTGTCCAAAATACAGTTTAACAAAAACTTTAAAACTTATATCAGAGTTTACAAAAATACGGTGTCACCAAGTATATCAAAACCATAGGCAACGGGATCTACCTATTAGCTCCCGAGCTAAACATCTCTAGGCCACTTCTAGTGCAACCTTCTATCACCTCAAACCTGTACCTGAGTACATAGCCACAAAAACAAACGTAGTACGTGAGACAAAATAGTCTCGTGAGATACATGGGTTTTAGACCCCAATAATAATAATCAGTTAATAAATATATAAACATATATATATAATACATCAATACCATCTAGTCACCCTATTGTGACCCTATCGATTTCTGCTCTCCTAGCAATTATATCTAACTATCGGGTTGCCCCCGAACTAGCTAGAAGCACCATCATATCTAGTTATCGGGTTGCCCCCGAACTAACTAGAAGCACACTATCGTGCCTAACTATCGGGTTGCCCCCGAACTAGCTAGAAGCACCATCATATCCAACTATCGGGTTGCCCCCGAACTAGCTAGAAGCACTATCCTATCTAACTATCGGGTTGCCCCCGAACTAGCTAGAAACATCACCATGTCTAGTTATCGGGTTGCCCCCGAACTAACTAGCATCACATCATCTCATTCTTACCATGACTCATCAGTTATTCCAATCAAAGCCTTCGGCTATCACATCAATCATCAAACACGTTAGTTATCTAATAATAACTATATATAACTAGTTCAACATAGTGTGAACGTACCTGTATAGTCCCATGGACTCGATCATAAGCAACCCACATCCATATCCACATCTATGAACCCTGGGAGGTCCATATCTACTCACTTCATAATATACGTTTCTTATTTTATTGATATCATAATACTTTTGTCTCTTGGTTGACTATAATACACAATTATTATTAGTCTTATCGTATTCATTTTCATATATACGCGTTCTTTACTTTTATAAGTAAATCTTACCAATAGATACTCGTCACTATAAAATCATCCACAATTACTTTACTAATACATATCTATAGTAAAGTCTCAGTGTACATACTTTTAATCAATTACTTCATTATTATGGTTCATTAACATAGATTCCATAATTACTTTAATTTATCGTATTTTCCTTCAAATTCATCAATCATGCTAGACATGTTCTAGTATCACATTCTACATACTTTCATACATTTTCAATCACTATCTTTATCAAAATATTTATTAATAAAGACCCATAAAATATCATATGTGTTTTCAAAACTATTCGCTATGTACTCAGTTTAAAAGTCTCATGTACTCACCTTAGCAATAAAATGCTCCAACCGTATTCTTTACGCCAATTTCCTTGCTTCATAATTCGATCAACTTCCAAGACTTCACCAAAAGCCTAATATAACAATCACAAGATGTTCAACATCACATACTACTAATAATGTGTCCATCTATCTCTAGATAACACTTATTAAAACATTTCCCCCAATTATGGTGCTTTACCAAACCCTAGGTTGAACCACCCATAAGATTCTTACAAATCCAAACCATACACTTGATTCCTTTGATAATATACCATCTATTAGGTGTATCCATCACTTATTCACCATAATCCATAACCCCCATTAACTAGGGTTTCAAATTCAACCATCAAAATACATAGATCTAAAGCTACAAAGATCAAGGAGTGAAGATATACCTTTAATCTTCACTTAGGAGTGAAATCTACCCAAGATTTGTGAAGAAATCGCCCAAAACCTGCACTTGAGCTCCAAAAATGGCCAAAGGGAAAAACTAGGGTTTTCTATTGCATTAAATGAGCTCCAACCCGACTTTAATGCTGCACGACACGAGTTCACGGCGCGAACAATAGTTCGCGTCGCTAAGTCTGCGTTTTCCATACTTCGCGATCGCTAAGCCCTCGTGAACTACATCGCGACCAATGGCCCAGATCCCTGATCGAAGTTCCCGATCGCCACCTCTAGTTCGCGTCGCGAACTTCCTAAAGCAGCAGGGCTGCACTTTTTCATCTTTGTCTCGACCCGGTTTCGCCCATAACTTTCTCGTACGGTCTCCAAACGACACGAAACCAATTCCTACGTTCTTTAAACGATTTTTCCATGTTTATCATATTTTTGTACAATTTATTTATTTACAAATTTCGGGTCGTTACAACTATTCACCCCTAAAAGGGATTCCGTCCTCGGAATTACTCAAAAAATTTCAAATCCGCATTCTACCGAGTATCCGTTCTCATTCTCCCGTGGTTATTACCGTCAAACTTTTCTCATTCCGAATTAGTCAACAATATGTATGTAAACATTCAATTAACCCCGTTAACTCCAAACGGGTCAAAAACCAATCTTAAGCCTTTAGTGCCCAAATGGGCCAAAATTGCACAATTTTGACCACAAGACTTTCAATCCTTTAACCGATCATTTTATACACATAGAAATGACATGGCCCACGCATTATAATCAACTAATTGACCAACACCAATGTCAAAGTCTAGCTTCGACCAAGTTGCCATATTCCAACATCGTCTAACCCTTGACTTAAGAATAAAGTCAACTATACTTTAACAATTTTCCTTCTCGTTAAGGATCCCATAAATCCTCCTTTCCTTTACAATTGGCCTTTAATTTATGATCCATCTACCATAATATACTCGATTCCCAAATCCAATCTTGACAACGCCCAAACGGGTCAAAGTCGTATAATCCGACTACAACTATTTCAACTATTCCATTAATCCTTTCACATGCATACAATCGATACATCATGCCCTCAATATTCACTAATCGCTCATAACGGAAGTAAAAGTCCATCTTTGACTAAATCAACCAGTCACAAATTGGTCAAACTTGACTTTTGCGTGAAGTCAACCCAACTCTTTCAAACTAACAAATTTCATACTCACGGGGTACCATCACTAATTTATCACTTCCGGTTCTACTCGTTATTGTTCCCTTAACAATTGTCCCCGTTTTTCCACACCTTCAATTTTTTTTTCTCCCCCGATTATCCGAGAATCGTACACTTACATAAAGTCACACCGACCTTTACCAAATCTTGACCATCATTTGGTCACTCATGCCATCATCTAGTTTTCTTTCAACCGTCTTTGCGTCACATCGATCAGTTCTATAACTTTTGTGCTCAATTATCGGTATTAAATCTCCTACCGCGACACATTCCTCAATTTCATACAAGTTTATCATAACTTGATTACCAAATGATGATTTGCCCACTAGGAGTTTCTCTTTCCTCATATTCTATGAATCGTAGGCACCCCCTACACATGCATGTCCTAAATGCAACCCGCATCTCAAACCAAATTCTCATTTACCATAACATAATAGCAATACTCAATAACCACATGGTTCTACATTCATCATATAAACACATAAACATATACACACATATAGATATACACGCACGTATCACACTAATTCAATCTAAACACCTCTATTGTGCACATACACAAACATATGTATATGTCACCAATACCATCTATACATCTCTATTGTGCACATATACAAACATATGTATATGTCACACCAATACCATCTGGTATCCATCTTTTACATCACGTAGCTTTGCTACTTTCTCACTCATGCCATCGCCCAATTATACATCATGCATTCTAGCACCATTCACATAATACCTCATTATCTTTTTCTTTCATATCTAACATGTTCCCATTTGACATATTACTCAACGCGACCCACATGACACTACCTTTTCATCGTCATATGCCTTTAAAGGCCATCTCATAATGCACATGCATTGCATCCCGCGGATAACTAATAAAATCTCGTATCTCTTACACATAATCCACCATTAACCGGTTCATTTCCTTATTACCAAATTTCCAAATCTTTTTTTTTTTTGTCACTACGGGAGTAACTATCACTCCATTCCATTAACCATAACTCGCCGGTCATCCCGGTCATTCTTGAGTCAACCAATTGACTCTGGTCTACACTTGCAACCCATGACTTAGCACCCAATGGTCTAACACTCGATTTTCTACTTTCGTACACCGTGGGACTTAGGACTATTCCTTTCCCGATCGTAGTCTTACACTACACTATGTCATACATTATCACGCTATTGCTATGACACTTTTACCGGCAATCTCTTTCTCACCTTAGATTATCGAATCCATCAATCCGATCACATAACTTGCTATGGCTACACGCCAACTTTTACTCAAATTTTTTTTTTTTTTTGCGATTAAGTTTCGTCGTCCCCGACGCTTATTCTTTTCCACATATTTTCCACTTATAAATTCTAAGGTATCACTATACCTTAGTCATTCTTTCCTTTGCCATTCATGTATAATATTACATTACTTATCCGGATTCCCACCGAATATCCAACTTCCATTCCCAAGGATCCTATTCAAATTTTTTTTTTTAATCCATACTAATAATTCTTATCAAGACTTAGTACTTCATTGTACTACTACACCTCTGTTAGAAATACTCACCATATCTCGTGTCTCATCCCTTATACTACATATTAGTATCAACCCTTATACTCTTACTACGTGCGACACACTTGTCTATAATCCTTTCCAATACATATTTCCACACACATCACTAACCGGGAAGACTATTCTCAGAAATAAATCCCCATGTCATACGACTCGTCACCAATTTCTAAAAGCACCAATTCGTGCAACAACCAAACAATTAAGCCATAATCACATAACATCAATCTTCACCTAAGATCTCCGAGGTTGTATCATGAACCCCCTCTAGATTTCCTTCCGGGAAGACTTCCCCTTTCAACTCACTTGTGAGTTCCTTTCACAACATCTTGTACCGTGCTCTCCTTCACAAAATTTCATACAACACATTCCACCGTGTCAACACCTCATCCTTCAATAATGGTGACGCTAAAGTCACCATGTCATTCTTCCTCGTTTGCTAATCTCTAGCACTTGCTAAATCTACCGAGTCCACCACATCGTGACCTCCGGATCAGAACTTGCGAATTACACAACACTTTTACACGCTATGAAAGTCTTACACAACTTCCTTCCATTTCTTCCGACTATGTTTTGCTACCTTTTATGTAGACACTTCCCACTACGGGATTCATCATTCGATTATTCTTCCTTCATATGGGTATTGGAATCATTCCACCTACCCTTATTTATTCAATTATCCAAATCCTGGTTCACATCTTCATTCTTAACCTTTCCCAACTTAGTGGAGCTCGTCCACTTTACCCATTCATTCCTTCGCCTTACCAATGTATTTAACAAACAAGATTCAAACGGTCAGCTCGACCATCAAAAACAACACAATTAGATCAAAACATGGCATCTCTCATAGGGGCCGACCCTATCATACTAATGCCCTACGGTCTCCAAGGACTCACATTTCATAATTCATGCAACTTCTATAGGTCCCCTAGGTTAAACCCTAAACTTAACATAAAGTCTCAAGGTCAACCTATCGATCTCAAGGAATCTTACGTTCCTATTGCTACAGTCTAAGACTAGGATGGACATCCAACCTAATTCACTTAAACTATAGCTCTGATACCAAGTTGTAACACCCGTATTTTTAAAACATCGTTTAAATCATTTAAAATACCATTTCTCAATATTTGTCATATTGTCCAAAATACAGTTTAACAAAAACTTTAAAACTTATATCAGAGTTTACAAAAATACGGTGTCACCAAGTATATCAAAACCATAGGCAACGGGATCTACCTATTAGCTCCCGAGCTAAACATCTCTAGGCCACTTCTAGTGCAACCTTCTATCACCTCAAACCTGTACCTGAGTACATAGCCACAAAAACAAACGTAGTACGTGAGACAAAATAGTCTCGTGAGATACATGGGTTTTAGACCCCAATAATAATAATCAGTTAATAAATATATAAACATATATATATAATACATCAATACCATCTAGTCACCCTATTGTGACCCTATCGATTTCTGCTCTCCTAGCAATTATATCTAACTATCGGGTTGCCCCCGAACTAGCTAGAAGCACCATCATATCTAGTTATCGGGTTGCCCCCGAACTAACTAGAAGCACACTATCGTGCCTAACTATCGGGTTGCCCCCGAACTAGCTTGAAGCACCATCATATCCAACTATTGGGTTGCCCCCGAACTAGCTAGAAGCACTATCCTATCTAACTATCGGGTTGCCCCCGAACTAGCTAGAAACATCACCATGTCTAGTTATCGGGTTGCCCCCGAACTAACTAACATCACATCATCTCATTCTTACCATAACTCATCAGTTATTCCAATCAAAGCCTTCGGCTATCACATCAATCATCAAACACGTTAGTTATCTAATAATAACTATATATAACTAGTTCAACATAGTGTGAACGTACCTGTATAGTCCCATGGACTCGATCATAAGCAACCCACATCTATATCCACATCTATGAACCCTGGGAGGTCCATATCTACTCACTTCATAATATACGTTTCTTATTTTATCGATATCATAATACTTTTGTCTCTTGGTTGACTATAATACACAATTATTATTAGTCTTATCGTATTCATTTTCATATATACGCGTTCTTTACTTTTATAAGTAAATCTTACCAATAGATACTCATCACTATAAAATCATCCACAATTACTTTACTAATACATATCTATAGTAAAGTCTTAGTGTACATACTTTTAAACAATTACTTCATTATTATGGTTCATTAACATAGATTCCATAATTACTTTAATTTATCGTATTTTCCTTCAAATTCATCAATCATGCTAGACATGTTCTAGTATCACATTCTACATACTTTCATACATTTTCAATCACTATCTTTATCAAAATATTTATTAATAAAGACCCATAAAATATCATATGTGTTTTCAAAACTATTCGCTATGTACTCAGTTTAAAAGTCTCATGTACTCACCTTAGCAATAAAATGCTCCAACCGTATTCTTTACGCCAATTTCCTTGCTTCATAATTCGATCAACTTCCAAGACTTCACCAAAAGCCTAATATAACAATCACAAGATGTTCAACATCACATACTACTAATAATGTGTCCATCTATCTCTAGATAACACTTATTAAAACATTTCCCCCAATTATGGTGATTTACCAAACCCTAGGTTGAACCACCCATAAGATTCTTACAAATCCAAACCATACACTTGATTCCTTTGATAATATACCATCTATTAGGTGTATCCATCACTTATTCACCATAATCCATAACCCCCATTAACTAGGGTTTCAAATTCAACCATCAAAATACATAGATCTAAAGCTACAAAGATCAAGGAGTGAAGATATACCTTTAATCTTCACTTAGGAGTGAAATCTACCCAAGATTTGTGAAGAAATCGCCCAAAACCTGCACTTGAGCTCCAAAAATCGCCAAAGGGAAAAACTAGGGTTTTCTATTGCATTAAATGAGCTCCAACCCGACTTTAATGCTGCACGACACGAGTTCACGGCGCGAACAATAGTTCGCGTCGCTAAGTCTGCGTTTTCCATACTTCGCGATCGCTAAGCCCTCGTGAACTACATCGCGACCAATGGCCCAGATCCCTGATCGAAGTTCCCGATCGCCACCTCTAGTTCGCGTCGCGAACTTCCTAAAGCAGCAGGGCTGCACTTTTTCATCTTTGTCTCGACCCGGTTTCGCCCATAACTTTCTCGTACGGTCTCCAAACGACACGAAACCAATTCCTACGTTCTTTAAACGATTTTTCCATATTTATCATATTTTTGTACAATTTATTTATTTACAAATTTCGGGTCGTTACAACTATTCACCCCTAAAAGGGATTCCGTCCTCGGAATTACTCAAAAAATTTCAAATCCGCATTCTACCGAGTATCCGTTCTCATTCTCCCGTGGTTATTACCGTCAAACTTTTCTCATTCCGAATTAGTCAACAATATGTATGTAAACATTCAATTAACCCCGTTAACTCCAAACGGGTCAAAAACCAATCTTAAGCCTTTAGTGCCCAAATGGGCCAAAATTGCACAATTTTGACCACAAGACTTTCAATCCTTTAACCGATCATTTTATACACATAGAAATGACATGGCCCACGCATTATAATCAACTAATTGACCAACACCAATGTCAAAGTCTAGCTTCGACCAAGTTGCCATATTCCAACATCGTCTAACCCTTGACTTAAGAATAAAGTCAACTATACTTTAACAATTTCCCTTCTCGTTAAGGATCCCATAAATCCTCCTTTCCTTTACAATTGGCCTTTAATTTATGATCCATCTACCATAATATACTTGATTCCCAAATCCAATCTTGACAACGCCCAAACGGGTCAAAGTCGTATAATCCGACTACAACTATTTCAACTATTCCATTAATCCTTTCACATGCATACAATCGATACATCATGCCCTCAATATTCACTAATCGCTCATAACGGAAGTAAAAGTCCATCTTTGACTAAATCAACCAGTCACAAATTGGTCAAACTTGACTTTTGCGTGAAGTCAACCCAACTCTTTCAAACTAAAAAATTTCATACTCACGGGGTACCATCACTAATTTATCACTTCCGGTTCTACTCGTTATTGTTCCCTTAACAATTGTCCCCGTTTTTCCACACCTTCAATTTTTTTTTCTCCCCCGATTATCCGAGAATCGTACACTTACATAAAGTCACACCGACCTTTACCAAATCTTGACCATCATTTGGTCACTCATGCCATCATCTAGTTTTCTTTCAACCGTCTTTGCGTCACATCGATCAGTTCTATAACTTTTGTACTCAATTATCGGTATTAAATCTCCTACCGCGACACATTCCTCAATTTCATACAAGTTTATCATAACTTGATTACCAAATGATGATTTGCCCACTAGGAGTTTCTCTTTCCTCATATTCTATGAATCGTAGGCACCCCCTACACATGCATGTCCTAAATGCAACCCGCATCTCAAACCAAATTCTCATTTACCATAACATAATAGCAATACTCAATAACCACATGGTTCTACATTCATCATATAAACACATAAACATATACACACATATAGATATACACGCACGTATCACACTAATTCAATCTAAACACCTCTATTGTGCACATACACAAACATATGTATATGTCACCAATACCATCTATACATCTCTATTGTGCACATATACAAACATATGTATATGTCACACCAATACCATCTGGTATCCATCTTTTACATCACGTAGCTTTGCTACTTTCTCACTCATGCCATCGCCCAATTATACATCATGCATTCTAGCACCATTCACATAATACCTCATTATCTTTTTCTTTCATATCTAACATGTTCCCATTTGACATATTACTCAACGCGACCCACATGACACTACCTTTTCATCGTCATATGCCTTTAAAGGCCATCTCATAATGCACATGCATTGCATCCCGCGGATAACTAATAAAATCTCGTATCTCTTACACATAATCCACCATTAACCGGTTCATTTCCTTATTACCAAATTTCCAAATCTTTTTTTTTTGTCACTACGGGAGTAACTATCACTCCATTCCATTAACCATAACTCGCCGGTCATCCCGGTCATTCTTGAGTCAACCAATTGACTCTGGTCTACACTTGCAACCCATGACTTAGCACCCAATGGTCTAACACTCGATTTTCTACTTTCGTACACCGTGGGACTTAGGACTATTCCTTTCCCGATCGTAGTCTTACACTACACTATGTCATACATTATCACGCTATTGCTATGACACTTTTACCGGCAATCTCTTTCTCACCTTAGATTATCGAATCCATCAATCCGATCACATAACTTGCTATGGCTACACGCCAACTTTTACTAAATTTTTTTTTTTTTTTTTTTTGCGATTAAGTTTTGTCGTCCCCGACGCTTATTCTTTTCCACATATTTTCCACTTATAAATTATAAGGTATCACTATACCTTAGTCATTCTTTCCTTTGCCATTCATGTATAATATTACATTACTTATCCGGATTCCCACCGAATATCCAACTTCCATTCCCAAGGATCCTATTCAAATTTTTTTTTATCCATACTAACAATTCTTATCAAGACTTAGTACTTCATTGTACTACTACACCTCTGTTAGAAATACTCACCATATCTCGTGTCTCATCCCTTATACTACATATTAGTATCAACCCTTATACTCTTACTACGTGCGACACACTTGTCTATAATCCTTTCCAATACATACTTCCACACACATCACTAACCGGGAAGACTATTCCCAGAAATAAATCCCCATGTCATACGACTCGTCACCAATTTCTAAAAGCACCAATTCGTGCAATAACCAAACAATTAAGCCATAATCACATAACATCAATCTTCACCTAAGATCTCCGAGGTTGTATCATGAACCCCCTCTAGATTTCCTTCCGGGAAGACTTCCCCTTTCAACTCACTTGTGAGTTCCTTTCACAACATCTTGTACCGTGCTCTCCTTCACAAAATTTCATACAACACATTCCACCGTGTCAACACCTCATCCTTCAATAATGGTGACGCTAAAGTCACCATGTCATTCTTCCTCGTTTGCTAATCTCTAGCACTTGCTAAATCTACCGAGTCCACCACATCGTGACCTCCGGATCAGAACTTGCGAATTACACAACACTTTTACACGCTATGAAAGTCTTACACAACTTCCTTCCATTTCTTCCGACTATGTTTTGCTACCTTTTATGTAGACACTTCCCACTACGGGATTCATCATTCGATTATTCTTCCTTCATATGGGTATTGGAATCATTCCACCTACCCTTATTTATTCAATTATCCAAATCCTGGTTCACATCTTCATTCTTAACCTTTCCCAACTTAGTGGAGCTCGTCCACTTTACCCATTCATTCCTTCGCCTTACCAATGTATTTAACAAACAAGATTCAAACGGTCAGCTCGACCATCAAAAACAACACAATTAGATCAAAACATGGCATCTCTCATAGGGGCCGACCCTATCATACTAATGCCCTACGGTCTCCAAGGACTCACATTTCATAATTCATGCAACTTCTATAGGTCCCCTAGGTTAAACCCTAAACTTAACATAAAGTCTCAAGGTCAACCTATCGATCTCAAGGAATCTTACGTTCCTATTGCTACAGTCTAAGACTAGGATGGACATCCAACCTAATTCACTTAAACTATAGCTCTGATACCAAGTTGTAACACCCATATTTTTAAAACATCGTTTAAATCATTTAAAATACCATTTCTCAATATTTGTCATATTGTCCAAAATACAGTTTAACAAAAACTTTAAAACTTATATCAGAGTTTACAAAAATACGGTGTCACCAAGTATATCAAAACCATAGGCAACGGGATCTACCTATTAGCTCCCGAGCTAAACATCTCTAGGCCACTTCTAGTGCAACCTTCTATCACCTCAAACCTGTACCTGAGTACATAGCCACAAAAACAAACGTAGTACGTGAGACAAAATAGTCTCGTGAGATACATGGGTTTTAGACCCCAATAATAATAATCAGTTAATAAATATATAAACATATATATATAATACATCAATACCATCTAGTCACCCTATTGTGACCCTATCGATTTCTGCTCTCCTAGCAATTATATCTAACTATCGGGTTGCCCCCGAACTAGCTAGAAGCACCATCATATCTAGTTATCGGGTTGCCCCCGAACTAACTAGAAGCACACTATCGTGCCTAACTATCGGGTTGCCCCCGAACTAGCTAGAAGCACCATCATATCCAACTATCGGGTTGCCCCCGAACTAGCTAGAAGCACTATCCTATCTAACTATCGGGTTGCCCCCGAACTAGCTAGAAACATCACCATGTCTAGTTATCGGGTTGCCCCCGAACTAACTAGCATCACATCATCTCATTCTTACCATAACTCATCAGTTATTCCAATCAAAGCCTTCGGCTATCACATCAATCATCAAACACGTTAGTTATCTAATAATAACTATATATAACTAGTTCAACATAGTGTGAACGTACCTGTATAGTCCCATGGACTCGATCATAAGCAACCCACATCTATATCCACATCTATGAACCCTGGGAGGACCATATCTACTCACTTCATAATATACGTTTCTTATTTTATCGATATCATAATACTTTTGTCTCTTGGTTGACTATAATACACAATTATTATTAGTCTTATCGTATTCATTTTCATATATACGCGTTCTTTACTTTTATAAGTAAATCTTACCAATAGATACTCGTCACTATAAAATCATCCACAATTACTTTACTAATACATATCTATAGTAAAGTCTCAGTGTACATACTTTTAATCAATTACTTCATTATTATGGTTCATTAACATAGATTCCATAATTACTTTAATTTATCGTATTTTCCTTCAAATTCATCAATCATGCTAGACATGTTCTAGTATCACATTCTACATACTTTCATACATTTTCAATCACTATCTTT
The DNA here is from genome assembly GCA_963853835.1 of Calendula officinalis. Taxonomy (NCBI): domain Eukaryota; kingdom Viridiplantae; phylum Streptophyta; class Magnoliopsida; order Asterales; family Asteraceae; genus Calendula; species Calendula officinalis. Next base: position 49,613,165 of record OY970823.1, read on the forward strand.
ATCAAAATATTTATTAATAAAGACCCATAAAATATCATATGTGTTTTCAAAACTATTCGCTATGTACTCAGTTTAAAAGTCTCATGTACTCACCTTAGCAATAAAATGCTCCAACCGTATTCTTTACGCCAATTTCCTTGCTTCATAATTCGATCAACTTCCAAGACTTCACCAAAAGCCTAATATAACAATCACAAGATGTTCAACATCACATACTACTAATAATGTGTCCATCTATCTCTAGATAACACTTATTAAAACATTTCCCCCAATTATGGTGATTTACCAAACCCTAGGTTGAACCACCCATAAGATTCTTTCAAATCCAAACCATACACTTGATTCCTTTGATAATATACCATCTATTAGGTGTATCCATCACTTATTCACCATAATCCATAACCCCCATTAACTAGGGTTTCAAATTCAACCATCAAAATACATAGATCTAAAGCTACAAAGATCAAGGAGTGAAGATATACCTTTAATCTTCACTTAGGAGTGAAATCTACCCAAGATTTGTGAAGAAATCGCCCAAAACCTGCACTTGAGCTCCAAAAATCGCCAAAGGGAAAAACTAGGGTTTTCTATTGCATTAAATGAGCTCCAACCCGACTTTAATGCTGCACGACACGAGTTCACGGCGCGAACAATAGTTCGCGTCGCTAAGTCTGCGTTTTCCATACTTCGCGATCGCTAAGCCCTCGTGAACTACATCGCGACCAATGGCCCAGATCCCTGATCGAAGTTCCCGATCGCCACCTCTAGTTCGCGTCGCGAACTTCCTAAAGCAGCAGGGCTGCACTTTTTCATCTTTTTCTCGACCCGGTTTCGCCCATAACTTTCTCGTACGGTCTCCAAACGACACGAAACCAATTCCTACGTTCTTTAAACGATTTTTCCATATTTGTCATATTTTTGTACAATTTATTTATTTACAAATTTCGGGTCGTTACAGTCACTAACTCCCCCAACTTGTGTGGGTTATCTATGATCCGGGTCCTTTTCTCAGCACATATCATCAAATACGGGTCTATGCCCCAATAATACATACTCAAACATAAATTAGAATACATCTATTCTAATTATCATATTATTATTGTTTCTTACTCAATTTCAATATTGACTTTACCAAGTCCCTCATTAAATAAAACATATTTATCATTTATCAAATCATATTACTTTAACTTCTCTTTGACTAGAATACAAATCTATTTCTAGTCACTTTATATTCATTCTCCTAGCAATTCAATCACTACTCTTATTAGCATAATATACAATACTTGATACTTGAAAATCATTGCTATTAGCTTTATTAATTCATATTATTAATAAGCCAAATATCATACTTTCTTAATTATTTCTTTTAGTCAAACATCATATTAATAAAGAATTATTAATTAGTTTTCGTTATCATAATCTCTTTCAAAAATCACTAGTCATTTAGACATACTAAATAGTCTATTACTTGCATTCTCTTATCCTTTTAATCATATCTTTATTAAAAACATTTATTAATAAAGACTCATAAAACATCATAGTTTTCAAAAATAATTTGTTATGTACTCAGTAAAAGTCTCATGTACTCACCTTAGCCAAGCTAACTCCAAATCGTGTCCATTGACACGAATCCTTACTTTCCAACTTGTGTAATGTCACCAATCTTTAGGTATTCTTGACCTACCATCAATATCATCATATAATCTAGTTATTATCCATACTAGTTTCCAAGAACTCCATAACAACATTCCTAACCACCAAGTTCATCCAACTTGGTGAAATCTCAAAACCCTAGTTCAAGATTTCTATCAACAAAACCCAGATCCAACAAGAACACAAGGTTCTTAAGCTTAATAGGAGTGTTTTACACCCATCTTAGTCATCTTCTCCAAAGATAACTTGGTAGGTTACCCAAACCACCATTTTTTCCCAAATAAGGTTTATAACTAGATAGATAACATCAACAATCAAGAAATCTTACCTTTGATGTTTGAATCTCCAAAGATGGTGAAGATTTGAGCTAGGAATCACCAAAACCACCACTTCTCTCTTTAGAATCGGCTGCACACTTTGGGGTGGAGAGAAATGAGCAAAAACCTTAGAAATCCCGTTTTTAAAGCTGGCCTCGTAATAGTTCGCGTTCGCGAACCCATGTTTGTGTCGCGAACTTCGCGTGTCGTGAACTCCTCGCGTTCGGGAACGGGTCGTGAACTCCAAGATCAAAAACCCCAAATTCTCTGAACTATGGTTCGCGTCGCGAACTCCTGCCGGCAGCTAGGCTGCACTTTTTGTTCCTTGTTTCGACCCGATTTTGACCTTAACTATATCAAACGATGTCCAAGTGACACGAAACCCATTTCCATGTCTTTCAAACGATATATCCTTATTTATCATATTTTCTTATAATTTACTTGATTCAAAATTTCGGGTCGTTACAATGATCACCTTAATTCGGATGCCACATATGTGCCACCTATGCGCCATATTATCATTTCACATTCAAAACCCTCAAATACCCCATCTACCATCACTTAAGCCATTTAGGACCCACCTCCTTTTTTTATGTTTTTCCTTTTTCAAACAACTTAATATTTCATTAAAACAACAAATATAAACTACAAATTAAAAAAATACAAATACCGAATAAATAATAAACAAAATATCGAAAAAAAATACTGATTTTTTTAAAAAAAATTCCCGAAAATTACATACGATTTTCTTGATATCGTTGCCAAATATGGTCCATAATATTTCGTTGGAGTTATTCGTGTGTACGTTTATCATGTAATTCCCTTGATCTCAGTCGTTGCATTTCGGCTCTCTCGATCCAAATACGTTGTATATTAAGTTGTGAAGTAACATACAACTCGTTCTTATCCCTTATGGCAAAGTTTTGATCTTTTACAATCATGTTATGCAATATGATGCATGTGTACATGGTTCTACGTAGCTTGTTAACAGTCCACGAACGAGTCGATTGGCGAATAATCCCCCAACGCCCATGTAAGACACCAAAGGCACGTTCTACGTCTTTTCTTGCACATTTTTGTCGTCGTTTGAAGTAAGCACGTTTTTCGTCTCGTGCAACCGTAAATGAATTGACAAAGCTTGCCCATTGTGGGTAAATACCATCAGCTAGGTAATACCCGTTCGGATAAGTCACTCCATTTACAACAAAAGGGACCGAAGGAGCAATATCGTCAAAAAGGTTATCAAACAAGGGTGAGTTATTTAACACAGTGAGGTCGTTATTGGCACCCGCAACCCCAAAAAATGCGTGCCAAATCCACAAATATTACGAGGCGACAGCTTCTAGTATTATAGTTGGGTATTTTTTTATCACCCCTACCATATTGGCCGTGCCATGCTTTTGGACAGTTGGTCCACTCCCAATGCATACAATCTATACTACCAAGCATTCCAGGAAACCCATGAGCGTTCTCATATTTTGTATATAAGTTTTGAACGTCATGGATGTCGGGTTTCCTTAAATACTCAGTGGTATATAAATCTACAATACACTTGGTAAAATGATTCGGACAATCGCGTGCATAATGTTCACCAATTTGTAAATATTCATCAAGTGAATCAGGTGTTATGCCATAAGCCAATTGGCGAATGACAGACGTGCATTTCATTATAACACTAAAACCAATTAGTCTAGTGGCATCCGGTCGTACTTTAAAAAATTAAAAATGGTAGGGAAGAGGTTCAACAGTATAGTTAGAAATACCTTCAACTATTTCTAAGAATAGTTTCCTGCTCATACGAAATCGACGCCGAAAAACCGTCTCAGGGTACTTAGGATTCTCAATAAAGTAATCATCCAATAAATGTTGCTCGGCACCTTCACGATCTCGATAGACTGGAACTCGGGTCCGGGTTGGTTGAGCTTGTTGGCGTTGCATGTACTGATGCGCTTGAGTCATAAAAAAAGTATCTATCTCAGCGTCGATATCAGATGAATAACTTTCAGGGTCCATCAAATTTCGACGCATGTTGGTCAAAGAGTTGTGGGGAAAATGTTGTGTGAATAGGTTTAGTTTGAGAAATGATGAGAAATATTGTGTGGAAATCTGTATAAAAAAGTGTGGCATTTATAAGGGTTTAATGTTTATTTAAAATAAATAAATAAATAAAAATTAATTTTTCAAACTTCAGCCGTTGGGTAACGGCTAGTACATGTGGCGCCCCCTGATTCGTCCGCTGGCTTCGTCGGCCGTCCGGCGGTACCCCTCGCTCACGTAACGAAGGGTGTAGTGGCGAGGCCGGCGAGCCTATGTGGACGACGAAAAGCATACCGGTACGAATCAATCAGTTTAAAAGAGTGTTCATGAATAATTTCAAATTAAAGGTTAACTGTAAATTGGGTCAAACCAAGATGATTATACCAACTGTTAACCGCGTTTGTTTTTATTCTCTTCTAGTCTCAATATATTTAACATAGTAAATATTTGGCATTTTTTGATAGATTTGGATATTTATTTTATATATTTTGAATCATGAATTGTCAAATTTCACGTTGAATATTAAGTAGTTAATATTATTTTCAATGAATTTGGTAAATTTTGTTGGTATATAATTTTTGGAAATCTTTGGATTTGTTCTAATATTTATTCTGTATTTCTTTTTAGATCTTTTTGTCATGTATATACTTTTTACGTAGGTAGTTGACAGTAAATAATCGATAATATAATCAAGTTCAACCAATCTAACCGATTTAATTAATTTTAAAATATTAATTTGTTCAATTCAAAATTCGTTTTAAACATTGGTTTTATGAGTAGTATGGAAACAAGGAAGGAGAGTTTGATAAAATAGATATGTTTGGGTCGGTTTTTATATAAATCGAAATCGAATTGAAAAGTTTGGTTTTATATAATTTAGAAATCGTGTAACTTCTATTAAGTTGTATTCAGGTTACACTTTGGTTCAGTTAAGTTAATTCGATAATCAAGCATATATCTATTATTTAGGTTTGTGGCTTAACAAATATCATTTCTTCGTATTGTGTATAGATATATACTTCTCCCAATTTAAAATAAGTTGCACATTGTTAGTTTTATGATTTCTGAGGTAAAAGATTATAATGATAGTTAGATTATATTAATTGGATTGTTAGTGGGGAATGAATCCCACAATTTTTAAATAAAGTGAAGTTAATAATTTTTAACGAGTGTGAACCCCATTACATTTCATAAAATAAAATAAGTTTTCAAAGTATATTATTTATTTTGATACACCTAAATATGAAAAAATGTATGTATCACTTATTTTAATACGGATAATTATTAGACTTCTTTGAGCTTTAACGCCACAAACGTAATTCCATACCTGATTTTAGAATTATTTATTTATTTAAGATTTCAATAAATAAGATGAATGACATCAACTGTTAAAAAAATAAAGTGACCCGGAAAGCTCTCAATTTGCAACCTCATGATAACATTTCAGATAATCATTCAAATCAATCATATTATTTTGCAAAACTTTATTTCTTTTTGAACATAGATCTCATACATTCTAGCATTTCAGATTTATGTTCTAAAATATGCGCCAATGCGGTAAGGTGCGAGGCGTGACGGTATAGTGCCAGCTTTATGAAATAGAATATGACGGTTTTGTAAGGCGTGACGTAAGATAAAACGTGACGTAAGATAAGGAGCGCTTAATAACAAACTTTTTTATAGTTGGGACAAATTTTTATATAGTTGGATGTGAAAATTGAATGGCGTATATAATCATATATTTTTGGATGTAACATTTTAACGAATCTTATATAAATCATATATCTATATTTTTTATTGATTTTATATGAAGTACTATATATTTAAATCATATAAAAAATTTACTGCCTTAATGCGTAAGGAGTGACCACTGTAACATTGGTCACTCCTGACATATCAGCGGAACATCAATTTGTTCACTTGCGATTAAACACATGAAAAAATCACGACTAAACACACGTAAGCAAGCGATCATACCAAATCCCTTTAAAATTAACCTTTCTTTATTTGATAAAAAATAGTGAGACTCATATCTACTAATAATCTCTTATAATAAAGTGAAATGACTCTTTTATCCTTATTATTACTTTTAAACAAATCATTAAACTCAAATTAATCTAATCTAATTTAATCTATTTTAACGTTCATTTTAATTTTTTGTTTAAAAAATTTGAAACCCAAATTGTATCACTTATTTTGAAATGGTGGAAGTATAATTTTTTGTGAATTTGATATATGTCATGTCATGTCTTGAAAAACGTCATGATTAATAAAAGATAAGATTTGATGGTGTTTTCACGTCATACCTTATGTTTCTTTAGGAACTTGCTTTTTATCAGCACACTGTTAGATTTTATGTTTAATTTTGCAATAAAAACTCAACTTAATTAGTTGGAAATTTTAGGTTATTGCTAACTTAATATATTTATAGTTATTTGTTGTTACTTAAAAGACGAATAAAAGAGAAATGGATTGTAGTCTGTAGACCAGTAGCACACCCAAAAACATGGCATGTGCAATGGTTCCATTCGCCTTGCCTATTTTAGTTCTAAAATAATGACTAGGCAATTATGCATATTAATTGGCACAACCTAGATCTACCTATTACACACACATAGGGTGCTTTCATTGTAATAATACTAATACATATATTTATTTATCTATTTTACATAATTTGATTGTATATATGTATCTATTAATTATGTATCTATTTGATTCGTTTTATGCATCTGCTATGTATCAACTTTGTAATTTTTTTTATTTCTTTTTGAACAGCATCAATTTTGTATCTATTATACATAATTTGGTGTACATGCAGGTGCTGACAATGGTTTCAAACCAGGCTATTTGAATGGAGTTCAACAATTACTAGATGTAAGTCTTCCTAACTCTGGTCTCAAAGCAGAACCACATATAACGTCTAGGATGAAGTCATTGAAGAAGCACTTTAGCATTGTATATGATATGGTGAATACAAGTGGGTTCGGCTGGAATGAAGAAAAAAAATGTGTTTACGCTGAAGATAGTGTATGGGATGAATATGTCAAGGTATGTTCTAAATATACATTTAAAAAATGAAGAAGCATTCTTATATATTTATTTTTTCTAATTGTCTTGTAGTCTCACAAAGGTGCTGGTAAATTTCGAGGCAGGTTAGTTGCATTCTATGACAATCTGTGTATCATCTTTGGTAAAGTAAGAGCAATGGGTTGTAAGCAACTTTGATTCCAGAGACGCAAGCAACTTCCCCAATTGATCCTCATGACTTTGATTTCCTTGAAGAAGGCGTTCAAGATGACAGTCGGTCTGGAGTACCAACAAATAATGTAATAAGCAAACGTAAAAGACGCAAAAGCACGGATGGAGATGAAATATATCGGGAGTCGTGCAAAGAGATGAAGGAAGTCATTGGTAAGTTTGGAGAAATTATTGGCGAACATCTGAGTAAAGAAGGTTTTGAGACTCGTGAAATTTTTGAGAAGGTTAATGATGAGTTGAAACTTTTACAGGGTATTATAATGACCAAACATTTTAAAGTATCTAATTTGATTGGAAAGGATGTCCTTCTAGGACAGTTATTTCTTGGATTGACACAAGAAGAGAGAATATGCATGGTAGAATCTTACACTGATGACTCTATGGGATAATTGTTTATGGTTCAAATATTGTTCTTGGTTACATTGTGGTTTTAAGTACTTAGAACTGTATTTTTTTTGTTACATTTTGATTGAATTGATGTTTTTGAAAGTGGCAATAGTTTATGTTTTTTGATGTTATTATTGATTTTATTAATGCACTTTCGTTATTAATTTTTTTCCATGAATTTTGTATGTTATAATAATGATTGTTGTGAGAAAAAAATATGTTTGCTAATTATAAAGTTTGTACAATTCTCTACTGATTTTTTTTGTTATACCAAACAAAAGAAATGATTCTCTGCTGCAATTCTCTGTTGAAGTTTCTGTGCTATCAAACAGATGAGTCAATTCTCTTTTTCTAGACTAATTCTCTTTCTCTGTAATTCCATTCTCTGCAACCATTTCCCTGCAATGGCGCACATAGTCATCATATAGAAATGGCGCAAATAGTCATTCTTATTTTTTAAATCTCTTAGATCTGATAAATTTTTGATTTCGTAATCAACTATTTAGTTAGTTAAACACTAGTTCAAGAGATTTAAACTTGTGTCCTCAAATAACTACTAGTTGAAAATGTAAACTAGTTATCAATTTATCATGATGAAATATCAAGGAGCTTGGTTTACTATATAACTCATTCATACAAAAAAACATACTTTGCAGATAAAACAGAACCTGTCAGTTACGCCTTTAGGGGCCGCCACGTATAGCTTTAGTTTATGCTGTAGCATCGGTATTCCAATAGATACAATATTTGATCTAATACAAATCTTTAACTAATAATATCATTTAATAAGACAATCAAAAATATATATGAACCAAAATTAATGTTGTACAGACTCTCTAACAATTGATTTGTAGATAAATAAATTAAATATTAGTTTGAAATTACTAAACAACATTGCATTTCTAAAAGAAATTCAATCTATTTTTTTTTTGTGTTTCTTTGAACTTCAGTGTACAAATTATCTTCCTTTAAGAAGTTCACCGAGGTCTCGTGATATATTTTTTGTTTTTACTTTCCAGATCCGGTAAAAACTTTTGTCTCTATATATTTTCATCTGGTATGGGAATTAATTTTTGCACCATATCTTTTAATTCATATACACATCGTACAAGTAAAACTGAGAATTGTACAAATATATAAACAACGTTTGTGCTACATATATTAAAAAGTGTGGTAAATAAATCACTCCTATTTGATATGTATCCGAAGAATGATTTTGTTCATTAAACACGGAATAAATGGAAAGAATTACAACAATTGGTTGGGCCGGGCTACAAGTGGGCTAATCTAACTTACTAAGTAGGCTAACAATAGTAAACAATAGTAAATTACAAAAATAATCATTTGGTTTGGTCGAAATTGGCAAAATGGTTCTTACCTTTTGAAAATTATACAATGAGTTCGTGGTATCTATAGTTTTCCTCTCGGACAGTCCCTCCATCAAAAGACCGTCTATTTGGTCACTGAGTCATACCATGTGCAAGGGACATGAGAGCTTTGAAAGTTCACTATATATAAAAGGGAATTAATTTTTATATCATATTTTTTTAATGCATACATCACATAAATATAAAAAGTATCTTTAAGACAAAGGAAAAGAATTTGTAAACCAAAAGATCCAAATAAGATAACTATAATATTTATGGGAAAAGTACTTGTGAAATAACAAACCTATATAATTAAATTATACATATGTATCTATCTTCATTTTTTTCTCTATCGATTTCAAAGATATGCATGTCGACTTTATGTGTCTTTTTGTCTTAATTTTCTAGATGTTTATTATGTGTTTTTGTTAACAACAATACTAAGACCTGTCTTTAAAAAATTATTACTAACATACTACTTTTGTATTAAATTAAGGATACATTTAAGGTTTCACGAATTTTTAGGCAAAAGATTAATATATAGGTTAAAAAAGATTAAAGTGCATAGTTAGTTAAGAATGAGTCTCGCTCTTTTTAAATAAAGTACGAATAATGATTTTTAAAAGTAAAATTAAAGATGACAAAGTAATTTCACTTTATTAAAATATATAGTTAGTAGAGAATGAATCTTATTTTTTTTACCAAATAAACTAATGTGATTCAAGTCACGAAACACATGTGATTCACTAAAAACATGAGTTTCTAAAAACAGAGGAACATACGAACTACGAATCACATGTGTTTTAAACACATGTGATTCACTAAAAACAGGGGTTCCAAAATACATACGAACATATTACTTCGAATCACATGTGTTTCAAGTCATTAAACACACTTGATTCACTAAAAGCATGAGTTTCTAAAAACAGAGGTAGTATACGAACTACGAATCATATGTGTTTCAAACACATGTGATTCACTAAAAATAGGAGTTCCAAACACATGTCGTCCGCCGCCACCGATCGCTGTCGTCCGCCTCCGTCGTCTGCCGTCGTCTGCCGCCGGCGGTGGTATTGATATATTAAATCACATGTGTTGGTAATGGTGGTTTGAATGTTGATCTTGACTTTTGACTTTTTCTTGATCTAAGGATCAATAATTATCCCTTTAAACTTGATAAAATTCTTGTAGTACCTAGAACAAACCACTATTATTTGATGTATAAGTTCTGATATATGCCTTGACATGTTGATGATTTGAGGCTATTATTATCGTTTATTTTTCTATATAGGGTTTAATTTTTGAGAAAGATTAAAATACTGATTTTTAGATGATATATTTAAGAAACTTTCTATAAATAAAGCAGAGGGACAGAGAGGTATAAAATATGAAAAAATTATTTTTTCTTACCTTTATTTTCTATTCATATTTTTATTCATTTTTAATTTTATCATATGTAATTTATTAATTCTTTTTATTCATATCATATTTTAATTTTAACATTTATCAAAATCATATGAACAAAAAGATAGATAAAAATAGATAGTTAAAAATAATTCCACTTCTTATTAAAAGATTATAAAAATTAGGCTTATGCCTCCACTTAAACGTATATATAATTTGTACAAAATATTGTGTCCTTATAAGAATATAACTATAATAAAAGCAATTAGATAACATGTTTATACTTTCCTAAATAATGCAACGGAATCAAACTTGTACGTCAACTCAGGGTTTTCGGTAATTCTTCCTCGTTAAATAGAAGAGTAATGGTATTTTTTTTTCTAACATTTGATGTTAATCATCTTCCTATTTATTAGATTAAGATATGTATTAAAATTAAGTGATAATATTAAAAGACATAAATTAATGCGTTAAATATATTATTCTATCAAGGAAGTGTAGTAGAAGTATAGTAGGATTAAAATCTAGGGCTAAATATGATTTTCTCTAGATAAAACTGTAGATACATAAAGTGTTATATCTACATCCAACAAGACAGAGTACCCAGACACAGAAGAAGAATAGGAGAGACATGGGGGAGATACTTACGTGGCTACTGTTCTTCTTCATCCTCATAGCTCTCCTTATTGTTGTCGTTTATCAGGTTCATTCTCAATACTTAACCCTAATTTTTTCAGTTTTGATTGTGATCATATACTCTGAATCTGCAATTCGTGATGTGTAACTCGTTAAATTGTTACCAAGTCTCGATCTTTTAATCGATGGAGCCAGTTATTCATCAATAACACCCTTGGTTTTCGTCAGTTTTGCAAATTGGCGAAATTAGGGCTCATAGGGAAATTTTATAGATGGATTGAAATATTGGATTTAATACTCGAAATTTGTTGTCGTAATGTGTCGTACATTCCAGTTGTATACCCTAATGATCGCTTTAATAACTTTGTTATGAACAAATATGAGAGTAATTCAAGTTTTTTTGCTTTGTTCAATCACAAACAGTCTTTTAGAGTTCAGAATTTAGCTAGGTGAATATATATGCTCTTTACAATTAATTGAATTACAAAAAAGGTTAAAAATTGACCTTTTGAATCGTTGTTCTTGTGAAAAATTTAAACATAAAACAAGCAATTTACTTTCCAAGAATTGGTGTTTTTGCATAAATTTGTGAGTATAAATTCTATATAAAAAACAACTATCGACCTTTTAAATCACGAATTGCTCATTATTGCAACTCATTTTCATTCTGTATTCAAAATGGTAGTCTGCAATGAAAAACCCAAAAGTACAACAGTTTGAAAAGTCAATGTCCAAAAATGACTCTTAATACTAATGAACATATATTTTTTTCTTTTTTTTTATGTTGTTTCAGTTAGAAATAAGCATAGTTTTGCAATCTACTATTAATTAGCATTCACCATCAAGTTTTGGCTTTACATACATAATTTTATAATAAGATTTTTTTTTTATTGCAGCTTATGTGCTTTGCGGATTTAGAGTTTGATTACATCAACCCTTATGATTCTGCATCAAGAATAAACTTTGTGATATTACCAGAATTTATTACACAAGGCATTTTAACCTCAATATATCTTTTAACGGGCCATTGGGTCATGTGTCTTCTTTCTTTGCCATATCTTTACTACAACTTCAGTTTGTAAGTCTTCTTTTTTTAACCAATTAATATAAACTTATCCCAAGGGTATAATGGTCATATCTGACATGTAATAAACTTATGTTACTAGGTACACTCGGAAACAACACCTTGTGGATGTAACCGAGATCTTTAACCAACTGAATTGGGAAAAAAAGCAACGGATGATTAAACTTGGATATCTAATGTTTCTATTATTCATCACGTTGTTTTGGTAACACAACATATTTTTATAATTAGTATAAACGGGACCCACAAGCTTAAAATTTTTAAATTTTTTTTGTTAATTGCAGGATGATTTATAATGCATTGGAAGATGATGAAATGTAGGTTTTGAAAGTGAATCAGATGCGCTTGAGTTTGAAGAAGGTGTTCTCTGATACTTAGGGTTAGATTGTGACAATAGATTTTTGATTATTTAATTGTTTGTCATTGTTGTATCATTATTATTTTTTTGATTTTATTTCAAGAAATGCAGAACAAGAGCTGTTTTTATGGACAATGTGTTTTTTTAATCTTATTTAATGATACTTGTGTAAAATTTTAATTGATATTGAATTTTTGGTAGGAAAAATAGAAATTTAATTTGATCCAAAATCATGGTACAACCAGCTTATATCATGTTTGTATCTTGGATATTTTAATTTGATTTTTGTACAAAGCAACAAACTGACTTAATCGATAATGATTTTTTTTTTCGGACGACATTTATATACAAGAGTCTAGCCAAAAGCTAAACTACAGAACAAACATTACAACGTGTTTATAAGCCAATTGACCCATGAAATCCTAACTTTGTGATTTCGATGGAATAACCACAAAAACGAAAATAAAACTACATAATCTACAACATCTACTAATAGAATGCCTACCAATATCAAAGGGAGCTGATTCGTACAGAGCAACTTTTATCCATATAGAGCAAATTCATCCCAAATGACAATCATGCCCTTAATGGGAGAGGTGAAATGTAAAATGTGTTAAAAATAAAGGAAGGACATTATTGTCATTTGGGATGGATTTGCTCTGCATGGATAAAAGTTGCTCTGTACGAATCAGCTCCCAATATCAAAAGATTGAAGATGATGATATACCGGTGGATGAAACCTGATTTAAACAATGGGATCTAAAGACATGATGGTTTTAAAAATTGGATTTACCAAAATACACTTATCCTTTAATAATTTATAAAGGGGGTGACTTTTCTATTTTTAAACTCCTTTTTGTTTAAGCCCAATTATGTGAGGCTAATGTTCGTTTTAGTTCATATACATTCTACTGTTGGGCTTTAGCTTTGGGTCGGCCCAACAGACTGCAAACTCGGTCCACCAACTTTGTTGAAGGCTAAATAGCGTTTTTATTGAATTAAAATCAATTAAAAAAATATATTTAATACTCTAATGTAATCCTAATAATCAAATGCAACTTATTTAATAAATTACTTCTAGAAGGTTGCATTACGCTCATTTTATAATGTTTATTACAAAATAATTTAGGACTATCCTCAGCTGCACAAAAATCAGGGATTGGTCCCTCGAGTAGACGACGATGCAAGACGAGCTTTAACCAGAAAAGTAAAACAAATAACTCGGACACACTTTGTTGTGTTCATACCTTCTAGGTGATACTAATAACTTATTATCGTGAACAAAGCTCGTGCATCGCACGGATCATACTGCCTCTTATATTATACTCCCTCCGTCCCATTTTTATTATCTAGTATACTATTTTAGTTTGTCCCACAAAAACTGTCTTTCTTAAATTTCAACCAATCAAAAAACATTTAAGTGAGAAGGAAAAAATTTAATTGGTGACATAATATAATTAATGTACTTTTATTAAACTGTATGTTTTTTTTGTAGTGGAAAATAAATTTAGGACTAAGGGAGTACTAGTATAAAATTAGGTTTTGTAAAATTTGGCTATTCTAAAAACAACTTGGAATCATGTATTAAAAGAAAAGAAAACCCTTGGACTAAATAAGCGAATTCTGAAATAGTACAGGGACTATTTTCGTAGTATGCTCCATAAGTTTAATTGGGCCAACGGGGGAGCTGCCGGAACAACCACCACCACTTCCATCCTCAGTCACCGGCGCACTCACTCACTCACACACGCAGTAAGTTTCGTTTACCTAATTCATGATCTTTATGAAACCACTAAAAACTCACTCCCAATTGTAAGATTCCTAATGACTAATATATCTCTTCATGTGGAAATCTAGGGTTTCTAATTGACTCGAAGTTTGTTCATCAGGCCTTTTTTTTTATCAATTACCTTTTTTTTTTGTTCCCTTCGTTAAAAGATTGTGAATTTGTGATGAACGATAGCCCTAAATTACAAATTTACCAGTCCTAAAAAATTTGCATCATGTTCGCTCAAATTTGCTTATGCTTTGCCTCGTCATAGATTCATAACCGATAGAAAAGTAATTTTCATCTGATTGATTTGTAATATTTGCCACTTAACAATTTCATCCTATTAAAATTTCTAAGAAAGCATGAACTGCAAAATAAAATTTCTGGCTTGGGTTCTGTAGGATATTTGATATTAAATTCACAAATCACTGTATTGGATTTCACATGTAAAGAGTTTAAGAATTGGTTGCTATAAGCCTATAATGCTAACCTTATTCATGCAAATTCAAAATTTTGTGAAGAATTTGAAGTCATGTTATTTTAGCCATTGTAAGACATCAACATTTGTGTATGAGTGACATTGATTCTTTAGTTCACTTGGAACCATTTATTTGAAAAATCATTTGATTAATATTATAATCACTCGAGACGTTTTGGGGGACCTAATTTTGTTTGAAGAATAATTATTTGACTATAATTTGTGTTATTATTGTTCATAGCTTATCTTACAAAATGGAGTTTAATATTGCAGTTAATAATCAATACATCATGGTACATGCAGCTAAAGGACTGTTTATTTCATGGTAACTAACTTATCCAAATCTAGAGCCATTTTACGTTTGTTTTTGTGCAACCTTTTAACATTTTCTGGCAATTGCAGTGACATACCAATGGCTCAATTTATAATTAATTACAACAATTCGTTGCCACAATCACAAAAGTTTATTATACAAGTTTTAGATGCTACTCATATTTTTGTGAGCAGCAACGTTGATGGAATGATCAGAAGTGCCATTCAAGAGTTTAGGGAGAAGAACACTTATGAGAAACCTGCTTGATTCTTCTCTTTACACCATTAATTTTGCATTAATATCTATGAAAAATCTAGTGTTTTGGTAATCTACATTATATTTCTATGTTTTGTGTTTGTATATGTAGTTAAGGTTTTAATAAAAAATTACCGACAAATATAACATAATATACCAGTTTGGGCAATGTGGGTGATTTAAAATTTTACTACTCTTCAAGATGGAACACAAATCCATTCTCACATTTAGAGTAGCACTTTACAAAAAAATTGTAATTTTTCCATATTTCACGTTTTTTATAGAAAGCAATATAGCAATACTCTGTGATGATTAAGTCTTTTATAATTATTTAAAGAGAGAGAAAAAAGGAAATTAACTAAGTGTGACTTTTTACAATCCTTTTTTACTGTAACATCTTAACAACAAAAAAACATTTTTAATAAAATAGCATACAAATCTGAAAACCATTTTGTGGACATATTTGTGTCCAAAAAAGCCAAAGTTATGCAGGGGGAAAAAGGCTGAACTCTTGTTAACTGAAAATCATCAAATCGTTAAAATGTCTATATTTGTCTTTTTTTTTTCTTTCGTATTTTAATATATTTGGTTATATATTTTACCAGTTTTACCAATCTTTACTTTACAAGTGTGCAATTTGGGCTAGGTTTTTTTTACAATGATTATTGCAGACTAGCAGGGTACCCGCGCAATGCGGCGGTGGGTACCCGTAACTATATTTCGAAGTGATGACAGTACCGGTGGTGGTGACAATAGTGATGGTGATGAGTGGTGCTGCTTAGTAATGGTAGGTGCTTACATTAGTGATGGTAGGATCAGATCCGAAATTGACTTTTTTTGTGAAAGTAAATATGGTCCTTTTAAATAGAGAAATGATGGTTGAGTTCTGGTGACGTTAAAGCTTATTAATATTAATATCTGGAATAAATCAAAATAATCAAGTAGTTGAAGTGGTCAAAAGTTGTTTGAAATAAAAAATTAAACGGAAATAAGGTTGTCATCCCATATGCGTTGATTTACAGCCGCTATTAATTTGTGTAATTAATAGTCAATTGTTGCTAGAAATAAATAATTAAACGGAAATGTGGATTTTGGTAAGAGTTGATGATTTCGTCGTATATTTAATGTTATTGGGTAAAATGGTTCGAATAACAGACTTTTGTTATTAAGTGTGGGCGGTGTTACCAAAGTGTAATGTATATCAAGTGGTTAACACATAGTGATAAGTTAGGAGAGGTCTTGGGTTCGAATCTTATTAGCCTCAATTTATTTATTTTTTAAGGTAAAGAACTAACTAACAAAAGTGGAAAGGTCCTTAAAATTAAGTTTAAGGAGCTCATTAAATTTGCCTAATGGGGTAGGCCTAAATACTTTAGATAGTAGTAAGATATTTGGTTTCTTCGGATCTTAGAAGTTGTTTAATCATCTACAATGTTACATTATAGATATGCTTAACATTGGTTCTAAGCATCATGATTGCCGAAATAATCCAGCCATTAAAAAAATTATTTTTCTGGACAGAAACTTATAAGGGCATTATATATATCACACTTAATATTTTGAGTTGATATTGATATAAATAATATATATCATATACTTGGGGGACTTTTAAGAAAGGTAGATACATATACTTCCTCCGTATCAAAATAAGTGATACACTTTCCATTTTGGGGTGTATCAAAATAAGTGATACACTTTGAAAACTTTCATTATACGGTAAAAATAGTGGGACCCATACCCACTAACTATCCACTTTAATAAAGTAAAATTACCCTTATACCCTTACTTTTACTTTTAAAACTCATTAATATCACTTTATTAAAGAAAAATAGAACCCATCATTCACTAACTATGTACTTTAATATATATTAACTTCTACTTTAATCTTTAACCTCAAAAACCGTGTAAACCAATTTGTGTCACTTATTTTGATACGGAGGAAGTATATAAAATACTTATTCCATCTCTTAAAAATAAAATCAATTAATATTTTTTCTATAATTCCTATTACTATTATTACTACATATATATTTGTGATTCAAAATTTACTGTTCACACATATTTTCATTTTAGCCCCTGATTGTTGCTATTTACTATTTTTTCACTAATATATTATATGTCTATCTATAACACTTAAATTTGTATGATTCACATTTATATTTCATTATATATATTTTTTAATTCGTGGCATTTAAATACACTTTCTCACAGAAGGTACTATAATCTATAACTTTAATCTTATTCAAAAGCTTTTTTACAAATGCGTATTTATTAGTTTAGTTGGGTTCGAAATTTAGATCCATTTTTGCATACTTTGTCATTTTTAAATTTAGTTCATGATAATATGTTTCATTATTTTCTTTATAAACATTAAATAATTCAAATAACATAATTTTAAATTTATATTATCTTTTATGTTTTAATGTTATTTTTGTATTTGTCTATGTCTTCGAAGAAAATAGAAAATAAAAACTTTATTTTCATTTTTTTAGTTGTATAATTTTTTATTTGTATAACTTTTATGTAACATGCAATCAATTATATATACTTCCTCCGTATCAAAATAAGTGACACACTTTCCATTTTGGGGTGTATCAAAATAAGTGACACACTTTAAAAACTTTCTTTATTTGGTAAAAATAGTGGGACTCATACCCACTAATTATCTACTTTAATAAAGTGAAATTACCCTTACCTTTACTTTTAAAACTCATTAATATCACTTTATTCAAGAAAAATAGGACTCATTCTCTACTAACTATATACTTTAATCTAATATTAACATCTACTTTAATCTTTTACCTCAAAAAACGTGTAAGCCAATTTGTGTCACTTATTTTGATACGGAGGAAGTATGTTTTTAAGCATCTTTTGAATTTAAAATTTATAGTAGATTAAATTTTAAAAAATATTATTATTGCTTTATGCGTGTAAAAATATGAGAAATGATATTTATTTCATCATTTGGTCATACTTACAGTCGTACTCACTTAATACGATGACACGTGTAATTCATTAATTACCTCTCTTAACATTATCTTTTGATTTTGACACACGTCTTCATCTAATGAGTAGGGTTATAAGTAAGACCAAATGGTAAGACTAAATATCATTATTCTAAAAATTTATACTCATAAGTTTTTGTATTATATGTCTGCAGCGGAGCGCAGATATTACAACCCTTGTTGATTATATATAGCATATACATGCTAAGTAGACAACACACAAGAAATAGACAATAAGTATATTTTCATCATACAATTATTCTTTCGCTTCAACACCATAATGTCTGGTACGCAAACATTGACTTGAGATGTTTTCTCTACCCCTTCTTACCATGAAAAAACAGGTTCACCTTATGTCGTTGAAACGATAACGTCTTTTAGCTAACCTAGCCTTCTACATCCCTTGGGATTAACAAGGATGGACAACGTCTTTCAGCATGATTTTAGGTGTTGACTCATCTTGCTTGGATAAACTTGTGGATATATATATATACTTCTAGTTAAAGTTTAAAAAAATTACTCTGAAAAATATATGAATATTGAACTAAATAATACATTCTTTAATTAAATAGTTGTCATTCTCGAAAAAGTAATCTATATGCAATTTTAGCATTTGTGTAGTTACTAGTGTAAAAGAATATTAACATTAGTTTATGTAGAGGTTATCTTTATGGAAGTTGATGTCACGTGCTAAGGCTGGCAACGCCAATTCTTTTCTTCTAACCCTTTACGAAGTTTGAGTCACATATACTTCTCGAATAAAAGAATTCCACAAAGATTGAATATAGTTTTATATAATTATGAAGCGCTAGAGCTTAAAAATGAATCAATAAATTACTAAATTAACTTGATCATATTAAAACAATGCATTTAAGTTGTATGCTGTTTATTATTCCCGATCCTTGATGATAATAATTCATTAAACAAATAGCATTATTTAATGTAAAGTTTAGTCTCAATCGCTAAAGTTAAAAGTAGTCTGTCGTATATAAGACTTTAACTTCACTAAATATAGATTGTGTGGCGGTGATTTATAGTTGATTCACATATACTTCAGACTTTCTTATGATCTCGTTTAACATGTTAGAAGATCATTCAGTCAATCGAAAATGAAGTTGAAGAAAGATTTACGCAGTGCAGCGGCACTCGTTGTTTAGTTATAAGAACATCATGGATTGACGTACTTAGGATGTGCAAATTGTCAAGTATTTGAAAATGCCAACTAGTATTATGTATCTGTTTTATAAACATTAACTATGCTCTCTATATATGCTTAATTATTTACATGTCAGATTACTGAAGTTTATGTCTTTAAAAATTTCATGAGAGAAAATTTATATAAAATAAAGAGCTTAACATATTATGTTTGTAAATTTTTACATGTTTATATTTTTACACAGTTCCATAAGCTAGAAATACTATATAGAGAATTAGAGATTGAATTTCATGCAGGTTCGATAGTATTCAAATTCAAGGTGATGGGAAAGTTCGTTTCCAAATAGTTTCAGCTACAATTTGCTAGAATATATGGATGTTTAGGAACTCTATCATATTTAACTCTTGATGACTGAGCAAATGTGAATATGTGATGTATTTGATATTATTCGTCTTTATTCTTTTAATTGGATAAATGTAGATATTTTAAATATTTAGGGCATGTTTGAGAAATCTTATTAAAGGGGCTTATTAGCTTAATAAGCCCGAAATTTCAAGCTTTTTAGGCTTATTAAGCTAATAAGCCCCTTAATAAGTTTTTCTAAACATCCCCTTAGTTAGGTTTGATATAACCTACAAAACTGTTGTGATTTTTATTAGTTTATTGGCAATTTTATTGTTCATATAATTGTTAGAAAATGATAAGAATTAAAAAGTTAATTTTGTAGTATTAATGCAAATAACATGTTTCGTTATAAAAAGGTCACATTTATAGTTTTATGATGCTTTGGTATTTATTATTATTAATTATCTTCGCTATATGTAATGTACATGAAACCTTATCAAATTAGTAAAGTTTAACTTTCAATCAACATACACACAATGCAACACTTGAACTTGGAACATTAATTTTATTAACAAATTACTCTAACCAAGCTAATAGACCATATATTAATTAATTTATTATGATTATCTGTATTAATACTATAAATTTAAAAAACGCTTGGAAAATCCGAATTCTAATTTAAAATCCGGTGTTCCGACCTGAGACCGGGCCCGATACCGACCCGATTTTGACGATTTTGAGCATTTTTGCAACTGCCTTTTCGCAATTTTACGTTTCTTCATAGAATGTGGATCATATTCGTTTTTTGGTCACGTCTTCTGACAGGTAAGAAATTCAACACACTACAAATTCTATGTTCTTGTAAACTCTGATTGTATCTGATTGAAGATTTCGTAGCACCGACGAAATATATTATCTCGAAGTGTTTCACTACTTCAGAGCAAAATTATTAAATTTCTAACAAAATATGACCGCTCATATTTGTTTGAACATGAAAGAATCTCATTTCGTGAAGTTTTAATTAATATGTGAACGATAAAGATTGATTACGGAGTTTTTGTTTTCATATTTAGTTCACATATAAATATGTAAATACATTTAAACTCAACATTCTATTTTTGTTATGTTATATTTGTTCATGGGTAATATTTAAACTAGGTTTATCTAGGTATTTAAGCATAATTAGGCATCTAAATATACTGAATGAACACGGATATGGTCTTGTCCGTGTTCATTTATTAAGGGAAAAAATATTCGTGAAGATTCGCGGACACTTAAACGAACGGAGTTTTATGTTCGTGTCTGTTTGTTAAGAAAATCAAGTGCTCGTGAACTGTTCACGGACAATTATGGTAAACGAACATACACAAACGAACCTTAACGAACAGTTTAATGAACGTTCACACACATAAATGAACGAACGAGACTTAACAAATGTTCACGAACATAAATAAAGGAACAAACCTTAACAAGCTTGGTTAACAATCCTTTAAGATTTTTGTTACCTCTAAAATCAATTAAATAAATAATTTAATTATAGAGCATACCTAAGAAACTTGAAATGGAGAAGGATAACAAATTTAAGGGATATTATTGTGGGATCTTCTTATATGCCATTTGATTTTAAATTAAAATATTTAACGGAAAAATAACTAAATGTGGAAAATTACAGTGAGTTTGTTTGTTTATTGTTAGGGTCAATTTAGTTGTATCAAATAGTTAGAGGGCTAGTTGTGACATGTTGTAATAGTTATGAGGTAGTCATTAGTCTTAGTCAATGGAGTCAAGCTTAATTAGTGTTAATTAAGCTTGTTTAGCTATGAGGTATAAATACCTTATGTTAAGGCTTAATTTGTAAGCTTTCCCACTCTTTATTGAAATACAATTCTGAAAGTATCTGTTCTCTCTCGTTTCACACACTTACACCTTAAACACACACACTCACAAATTCTTCAATTTCTCTCTTGATTATCAATGGATTAGCTTGATCTCAGTGTTATACGGTCTCACAATT
This sequence comes from Calendula officinalis, assembly GCA_963853835.1. Classification (NCBI taxonomy): domain Eukaryota; kingdom Viridiplantae; phylum Streptophyta; class Magnoliopsida; order Asterales; family Asteraceae; genus Calendula; species Calendula officinalis. The sequence goes on from OY970823.1 coordinate 49,635,003, forward strand.
GGTATCAGAGCAAAAACTCTCTGTGAGAAGATCCAAATTCAGCCTAATTCGATCAAGATCTGAGAAAAAGTGAAGAAAAGTTTGTTACGTTCATACAAAATTTAATGTTGTAAATTTTTCGTTGAAATTGAAGTTTTGAGCATGGATTAGTGTTTCTCCAGTGTTTCTAAACACAATAGAATCAATTCCAGATCAATTCCACCAACATTTGATCCTCAATTTGATGATTTTAGAAGAAAAGTGAAAAACTCAAAAACTTACTGTAAATCGAAGAATCAGAGCTTGTGTGTTATGGATTGAAGAAATTGATCGGATCAAACTGTTAGCAATTGTATTTCGATCATTTAGCAAAAAGAATTACTGAAATCGGTGAAGAAATGAGCAAAAATCGATCAAAAGAATGAAGAAAATAGCTGTTCGTGTTCGTCAGTGTTCGTCATTATGAACAAGTTCGGCTACAGGTGTATTTTGGCCCGAAGTCATTGTTCGGCCCAACAACATTACATCTAGTTCGGCCCGAAGTGGTAAATCAACAAGTTCGGCCCAGCTCGGCCCGAACTTCTCCAACAAGTTCGGCCCAAGTAAAATAAACCTAGTTCGGCCCACCTAGTTCTACACCTAATTTTTCACATAGTTCGGCCAGTAGTTGTTCGTCCAGAATCATTGTAAATCAGATTCAATAAATCATTCTAAATCAGATTCTAAATCCTAATTATATCATTCAATTCTGCAATCATTCTAAACCTAATCCATGAACGAAAACTGCAATCATCAATTTGTAAACATCAATAGAGTTCAGTTTCAAATTCACTCTTGAAGTTCGGCTCAAACGAAAAAGAAGTTCGGCTCTTAGACTTTCAAAAGAGTTCAACTTATGGTTCATCGAGATTTTAAACGGTTTGAAGTCGTGTTAATCGCATCGTTTTCCAGAAGCTTCCCCGTTCAGAATTGATTTTTCAAACTGTTATCTCGTGTCAGCAATGCTCCGATTTTAACATCTTCGATCTCACAATCGCGATCTGTTTTCGTTTCTTTCCGCAATTTCGATTTATTGTTGTCATTCTGAAATTGAGCTAATTTCGTAATCGGTGAATCAGGTGATGAAAATCTGAAACTCGACTTCAAAATCAGACTTAGACTCGAGAGTAACCTACATCGTCTGCTTCAATCTGCTTCTCAAGAAAAACCCAAAATCAGTGTTCGACCAAAGGCCTAAAGGCCCAAACGTGAATATTTCCCAAAGGCCCAAACGTGAATATTTCCCAAAGGCCCAAACGTGAATATTTCCCAAAATCTCAAAACAAAGCTATTCAGTCACATAATATAAAAGAAATACATAAACCGTAAACATTTTTCTTTCCTTTCACACTTCTAAAAACAATTTTAAAACAAATTTTGTGACACAAATTTTTTTTAATCAATTTAAAAAAAAAAAAAAAAAAAAAAAAGAAGAGAAATTTTCACATTTTAAAAACCACAAGCTCTTTTACCCAAAATCCTAATCATCGCAAAGAATGGAAAAATCTGCCTCAACCACATTTGATGATATGAAACAAGACCCTCAGGCAGTGCTAAAGGCTATGTCTTTTATCTCCAACTATAAGAAGAAATATAATTCAAAGCCTAAAAACAATAATCTGAGATCTTCATCTGACATTAAATCTGATCTAAATGCTACAATCTCAAATGAAAAGTCAATTATCACACCTTTGGATGCTACAAAGAAATCAGTCGTTCATGATTCAGCGTATTATACACGTAAGATGTTGATGACTAAACATATTGAGACTGAGCAAGTGTTATTAGCTGAAGATGAAGAGCATTCGGCAAATCTATGCTTTATGGCACGTGAAAACGCCGAGATTTCTGATCGTTTCAACGAAGAGGCTAACAAAGAAATAGAGGTACTCAGTTCTCTCTTATCTAATTCTTCAAGTACAATTGATTCTGATAACTGTTTTGTAACAAACCAGGATTCTGAAATTGAGTCTTTAAAACAAAACCTTTTGAATGAAAAAGAATTAAATACTTTATTTCAAGCAAATTTAGCTGATTTAGAAAACGAAAATGAACAAATTGCTCATCAAAATACACAACTTGTTCATTTTATTAAACAAAATAAAAATTTTGAGAAAAAGAATCTGACGTTACAAAAACAATTATCAGAATTAAGTGTTAAATATGAGACTGATATTCAACAGTTGTCTCATACTATTTCTGAAAAAGAAATTGAAATAACTAATCTTAAAAGTACACAAAGTTCCACACATAATGCAGAAAATGATAAATATTACAAGCTATACATTGAAGCATGGAATGACTATCAAATTACTAAAAACTGGTTGGAACGTAAACAAAAAGAATTTGATGATAATGAGACTCAATTTAAATCATTAAACACACAAATAAAAGAATTATCAGAAACCATTCATGAAAATGACATTCAAACAAAACAAGAATTAAATAGCAAACAAAATGTCATACATCAACTACAAAATGATAAAATTCAACTTTCTTCTCACGTCAAACATCTTGAAGAAATCATTGCCAAACGAGGACAAACTGATCAAACAATTCACTTGAACAAGCCTAAAGATTTCAAATACTTCAATTCAAGAGAAGGACTGGGGGCAAACAATCCAGAATATCTGAAGATGGCTTGTAATGTGCTTCCAACACTGTATGATTCCAAATACATACATGTTGATGTTTGGCAAAGTTTCCTTCGCATAACAGATGAGGAAGAAGAAATTGAAAAGTTTAACAGAGCAAAGAAGGAAAATGCACAAATTAGTTTTAACTATGCTGAATTAAATAAAACATATGAAACTAAAAAGGCAAAATTTGATGATGATGATTATTTTCCAATTATAAAACCAGAAGAGTTTGAAATTAAAGGAGATGTCGTACTTCAACAGAAGATAACACCAAAGATTTATGTTCCTTCTCTAATTCTAGAAAAGAAAATTTGTCAACTGGAAAATGAAATCGACGAGACACATAAGGCATTTGACAAAGAAAAATCAGTTTTACAATCCAAAATTTTTGAATTAGAAACTAAAATTGATAAAACACATAAATCTTTTGATGAAGACAAATTAAAGTTACAAACGACAATTAAAAATTTAGAATCTAAATCATCTCATCTTCAGAAATTTAAGAACCCAAGTGCATCTGTGAAATTAGATTCTCCTTTCATTGCAAAGAATAAAAGTAAAAACTCAAGAATGTTTTCTCCTGTCATGGCATATCGTGATTTATATACGATCAAGCAAACTGAGGTTAATAGAGGAAATTCTAAACATAAACCGAAATCACAAGTAAGTTCCTCTACCAAACCTAAGCCTAGGAGATCCACGGTTCCACCAAACTCTGATCAGAAATTGAATGCTCTCAAACAAGTTAATAGAGGAAATTCCGCACCTAAAACTCCAAATAAAATAGGTTCCTCTTCTAGACTTCAGCATTCTCAAATGTATAACACTAAATCATCAACCGTGTTGAAACATTCGACTGCTTCAAAGAAAATCTTTTCCAAAACTAAATCTTTAAAATACTCAAGAAAAGATTTACTTTCTTTGGCACCTAATATGACTTTTACACAAGTGCCAAAAACATCTCCTGTTTATGTCTACAAAACATCCTCGATCTTAAAAGCAAAATGGGTTCCTAAAACTCCAACATCTCAAATAATTCCCCGTAAATTATTTGAAAGTGAAACATCAAGTTTCAGCTTTTCTTGGAACTCTCAATCTTTAAATCAAATCGATACAACTTATCGGTGGTTTTATTCCCACGCTAACATTGTCGGACCCAAACAAAAATGGGTACCAAAGGTTGTTTGATTTGTTTTGCAGGAGGAGGACTTATACACACTTCAGTATATAACTCGAACCTCATCGTAGAGGACTTATACATAATTCAGTGTATAACTCGAACCTCATCATAATGACTTATACACAAAACGGTGTATAACTCGATCTTCAATTTAATGATTTATACATAATTCAGTGTATAACTCGCTTTTCAAAATAATGACTTATATACACTTCAGTATATAACTCGCTTTTAAACATAATGGCTTTCAAATACATTTGTTTGAAACCCGCTCTTAACCAGTTTTTCACATAACTGTAAAAATTCTTTCCCACTCCTCTAAATCTGTAAATTTTCATTCTTTATTTTGTCGAGGGGGAGAAATATTAATTCTAGGGGGAGAATTAGTATTTCCAGGGGGAGAAACAATCTTATATCAATACTTTTATACCCGTTTGAATATTTTTTTAATCGAAATATTTTTTTTATCAAACGACAATACCTTCCTATGGTTTGCCAGAACCGGCCTAACCTTCCCAGGGAAATTCTTTTTAGCCAAAATTGGTAAATGTGAGGGTATATGTCTTAGGGTATAGAATTAGGTGAGTGCAAGGTGATGTGAAAACATGATAATTTTAAGAAAACACACCTTTGAGTGCTTCCAAACCGACAATAAAACCGGGCAACCTCACTAATTTGTGATCATTCATGTGTTGAATGCTTCACCAGACTTAACTGGCCCAGTCAAGCATTTGCACTCCACCACCAACCACTCAGATTCCTCTCAACAGGAATTTGTTTCAATTCATTAGGGGACGTAGCACATAATCTATCGACTGCTCATTCGGAGTATGTTGGTATTGAAATAATTAACCTTCTGCCCCGGGTTACGTCTTCAATTGAATGCACAATGTGTCTAGATTTCACCGACAAATATTTCCAATTTAGGACACATACACTTTTATAAATGAATCTCCGTGTATTCATCGGAACACTCATAGTGGCATCACAATCTGGTGTTTCACGAGGATTGAGTGGAAATCCTGCTAGAGCTAAAATTGCGCCAACTCTAATCGCAGGTCACACATTTGAATCAATGGTTGTGCAAACGACTATCGATTCATACCGTGTGTTAACGGATACTCTATGTGAGTCCGGTATTTCCTCAATTGTTCAAGTTGCTGTGCCTAAACTTTTAAATCATAAAGGCAACAACTTATGCTGGAAACACATTTTCCGATGAAAAATCCATGTTATTCTTACAAAGTAACATCATAAATGCTGATAATTTGCACATGAGCGTTATAGTTCACTCTCAAATTACTCCTATGATCTGCTATAACCGGTATGATCTTCCCCAGGAGCCACCTACAATATAGGACAATATGTAAGGGTACATAGGTCTAGGTGAGCAGAATCAAGTATCACGGGATCTTGATTGGGGTGCGCTGAGATAAAATTTGAGAGGGGGAATGTAGTATGGGGTGCAATTCAGCTATACATGGTAAAATGAAATGAGGGAGTAGTCGAAAAATGAAAAAGTAAGCTTGAGTGATGAGGGTGTGACAGGGTTAAAGAAAATGAAAAACCCTTACCAAACTGATAAAAAGCCGGGTAGCCACGTCTCTATCAGATTGCATGTGTTGCTCTCTGATATTGAACAAGACATCATGGAACCCAGTGATGCAATGCACAACCCCCCCAGCTACTCAAGTATTTCTTAAAAAGTACTTGTTTCATTTCCACGGAGATTATCTCATATGCTATCGACATCTCACTTGGAGATTGTTGATATTGAAACAGAGGACAAGTCTCTCCAGTCCTCGCCTTCGTTTGTCCACTAATTGAGTTAGAACCGAAATACACTTTTAGGACACAAGGCATAATACCAAGCTTATCTTTGTGATAAAGCCGGAACATTCATAGTGATACCAACATTCTTGGTATTCCACGATGATTGAATGGAAATCCTACCAGTGCTATCATCTATTCCAACACTGAACGTAGGTCACACAGTTTGTGTAACTGTTGTGTTAACGGGTAATCTATGTGATCCCGGTTTGCCCTATTTGATTTGATCATTGAGATTCAATGCCAAACTATTTGATCGGATATCTACGTTATCAACATCGGTTCGGTTTTCGATAATACAATATGATGTATATTAATTCATTCAAAATATGAATATGTCATTATTCATCATATTTGTATTCATGGGCTTCGAAGATTTTCTTCATTTCATCTCGACGAACTTCGCATTTTTCATGATGATTCTGATAAATCTTAATCATCATGAGGGGGAGAAAATTTACTAAGAAGTTCAGTTTATGAAGAAAATGCTTACAAGACTTAAGAGAATATATTAGCCCAGTTTACTCCACATCAAAAAGACACATGCACCGATTAAGGGGGAGTAAACAAGAAACCGAAGAAGATTTGTTAAAGAATAATTGTTTGTTTGAGGGGGAGCGCAAATCTTATCCACATTTTATCCCTAACAACAATTATCAATACTCACAAATCGACAAAGCCACAACTTTAACAAAAGACTTCCGCTACAAACAACTCTATCTATCTATGGGTCTACATTTTCGTCGATTTACATGAAATAATTTGTGAAGAAAAAGAAACCGACTTATCTTCAGAAATTTCTCACAAATCCTCAACATTTCCATTTCAATTCTTAAACTGACAAATCATTCTATTCAAACCACAAATTCACATTCATATCCATACAAAAGCAAAACTGTACAAATATTTTGTATCATACAAAATACATATCATCCACATTCATTCAAATCTTAAATGTATATATCATTCCTTCCTATATACAAACATACACACACACACACACACATTCAAAACTTTTAACTTTCAAATCATTCTTTTCACACTACAAACCATCATTATCCTATCCTCACAAATCTCTATCCAAAATTAAATCTCCAACATATCTAAATCCAAGTCAACTCCTTTCCTAACTGATGTTTCATTTCTCAAATCTTCAAATCTTGACAAATATCAGTTTTTGGCATTTTGTAGATCAACAACCTTAACGATAAAAATTTAGTTTATACAAAGGAAGACAGGGATGAGATACTAAAAGTTCGAAAAGAGCAAGATTGGATAATGATCAAGACAAATTAAGTCAAGACTCCATGAAATCTTCTGAGATACTTTATATTGGTTGAAAAGCCGATTAAAAGTGTTATTCTTATCTGATTATCAGAAGCTGGAACTAATACTACATCAAAACTACTTAAACGATTAATTCAGTTTCAGACTTTGCTAAGAGAAGAAGATTTCAAGAACAGGCTAATTCAAACTATTGATACAAAGGGGGAGATTGTTAGGGTCAATTTAGTTGTATCAAATAGTTAGAGGGCTAGTTATGACATGTTGTAATAGTTATGAGGTAGTCATTAGTCTTAGTCAATGGAGTCAAGCTTAATTAGTGTTAATTAAGCTTGTTTAGCTATGAGGTATAAATACCTTATGTTAAGGCTTAATTTGTAAGCTTTCCCACTCTTTATTGAAATACAATTCTGAAAGTATCTGTTCTCTCTCGTTTCACACACTTACACCTTAAACACACACACTCACAAATTCTTCAATTTCTCTCTTGATTATCAATGGATTAGCTTGATCTCAGTGTTATACGGTCTCACATTTATGTTTAAATCTTTACAATATAACTGGACCGGAAAAATCATGGGATAATACTTTCCTCATTAAAACACATTTTTTATTTCTTTTTAAATTTATCAAATTTTATATTCTCTTATGTATACAATTACATGCATAAGTCACTTTTCATAAACAATTTTAAATTTGCCCCCTCAACTTTTGTTTTAGTAAGTTTGCCCCCAAAATTATTATGTTAGTTAAATTTTGACCCTAACTTTTGTGCTCAATATCTTTGATATTTTATTTCTCTAAAGATTGTGTATTTTTAAATCCCACTGCAAGCGCGGGTCAATAATTTCCTCGTTAACCACAATTATGTGTTTTTGTAGGATCTGTTTAGATAAGTATTTAATTTCTAATGTTTTGTTTTAATAAAACTATAATTTTAAATTTCAACCTTATTAGCTATATACTAACTTTTATCAATTATTAAAAAAACTAATTCAAAATCGTATATCATTTAATTATGATTTTTTACAAGAATAAAACCTCCGAAAATGATAAATTGTTAAATTTTATTACTAAGACTATTCATTCCGTATTTATAATAAACAAGAACGCTAACTTATCTATGTAGACATAAAATATTCTGACAAAGACTTTATATTAATAGACGCTAGTGAGTTAAAAAAAAAAAAACAAACAACCTTGATTTTACCTCCTTACAGAACTTTCTTAGGTTCACATGGTCATACTTCTTTATTACCACTTCTTAATATAATACTTCTTCCGTCCCACAAAAAAGTTCTCATTTTCCTTTGGCAAAAGATTTTAAGTGATATTTAGTGATGAGGAATTGATATTATTTTGATTAAAATATTAGATTGGTTTGGAGAGAGAAAGATAATTAATGGATATTATTGATGAGGTTTTAATAAAAATAGTATTTTATTATATGAGCTCATCAAATATTAGAAATGAGAACTTTTTTTTAGGACAAAAGCTTTAGAAGAAATAAGAACTTTTTTATGAGAGTTAGGGAGTACTTTTTAAATGAACTGTTAGGTTAAATTACACAATTACTTTTTTGTTTGTTATATTATCAGCATTGATTTTGAAGTAATATACTATTTTTTTAATATTATTAAAACATATCTTAAACATCAATTATTTTAATTATATATAAATAATAAAAGCATCTTCAACCATACCATCTATAAATCTTCATTTATTTCTATAAATGGTGGGAGTTTTTCTTCTAACTAAAATTTCTAACTTCAAACATACGTTTTATTCTTGGTTTCGAAACTAATAGAACTCATAATGCAGTAACAATGACACTCACAACATTGCTAGGACTACTTTATATTTGAAAGGGATCTTAAGCTTATCAAATGTTTTTTTTACCATTTTCTCATAACCTTTGACACCCATAAAAATTTTAATCCAAATTTTAAATCCTTGTAAAAATTAAATTCTTTTATCTTTTTACTTTTTATTTAAAAATTAATATTTTTATTTAAAAATTAATATTTTTATTTTTTATTAATTAAACTTTTCCAAACACTTAATTTTAAAAATACTTATTAACTTAAAAAAGCTAATAAATACAAGCCCAAATACTTTTCTCAATAACATAGAAGATACTATCTCCGTATCAAAACAAGTGATACATTTAAAAAGGAATTTAAATTAAATTAAAGTCAATATTTAGTGGAACCAAAGGGCCTTTAGCCCAACGGTATGGTGTCTGCCTCTCAACCTTGAGGTCAGGAGCTCGAGTCCTGTCATGGACATATGTGGTAATTAGGAGTATGTTAGATTTGCCGTTTCAAAAAAAAAAAAAAGATAGTGGATAATGAGTCTCACTTCTTTTGAATGAAGTAATATTAATGGTGTTTAAAAGTAAAAGGATAAAAAGATAATTTCACTTTATTAAAGTATATAATTAGTTAAGAATATGTCCCACTTTTTTACCAAATAAACTAAATTTTGAAAGTATATCACTTATTTTGTTCTACCCCTAAATATAGGTGTAAAACCACTCACCTCAATTCAAGATGAGAAGCAATTCTCCATTGGTAGCAAATGGTTATCCATTAAGCGAAGGAAATCTTAGTTAACATTAGTTAACATAGACCCGAACGGACTAACAGGTGTATCAATTATTTTGATACAAAGGTAGTATATTAGTTAATTTTTTGCAGGTCTCTACATTTTGTTAAGCTCTTCTTTTCCGTCTGATCTAGTTACGTAGATATTATCTATATTAGGTTATCAATTAAGATTAAAGAAAAATAACTCTGATGAATTGGAAAAATCCAAATCATCTACAGACAACACCTGATAAGATAAATAAAACGAAGCTTAACTCTACCCGAAAAACTAATCTAACCACCAAATTAAATCTACTTCCGACTCATAAAACACCAAACTAAAAACAACCCCAAACAGTTTTACATACAAACAACCAAATTAAGAAGGTAAGAGAAAGAGATCCATCCAATGCAGTCAGTTTACCAAATTACCCTTTTGTAAGTCACTACTGAAGACTCACATTGATGTCAGTTTGCTTATTCCTCGACTCAGGGGCATTATAGGAAGACCAACTATCTCCTCGAAACGAAGGTGATGACAAATTTTGTTTAGCAGAATACTCCTCGTTTGTCTCAGTCACCGGAGCCGCTGCCGGTGCCGGAACCGGTACCGGAACAGCCGCCGGAAGTGGTACCGGAACCGGTACCGCAGCGGTGGTCGGGATTGTGATTGTTATGTTTTCGGGTTGTTGTTTCTTGATGTTATTCTGTTCTTGTTGGACACCCGTTAGGAAACTTCCGACTATAATCTATAGTTTATTACAAAAAAGCACGAATAAAAAATCAAATTAGATTTAAAAATATTTGGTAGAAAACTAGAAACGGAATCATACCTGAACGGGACTAGCGGCCACCAGTAAGCCCGCCACACTGCCGCCAACCACCCGCCCATCTGGGCTTGATAACGAAACACTCATCCCGCCGGATCGGTTTCTTATTCCACCACTCTCGGATGGAATAAAAGATCCGGCTAATGAAAGTATCTCAAAACGACCCTTAAAAATGAGATAAAAACAGCGTCAAATTATTATTTATATTAAATAAAGTGGAATTTAAGGCGATTAATTTGTCACCTCGTAGGTTAATGTACCACCGGAAGAATCATGCTGACGAAGGGTAACACTGGAAATTACACCGTTTGCAGAAAGAATGCATATTGCACGGGGACCTTGTTGAGAAAACGATATAACCTTCATTGTCACGTCCTAATTAATGAACCAAAAATAAATTTGTCACACAAAACAATTAAAAAATATTATTACAATATACGAGTATACACTTTTACGGTTTACCTCTCCCGTGTTGACGTTGATTATATGAGGCATAAAGTTAGCACCAACTGAACTTGAAACCCAATCACCTAACCACAAAACAACAAAATATGTAACTAACCCGATAATTTGATCTTAATTTGCTAAAAAAGACAACATTTTTCACAATATTTGGCATAATTCTCCCCCAAACGTATGAGACACATAAAATGTGCAAGAAACCCCACAGATAAGAACTTTGAGCCAACAAACAAACCCCACACCATAATAAAAGCAAATTCTTGCAAATTTAGGTTTTTAAGAAAAAAGATTCATTAAAACAAACCTCAGCTTTATCTTCTTTTCTGTTGTTTCTTGTCATATATATGAATGTATGAACATGTGTATGTATATATGTGTTAGAAAAGGTAAGCAACAAAATTAGAATCATATGTTGCAATATATTCTCCTAATTCACTCACCAACTTTCACACACACAAAAAGCACAGAGCTTCTAGAACCATCTATTAAAATCAAGATCTTTAAGTTGAAGGGGTTCTATTCAATTAGGTCCCACTTCAATCAAAATCTTGAAACTGATTTATCAGATCAAATAAAACCCACTTCACATTAACGATAAAGACTCAAACTTTAACAACAAAAACAAAGCTTTATTACCTAAAGATTCCATTTCTTTGGTTGGTTGTTGGTGATGGTGGAGGGGTTTTCCGGCGGAGAGTGGCCGGATTTTGCCTCGTTTTCCGGTGGAGAAATCGATGACCGGTGGTGCAGCAGAGGAGATGGGTTTTGGAGATAAGGTTTTTCTGACTGACCCATCTGGACCATATTTTCTGGGTCTGCCTCTTTTCTTTTTTTCTGTTAAGGGTGTTACGCCGGCCGGCGGTGGCGCCGCCGTGTACGACGGAGAAGAAGCAGCTAGTTGGCTTGTGATGGATTGAGGTGGGTTTGCTGATCCAACGGGTGGGAGGTTGTTTGGGGGTTCAGGTCTTGGAGCAATATGGTAGTCTGAAGGTGCATCTGATCCAACCACTGTAACTCCACTACTATTCATTTCTTCTCTTCCCTCAATCATCAAATAGCAAAATTTATTTATAAAAAAGTTTTAAAATTTTCAAACAAATAAACACAGAACCTTCAGGAAGAACGCATTAATTTTTTATAATCTTGAAAAGAAATCCCGGAATTTTTAACGAGATCTTTTACAGCTTTTTTATCAGTAGAACTTAAAACCTAAAACCCAGAAAAATTAATAAAAAATATTAAAAATTGTAAATATTTGTAAAACAAACAAAAAACTGGGAAATATTTTTCATTGAAGCGAGATCAAATAAATAAAAAGGACACTTTTCATATAAATTTTGCAGGTAATTATGCAGAGGAGACAGTGTTCTGCATGAGGAAGATGATCAATAAAATTAATTTTTAGAGGAAAAAATAATTAAGATTTTTGAGGAATAATGAGGGTAGAGTATTGAGAAGATAAAGATTGAATTTTTATTTTTGAGGCATATGAAAATCAGTGGTGTTTTAGATATCAAAAGCTATTTTAGGTTGCTTAGTTTTCTCAAGATTGTGTAAATTATAAATTAAATATATAAATATATTGAAAGAGGAAAAAAGAAATTATTTAATGTTGAGCTTTAATTATCAACTATTAAAGTGAGAAAAATTATGTATTTTGGTTAATAAAAAAGTTGAAGTCCGGTGAAAAGAAAAGTGGAATTAGGTTGCCAAGGCATGAAGACAACCATACCTCTTTTTGAAAAAAGAAATAATTTAATTATAAATAATTTTTTATAATTATTTTATGTGCTATAAAGTATATAAATAATGTTATTCAAATACAAACAAAAAAAGTTGTATGAAAACAACTGAAATGTTAGAAAACCGAATATTAATGTATTTAATAATAATAATTTATTTATAAGTCTATCTTGGTTTCGACCCCAAAACAATGAATCTGAAATTAATAATTTTAAATTACTCTATTTTATTTTGCCCTCTATTTGCTTTTTATAAGTTCTAGGCTTTTTTAAATGTTATATTAAATACAAATAAATGGTAGCTACAGTTTTGTAGCTAGTTAAAATCGATTAATCTGTAAAATAATAGTGTATTATTCAAGAAAAATAATTTAGGGAATTTATAGGTTTTGTACACACTTTATATACTTGAAATAAATCATAAGTGTGAATAACTGAATTGCCATCGGTAACTATAATTTATTTATAGAATATGGATCAAGAAAGAAACATCCTTATTTGAAGAAGCTAGAAAAGGATTGTATTTTCGTAAAATATACATATAAACACACATATACATACATATATGTACATATACATAAATATTTAGACCATAGATATATATATTTTCACATGTATACCCTCGATATGTATATATATACATATATATATATATATATATATATATATATATATATATATATATATATATATATATATATATATATATACGGTATGTATATGCATTTTCGTAAATAAAAATGCAAGTTCCGATATGAAAATGCAAATGCAAGCTATGTAAAATGCATGTGTATATATATGTGTATATATACATATATATAGGGCATGAATATGCATATATACTTCGTATAATATATATGGTCTAATTATATATGTATATATACATACATGTATGTATATGTATACATATATGTATATTTTACGAAAATTAATTGCTTCTTCAACTTCTTCAAATAAGGACCCTTTTTTATGGATCCATACCCTTTATTTATATAATAATATATTTTACTCTTGTACTACTATAACAATAGAATAGATGAGTCTCACATAATGCATATCTATACAATTTCATTTTTTATATATAGACGTTTTAATTAACTAACTGAAAATTGAAGTTGAGAGTATAATGATATTGATAATTATTTAAAATATTTTAAAAAATATTTTTATTTTATATATTTTCAGTTTGAGTTAGAAATTCAATTAGAATTAACTGCAAAGTTTTAAAGATATTTTATTTGTTAAAATTGTAATTACTATGGAGATAAATATGTAATTCTAATTAATAGAGAATAATTTCCATCTATATTTATGCTCTAACAAAGTATGAAAATATTGAATGGTATTCTAAGGTAAGTTTGTTATTTCAATTCTTAATTTATTAAAAGTGAGATATTTTATATATTATCTCCAATTTATACTAAGTTATACTAAAATACTATAAATAAAGTACTTAACAAACAATAGAGTAAATTACACGGATAGTTCATGTAGTTTGCCAAAAAATCTGGATCTAGTCCCTAAGTCCCAATATTACACAGATGGTAACTAATATTCATACATTGTCATGCTTTTAGCCCCTAAGCATAACAAGCGTTAAAATAGTCTGTTAAATCTGATCATGTGAGATGCACATGAGGATAATTTACTCTAAACAATGTGTGTAACGACCCGAATTTTGTAAATAAATAAATTGTACAAAAATATGATAATTATGGATAATTCATTTAAGAACCGTAGGAATTGGTTTCGTGTCATTTGGACACCGTTTGATATGGTTAAGGTGGAAACCGGGCTGAACCGGACGACAAAAAGTTAGAGCCTAGCTGCCTAGGGAAGTTCGCGGCGCGAACTATGGTTCGCGTTCGCGAAGACCATACAGAGAATTTGGGGTTTTGGGCGACCGGAATTCACGGCCCATTCCCGATCGCGAAGTGTTCCCGACGCGGGAAGTTCGCGAAACGAACTCCAGTTCGCGAACGCGAACTTGTGCAGGTGTATAAAAGAGCGAGTTTAGGCATCAACGACCCTACTTCTAGCTCAGCCGTTTTTGTGAAGGAAGAAGGCGATTTTGGAGGTTTAAAGCTCAAATCTTCACCATCTTTGAAGATTTAAACATCAAAGGTAAAGATTATTGATTCTTATCATCTCCTACCTTAGTTTCAAGCTTTTCATGGGTATCAATGGTGGTTTTGGGAACCAACCATATCATCTTTGGGGAAGATGATATATCATGAGTGTAAAACACTCATTGTAGGCTTGAAATCAATGTGTACAAACTAGATTTGGGTTTTATGGATTGAAATCTTGAACTAGGGTTTGAGATTTCCACCAAGTTGTATGAACTTGGTGGTTAAGGTTGTTAATATGGATTAGTTAGTGATTAGTTATAGTTAATAACTAGTTATTATGATGATATTGATGTTAGGTCAAGAAGACCTTGTGTTTGGAAGAACTTCCTTGATTGGGAAGTAAGGATTTGTGTTGTTGAACACAAGTATTGGATAGCATTGCTAAAGTGAGTACATGTGATCTTTTCTGATTACATAATAAAATGATTTTTATGGTTTAAATGATTAAATAAGTTTTTAGTAGTCTCTATTAGACAAATGATTTGATAAAGAAAATGATTGATTTGTTTAGTACATGAATTGTATTGTTTATTGATTTGCTTGGTTACCAATAGTATTGGCTCGTATTGCAAAACATATTTTCCTGAGCTCGATCAATCATCCCGTCCAAGGCACCGATCAACCTGAAAAGAGTC
Organism: Calendula officinalis; assembly: GCA_963853835.1. Taxonomy (NCBI): domain Eukaryota; kingdom Viridiplantae; phylum Streptophyta; class Magnoliopsida; order Asterales; family Asteraceae; genus Calendula; species Calendula officinalis. The sequence continues at coordinate 49,650,343 of OY970823.1, forward strand.
AACGAGGGAGGGATTAACACAAAACTAAGTGACTGAATATAATCCACAAATTCTGTAAAGCACAACAAGCTAGCATAAACATCTCCACGATCGAAAAGCCACATAACCACATAATCACTATTTGTTCAAGAAGCTCGGGGGTCCTACAGGAGCCTAAAATCATCGTCGGCCCAACGACGGTACCCGAAATCATGTACCCAACTCCCCCGTAAACCCCCTTACGTATAACGAATACAGGTAAGGTCCGAATACCATATGAGTCGATACACTATGCCCAGACATTGACTTCTCAAACCTAGGTCACCTATAAACACATGACTTATAAGTAATTGACAACACCTTACACCAAACTTCAATACCACTAGACTACAAGCTTTAAATTTATACTAAACAATTTGTATTAATTTGTTTAGTCAACCTTTCGCAAAAGGAATTTGTACAAACAATAATAGAAAACAATTCCAACATTTGTATGTTCCAGAAAAGAAATGACGATTATAAGATTCCCGTTCAATCAAGTGTGTTAATAAAAAATGGTAAATGTGTGACATTGTGATCAACTCTTTTAAAAAAAAAAAATGGAACGGCAAGTTAATAAGTTAGTGGTTCGAGTATAGATAGTGACATCCACAAGGAGCAGTATGTCTTCTCTCAAACCTTCCACCTATGAAATTAAATCCCACCACCAAAGTCCACGACGGGATTTGAACCCATGACTTATGAGTCATGGGCAACACCTTATATCACTAGGTTAGAAACCTTAGGTAACTCTTTTACAGATTAAACATGAAGTGTGTATCATTGGTTCATTACCCTAAAACCTACTTATTCCAAAAGTAAGTGATATTTTAAAATTTTGTTCAAAAATTATCCATATGGTTAATATTACAATGGATGAAAATTCAATATGATTAACTTCATACTGAAATATATTTTACATCCATAAAATATGTTAAAATTTATGAAAATCAATTATGATACGTAGTAAATGGGTAAATTGAGGTTTTTCATAATCAAATTATACAAAAAGGTAACTATTTGACTCAAATGTATGTGGCATAATCAGAGTATCTTTATAGTTATTTCCTAACAATTCACTAGTCAACCCCAAAAACTTGTGTTTGAACCAATACCTCTCGTGAGAAGATCAGAATACTTACCACTAGGCTATCCTGATAGTGAATTATTTTTATCTTTATTTTTTCTTATTATATTTCCGATTGATGTGAAGTAATATACTAAACCATACTCTTTTTCTTGTTTCTTTACGTTTTCAATGTCCTTCCATGGATGTCATTATTGTAAGGGTATGCTTTTTACCTTTGTATTTGTGGTTTTTTTTGGGTTTGTCATCTCTTAATGTTCGCTTTGATTTTTATGTCATCTCATCATCAGATGTGCCTTTGTCGTTGTAAATGCGGTCTAGGGTTGATGAAATCAGTGGCGGATCCAGAAAAAATTTAAGGGTTGCATAATTTTTTATTCATATTATATAGAAATCATAAAAATAAACTGGAAAGCATGATTTCATTACATATGTCAAAAAACACGTGTATACATTACATTGTAAAATTGACATCTTCGTTCTTTAATTTTTTGAAAATGATTAATTACACTTTCAATTGTAACATCTAAAAGCGTTTTTTTTTCTATTGCACAAATCAACGCTTGATTAAAAATTCATCATCCATTTTATTGCGCAAATCGGTATTTAAAAGTTTCATTGGAGAAAAGCATTTTTCAACTGTTGCAGTTGAAACCGACAAGAATAAAACCAACTTTAATAACCTATATAGCAAAGAGAAAGAACGATGTTTTCTGGTTTCCGAATTAATAAATAATATAAACTTAATACATAAGAAGTAATATGTTTTACTTAATTTTTTTATTGAACTTTAATTATATTTTTCTTAAGTTATCCTTTTAACAAATATTTAGAATAAAATATATATTATTATTCTTTTCTACTAAATAAGAATATTCGTTACATTTCTTTTCTTAAGGGTGTCACCTAAATTAAAAAGAAAAAAAATAAACACTAATTCAAAAAAGTTAAGGGGTTATGCGGGCAACCCGTGCACCATATTAGGTCCTCTCCTGAATGCAATCAACTTATTGTAATTTTTTTCCCAAAATAAATAAAATTCTTATGACAAAATTTAAGTGTCACCTCAAATCTCAATCTCCAAGTTAAATGTTCAGTTTTCTTTCTTTTGGACCATTTATTATCATATAATACAATACTCGTACCGCCGTCACTGTTCATTAGAGTTTTTAAACTCAGTTTTGCATGTATCCGTTCCGTTCCTCTCAGCATGTGGAGTTTTGTTTTGTACTTTTTTGTTTAAAAGTCTTTACAAAGAAAAAGCAAGTAAAAAATTCAATTGACTCAGGTGGTTAGGTAGTTCCTTTAAATATAGAAGTGCATAGTCTCAAAACCTGGCTGCTACTTTATTTGAATTTTTGCTCTCCAACAGTCCAACTTATAGTAGCATACTTCATACTCAATTTATTTTAAAGCTAACCTTTTATACTTTACAATCATAACATTATTTAAAATAATTAAATTATTCAGTTTTTCTATTAAAACTTTTTTGTGCCCCCCTTAAGCTTTTATAACTTACTAGCAGGGTACCCGCGCAATGCGGCGGGTACCCAGTAACTATGTTTTGCGGCAGGCAAATATTGCTTGGTTACACTTTTTTTTCTTTCCAAAATAAGCATTGAAGACATTTAACGCGATGAACAAATAATCATTAGCATGTCAAACGTTAAAAATGGGACACTACTACAACTTAAAACAACAGGTCAAATGATAAAATGATGCATTATCTCACACAACCATTTCGCTTAGAGTTTTGCGCACATGGGTTGCGGTGTGGTGTCCTGAGGGATGCGGCCAAAGGCTGTGCAAAGGAGATGCTGCCATATTCGGTTGCTGAAGGCTGAAAAATCACAAATACAGACATAAATTTTATACATTGGAATTAAGACGGTAATTTGAGGGTTAACACACATCACTAAATGCAGAACAGGCTATTCAAATTTACCTGCTTATACATAGGAGTATGACACAAGGATTACTCATTGCACCATAAGGAACAAATTCGTTCTAAAACTTCATTAGTATTGTTGAAACACTCGGGTCCTTATCAACAAAAAACTTTTTCACTTGAACATGTATCTCTCATTAAATTGCCTATATTAACAAGATGGATAGTTTGGGTTAGATCAGAACATAATTTAGTATGGGTCAAAACGGGCCACGGGTCAGACTCAGAAACAAATTTTAGTCCATTTAACTAAAATTGAAGATTAAAGATATGTCATGTGTCTAACACGTCAAATTGTATTAACCTATAAGATGAGTCTAATGGGTCAAAATGGTCTATTGGGTCATATTCGACATCAGGGTCAACTGGGTATTATTCTAAAGGGTCAAACTCGTAAACTGTCAAATGGGTACAAATAAAAAAATGTTAGTTTAATATGTAATCCATACAAATGCGGAACTGTAATATTAATCTTAATGTTTTTTTATAGTGGGTTGATTCAATCAAATGGTTAATTTTAATTTAAATATAAAGAAATCCCTTTTAAATGCAATTCTGAAGTTAATAAAATGGGTCAGATGGGTTCAAAAATTTATTTGTCTAAAACAAGCGTCAAATGAGTCTTGTTCCACACATTTTCCATGTTTTATTGGTGCTTGCATTGGATCCAGGGGACTCACAGATATATATACATATAACTATTTATTTCTAATTTGATGGTCTCTATATGAACATAATGCTTTTATAGCTATCTGGCTTTATTCAACATCGAAAATTGGCGGGCCGTCTCCCATCAGAGGAGTCGGTGTGTTGAGATGTTATACTTCCGGCAAAACCTTTTTTTCCCTATAACGACGTTAAACCACACCGGGTGTCTTGCAAAAGGGGATTTCGCCAGGTGCACGGCGGTACGCCAAATCTAGAAGGTGAGGTTTTTTATTTATTTTTTTTTTTATTTTGTAAATTATGATTGGTTGGGGATATTTTTTGTGGATCTCAAGTGGGTATTATACGGATGTTAAACCAGTGAGAGTGTTTTTAAGACGGATTTAAAATCATGTTAAAGAGATAAAAATACTTTTAACATAACTTTAGCTAGTATCTACACTTTGTGCCCTCAAAAGAAATTCTTATGAACCATGGAATAGCTTTTGTTAATGACAAACGCATTTTCTGCAACTTGCAAGTGGAGACAATTGACCAATGACCACTGTTTGTTTAAATACCATGTTTCGAAACTTTATAGAGAAAATTTGAAGGATGATGGACGTTACGGCCCAATCTGCTATCATCAAGAAGCCCGCTAAAATTAAGAAACTACCAGCCCGTTTAGGGGATTAAAAACCCAATTTCTTGAGGGGTAGTGATTTTAGGACTACACAAATTACTTCATCTACCACAATCACTGTTTTACAGTATTTTTACAATATGCTTTAAATGTTGTACAATATGGTGAGTGAAGTAATTTGTGTGGTCCCAAAATCACTACCCTTTCTTGAGGGTCCAAGAAGCAATAATCGATAGACGATAGTCAACAATGAAAAGCCGGAAGGATTTTCAAAAGATTAGCAATTGCATCGTAGGTCTGTAATCCGGTTCAACTGGTCAGTTTTAGCCGTCCGACCAATTCAATCGTTTATAAAGCATCGATCGGTTTGATTTAAAATCCAGGGTTTAATACATTGATAGTTTAGGATATACCAGTCTTCCTCAAGATACCTTGTTAAACTATTTTATATTCGGGTTATGTCACGAGATCCGATAATAATTGACAATTCAACGACCTAATCTCTCACCCAAGCCATATTCATCACTAAACCATAGAAGATAAAACATGTCACCAAATATACAAACCCCGCACCACCACAATCCATCACCAACACCCTTCACCGTCCACAACTTCGATCACATCTATAAAACTCGACTGGAAGTGGGTGGAACCCACAATTTAATCTGTCTTGTCTAGAGGTCTTCCCTACATCGCAAAATAACACCTAACTCTACACCACCTCTTCAACCAACTCCTCATGATAACCCTTTAACTATCACTTTTACTCGTTTCTCTACACTAAGCATTACAAAAAAATACGGGCTTCATTCCTATGCTTCAAATGCCCTTAAAAGTACCATAATATCTGGGACAATAATGCAACGCTCCTCAGTTTCTATTGACAGCCGAAAATGATGGAACTATCCTTCCGGTGTCCTACTCATTCAACCTTTTCATGTCTAAGTGGCTAAGAGTCTAATTGGCAAGCTCCAATTGAGACATAACCACTAATCTGACCAGCCCAATTCTGAATTACCTTCCGGATTTCAGTTCAAATCAATTTCTAAAACATTGTGCATGCCCTTTTAATTGCTATTAAAAGATGAATTAATTATTAATTTAGACCGCGCGACTGATTCAATTCTCATTTAAAACTGATAGACTTCAATATTTCCAAAATACCCCGTGCGGCTGGGCGACTCCATAGAGCAGCAATAACTTTGAGCAGCACTAAGTGGTGAGCAGCACTAAGTGTTGAGCAGTAATAACGAGCAGTAGTAACAAGGTTAAGCAGTATTAACGAGTAGTAGTAACAAGGTTGAGTGCAGTAGTAACAAGGTTGAGTGCAGTAGTAACAAGGTTGGGTGCAGTAGGAACAAGGTTGAGCAGTATCACGAGTAGTAGTAACAAGGTTGAGCAGTGTTAACTGGGACACGTGGCGGCGTTCTAGTAGAGTAGCACGGTTGCACGGTTTTTCTGAGAAAAATTGAAAATACAAGTTTTTTTCTAGGGAACTTTGGTTTCATTTAATATATATTAAAAAATCACCTTTAAAATATTTTAGATACTTACGCTTAATGCGACTTTTAAAGCATTTGACTCTTTCATTTTTTACCATTTTATTTACTGGAAATGAAATATACATCTTGGTATTTTTATATGAATATAAATAGACTGATAGCGTACCCTTCTATGTTTTTGAATTCTATGTTCAATAAAAAATAGAAAGAAACAAAAAAACAAGAGTCGTGGTATTAAAAGAAGAGTTGAAAGCAGTGGGTGTGCGTGCAGGCCAGCCAGCTAAGAATTCCAACGTACATTGTGAACCCCGTGTTTACTTCTTTGTGAGAAATGCCTCTGCAACTAGTTACTAGTCTATTTATCTTCGGTTAAAATATCGTTGTAATTTCGTGTTTTTCTAGAAAAGTTATCAATTTAAATCCTCATTCTTGCTATTATTTTTTAAAATGATATTCTCGTTTATCACGGACTTCTCTAGGATGACCGAACTTTGCTCGAATGCTCGTAATGTATGCAACCTTACCACTGTCATTTCCAGACATATATATTCTTATGTCCATCTAGTAATTGTTTATCCAGGGAGGGATCAAACTCGTGACTTTTAAGAAGTTATTCGAACGTAATTCTTGCTATTATTGTATCTGCTAAATCACTTTCATCCATTTCTCTCGTAAGTTAAGTTGTTTACAATAGAAAAAGAAAGGTACAAATCTTTACAAAATATTTCAAAGGAGCAAGTCACAACCACTTGATCTTAATTGTCAAGTATGATCATGCATTCATACTAACTGTTGTCCTTTTACGAGCATAAAGTAGTACATAAAATATGTTTTAAATTCAATTTCCCCCTACTTTTGAGTGGTTGGATTTAAGAGGAGACATAGTATCTTTATTTATCATTCTAGCGGCAAACATGTTGAAAGTGTCGTACGACTTACAATACAATTGCCCAAAAACCTACTTATTAATAATGGGTTACAAGGAGTGAAATGATTCATACAATTGCAACTTATGTTTTAGTATCTATGTACTATTTGGTTTAAAATCTGTCTAATCCGGTGAGTGAAATACTTTTTGTGTTTTACTATTTGTCTAATGCAAATAGTTAGTATACTTTAACCATAAAAACACCTAAATTTGTTAATCACCCAATGTGTGCTTTATAAATATGTACGTTACCAACTACCAACAATATTATTCCTTAACCCTTTTATTAATCCATGTTAATTGATTTTGAATTATTACAACGTATAATATAATGTTATGAAATATGCATTAGAATGATACCTAAAACTGTGTAAGAGAATTGTAAACCAACCATGAACCAATACTCCTTAAAATAATTTATGTACATAGAAACACTAGATGTTGGAACAAAAATAAATCCAATCCACTAAAAGTAATAGAATTACCTACTTATAATAAAAAAAAAAGAAATAATGGGATTGAACACTCTTTACCATCAAAACCTATAATGTGTATGCCTCTATATGTATCTACCAAACCACCTATAGCAACCACTTCCCTTCTAAGCTTTTATATACAAAACCATAACACCGAACCATGAATCACAACCCTTTAATGCACAAGTTACAACTCTTCAATGCATGATCCACCCCTTCTTCATGAAAATGATTTAATCAACCCCAAATTGTAAAGATTCCTCCTTAATAAACTACCAATTGAAACCAAAACCGCACCACCAAGACTACTTGTATTTTGTTCATGGCTATCCACCTTTTGATGATACATCAATGGTAGTTCCTTGACTCGCAAGTAACCCGACCCGATTCTTTCCATAACCGAATCCAAAACCTTTGAATCCACCCGGTTTCCAATTGCATCCGTTACATAGAAAACATTTAATGCCATACCCTTTGTGGTAGATATTTCGGCTTGTGTCACATTCATTGCATTTTCTCTAAACGTTCTTGTAACCTCGGCTAATAAACCCGGTTTATCGGGTGTGAATAATTCAAGAATCACACCCTCGGATGCCCTTCTTTCAATTGCAGCCCTCAAACACATGATCACCCGTTGCTTTTCGGCTTCTGAACTAATCGGTGTCCCGTCTATATGTCTGATAAAGAATTCCTAAAATCAAAAAAAGGTTAAAACTTTAGTAAAATTAACATAAACCCATTTTAAATTTGATCATATTTATAGCAAAAGACTTAAGATTAGGAGAAATCATAAAAGTTTGGTAAAGTTAGTAAGATCAGCTCCAGCCCATCAGGTGGAAAGGCGAGCCCATCAGCTTTGATACCAGCCCTTGGATCAAAGCTGATGGGCCCACAAAAATCATGAACAAATGGTCCGGAGCTGGCCTTATTAATAAGATAAGTCAATAACCGAATAAGTACCATATATGCAGCGTCTTCTGAGGTATTGATTGTCGCATGAAATACAACATATTGCATATCGGTCAAAGTGCAAACAACATCGAATAAAAGCTTGGGACGATCTTTGACTTGAATGTTGACCACCGAGTACTCTTTTTCTGAACAATTTTGAACCGTTACTAACGGAGAACAACGGCGGTTAGTTTTAATAATCGGTGTTCGGTCATAATCACGATCTGTAAACATCATTTGGTGAAGTCGTCTTTCGGTGTGAGTGATTGCTAATGAAACGTTAGTTTTTGCACTTCTTATATCATTATCCCCTTTTAAAACGTTTCTTAATCGACCTTTGAGTTTGTTAATTTTGTGTGAATCTTCAATTGGGGAACCTGAATCACAATCTTTTAAGTGAATTAGGGCTGCAATTCGACCGTTGTGTGTCCATACTTTTGATTCAACCACATTGCATTTAAGATCGGATAAAACCGCAAAAACTTCCGATAAAAGTCCAACTCGATCTGTACCGGTTAATTCTAATGCTGTCATTCCATCAATTGATTTTGATTTTGTTCTATGAATAGTTCCAAGTGACTGTAATTGAAAAAAACAGAGCAAATTCAGTTTTTTTTTAAGAAAGAATATATTTATTTGTGTACAAATTAGCTGCTTAATAATTACCTGTTCAATGCAATTGATGATGCTATCATCTGTTAATTTGTTGCCATCCAAATTAGTGACATGAAAAACTGTAGATAATGAGAATAAAGCAAAATCAGTAAGGTAGACAACATGATTTAGATATTTTATTTTATTAAATTAATTGATATTGTTAATTCGTACAAAATTAAAGTAAACTCACCATCCATGTTCCATCTTCCATCTGAAGAAACATAACCTTTTTTTATTGAAAGATTCAGATCTGTGAGAACTTGAACTGCTTCAAGAAGAATTCCATCTTTCCTTGCACTATCAATCTGAAAACAAATAAATTAAATTAATATTAATATACTACCATAAAGCAATTAGGTTAATTAAATAAATAATAATAATTAAATTATATAAATGAAATTAGATGAAGTAGGTAAACAATATTTGAAACTTACCATTACGCGTGTTGCATCTGCACAACCAGCATTGTCAATCATGACCCTGGCAACGAAAATTATAGAAATTGGTCAACAAAGTCAACGTATTCACAGTGTGAATGCGAATATAAGTTTGAACTAATTTGAAAATTAGGGCACTGAAGGAAAAGATCAAATAAATAGTCAAATTTGGGTTGCGAATGAAACTTCGGGAAGAATTGGTCGGGAAATTTGAAAAACTGAAGAAAAACCCAGATCATTCGGTTTTAGGATGCTATTAAACATCAAAAACTGATCAAAATAATATAAATAAGGAAACAAATATTAAAATTTCAAACTCACCTAGGAGTGTTCATACGAACAATAAGCTTTTCATATTCTTCCAAAAACGGTATTCGATCCATTTGCATCATTTTCTCTTGTTATTCCGGCGAATTAATGGCCGAAAGGTTTTGGTTCCAAGTGGTTTTTTAAGGAGGGAAATTAAGGAAGGAAGAATGAAACAAAACAAAAGAGTACAGCTAATAGAGAGCCCGAATTTGAAGAAATTGTTAGCTTTATCGACTAAATCGCCACCTCTCTCTGTCTAGGTTTCTCTCTCCAGAATTACGTAAACGAAGCACGCTTTACGGTTAATTGTCTACCCGTGGCAATGAATCGTATTTATAAACGAAGCAAAGATTTTAGAATAATAGAGAAACAAATCTTCATAATAGGAAAGACCATACGGTTATTAAAATAATTAAACTCGTTTTCTACGCTAAAAATCAAAACTTTGGAAAATATGACATTAAAATATCGTGAAGTATATAAACTTTATTTAAAAAAATATTTAAGTCAATATTATTTTTGAAATTTTAGGTGGTCTGATAATTCTTTAAAGATTTTTATATAATTTAAATGGAACAAAATAGAAAGTTGAAGTGTGAATTCAATCATTTAATCAATTAACTTTAAGAAGTAAGATTGAATCGAGAACCGTTGTAACTGTCGAATCGAACGGCATTAGATTGAATAGGACCGAACCGAGCTACATCAGTTCGGTTCTCGGTTATGCTTCTCATACAAATCGGTTATCGATCTGGATCGGTCTGGTTACGAGTGGTTCAGTCCAAAACCGAAAAAGGTCAAAGAAACTTTCTCGGTTATCGGTTCAGTACTTCAGTTCCAGTTGATTCTCAATCCGGTTCGGTTCCGGCCGTTTCTTTGTTTGATTCGGTTCCGGCCAGTTTTCAGTCTGGTTCGGCTCGGTTCCGATTGTCATCGGATTGGTTCTTTATCCGGCTGAAACCATTTATCGGTTCGCTTCGGTTAGGTCTTGTGTGCTTCTTAGATTGTCCACATGTCTACTTTATTTGTTAATTTTGATACCACAATTTTTATTACAATAATCACAACCACTACGTAATCATATTTACATTTTTGTGACATCGGCGTTATTAATAATTATAAAATAAATATATTACATTAATTAAAAAAAACGTTTTATTAATGGCAATCCTTAGGGTTGTATCTAACATTCATAAAATTATTCAACATTCATTAATAGAATAGTATTTTCAAAATTTAAAGGATGATTTTTATATTAGTTGTGTCTTATTATTGACTTGTCATTATCAATTTCCTTAAAAAAAATTACATTCAATTTGAAAGAAGTTTTTTTATTTGAATCAGCGAGAACTGCCCGTGGACGACTGCCCGGAATTAAGGGCCCATTTTCAATTTCTTTCTAAACAGGTCAACAAGCCACGTGTCATGAAAATTGTTGCCAGGTAGGACCGACGTGGACCTGCTCGTGCCCTTTGCTTGCCTTCGACTTCAAACAAAGGGAGCATTTCAAAGGAAGCAACGGTAGGGGATGGCCACGTGGGAATATAATTACAATTAAAATTAATACAAATGGTTTAAGGGGTTGCCGACGATATAATGACGGCCACACTTGACAACTACCGCCTATTAATTGGCTTTTCCATTGTCTAAATTAACCCCGGTTTTTGTTTTTATATTTTTTAGTATTTAGAGTTTTATTTTTAAAATGCATCAACAAGGTTTTCTTGTATTTATGTTTGGAAAATATGCTGGCCAATTTATTTCTAATCACATAATTAGTAGTTGATTTAGAATAGGGGATAGTAAGTGTGTGATTGTCACGTATATAATATTATGTGTGAAACCACACATAACTACATAGTTTTAGTTTTAAAAAAACTCAAAACGGTTATTTTTACAATGTCTTGTCACTTTCTAAACATATTGAAACACTAAGAATATAAAAAAAACTATATACACACATATGCACATATTGTTGAATATGAACACCAATTATAAACTATAAAACTTGTAACACCATTTCAACAAAACACATATTAATATTTGGAAAATGATAATGACAGCCCTTAGGGCTGTTATTAAGAAGGCAAAATAACAAAAGATAATCCATCTGAATTTTAGGAATATTACCTTTTTAATCAATGTACAAGTTTTATATGCATGTTAGTGACAGCCCTAAGGGCTGTTATTAACAAAACTCTTAATATTTTAGATAAGTGGTGAGTTTTAGAGGGGCTTTGATACACAAATGAGTTTATGTATTGAGTTATAAGTTTTTTATAACAAAAATTACATAGTATTAGGTGGTTTCACGACTAAATTTAGATACGTGACAGCCACACACTCACTTTTCCTTTTAATATATACTCTTTTCCATTGATTAAATTATTTCTATAAAATAAGTAAGTCACAAATCTGGAGCATATATCTTGCTGTCATTAGATAGCAAGGAAGTTATTCATAGTCCTTATCTTATCTTACTATTATATAAAGTATTTAGGCCTACTCCATTAGGCAAGTTTAAGGAGCTCCTTAAACTTGATTTTAAGGACCTTTCCACTTTTGTTAGTTAATCTCTACCTTAAAAAAAATAAATCGCGGCTAATAAGATTCGAACCCAAGACCTCTCCTAACTTATCACTATGTGTTAACCACTTGCTATATATTACACTTTGGTAACACTACCCACACTTGATAACAAAAGTCTATTACTCGAAAACCATTTTACCCAATAACATTAAATATACGACGCTGTAAATCATCAACTCTTACCAAAATCTACATTTCCGTTTCATTATTTATTTCTAGCAACAATTATTATTGTGTAAACGAACAACACTTACTCGCCACGAAATATGGTTTCTGGGTATACGCCGCCGCATTGCGCGGTACCCTGCTAGTATCACTAATCAATCTGTATCATTCATTGACGGAACAAAAAAATTCGCTGAACTGAATTTTAGAGCTTTTTTTATAACTAAAACTGATTTGTATTCAACTTAGAAAGAACAAGTGTTGATCCAAAACGTACAAGTCTCGTGATGATACGGAACCATATCCAAAATTGAATATCGGAGGAGTGATCACGTGACCGGCAAAAGAGCCAGTTGTCATCCACACCCGACCTTTTTCTACTGTGAATTGTGAATTGTGAGTGATGTCGGTCCTACTACACGTTGCCATTGTCTCTTTTTACTTGCTACGCCCACATTTTTTCTTGCTACGCCCATATTTTCCCCCCCTGCTTTCACAAAATTCCACTTTATGTTAGCACACATATTTTAATATTGGAAAAGTTATGATAAAATGATTTTTCATCAACTTTATACCTATATAATTATATATATATTTGTTATATATGTTTATTTGTTGTATACAATTGAATTTTTTTCAGAAATAGGCCTCTTTTGGTCCGAGTTTTCACAAATAGGCTTCTTTTTTTCCGGTTTTCAAAAATAGGCTTTATTGAGTCTCCGAGGCCGGCTTCCCCGATAAAACCCGACTCCAGGAGACTGGCTTTAGCCTCCTCTAACGTGACCACTGAACCGAGGTACTCCCCGAGGCCGGCTTCCCCTAGATTGCCTCCCCGAGGCCGGCTTTAGGCCAACCGATATTCACCCCTCGGCTATATATTCCACACTTCACGCCCACCACTAAACCACACATTTTCTTCTCCCCACACTTCAGAAAATTCTCAATATTATCAACCCTTTACTATTAAATTACAAAAAAAAGGAAAATAACATATTTCTAATACCATGTGGCGAAGTCAAAAAGCCTTAATCATTGAACTTCGACTACATGTTGAGATGTTAGAAGAGAGAGTTGACAGAATGAGTCAACAAGCTTGAGCCCGTGAACTTCGAATTATCATTGACGAGATGCAACGTACAATATGTGAAATGGATAACCTGGCTTATGAAGGGGCGGCGGAGGAGGCGGTTCAGGAAGCAAACGCACATATGATGCAACGTACGAGGGAAACGCCTCCACCGACATTACAGTTTGTGGAGCAGCAAACCCAAAACTCCTCAATACGTAATCAACAACCAGAAACAATTGACTTGGTTAAGGAGTATGGTTGGGCCAGGAGCGTAGAGGAATTTTACTTGAACGGGGATAGGCGCGGGAATGAAACCTTTTGCTATATTGTATTTTTAGGTCGTACCCAGGTACCTAAGGAGTTTTGGAGTACCCTGTTAGATGAGAATTTCAGCTCTATTTTGTTCCGTGCGGTACGTAATTTAATTATGTTATTATCCATATTATTTAATCGAATCTCAAATGTAAATAATTATATATTTATTACAGCATATAGATTGTTGGGTTAGAAGATGGATGCGTTATCGGTTGTATCTTGGCTATAATACTGGAGAATATAAGCGATGGACAATAATGCCTACCAAGTTTGAGTCTCTACTCTTACCACCTCACGGACCAGATGCTGTAAAATATGCATATGGCACTTTGACACCTTACCCCGTTTGGGGGGACATGGATGTCTTATACATCCCGTTACGTTTAAATGATAACGTTTGGTTGCTTGTGCAGATGGATCTTGTTAGCAACGAGACATGTTTAATTTGCAGTTGTCGTCGTTCGATAAAGAGTGACGTGCTTACGTCAACCCTAAAACGTTGGCGAGATGTTTTGCTTGGTTTTAAAAGGAGTTTCTCATATGAAGAAAGAAACCCCCAACTTCAGGCGAATCTTTATTTCGCCAAAGGCATACCTCAAGGTAGGGAAGAAGACTCTGCTGTGTTTATTTGTAAGTTTATGCACTATTTGGTAACAGGGAAATCAATCAAGCAAGATGGAGTCATCGATAGCAATCAGATCGCTACGGGTTATCGACAACTTATGGCTCGTGATTTGTATAGCTATCTTATTTTAGAATCAGAACCCGAAATGTTTCCTTTTAGATCTGTGGTTTTATATGATGATTTGGATTAAAGTTTCAATTGTATTTGTTATTAATTTTATAAAATCGTGATTAGTGTTTATTTGTCATTTAAAAATAAAGTATTTAAAAAAAAATTAAAAAAAAATAAATGTCTAACTTTGGAATTTGATACAGTACACTTTTAAGTTATTCAGATATAACTTTTTAAATGATAGTTGCGGTATTGATGAGCATGTAAACATATGAAAAAGAATTAGAGCAAAAAGATAAGTAATGAAAGAGTTATGACAATCTGAAAATGCAAAAAAATGTTTTTTTGTAATCTAAAAACATAAAAAAAATGTTAATTTCATGCATGAAAATGCAAAATTAGTGTTAATTTGTCATTTAAAAATCAAGTATTTAAAAAAAATTGAAAAAAATTAAATGTCTAACTTTGGAGCTTGATACAGTACACTTTTAAGTTATTCAGATATAACTTTCTAAATAATAGTTGCGGTATTGATGATAGTGTAAACATATGAAAAAGAATTAGAGCAAAAAGATAAGTAATGAAAGAGTTATGACAATCTGAAAATGCAAAATAATGGTTTTTTGTAATCCAAAAACATACAAAATGGTTTGCAAAAGTCAATAAATTAAACAAAAATAAATTATTGCATAATACAACTTTGGCCAAAATATAAGCTAATGATTGTGGCCCCTTCGTCCTCCTGTCCCACAATTCGATGATCTTCTATTTCTTGTCGGCCTTTGTTGTTCTTCATGATTAGGTGGCTCTATATTGATGTCAAACCGATGGACCGGACTCACGTTTCTATTAGGTTGTTGATCAGAAAATTGGCCCGCGAAATAATTATGAGGGGAATGTGTGAAACTGAATTCGTGAGAATATTGTTGGTGAGCATACGCGCGGGGGGGGGGGGGTATTAAACAATTCCGGGAAAAAATCATTTTGAGAGATCCCATCCATATTAAGTGCATTTTCGTTTTGAAATTGCGTACTAGAGCCCCCCTGTTCAAAGTTCCAACTTGGATTGTAGCCCATCTGGTGTGATGTACTGGCACCACCAGCATATTCAGTTTGAGTTTGTTGGGCACTACATTCCCCCGATTTGATGGGCCCTCATCTTCTGTCTGAGTTTGTTGGGACCTACGAGCCCCCCACATCCATCTGGGAACTGGCATTAGTTCCTCTTGTGTCAGCTAGGGGTGTTCACTATTCGGATATAACCGGATTGTCCAATTGGACATTTTGGATCGGACTATTTGGATTGGTTATTTGGTTTTTTGGATCGGTTTGAACTTGAACCAAGTTTGGATTTCGGATTGGATTTGGTTTCCATCGTGAAAACCGGATTGTCCAAAAAAACCGAATAGTAATATATAGTAAATTGATTTATATACTAACACTTGTTGGTTTTCATTGTAGTAATTATGGTACTCCTTTTCTTTACATTTCTTATAGTAAAATGATTTATATACTAACACTTGTTCCATTTTATATTGTATTATTTGGCGATATACTAATCTTTTTGGAGTTTTTGATAAAGTTGATGTCAAGATTTTTGCATATATCATTATAGATGTCACAAGCTATGAATTAGACTTATTTTATGTACAAAGTAGTTTATCATTTTGGAATTTTACATATCGAAGTTAATATTATTTATTTTATATATACTTTTGTAGTATTTTTGGAAATTTTAAGGAAAAAGCAAACGGATAAAACCAAACCACCCAAATTGTAATTTGGTTCCGATCGGTTTGGTTTTCGAATTAGTTTGGACGGTTCGGTTTGAACTTTTGAAAACCGGACTGTATTTGGTTTCGTCTATTTGGTTCGGATATATCCAAACCGTCCAAACGAACACCCCTAGTGTCAGCTGTGGCGGTTGATGGTGAATAGGTGACACACGAGGAGCCCAATAACTTGGACGTTCTTCTTCACGTGCCTAGTGCAAGTAATCCTTGGACACTTGATACATGTCACCTATAAAAGGCTGAAACTCATGTTGTCCTAGGTACGGTTACATCATCAATTGAAGATGTGCTAAACCATCAGCCTACATACATGTTATATCAAATATTAATATATTATGACTAAGTGTACATATAAACATTATTATGAAATATTACCGCAACATTTAAAGCTCCTCCCAGATTATGGCCACGTGATAAGTTGTCTCCAACATGCCTTGGATTTTTAATAAAGCCTATGGTACGCTGAAAGTACCAAGACATATAATCATCAGCAGCTGTTGGACTGGTCATCCATTGTGTCACATTGATGGAATAATTAAGACGGTTGTTCCAATGTGTCACATAAACGACATGCTCCGCCTGCCAATCTATACTCGCGCGTCCTCTACGGTTCTGTCTACGTAAAAACCTATGATCCGCTATATTAAAGAGGGGCGCCATTGGAATACCTTGATAAACCGAGAATTGTCTTAATACCCTGTTGGGTAAGTACTGCTCAACTACTTCCCAATGAATATCATATGTTACACATAACTAGGTCTGCGGGTTGTATGTACACACTGGTGATAGAACACCAACCAAATGTTCATAGGGAGTCCATAAGAACTGCAAAATTTTGTTATAGCTCAATATTTTGTATAACATTTGTGGATTAGATTTAACTAGTAAAATACCTCTCCACTTTTCAGCACTTATAACGCTGACCGATAC
Source organism: Calendula officinalis (assembly GCA_963853835.1). NCBI lineage: Eukaryota > Viridiplantae > Streptophyta > Magnoliopsida > Asterales > Asteraceae > Calendula > Calendula officinalis. The sequence continues at coordinate 49,667,541 of OY970823.1, forward strand.
CCTGTCACACAGTTCTTGGTTATGTGCACGTAGCTTAGCTTTTGATTCCACCTGAATTTTAATATATTGAAAATTAGTTATGCTATTATCATTTTAATATAATGATACCAGATTACGTACCTAGCACCAAATATTTTTCCGGTTAATGCTATATTTCTATCAGTAAGAATCGGATATAAATTGGGCAACCTAGTCCATGCCCATAATTGAAGCAAACTCATAGGCCCGCAAATGTGCTATATTGTATGATTAGTTGCTTTGGAGAGGTTTCGGTAGAGACTGGCCAGAACAACACTACCCCAACTATATCGACTGCATTCCTCTAGATCTTCAAGTAAGTTTAAAAAATACAAATGGCAGTGGCTGTCAGTGTTATGTGTAAATATAGTACCGTTCAGTAGAAGCAGTACGTATAGCCTTGCTCTTTGTAGCCACTCCAATTCATTCCGCGAGGGAAAACTCCGCCATAAATTTAGTGAGACATGTTACTTTCACCTGACTACCTTTGAAATCAACTCTTGGCGGCCTGAAACCAAGCAACCGCTCAAAGTTGATAACTATGTTGTCATAATCGGTTTGCGGTTTAACACCTGTAACAGCGTCGCCATCAGTCCGCAACCCCCATATTGCTTGAACATATTGGAGGGTCAATGTGACCTCTCCAACTGGCAGGTGAAATGTGTTTGTTTCCGGCCGCCACCTCTCGACGAGTGTTGTGACAAGACCGTGATCAACTTCCCTGAATTGACAGTCAAGCACTCCTCCAAAACCTGAGACACGCATGAAGTTCGAGAAGACATCGGGAAGTGCCTCACTGACACGTCTGTGAACGCGAAAAAATGTTTTATCAGCCCGTCTAATATGTAAAACATTACCAGGGATCTGATTAAGAAATAAACTATAAGCAACATTGGTCAGTATCAGAAGTAGTTACTTCTCCAACTGCACCGAAACCTCCAACTCATTATGAGTCCGCAAACATGGCTGGTGCATCGACAACTGCCCCCTCATTTGATAATTCGCACCCTCCACCAGCAACCAGTCTTGGCCTTAGCAACAATGAAGATGACGTCTTGGATAGATCGGAAGATGAACCACAATCTGATGACACGAGAGACGTATTTTATGACAACGGTGAGGCGGATGAAGGCGGCCCGCACGTTGACCAACGTCCTCAACAAGCTTTGTATGACTATAGCCAATTTGAAACAAATGCACAAACTGAGGTTGATGAGCAGGGCCCCATCTCTGATGAACAAGATGAAATATTATTTTGGAACTCAAGCAGGCCTGACCACTTAGAAATTAATATGTTTTTTTCTAACAAGCAAGAGATGATTGACGCAGTTAGGTCTTGGAATATAGGCCAAAATAAAGAGATTTGGGTTGTTGATAGTTCAACTACAAGGTGGGTTGCTAGGTACTCTACTCTTAAACCAGAAAAAATACGGAACAACCCAGATGAGAACCTCACATCCACCAGCAACCAGTCTACCCGAAACCCATCCACCAGCAACCCGTCTAGCCGAAACCCATCCACCACCAACAACAACACACTTGATATCATCCCGGCCCCATGTGAATGGTATGTTCGTGCAATTAAGAAGCGGAAGGAAGGGATGTGGCAACTACGAAAATGGGTAGGCATGCACAATTGTCATCAAGGTACGGTTTCTGGAAACAACTACAGATGTTTGACGTCCGAGTTCATAGCCACCAAAATCCTCCACCACGTAAAGATCAATATCGCATACTCGGTAAAACACATTATAGCAGATGTTAGTGAACATATTAAAGTTGACATATCTTACATCAAGGCTTGGCGTGCTAGGCATATTGCTATAGAGAGGCTATTCGGGACTTGGGAAAGAAACTTTGAAGAGTTTCCCAAGTACATTGAGGCTTTATTGGCGTCAAACCCTTCCACAATCGTTCAGTGGTCTATTTTTTGGGCTTTTGGACCTGCTATCGCAGCCTTTCCGTATTGCATGCCTGTTATTTGTGTAGACGGACATTTTTAAAAGGCTTGTACAGAAAGAAACTATTGACTGCCATCACAAAAGACGCGAATAATGAGATTTTACCTCTCGCGTATGCCATTGTTGACGAGGAGTCAAACGAAAATTGGGCATGGTTCTTTAATCACCTACGGCGGTACGTTGCAAGTCAACGTAATGAACAATCTGGCAGGCTACGTCGGTTATGTGTCATTTCTGACAGGCACCAAGGGCTTCTATATGCAATGAACAATCTGGAAGAGTGGCGGGAGCCAAATGCGTATCATAGATATTGTCCGAGGCACGTCAGAAGCAACCTCAACAAGCGTTTCAAAAACCACCGAATGAAGCAACTATATTGGGTGATGGGTGCCACGACTGAATTGCGTAAGTTTGAGGTAGCCAGAGACGAACTCCTATCTATCAACCCTTCCGCGGGGCCGTATCTGGAGGAGATCCGGCTTGATAAGTGGACTCTTTTGGGAGACACAAACCATAGACGTTGGGGGAACACGACATCAAACATCGCCGAGAGTTACAACAATGTATTGCGTGGAGCTAGGCTTCTCCCAATTAAGGCAATGGTTGACTTCACATTCACAAAAACTGTCAACCTCTTCAGAGAGCGTGCTGAAAACGCGTCTATATGTAACACGCCACTAACCCCGCATATGTGGGGTCTTTTCACCAGGCGCGACGTATATGCACGACATCACGATATTCTGAACTTTGACTACAAGGAGGGCGTGTACAGGGTAAGGACAAGGGTTCAACCCGGCCAAAGTGGTGGGAACGATCAAACGGTGACTTACAACGATGGAAACGGTTCTTGTACATGCGGGAAGTGGGAAATGATGCGCTTTCCGTGTTCACATGCTATTGCTGTTTGTCGTCATAGAGGTGATGACACGAACCGTCTAGCCAATCGGGTGTATACAACACACTTTTGGCAACGTCAATATGGAAAAGCCTTTACACCGCTAGCCCATGTCTTTTACTGGAACGACCCGAATTGGGGATTGAGAGCCGCAAGTGGAAGAATTTCAACTAGAAGGGGGAGGAGACAGGTGAATAGGTACCTTACCGAGATGGACCAGGCAGATCCAACGCAATCTGGCAGAAACCGTTGTGGAATTTGCGACCGGGCAGGGCATAACAGAACCAGATGCCCAAATATTAGTGGAGATTGATTATAGAAGCATTGTGTGCTTTTTAGTTATTTATTTGGTACTTAAGTTAATGTATTATTAAATATGTAATAATTTTTTAATGCACTTTTTAATATGATAAGACCAGTTTTATTTCACATGATATATCAAACTATATTACATATCATTCATTCTCACGTTTAACAGTAAAAATCACATTTCTACCATTAGTCTGATAGTCTTCATTTATGGTAAAAGTACAAACTTCATTAGCTAGAATTCCGTTTTCATGCATGAAATGCTTGAAATCACCACTCATTTTTACTTGCTCACGAAAAGCATGGAGGTCCATGACTTCAACAGAATCACCTCTTTGTATCACGCAGTGTCTTTTCTGAAGGAGGTGGTTATGCTGCCTCACAAACCAAGCGGGCAAAATCTAAAAATACAAAAAAAAATATATGATTTTAGTTAATTGAACAAATATTATATTGTAATTTTACAACCACATTTTAAACGTACCATCTTATGCTTTCTCGTGTCAAATTTTTTAAACCTCCCTTTTAACTGCCAGAGATGAAGAACATCTGGTCCTATTTCACCAAAGTTTTCAATATATCGATCATATCGAGCTTGCTCTGCATCAAGCCAACATAGTTGCTCCTCGTCTTCAATTTCTTCTGAATGTACCTCATTGTAATCTCTAGCTATCAAACTTTCTAACTCAAACTCATCAAAAGGAGGCGAATCATACACGTAATGGTATGGAGGAGACTCGTTATTCGACGAACTCATTGTTGTTTTTTTGATTTGTGATGTATAATAAGTTGTGAAATATGTTTTTTTTTTGTGAAGTGTAAGCGGAGAACTAGTGTAGTTTTTTTTTTTTTTGATATGTTGAAAAACCCGGTGTGAAGTGTGGATATATATAGCCGAGTGGGAGTGGCCTAAAGCCGGCCTCGGGGAGGCTTTTTAAGTGAAGCCGGCCTCGGGGAGGCCTTGTGTCAGGCCGAATGTCAGGAAGCCCAAAGCCGGTCTCTAGGAGTACGGTTTTAATGGGGAAGTCGGCCTCGGGGACTCAATAAAGTCTATTTTTGAAAATCGAAAAAAAAACGAGCCTATTTGTGAAAATTCAGGGAAAATAAGCCTATTTCTGAAAAAAAAAAATTCTATATAATTCTATGAGGGTGTTTGAAGCAAGAAATCTTGAAGTTGAGATGCTATCCCACATTGTAAAAAGATCAAATCATTTGTTGGTTTATAAGACCAATACAAAGTTACCAATATGCTATCACAAATCTCTGTTCTTGTTTTTTCTCTGATTATATCTAATTGAAGATTTTGTACTACTGACGAAATACTTTTATCTAAAAGTGATAACACGCATTAAAAGATTCCAAACAAATAAAACCAACACAAATTTTTCTAACACATAATACAACAAACACTCTTCCGACAAAAGTCTGGTTTCCTGGGCGACCAAAACGAAAGGGAAAAAGGAATGGGAACGCGTCGCCATTTGGTCACGTTATGGGAAGAAAATTGTCGAGGTTACAAGGGACGCTCAGGTGGTGTTTGTTTTTTTGACCGAAAGTCTTTTTGAGATCTTATATCTGCAGGCGGGAAGACAATTTAAAAAAAAGACTGTTTATTTTTTAAAAGTCAAAAGATAGCAAAAAATCTTTTTGAGGTCTGCTTGGAGAAGACTTGGACCATAGTCTTCCAAGCTTGGAAGACATTTTACCTACACCTAAAAAAATAATTTTATTAACTACCACCACCACCGCATACCAACACCGCCACCCACCACCACCAACCACCACCTATTGCCACCACCAATTACCGCATCCACCTAATGCCACCACCACCACCACATACCGCCACAACCACCTACCGCCACCGCCACCCACCACCATCTACCGCCACCACATACCGCCACAACCACCCACCGCCACCGCCACCCACCACCATCTACCGCCACCACCCACCACCATCTATCGCCAACACCACCCACCACCACCACCACCACCACCACCACATACCTCCACAACCACCGCCACCGCCACCCACCACCATCTACCGCCACTACCCACGACCACCACCACCTACCTCCAGAACCACCCACCGCCACCCACCACCATCTACCGCCACCACCCACCCCCACCACATACCGCCACAACCACCCACCGCCACTGCCACCCACCACCATCCACAGCCACCGCCACCGCCACCCACCACCATCTACTGCCACCAGCCACCTGAAGGATTTATGTGCACATATAAGTACACGTGTCACCGTGTCCAATGTTATAAGGCACTAAAGGGTCACACCACTACACACCCAATAATGGACAACCGAATAAAGTAAGTTGTGTGAATAATTAACTAGTTAAGTTAATTATAAAGAAGAGAATAAATAATAATAAGTTAACTATTATTTGTGAGGATGGTTAAATATTAGGTTAAGTATTTAACGGACAGTTAATTAATAGTCTATTACTTAACTAGTAAAAGTCCAAGGGTTTAAAGTGTTAATATGAAGTTTAATTATGAGATTAATCATAATTAAACTCCAAGGACTTAACTATAACTTAAGTCCTAATAAATAAAGGCTTAAGGGTTACACAATCACATTACTCAAACCCTAATCTCTCATCCCTCTTCTCTCGTGTTCAACGGCCGAAAACCCCAAGAGGGTTTCGGATTGCTTGTTCGACCGAAGCCACACACACAAGTTTTTTGTGTATTACTTTGTTGGTACAACGCGGTCTTGCAGCGTGTCCAGGTGGTGCAGTAGAGGTGGATCATTCTTTAGCAATCCAAAGGTAATGTTCATCATCTCCTTCTTCTTGTGATCTCATTGTTTAGTAGAGATCCATTAATGTGGGATTCAAGTTCCGCCATGTGAATCCTACAAGGTATACCTACAGTGGTATCAGAGCTTTCTACTAATCTCAATGAGATTCGGTTGAGTTTCTTTTCATCTAGAATAGAACCCTATAAATTTCGAATCCAAGCATGTGTTCTTCATGTTTTGAATGAACATTGGATTGAATAGGGTTCTAGATAAAAAGAAATTAGGTTTCTGTTTCCTGTCCTTGTTTTTTCCGAATTCGTATACATATATACATATAAATTAAGTTTTTTTTTATCTAGAAAAGAACCCTAGTAATTTTCGAACCAAACATGTGTTCTTCAAGTTTTGAAAGAACATTGGATTGAATAGGGTTCAAGATAAAAATAACTAGGTTTCTTTCTTTTTGTTTAGTAAAATAAAACCTAGTATGTTTGATCCAAATAAATTATTCAAAGTTCTTGAATAATTAGAATAAATGAGTTTTAAGACAAAAATCACGAAAAGGTTATGTTAAATTTTTTGTTTAAAAGTTTGACGTTTTATTGTTTATTATTATTAACGAAGTAATTAATATATATATATATATATATATAATATATAACTGTAGTCGAAACCGAACCAACCGAGACTCGGTTAGGACCCGGTTCGACGACCGAGTGGTCGACCAAAACCGAACCCACCGAGTTTCGGTTGGGTGGTGTTTCTTGGTGACCAAGATATCTTTTTGATTTTAGTCCAAGATATGGTCTAAATCAAGAAATAGAATCTACAAGTTATTGTGTAAGATTTTATTATTAAAAGTCAATCTACAAGTATTTAGTTGACTAGATTATTTATTTTTTCGTCTAAATAATAGTAATAAGTTTAATAAACATTTAAATTAAACCTAATGATTTTAATAGTTATTAAAATCAAGATAATTATGAAATTAAGGAGGAAATAAGAAACAAGTTTATGGGTAATTTAATAATTATCAGTTTGGTAATTTAAATTATCAGTTTATTTATTTATTTATATGACACAACCCAAAAGAAGTGACATTGTGTTTATTTTATTTTTTTTCGAATTCTTTATAATTTTTCGGAAATTTTATAAATTTTTTATTTTTAATAAACAAAAACACAAAACCAAGTCTTTGGGGTTATGACAGCAATTTTTGAAATTGCATGTATTTATTTTTATTTCTTTTATTTATTTTAGTTGAAATAAAAAGATGGTGATTATAAGCAAGTTTGTTTAGAAAACCAAGTTTTAATAATAAGATGGTGATTATAAACAGTTTGTTTTGAAAACCAAGTTTTAAATTAATAATGGCAAAGTAAACAGTTTGTTTATAAACCAAGTTTTATTAAGACAAAATTAAAAGTGGTATTTGTAAACACTTAGTTTATAAAACCAAGTAATTTTAAAAGGTTAAAAACTGGCTAACGTTTTTCGAACAAAGGAAAATCCTTTTTAGAAAGTCTTAGATGAGAGTGCAACCCACCTAATGGAACACCTCACTTGGTCAACGATATTCACATTGTAAGGAGAAAGAACCTTAGATGTGGATTCAAATCATTGCGAGTGTTAGGGTGCGTAGGGTCTTGTGATAATCGGGAGTCCCGGCGCAAGGCATCGCACTGTCTTAGGTGGTACGATCTATTTTGGTGATAATCGGGAGTCCCGGACCATAATGCACTAGAGGGATTAAAACATGTACAAGTTTGTTGTTCAACTGATATCCCGAAGATCTAGGAATCGTTTCTTGTCTAGAGGCGATCGGTATGGCTATAACTACCAGAAATAGTGTGGCTCTAATGGGAAGTGCCCAAACCTTGCATTAGAGGGCGTGAAATATGGATCCTCATCTAACTATTATTCTTAAAAGGTAATAATGTTAGAAGTTATTTATTTATCTAATCATACTAACTGTTTGTTGTTTTTCTTATAGATGTCTGTACCGTCAGAAATTCCGTTTTACTCACCAAACGAATCGCGAAGGTTCATCACTGGAAAATGGAAGCTTACTTGTCCGAACTACAAAGTTTGGAAGGTGCATTTTAGGAGTTACCTAAAAGCACAGAATCTACTGTACGTGATAGATGAGGTGCCCAAGGGACAACCAGGGCAAGATGCCCATGATGATGAGCTTGACGCTTATTATCAGTATCTGATTGATGAATCACAAGTTATGTCGATTCTTATTCTTACTTCATTATCAGAGCTTACTGATAATCTACGTAAGAAACCATGCTATGAGTTTGTTAAGTATCTTGAGTAGATGTTTAAAGATAGTACTGAAGAAAGTAAGCAGTTCGTTTTGCAAGAAATCATTTCGTCAAAGATGAAAGATGATCAACCATTGAGTGACCATCTTATTAACATAATAAGGTTACTAGATTGTCTCACCCTAGTTAGTAGCACATCAACCCAACATGAACAAGTCTTGTTCTTGTTTGGATCTCTCACTCAGTACTATCAGGACAAGGTAGTACGTTTAGTCGGGAATTTTGATCTGAATGTCGCAGGTCTACACGAGAAGCTCTTGTGTATACGCAATGTTCAAAGGCTAGAGGAAGAATCTCTCCCCGAGGTTCCAATGGATGAGTTCGATGTACGGTTGAGAGACTTTGTTGATTTGTGTTGCCCATCTTGTGGCAGCAAGGATATTTGCAAGCACACGTCCCATGTGGGACTTTTGGACGCCGACTTTGTCAGCGGTTCAGGTATCTTCATGATTGATTGTCTCGTTACTTCTAGTGAATCCTGGGTATTGGATACCGGATGTGGTAATCACATTTGCAATCATTTGCACGGATTTAAGAAGAACATGAGGTTGGGACGAGGAGATGTTGAACTACGAGTAGGCGAAGGTTCCAAGGTTGGAGCTGAAGCCGTAGGAACATATCTTCTCAAGCTGCCTTCACGAAGGGTTTTGGAACTTAAAGATTGTTATTATGTTCTTAGACTTATTAAAAATGTTATTTCTTTTGATTTACTTATAGACAGTGGTTTTTATTATGAGTTTTATGGAAAAACAATTTCATGTTTAAAAGATGATATTTTATATTTTAAAGCAAATTCTCATAATGGTCTATACACGCTAAATCTAAATAACATAGAACGAGACGTCTATCATATAAGTAAAAGATCAAAGAGTAACTTGAATCAAACTTATATTTGGCATTGTCGTTTAGGTCATATAAACGAGACTCGCATAAAGAAGCTCCACGATGATGGAATTCTAGAGCCATTTGATTTGGAATCATATGCAATATGCGAAGCTTGTTTATCTTGCAAGATGACAAAAGACCCTTTCAACCACTACAATGAAAGGGCAGGCGAGTTGTTAGGGATTATACACACAGATGTGTGTGGACCCTTTACTCCAGAAGCCAAAGGTGGATACCGCTACTTCATTACCTTTACTGACGACTTCAGTAGGTATGGTTATGTCTTTCTTATGAGACTGAAGTCTGAAAGCTTTGACAAGTTCAACGAATATCAGAGGGAAGTAGAGAACCAACTAGGCGAGAAAATTAAGTCACTTCGGTCTGACCGAGGAGACGCATAATTGAGCCAAGAGTTCGAGGATCATTTGAAGGAATGTGGGATTGTTTCACAACTCACACCTCCGTATACACCTCAGATGAATGGTGTATCAGAAAGGAGGAATCGCACCTTGTTGGACATGGTACGTTCAATGATGTATCGCGCCCCACTACCACTATCATTTTGGGGACGTGCACTCGAGACTGTAGCATTCACACTGAATAGGGTTCCGACCAAGTCAGTAGAAAAGACTCCGTTCGAGCACTGGACTAGGAGAAAGCCAAAATTATCTTTTCTCAAGATTTGGGGCTGTGAAGCTTACGTTAGACGTAACTTCACAGACAAACTAAACCCCAAGTCAGATAAGTGTATCTTCGTTGGATATCCAAGGGAAACCTTAGGATACTATTTCTATCATCAAGAAGACAACAAAGTTTTTGTTGCTCAGAAAGGTGTCTTCTTGGAGGAGAAATTTCTAGGAATTGAAACTCCAAGAAAAGAAATAGAGCTTCAAAAAATTGAAGAGAATGAAGATCCACCGACGACTTCAGTCGAACCAGTAGTTCAACAAAGAATTGTTGATTCCCAACAAGACCCACCAGTTGAGGAAGAAGAAACACGCAATCCGCGTAGGTCCAGTAGACCACACCAAAAACCAGATAGGTATCTTGGATTCATGATCACACCCCGCCAAAACTGGTTTTGCGGAAGAGCAGGCATGCGACTTACATCGGAAATCACAACAATCAGTCAATAGTAAAACATAGCATTAAAAATGGATTACCAGTTTAAAAACGTTTACAAATCCAACGTAACTTGTTTGCGACAAAAGTTTTAGATAAAACATCTTTAAAACTTCAAGTTGACATTCTAAACTTCGTGTCTAGATAAAAATATATATCTTTCCAAAAGTGGTAATCCGATATGTTTAAATGTCATGCTAAATGCTTCGCTTTCAATACCTGAGAAAACATATAGAAAAAGTGTCAACGCAAAGGTTGGTGAGTTCACAGGTTTTGTAACTCCATAAATTGTTTCGTATCTTAAAAGTGAATCCGGTACGCGTCATGTACCAATTGAATACTTGTTCTGAATCATGAACAACATAGTTTTAAGTGCAATGTCTAATCCCTTAAATGTTTGCAGGACATTTAAGTTAAAGTATATCATTGAGCCCATAATCAAACCAAAAATCCCTCTCAGAATATATATCTCATATGTTACACGGCTAGCGCTTACTAGCCATGAGCGGGGGATCAATCCCGATAGTACTATCTATATATTCTTTGGCTACCACAAATAGTTAATGATTATAGTTAAACGTAGACCGAAGCAGTGGTCCTTCAAAGTTTGTAGCAGTGCACACCAATGATCATACAAAAGATTATTTATCACAAAAGCATTTGAATAAGTATATGTTTTCCCCCCCAAATTAAAAAGTTAAAAACAGTAAAAGTGGGGCCGTGAAACTCACCTGATGATTCGATGAGCTAGCAAACAATAAATGATGTAATAGTGCCCGATAATGCGTCTCAGCTACCTATAGGTGTGAGGTTAAAAGTAAGTAGATGGCTCTACAAGCGCGTCTATGCAGTGGTTCACTCAATTGATGTTACTAAATGTTAGCTGTGAGTGATTCCTTGGTGACTTTATAAAATATAATTTTATTTATTATTTTCTATTTTAATTTAGACAAGTAAAAATAGAAATACGCCATATTTTTAGATACTACTTATATTTTATTTACTTAACAATAACATGAATCTCGTACTATAAGCTTGAGACCTTGCACCTTCTATTACACAACATGCTTGTATAACTTGTACCGCTTGCTTGAGCATTTGTACATTAGCTTTATTGAATAAAATTTCTGATAATATTATAAAGGTATTTTCACATACACTGATATGCATTCATAGGTTATACTTCTAAATATTAAGCATGCATTCATGGGTTGCTCTTAGTTTCAAAAGTTTGGGTTCAATTTTCAGTTTATTAGATGGGTTTATGTTGGAACAAATCACAGTTCAACTTATTACTGATGCTGCAGTTAGTACTGATCATAGTTATTACTGATGAAGACTATGATTACTACTGATGGGGCAGAAACACTTGTTACTGATGAGTTGATACTGATGAAGTCTATAACTAAGTTACTACTGATCATGCACATATTGAAGATACTACTGATCATTAGTAGTTACTACTGACGTTGGTTTTGGACTTACTACTGATTACCAGAGTTACTACTGACGATGCATATTTACTACTGGTGAATGCAATTAAAACTGGTACGCATATTTGGAAGCATATCAAGTCCTAGATCTTCGCAGAATTAGTTATAGAATGTCATTCAATGTATATCTTTTATAATTCGATGTAAATCAAGTCCTAGAATAACTAGGGTAAATAGTTAGGCTTCAAGGACTATTATACATAGTTCCTTACGAATTGTAAACGTACGTGTGTATTGTTAATCAATAATATACATTGAAGCTTTTTGTAAACTGTGTTCTTAATATTATTGCATATTGTTCTTACAGATTCATTGTTCTTAATTATATTGATATAGTGTTAATCCGCTGTAACTTCTATTATCAATTAGATCTAAAGGTGTTTATTAACTAATTCATAGTTAATCGATCCTGACAAGTGGTATCAGAGCTTATTGGTTCTAGATCTACGAAATTTAAGAACAACAAAAAGTTTTAAATCTTTAAAACACACAGATTGTTAATCATGACTGATAACAATGAAATTACTCAAGCAAATAAAATCCCTATACTCACTCCCAATAACTTTGGGATGTGGAAGAATCGTATTTAGCAATACATGCTTATTACTGATTATTCCATGTGGGAAGTTGTTATTGAAGGAAACAAAACCGTTCCTGGTCAAGCAACAAGTTCTGCAACTAAAGCAGACAAACACAAGTGTGAAAAGGAGAAGAAAGACAGAGGAATCGAACTCAAAGCTCTAAGCACTCTTCTACTGGCCATTCCTAATGACTATCAACATCTCTTTGTTGAATATGATGATGCAAAGGTGTTGTGGCAGGCACTGGAAAAGAGATTCGTTGGCACTAAAAGCACCAAAAGAAACATGAAGTCTGTACTAAAACAGGACTTTGAAAATTTCAAAGGCCAAAAGAATGAATCACTATCTCAAGTCTTTGATAGGTTCAACAAACTCATTGGTGAATTAAATCAAGTTGGTGTGAAACCAGACAATGATGATATCAATAGAAAGTTTCTCAGATCTCTTGGAGAAGAATGGTCTATGTACACAGTCATATATAGACAATGTGATGCTTTGGAAGAAAAGGAGCTGGATGAATTGTACAATGAGCTTAGGGTGTTTGAATCTGAGGTAAGTTCTAAGACTCCTAATTTATCTTCAAACAATGCTGCGTTTGTGTCTAGTACAAGAACAGGTCAGGAAACTGCAAAGGCTACAGAGTGTGAAGATACTGCAAGAGAATCCTTTTTCACTAGTCATGTGCATACTGCACTAATTAGTGATGATTTGGAACAATTGAATCCTGATGATCTTGAGGAAATGGATCTAAAATGGCAGATGGCTATGCTGAGCCTGAGAACCAAAAGGTTCTTGAAGAGGACTGGAAGAACAAACCTTAACTTCAACAAAGGTGACAAGGCTGGATTTGACAAGACTAAAGTCAAATGTTACAACTGTAACAACCTTGGGCACTTTGCTAAAGAATGTCCTCATCCAGACAAAAGGTCAAACTCAACTGCTTTTGTTTCACAACAAGGACAAGGTTATGACTGGAGTTTTCAAGCAGAGGAGCATGCACATAATCAAGCTCTCATGGCCTTCACTGACTCTCCTACTAAGGTACATTCTAAATCTTGCACTCCTGAATGTATTAAAGCATACAAAGATTTAGAAAAACTTAATAAAAAAACACTTGAAGAGATGATTCTAAATAGAAATAGAAGAATTGAATATAATGGTTATATAGCTGATCTTGAAAATCAAATTAAAATTTATAAAATCACTGATCAAAAGATAAAAGAAGAATTGCTACAAACCACTTATGAAAAAGAACACTTTGAACTAAAATTAAAAGAAACTTTGATCAAACTAGAAGAATGTCAAATGGAATTAGACCAAAATAAATTAACCATTAAAAGGTTTGAAAGAAGTTCTCAAATTGTTAATGAATTAACAAATAACCAAACCACTGAAAAAGTCGTGCATGGAGTGGGATATCATGCTGTTCCACCTCCAACTAATTTTATCCCTCCTCTTAAATCAAGCACAGAAAGAATTTTAGATGAGTTAAAAATGTCAAATAAAACTGAAACTTGTAATGAAACATCTGAATCAAATGATTCTTTTGATGATGATCAAAGTACAGACTCAATTGATGCAAGTTTTCACACAGCAAATATTCAAGATGACTCTCCTAAATATGATGCTGAAAATATACCAAAAATTTTAAGAAGGGGAAATGAAATAAATAAAAATCAACTCTTAGATAAAAGAAAACCTGAAGGTGCTAAGGATAAGAAATTAAGATGTGTTATTTGCAACAAAGTAAACCATTTAGCAGTCACTTCAATCCAATCAACTGCAAAGAGTTCAAAGAATTTAAAATTTATAAAGAAAAAGCAAAAACACAAAGGTCAAAAATTATTACTGATCCTTCAGTAGTAAATAAAACAAAATTTCAAAAATCTGAAACACCAAAATTTGAAAGAAATGCACCAAGGTTTGTGCAAAATAAAAGAATTGGAAGCCCAAAGAACAGCTATTATTTCAAAAATAATGGAAAAACAAATCAAAATAAACAATGTTTTAATTTTTCCAACACTACTGGGTACCAGTACCAAAACTCTACTGGCAAAAACCCTAATTTTAAAATTACTACTGCTGCCAAGCCAAAGGTTAAAAACACTACTGGTCATACTAAACATGGTAAGTACCCAAATACTACTGCCCCATCAGTAGTAAAGTATTCAAAAGCTAAAAATAATGGGTACAGACCAAGGTCAGTAGTAAACACAGACACCAGTAACAAATCCAAAAGGAAGATTGATAATAGTGAAGCTCCACCAGTTGAGCTCACCAAGGGGGAGAAGGACAACATTCAAAGTATGATAGATGAATTTATTGCAGCAGCAGCAACTTCTCTCCTCAATCTCAAAGAAACAAAAGTTGATGAAGGCCAGGTTAATGATGAAGGCCTAGAAACGATGAATATTGATGATGAGGCTACTACTACTGCTCCTATGGAAGAACAAGCTCAACAAGAAGTATCAGTAGTAATTCCTACTACTGATATCATAGCAGTAGTAAATCAAGAAGAAACAACTGCAACAAACACTACTGATGCCCTATCAGTAGTAACTCCTGAAGCCACACCAGTAGTAACTACCTTGGTTACTACTGAAGAGGAAGAACAAGAAATCCCAGAGCTAATTGAAAGAGAACGTTATGCTATCATCTCCAAACCACCAACACCTGATCAACCACTTATCATACCTGACATTGATGATAATGTGAACTGGTTTGAAGTAGATGAATGCACACTTCCTCAACACCAAAGATTCTTCCAGAAAATGAACTTAGATTGTTTTCTCCATCAATAATAATCAGAGGTGTCCCAGATATGAAATATATTCCACCTCCACCTTCAGCTTGTATTGGAAAGGGAAAAGAAATTTATGATGAAGATTACCCTAACAGAGCACTAGGTCATCACATGGTGAACAAAATCAATCTTGTCAGAGCTGAAAAACAATCAAGATGGAAGGTGAAACACAGGAGATACTTAGAAAAGGTGGCTATGTATCAAGCTCTTGAAGAAAAGAAAAAGAAGGATAAAAATGAAAAATCAAAAACTCAAAAATCTCAAGAAGCTGAAATACCTGTTCAAATAAAAGATGTTCAGATAGAAGCTCAACAAGCAGAATTTAAAAGACTTAGAAAAATTGAAGAAGAACATATAAACTGTCTTGAAGATCTGATGTCTAAATGTAAAAGAACAAAAAGTGAATTAACAGATGATGTGTTTGAACAGAAGACAAATATGATTGAATTTCTGAAATCAAAAGGGCACAGTGCAAAGTCCTTTGGCAGAATGAAGATGATCACAATTATAGAGAAATATTGTACTGCCAAGAAGAAAGAATTGGCTGAACAAGAAGCTGAAGAAGAAAAGAAATCAAAAGCCTTAATTCCAATAAGTCCAAGGTTAATTCAAACTGGTAGTATATCAACTACTGGTGAATCCTCAACTCCCCAAACCAAGAAAAGAAAGGTTCTTACTCAAGAACAGAGTGCTCAAAAGAAATCAAAGACAGAACAAATTATTCATGTTCTTGAAGTACCCGTTGCTCCCCTTCAAAACAATCCAATCATCAATTGGAGAATTATGCCAAATAATGTAATAGAAATTATAAGGGAAGATAAAGTTGTTCAAAGATTTACTGGATGGTTACCATTGATTAGATCTTGTTCAAGAAGTGATGTAATCAAACTTCTAATCATTGGAAAACCAAGAATGACAAAGAAATCATGGAAAGAGTCTGGTGCTGGATATTTAACAAAAATGATTGATGCTGCATTTTATCCAGATAACTACCCAGAACTATTTACAAATCCAGAAAATGTATATGCTTGGAATGTACTCCCAACTGCAAATATGTACTTCTTTGAAAGATCAAGCAAGAAATGTGAGCTATACTTGTATGAAAAAGAATATCCACATTCTGAAAAGGTCATGTATCAGATATTCACAAACTCCATGATGAGACCATATGATGCTGTAATGTTCCAAAATAAATTGAACTATTTTACAAAGAAAAACAGCAAATACATCATTGAACAAAGAAAGCAACTTATTACTGATGCTGCAATTAGTACTGATCATAGTTATTACTGATGAAGACTATGATTACTACTGATGGGGCAGAAACACTTGTTACTGATGAGTTGATACTGATGAAGTCTATAACTAAGTTACTACTGATCATGCACATATTGAAGATACTACTGATCATTAGTAGTTACTACTGACGTTGGTTTGGACTTACTACTGATTACTAGAGTTACTACTGACGATGCATATTTACTACTGGTGAATGCAATTACTACTGGTACGCATATTTGGAAGCATATCAAGTCCGAGATCTTCACAGAATTAGTTATAGAATGTCATTCAATGTATATCTTTTATAATTCGATGTAAATCAAGTCCTAGAATAACTAGGGTAAATAGTTAGGCTTCAAGGACTATTATATATAGTTCCTTACGAATTGTAAACGTACGTGTGTATTGTTAATCAATAATATACATTGAAGCTTTTTGTGAAACTGTGTTCTTAATATTATTGCATATTGTTCATACAGATTCATTGTTCTTAATTATATTGATATAGTGTTAATCCGATGTAACTTCTATTATCAATTAGATCTAAAGGTGTTTATTAACTAATTCATAGTTAATCGATCCTGACAGTTTAACAAGGTTCACCTTGTGGCTTGAAGTTGTGGTTCGTATATATGTATTTGTTTGGTAGTTTTAACATCAAAGTGAACTCGACTTGCATAAATAAAAGATAATAATATAGATGTCACAAGAGATAAGGTTGCTCACTATAGTCATCCACTTAAGAGACTTTCTAACTTTGAAGACATCATTCTCCTTGCTCAAAGCTCCCAACGACTTTATTCTTGTTTTCCAAACCTCATAGAATAAGGTAAAGTAGGCATTTAAGCGAGTATCACTTGAAGAAATGGAGGGACAAGTCATGAAATAGAATCACTTACTGGACAGCATACTGTTTGAAGATTTCCAGGCCAAAAACGAGGTTTTAAGGTCTGTTCGAGAGAGGTTTTAAGCTATCCAAGAGTTGGAAATTGTAGAGGGGTGTTATACAAGTATTTTGGTTTTCGAATGAAGGCATTTTGAGGCTTTAGTAGAGAGTTATGGCTTCTTCCTTGAGAGGGTGCAGGATCTGCGAATTTTCTTCCGACAGCAGCTTCAAGCCCAATATCGACTGAGTTTCAGTAGGTAAATGGATTGTTTATGACTTGGATGTTGTAGAAGAAAGTCTTACGGTGATTTGGCAGTTTGGATGGGTTAATTTAGAGTTGTTGATCAAAAGTTATGAAGATTTTGGTGAAGAGTGTCGGAGAGGATCTTGAATCCGGATTTTAAATGGATGAGAGAGTGTTTGAGAGATCTTGTGTGTGTTATATTAGGTGAGAGATGATACCACTGAGTTGGAGAAAGATGTTACAAGAAATGGTCTTTATTAAGTCTTAGAATAAAACCATTAGTCATTAACCTTCCTAGATGCATGAAGGATAATAGAAAATAATGATGTTATGCGTATTGGGAGAGGGCAAATCAGAAAAGATGGTGACAGCTCTTGGAAGGTGAGGCATGGGAAGAAGTCAAGAAACCAAAGCTAAATAAAGATGGTGATGGGTGTTTGCTTTCTGCAGGAACTCGATGGCCAAGGACATGCACAAGATATCCATGTTTGACTTTTCATTTGCATTTTGTCTTATTCCAAAATTTAATTTCCTTTTAATATTTTTCTCTTATGTATATGAGGATTTCAAATCTTCACCTAGTACAAAATAAAAGGGATGGGTTTCTTTTTGCCTACTGTCACACGTAAAGAGAGAGGTACAAGAAAGAAAAAGGGTGGGGAAAGTTGATGTATTTGGTGTACGTACATGGAAAGGTGAACTGAAAGTTGACACAATGGGATTGGGGTAGATGGTACACTCATAGGGGTTGACTTAAGTATTATACTTTTATTTTCTTTTTATATTTAAATTTTCTTTTATTTACAAATGAGTAATAACGTTTTTCAAACGATGCTCGGTTCCGTTCGGCGTAAGGAAAATGATCATTTTCGAGGGTTGTCACATATGAAGATGATGGAAGTCTACTAGAACCATTAACCTAGCGAAGCTGCTTACGGCATAGAGTCTGAAAGATAGCTCGAGGCTATGCAAGCAGAGATGCAATCCATGTATGACAACCAAGTCTGGGTGTTATCAGGCTTGCCACCACAGTCACGTGCTGTTGGATGCAAGTGAGTTTTCAAGAAGAAAACTGACATGGATGGGAAGGTGCATACTTACAAAGCACGACTCGTCGCGAAGGGTTTCACGCAAACACATGGTGTGGATTATTCTGAAACCTACTTGCCAGTCGCTATGCTTAAGTCTATTAGAATTCTTATGGTTATATCAGCATATTACGACTATGAGATATGGCAAATGGATGTTAAAACCGCCTTCCTTAACGGGGAGTTGAATGAGGACGTATTCTTGATTCAACCGGATGGTTTTACAGATCCAAAGAATCCTGATAGAGTATGAGAATTGCTAAAATCCATTTATTTATTGAAGCAAGCATCTAGAAGTTGGAACTTATACTTTGACAAAAGAATCAAAGAATTCGGTTTTGTCAAAAGTGATTTCGAGGTGTGTGTCTACACAAAATTCATGTGGGAGCATAGTATGTAGGGATTTAGCTACGCACCATGCGACTTATCGACCCATAGGATCGACCTCCTAGTATACTTGGTTCGAACCATGACTGACCAAGAACATGAACTTGTTCTTGACCGGTTTAAAACCAACTAGCTGATTTAATCCCTAAATGCGGAACTGGGATTAAACCTAATCCTTAAACCCTAAAGGATTGGGATGTTGGAAATCTAGATTAGGTTAACAAGAAAGAAACCTTGTACGAAGAACTCGAACACACACACATACTTGTGTGTATTCGTCGACTACTACCAAGAACCCTAGGGTTCTTGGTTCGACTTCGAACAAGAGGAGAAGGAGGAAAGAGTGTTCCATGAATCATACCTTAGGTTAATGCTTAAGATAAGTCCACTGATGATGAACACGACGAACGATCCTCTAGATGATCACTTGCAACGAACTTGGATCTTCAAGACTTGAAGAACACAAAGAACGAATGAAGAACACGAAGAACACAAACTTGTGTCTTGGGGTGTTCGGCCGAAACCAAGAGAGGAGGGAGGCTAGGGTTTCGAAATAGTGATCAGGGAATAAGGGAACCCCATGCTAACTATTTATAATAGAAAGACTTACACTTAGGGCCCTTCTAGTTTAATTAAGATTAATCTCTTAATTAAACTTATCTCTTACACTTTAAACCCCTTATAGTTTTACTAGTTTATTATTGTTGCACTTAACTATCAAATGTCTAGTATTAAACACCAATAATTCGGTACCCATATACACGAATTATATATACTTGTATTTATACTTTTAATAGTTAATTATATAATAACCTTTATATAATTTACACAATAACATTATCCAATTACTATATGTTTTAATAGCTTTAAATCATATCAAGGATAACCTTTAATTAACACATTATATATTTACTCAACTAGTAAATGTACAACTACTTGTATTAATTAGTTAGTTAAACTAATCTAGCAATAAGTTAAACTTAACTTAATACTTAACTGATTCATAATGACTATTATGAATCATTCATCTTCGTAGTATCGTTGCATAACTTGCTCATATTACATGCACTCACCGGTGTGACCCTTAAGTGTTTCGTAGGCATGGATGTATCATCATAGGTTGACTAACTATGCACATAAATCCTTCATAGTAATCTTACTAGTCGTGTATGTCGACGACATACTGCTTATATGAAACGATATACCAGCAATACAAGGAGTAAAATCCTAGTTAGGTAAATTTTTCCAGATGAATGACTTGGGAGAAGTCGCGTTTATACTGGGTATAAAGATCTACAGAGATAGATCTAGGCGGCTTATTGGACTTAGTCAAAGTACATACATTGACAAAGTGCAGAAGAGATTCAGTATGAGTGATTCCAAGAGAGGTCTCATTCCAATGACACATGGCATTACACTGAGCAAAGCTCGGAGTCCTACATCTAACAAAGAACAAGCTAGGATGAGTTTGGTACCATATGCTTCGGCAATTGGATCAATCATGTATGCCATGTTATGTACTAGGCCCGATATTGATTACACCATAAGTCTTACGAGCAGATATCAAAAGAATCCTGGTGAGCCCCACTGGGTGGCTGTCAGGAACATTCTCAAGTATTTGAGAAGGACGAAAGAAATGTTCTTGGTCTTTGGAGGTTTGATGGAAGAATTGCGTGTAACTGGTTACACAGATGCAAGCTTCCAAACCGACAGAGACGATTACAAATCTCAATCGGGATTTGTCTTCACACTACACGGAGGAGCTATATCTTGGAAGAGTCAGAAACAAGATACTGGAAAAGGCTGAGTACATTGCCGCAAATGATGCTGGAAAAGAAGCCATGTGGCTTAAGAATTTTATCGAGGATCTTAGAGTTATTGCCAGTATCTCTAGACCCATCGAAATATTCTGTGATAACAGTGGAACAATAGCGCAAGCTGTTGAGCCAAGAGAGCATCAAAAGACCAGACATGTACGCAGGAAATTGTAGGGATTTATAGTACTCGATCAACCACTTGGGTCGACCGCCTAGCATGCTTGGTTCGAACCTTGCTGACCAAGAACATGAACTTGTTCTTGACCGGTTAAACCAACTAGCTGATTTAATCCCTAAAAGCGGAACTGGGATTAAACCTAATCCTTAAACCCTAAAGGATTGAGATGTTGGAGATTTAGATTAGGTTAACAAGAAAGAAACCTTGTACGAAGAACTCGAACACACACATTTGTGTGTATTCGTCGACCATCAACCAAAGAACCCTAGGGTTCTTTGGTCGAAATTCGTCCAAGAGGAAGAAGGGAGTAAAGGGTTTTCCCAAAACATACCTTGTTGATTGCTTAAGATTAATCCACTGATGACGAACAAATCGAGCGATCTTCTAGTTGATCTAAGCAATGAACTTGTTCTTCAAAACTTGAAGAACACGAAGAACGAACGAAGAACACGAAGAACACAAGACTTGTGTTCTTCCCTTGATCTTGTTCGGCCGAAAATAGGGAGAGGAAGGGGATGATTTTCGTGGCTTGTGTATGTGTGTAAGAGTGTTTAGGGTTTACCCTAAGCCTCTTATTTATATACAAATAAGTTACGCTTAGAACCCTTCTAGTTTAATTAATATTAGAACTTTAATTAAACTTCCTTTTAACACTTCCATCCCTTATAGTTTTAACTAGTTTATTACCATTGCACTTAACTATCAAATGTCTAGTATTAACACATTATAATTTCGGTACCCATATACACGAAATTATATTCTTGTATTTATACTTTTAATAGTTAATTATATAATAACCTTTATATAATTTATACAATAATATTATCCAATTACTATATGATTTAAAAGCTTTATCTTAATGAAAGAAATGTTTACTCAACTAGTAAATGTACAAATACTTGTATTAACACATTGTATATTTAATAGCTTTATATCATTTAATAGCTTTATCTTAATGAAAGAAATCTATAATTAACACATTGTATATTTACTCAACTAGTAAATGTATAAATACTTGTATTAATTAGTTAGTTAAACTAATCTAGTAATAAGTTAAACTTAACTTAATACTTAACTGATTCATAATGACTATTATGAATCATTCCTCTTCGTAGTATCATTGCTTATCTTGCTCGTATTACATGCACTCACCGGTGTGACCCTTAAGTGTTTCGTAGGCATGGATGTATCATCATAGGCTGACTGACTGTGCACATAATTCCTTCAGACTCCCACTTGTGCAAGTCTGTAACCTTTATCTTAATGATACGAGCTACAGTGGCCTTCTAGATGGGCATGTATGTAACCAACCCCATAAAAACAGCTTACGTAACCCAGGTATGGTTTATGAAAAACTCTTTAATAGCGTCTCCTAGTAAATAACACTCTGTCTCTACTTCTTGGGCAAACTATGTTAGGCTCATCCCTTGCAGCACGATATTTGTGACAACGAATACGAGCATGGTAGAAATTATCAACTCCTGTATTCGAAATCATTTCATGACTTCTTGATTCAAACTGTTGTGATAAACGACAAAGAACAAATCAGTTCGTTTGGACATGGCCATGCACTTTCAGTTATCTCATCACGTCAAATGACCTATAAATATCTCTCCTAAAAAGGAGGTGCAATTACCATCTTGTATATTTCGATTTAAAATACAACTTCCTTTGTACCCAGTATCGCCTCGTATGACAAACGTATTTCAGTATTGTCTAAGTTAAACCAAAGCACATTAGTCATTGTATCCTAAACCAAATATCTCAGGCTTAAGGACAATCCTAGTGAACAATACTTTTGAACTTTTCAACCACGAAGTATTGTCACGGTGGTCAATCCAATATTCGTCGAGCTCCAACAGAATATCACCGATATTTGGTTTACACAAAACTTGTGTAGTTATCTTCGAAGAACTTCGAATCTACCACCAAATACCGCGATGACGTTAACGTCCCATCGAGGTTCCCACCAAGACGAGTAGTCACGGATTTTGTGTCTTCTTGAATAAATAGACTTTGATTCGTGGATCTTGTAAAACATACAAAGTCTGAATAAAAATGATACTAATTCTAGTATTACTCCTCACTGGACATAGATACTGAATTATTACTGGATCATTACTTATTCCTTTCGTTCACGTTGATTACTTAATGATTTTTTACAACCTTGATTGTAACTTTATCACTAAAACAATCATTTCTATTAAACTAAAGACATAAGACGAGTATTTAGGAATACTATTACTTTTGTCTTTGCTAGATATTGTTCTTGCAACAATCTAGAACATATTCTAGTCTTGCCTTTTATGCAATTCGGTAAACATAGGATTGGAAATTAACTCCTTAGTTTCTTGAATTCATAAAATCATCCTTGTAACTAAAGTCTCTTTTAGTTACTCGATTTGTAGATATACTTACTAGTTAAAGAAATTTCCTTAAATGATTGTGTTATCCACTGAAGTGTTTAACAACCTATTAGATATGCAATAATTAATCACAAGACTTGTGATCACGCTATTAGGTTTGCAATAATCTAATCAACGATCATTTATTATTTCTCTAAACTCTTTGGCTAACGACTTGGTAAAACCTTGTTGTTAATGTCTTACTAACTTACTAAATTCATTAACACCTTTAATGAATTATGTTAGTCTTAGCTCCCACTTACTTTTATGGAACTTAAGCATCTCTTAAACTGCTACTTTGACCTAGTCAATAACTTGTAGTTTAATCTTTTAAGAATTCTATCAATAATTAAGATCATCATTTGGATCTGCGAATATCCAACATTCCTTTTAAGGGAATCATGATCTTTATTGATTACTGTATCTAACAATTATGAAACACTTGAAACGATACTATCAATTCTTAAATATATTAGTATTCTTTTAAGAATCTTATTTAATGCCAAAGTCATTTCTTGGATTTGTCAAATATCCATTATTCCTATTAGGGAATTATGACTTGATTAAATATTGTATTTATTACAAGTATAAGAGACTTGCAACAATACATTTTAATTCTTAAAGACTTTAATATAGTTATGTCCCTTTTAAGAGTCATTTAATGTCTAAGTCATTTTACTTGGATTTTACGAATATCCAACTGTTCCTATTAGGGAATTATGACTTCATTAAATCCTTTACTACAAGTATAAAAGACTTGTAATAATACTCTTAAAGTATATCTTAATTATATCCAATATAATCATACTATATTAATAATAATACTTTAAAACTTTCTATCATAAGTAATGACTATTACTTAAAATGTTTTAACTAAGTTCAATAACTTTTGAACCTTATGCTTCCATAAAACTCTTAAATACTTTCATTAGAAAAACTTTCTAATTACTAGTATCTAAATACCTTGAGCTATCAAGACATTGCTTATACAACAATCAAACAAATATATAAATATAAACATGAAACATAAGTAAATCAAAACTTGACTTACAATCTAGTCATAAACCTTGACTAGTGTAATTATCACACATGCACACAATATAATTCAACCATGGATTCGAAATTTAATTAAAACCAAAATGAAACTTGTTTTAATATAAAAATAAAATTATCCAAACAATAAAGTAAATTGTTTAAAACGAATCCACTGAAAAAACTGAATTATAAAAACTTGGTGCTCGTGGGATCATCACCATCTCATGCCGGTCACCATCACTTTCCATCTCCTGCAATAAACGATTGCAAAAGTTAGATTACTCGTAATGTACTTTACAAGTATCTTAAAGTGATTAAGAAGTGTGGTTGTGTTACCTGAGGAACTTGCGTTTCCTCCACTACCACTTGCACCCTTTGGACAATTTCTTTTCCAATGTCCAGCCTCACCACACTTGGAAGCACCAGTTCTCGGTCCTCGCAGTGTTAGGCTTAATCTTATTGACCTTTTGTTTGACACCTTTACCACTTGGCACTCCTTGGTTAGGATAGATTTTACCCTTTCCTTTACCACCATGCCCTTTTCTCTTCTTCCTACCGCCACCGCCGTTACCAATCAAGAGAACGTCCTTAGATTTGGTCCCCAAACTCAACTCAGCTGTCTTGAGCATGGAATGTAGCTCAGCAATGGATTTCTCCATATTATGCATGTTGTAGTTGACCACAAAAGACTTGTAGTCATCAGACAACGGGTTAAGTATAGTATCTGTTGCCATTTGCAATGGTATGGGGTGACCAAGTCTAGCGAGGTGATCCATGTGTCCCTTCATTTTCATGACGTGGGCACTCACCGGCGTTCCTTTGACCATCTTGCAAGAGTTGAAGGCTCGATTGATGTCAAACCTCTCGGTGCGAGCTTGCTCTTGAAATGAATCCCTAAGTTGCTGGATCATCTCAAATGCAGGCACATCCATAAGTCCCGCTTGTAACTCGGGACTCATAGTGGCTAGCATTAAACAGCTCACATCGAGTCTATCACTGACATGCTTATCATAAGTTTGCCTCGTTTCAGCTCTAGCATTAACAGCAGGGGTGTTCGGTACTGCTCTCTCCAAGACATACCACTTTCTCTCATGCCTGAGCACAATACGAAGATTGCGCTCCCAGTTGAGAAAGTTTGACCCAGTCAACTTGTCCTTTTCGAGGATTGAGCGAAGTGAGAGATTGTTGGTACTTGTTGTCGCAATCACATTTGTTGCTGCCATCTACAAATCAAACCCAGTTTAATTAGTAATCATCAATAAACATTCTCTAAAATATATTATAAACCCATAATTAATATTTTAGGCCTAGGATCCATACGTCACATTCTCGCCGCAAGGTTTGGGCACTTCCCGACGAGACATGCTATTTCTGGTAGGTAACTTCCTTACCGATCGTATCAAGACTTGACACGATTCCTAGGGGTCGTAGAATCTTTAGACATAACTTATTACAACTTTGTACAATCTAATTGTACATTTCTAAGTTAGTAATAAAGTCTAGTATGTTTATTCTACTCAAGTACTTTTTGGGCCGGGACTCCCGATTATCACCAAAGTAGATCAGACCATCTAAGACAGTGCGATGCTCTGCGCCGGGACTCCCGATTATCACAGAACCTTACGCACCCTAACACTCGCAATGATTTGAATCCATATCTAAGGTTCTTTATCCTTACAATATGAATATCGTTGAACAAGTGAGGTGTTCCATTAGGTGGATAGTACTTCGATCTAAGATTTTCTTGGGTTTGTTTAAGTCTTAAACTAAACTTAAACTTTTATTCCAATCTTAATCCTTGTTTAAAAAAAATGTGACTTGAAGAATTGAAACGTTCAACAAGACACCTTTTTAAAACATAAGAACTATTCTTTAAAACTTATAGTTTCAAGAATTTGTACGATTTTACATGTATACCTAAAACGAGGTGTACAAAACGTTTTACTAGGTTTTGTGAGAAACCTTATTTCTAATAAAACTTACTTGTTTTATATTACTTGAAAAACTTATAAACTTATGTTAAACTTTTATAACTTTTATGATTCATGAACTTGAAACATAAACTCAGTTTAACACACCTAGTTTTTCATATGTCTAATAATGAAATTAAACATTTATTTCTTTCTTATTAATTTCGACCATAACTTATGCCTTAACGACATACTTACAAACTTTGTGATTTTCTTGTGTAGCTCCCACTAGCTTCAACAACCATGATGAACCTTAAGCTAACACAATCACCGGTTTATACTTGGTGAAACTAATAAACCTATTATATAAAAACTATATATAATAATTCTTTAGTTTGTTTTAAACCTTTCTTATATTTAACTTGAACTAGTTAAATATAGGTTCTTGTTATTTATACTTGATCATTAATCTAGTATATTACATAACTTGTAAAATACTTATATCATACTTGTATAATTATCTAGTTATAATAACTTATAACTTTATACACCTTGATATATATAACAATATAACTTTGTATATTTCTAGTTAATAATATAATTTCAACTTGTACAATTACTAGTTATAATTAAATCATAACTTTGTACAATCTAGTTTTAATTATATTATAACTTACACAATAACTAGTTACACTATTATTTCTTTAAAGATCAAAATAACATTATCCTTTTAATTGTTTCATTTTATCTTGTATTAAATATATATATATATATAAATTCGTATATATGTATATTTATAATAATAAACTTAACATTCTAATAAGAATATTACACCTAATTTATACTTATACATTTTAACTTGAACTAATTAAAATGTGTATAAACTTATTATATCTTTTAAAATTCAATTTTACTTAAAGAAACGAAAATTTAAATACATATATACATATTTATACATAATTAAATACACCTTGTTAATTTTAGAACTTAAAAATTAACACCTTCTTTATTAATTCCCTAAGTTCATTAGATGAACCCTAATCTTGTTTTTGACCAATCAAAACTAGGGTTTTGACTTTCTTGATCAAAGACATTATATTAATTAAAAGATTAATTTAAATCAATCATTTTAAACAATAAACTTTGTTTAAATTCTAAGATAGATTATATCCTTAATAAATTTATTTAAACTTTTTAATTTAAACCTTATAGACAATAAACTTTGTCTAAATTACTAGGTTTAAAGAACTAGCTTTAATAAATCTATCAAAATAATAATTAAACCTATTAGACATAAACTTGTCTAATTAACTAGGTTTTAGATTATTATCCTAATTAATACTTTTAAACTATTAAACTTAAACTAGTTTAATGTTCTAGGGTTCTTTAAGGTTTTCGAAAACTTAAGACTAGGATGCTTTTCCACCAATTAAACTAGGCTAGTTTAATAAACTTGGTGTCCAAGTAATCCTCTAGATTCCGAAATCTCTAGGGTATTAGGAAAGAATCCTTTTGATCAATTAAACATATCTTGTTTAATATACTTGATCCTAGGGTTCTTTCTAGGTCACGAACATTCTAGGGTTTATGGAAAGAATCCTTTTGATCAATTAAACATATCTTGTTTAATATACTTGATCCTAGGGTTCTTCCATGGTTTCGAAAATTTACTAGGGTTTCTAGAAACCTTCTTGACCAATTAAACTTAGACTAGTTTAATGTTCTTGGTCCTAGGGTTCTTCCCTATTTTCGAAAATAATGAAGAAGAAGAAAAACTTGAAACAAAAAAAAACTTGTAAATAAAGTAAACAAACAATCTTTGTTAATCTAGTCTAGATCTCTAAACCAACGCTCTGATACCACTGTAGGGATTTATTGTACTCGATCAACCACTTGGTCGACCGCCTAGCATGCTTGGTTCGAGCCTTGCTGACCAAGAACATGAACCGGTTAAACCAACTAGCTGATTTAATCCCTAAAAGCTGAACTGGGATTAAACCTAATCCTTAAACCCTAAAGGATTGGGATGTTGGAGATTTAGATTAGGTTAACAAGAAAGAAACCTTATACGAAGAACTCGAACACACACATTTGTGTGTATTCGTCGACCATCAACCAAAGAACCCTAGGGTTCTTTGGTCGAAATTCGTCCAAGAGGAAGAAGGGAGTAAAGGGTTTTCCCAAAACATACCTTGTTGATTGCTTAAGATTAATCCACTGATGATGAACAAATCGAGCGATCTTCTAGTTGATCTAAGCAATGAACTTGTTCTTCAAAACTTGAAGAACACGAAGAACGAACGAAGAACACGAAGAACACAAGACTTGTGTTCTTCCCTTGATCTTGTTCGGCCGAAAATAGGGAGAGGAAGGGGATGATTTTCGTGGCTTGTGTATGTGTGTAAGAGTGTTTAGGGTTTACCCTAGGCCTCTTATTTATATACAAATAAGTTACGCTTAGAACCCTTCTAGTTTAATTAATATTAGAACTTTAATTAAACTTCCTTTTAACACTTCCATCCCTTATAGTTTTAACTAGTTTATTATCATTGCACTTAACTATCAAATGTCTAGTATTAACACATTATAATTTCGGTACCCATATACACGAAATTATATTCTTGTATTTATACTTTTAATAGTTAATTATATAATAACCTTTATATAATTTATACAACAATATTATCCAATTACTATATGATTTAATAGCTTTAAATCATATCATGGATAATCTATAATTAACACATTGTATATTTACTCAACTAGTAAATGTACAAATACTTGTATTAATTAGTTAGTTAAACTAATCTAGTAATAAGTTAAACTTAACTTAATACTTAACTGATTCATAATGACTATTATGAATCATTCCTTTTCGTAGTATCATTGCTTATCTTGCTCGTATTACATGCACTCACCGGTGTGACCCTTAAGTGTTTCGTAGGCATGGATGTATCATCATAGGTTGACTGACTGTGCACATAATTCCTTCAGAAATATCACCTCATACGTGAGTATGTTAGAGAAGGTGATATAATAATTAAGAAAATACCAACGGATGACAACGTTGTTGACCCGTTGACAAAACAACTAGCTGGACCAAAGCATGAGAAACATGTGCACGCTATAGGCATGCAATACCTAAATATTGGTAGCTAGTAATTTTTGATTATGATTCGTAGACATGTTTGAAATCGATACATTATGTAATAACATTTCGTGGGATTGAAATAGGAGGTTTTACGTAATATTTTCACATTGTCTATTCTTAACATGTTTTAAACCTATCCTTGATACGCAAAGTTTTTTAGTATCTAAAATGTCTGTGGTTGCTTGAATTTAGTGGGAGCTAGATTCAAGAGTTAATACCATTATGAATATTTATCTATTCATAGTTATTGAATAGAGAAACAAGGGTTGTTAAAATAAATATTCATAGATGTTTACAAAGTTTGCTAAACATTAGACGTGACCAAAAGATCGAGATTACTTCATGGAACCCAAGCATGAGTAATTTCGAGTAGATGTCCTCTGACCTGAGACGTTTTGTTTTGAGACACGATGACTTCTGATCTTTAGCATTTATCTAACGTCACACCGTAAAAGGGTGATCATAAGGAACTTGACTAAGACAACGGAAGTCGTGGGCAAGATAACGCAAATGTCAAGATGGAATTTGCACATTTTTTAATTAGAAGAGATATTTCATGGCCGCTCGACGATTAAGACTACTGAAATGCGTTGCCGCGCACGGAGAATGATTAGATCATTCAGTAATCCGTTACTGCAGAAAGTCGAAATCAGAGTCGAGAAAATTCAAGTATATAGAACAAGATCCCTGCTCCATGTCTATTACTCAAATTAAGAAATATCATGATGTGAAAGGAAAATCTGTTAGTGTTATTCATTTTATGAATATTATCTCTAGATGTAAGAGTTCTTATAACGTGGTTATCCTAAATGTCTGGCTAGGGACCGCTTTAGGCCAACGATGATCAATAAGTGATACTTAACTTGCACAAGTGGGAGTCTGAAGGATTTATGTGCACAGATAAGTACACGTGTCACCGTATCCAATGTTATAAGGCACTAAAGGGTCACACCACTACACACCCAATAATGGACAACCGAATAAAGTAAGATGTGTGGAATAATTAACTAGTTAAGTTAATTATAAAGAAGAGAATAAATAATAATAAGTTAATTATTATTTGTGAGGATGGTTAAATATTAGGTTAAGTATTTAACATACAATTAATTAATAGTCTATTAATTAACTAGTAAAAGTCCAAGGGTTTAAAGTGTTAATAGGAAGTTTAATTATGAGATTAATCATAATTAAACCCCAAGGACTTAACTGTAACTTAAGTCCTTATAAATAAAGGTTTAAGGTTAAGGCTTAAGGGTTACACAATCACATTACTCAAACCCTAATCTCTCCTCCCTCTTCTCTCGTGTTCGACGGCCGAAACCCCCAAGAGGGTTTCGGATTGCTTGTTCGACCGAAGCCACACACACAAGTTCTTTGTGTATTACTTTGTTGGTACAACGCGGTCTTGCAGCGTGTCCAGGTGGTGCAGTAGAGGTGGATCATTCTTTAGTAATTTAAAGGTAATGTTCATCATCTCCTTCTTCTTGTGACCTCATTGTTTAGTAGAGATCCAGTAATGTGGGATTCAAGTTCCGCCATGTGAATCCTACAAGGTATTCCTACACCACCACCACCCACCGTCATCTACCGCCACCACCCACCACCCACCGTCATCTACCGCCACCACCCACCACCACCACATACCTCTAAAACCACCCACCGCCACCCACCACCATCTACTGCCACGTACTGCCACCACAACCACAACCACAACCCGTCACCACCCACACAAATACCGCTACTTAATTTTTATATGAACCTACAGACGTTAAAAAACAAACAGTTTTGTTCTTATAAACTGCAGACGTTTTGTCTAAATCCTCTTTGCATATGTAGTTCGAAGACTGCACACCTTCTAGCTCTTAAAAAACAAAGAGCACCTCAGTCATGGTCACAGTGGTCTTATCTTTCTTTTTTAAAAAATAAACCAAGGCAACTAAATTAGAAGGTTGTGGAACTAATGTTAGAAAAACCTCCATATCATTACTCTGGCTCGTATAGTCTATTGACAAACATACTCGATATGTGAAGAAAAAAAAAAAAAAAACATGTTAAATAGTCTAGTGCATAGTGCTATTAGATTTAATGACGAATTGAGGCTACTCAACTATTCTATAAAGAAAAATAACTACTTCGTATTACATATTGATAAATTTATAGAATTTTTTTTAATTGATAATGAAGAAAAGACAAAAAAAGATTTAACAATTTGAATTTTTTTTTGACTTAATGATCAAACTACCCCTAAGACTGGGCGTAATGGGTGACCAAACCCAGTTTGGTCACCGCTGCCACCTCTGCGTCACATTAGCCCGACCAAACACATAAAAAATCCCGACCAAACACACGTAACCAGGCGACCAAATCATTCTCCTTTGAAAAAACCTTCCCTCTTTGAAATTTGATCGGTCGACTAGTCGACCGTTCAGCACGGTCGACGCGTCGGGGTGGTGTAGGCGTAAGGGGGGACGCGTCGAGTGAGGCTTGCCACGTTATTCGGTCGACCACACCGTTACGGGTGGTCTAAAGTCCCAATACCATGGCGCGAATATGATGGATCTTCCCGCCACAAAATCCTGCGGTGGGGTACTGAAAGAGCTCTTTCGGTAGATATGATTTGACACGTAGACGACAGCTCATGCGTCTGCCATTGTCACGTTGTTCTTTTTGATGATTTTTCTTATTTAAGTATATTTGTATTTTATAAGATGCATGAAAAATAGTTTGTTTGAATCAGATCAAATGTCCCTATTTCAATTAGGCCGATGAGATACAGTGTAAATATTACTTCCTTCGTATTAAAATAAGTGACATAAATTAGCTTACACGTTTTTTGAAGTAAAAGATTAAGGTAGAGGTTAAAATAGATTAAAGTACATAGTTAGTGTAGAATGAGTCACACTTTTCTTGAATAAAGTGATATTAATGAGTTTTAAAAGTAAAAGTAAGGGTATAAGGGTAATTTTTACTTTATTAAAGTGGATAGTTAAGGGGTATGTGTCCCACTATATTTATCAAATAAGAAAAGTTTTTAAAGTATGTCACTTATTTTGATACACCCTAAAATAGAAAGTGTGTCATTTATTTTGATACGGAGGAAATATTAAAAATAAATAAAGAATAAAAATAGACCAGACCCATTAAATCATGGAATAGGTTTGTAAGAGCATCCCGGTTAACCTTGTAAAAGCTTATTACTTTTGTCACATCAACAATTGACTAACCAAAAACCTTTTCATAAATTACATCTCCAATGGTTAACCTTTCCAAAAGCTTTTTCTTTCATAATATTTCTAATATACCTTTATCTATCTCAAATGTTTTATAAATACCCCTATATATAATTTGACATTTTTTTGACATCTTACTAAATATAATATTTTTTAAAATGTCTTTTACAAAAATATTATAATAATTGACATTAAAATATTATATAATTTATTTATTAATTAATAAAAATATAATAAACAATATATATATAATGTATCTAAGGTTTAAAATAAAAACTTATTATACATAGAGGACTATAAAGGACAAATATTAAAACTTGGTTAAAAGGTTAGTAGAAAAAAAGTCATTGGAATAAGCTTTTGAAAAAGCTAACTATTCCAATGGTAAAAAGTCTTTGAAAGACTTATTGGAATAGTAAAAAGCTTTAAAAAAAACTACCATTGGAGATGCTCTAAGGTAACTCGATCTTTATCATCAAATTCTGTGTACTGCTAAAAATGATATGTTTTCACAATACGGTATCTTACTACTATATAAAGCATTTAGGCCAACCTCATTAGGCAAGTTTAAGGAGCTCCTTAAACTTGATTTTAAGGACCTTTCCACTTTTGTTAGTTAGTTCTCTACCTTAAAAAAAAAAACCGCGGCTAATAAGATTCGTACCCAAGACCTCTCCTAACTTATCACTATGTGTTAACCACTTGCTATACATTACACTTTGGTAACACCACCCAAACTTAATAACAAAAGTCTGTTACTCGAAACCATTTTACCCAATAACATTAAATATACGACGTTGTAAATCATCAACTCTTACCAAAATCCACATTTCCGTTTAATTATTTATTTCTAGCAACAATTATTATCGTGTAAACGAACAACACTTGCTCACCACGAAATATGGTTTCTGGGTACCCGCCGCCGCATTGCGCATGTACCCTGCTAGTAGTTCAATAATCTACTTTATATATAAGTGTCTATTCTTTTCTACTAAATTTTTATACTCATTTTATCAATATAATTATTCGAATCAAATAATAAGATTGAAAAAAATTAGTTGATTCCATATCTTAGTATGTTAATATGTGGAAGGATAGAATAAGAAGATCTAGTATAAAGTAATATATATATTTTTTTAGTTTTAATAATGACAATTCTAAGGGCTAGAGCTGTCATTAAGTGTTAAAAGTTGTATAATGAAGTAGTTCTTAAAATTTCGAAGTGAGTTGTATATTAATATACAAGTGTATAATGCATGTCTTATGACATCCCAAAGGGTTGTCATTATAAAAATCTAATTTTCTTATATACTTCCCCCGTTTCAAAATAAGTGATACACTTTTCATTTTGGGGTCTTTCAAAATAAGTGATACACTTTGAAAGCTTACCATATTTGGCAAAAGGTAGTGGGGTCCACACCCACTAATTATCTCCTTTAATATAGTGAAAAGACACATATACCCTTACTTTTACATTTAAACATCATTAAATTCATTTTAATCAATATATGCGGGACTCATCATCCACTAACTATCAAATTTAAACTAATTAATCTTTATTACTCCCTCCGTCCCTAAATAAAGTTCTCATTTCTCCTTCAAGTTTTGTCATATATAAAGTTCTCATTTCTCAAACTTAAGGGGCCCACTTAATATAATAATATTATTGTCAATAGTTTCACCACTAACTATCTCCTAAAACACTTTCTCTCTCCAATTAAACTTTATATTTTAATCAAAAGTAATACCAAATACCTCACCACTAACTATCTCCTAAAAAGTTGTGCCCAAGAGAAATGAAAATTTTATTTAGGGACGAAGGTAATATCATTTTTTGCCTTAAAAATCGTGAACTATAATTTGTATCACTTATTTTGAAACGGAGAATGTATATATTACTCCCTCACTAGAGTATTTATTTTTTGGTTTGGACAAAGCATGATAAGAAAAGAGCCATATCCGGTGTGCTTTCACTTTCTTGACCACATGGTTTATCATCGATTCCCCATCCTCCCGCTAAATTCGAAAGTTTTTGAACTGCTTTGCATGGGAATAATAAAGGAAAATGACACACATGTTATTTTACCGCCTAATCTTTTCTTTTCCCAAAAATGTATTTTGATAGTCTAACTTTGCTAACTCAAGGTTTCTAGCCTAATGGTATTGGTGAAAAAGATAAGGTGTTGCCCATGGCCAAGGTCATGGGTTCAAGTCTCGTCGTGGACGTGGGGTTTATTCCCCATAGGTGGAAGGTTTGAGGGAAGGCATACTGCCCCTTGTGGATGTTACTGTCTAGGCTCGAACCACTAATTTACTAACTTGCCGTTCAAAAAAAAAAACTTTGCTAATCATATTCTTTACTTGATAAAATAGTCAATTTAATATCATGAATTGTTAATTTAATTTTGTTTTTTCACATAATTTGTTTTTAACATTAATATATTGTGATTAATGTATAGTTTAACATACAGTAAAATCTGTTTAAGATAATAATGTTAGGACTGAGGGAATTTATTAATTTAGAGAGTTATTCATTTATCAATAAATTAATAATTATTAATTTAAAGAGTTCTTAAGTAATTATACTATATATACCAAACAAAAAGGCAAATTAGTCCATGCCTCTTAAAATTACGTTGCAACGAACCTTGAGACTCATCATAAATTAGTAACTATTGTTTTCATATGCATTTAAAACCAATAATGTTTTTTGAAGTACAATAAATATAAACAAGAGTGTAATATATATTTCTGTTAGTCTTTATAAATTATTAACTTATGATTTTTTTGAGATCAGAAATTATAAAGAAATATACCGAAAAATTATCTTATTATTTTATCAGGTTTTTCAATTTTTTACATTGGCCAAAGTCGAAATCGAAAAAATTATTATAATAAAAAGTTTATTAATTTATCAAGTATTAACTCAAAAAGATTTTCCTGTAGTAGATAAGCCAAACTTTAAGATGTTAAAATGCATTTAGGTGTTTCTTTTTTTTTTTTTTTGTCATATAAAATGATGTCTTTCTTATTCTGTCATGTAAGTCGTTAAAACTTAAAAGCATTTAATGACCCATATTTTTGTCGTTAAATGGTATTTAGCGAGCTGCCATGGGAGTCGCTGAATCTATAAATGTTTTTTTTTTTGCATGTAACTTTATAAATTTGAAAACATTTAAAATTTTAGCTGTTTTTACTTATTTTGTACCTTTTGCGGGATTTTATTGTAATTTTATCGAAATTGTGTATATTTATGCCATATTTTGTATTTTTTAGCGAAATTCTCCCTCTTTTTCTAAGACGGGTCGGTATGAGACCAAATAAATTCCCGTGGAGACGATATGGCAAGGTGCCACTCCGTGAACATAGAAAAAACACCACCCCTCACTACACCGTGGGGGGCTCTCGCGGAAATCCGGTGGCCACGGCCACACGTTAGGACGGGAAGGGGAACGAATTTTCATGATTTTTTTACTATTGAAAGCTTAATTTTTTGGTGTTGTGTGGTTTGATGTGGTTGGTATTTCTTAGAAGATGATGTGGTGTGATTGCTTTGGTGGCATCGATGTATCAAAATTTCCGGTATGACTGGTGGTACCCATACCCACCAGCCTAATGAAAACCGTAGTCTTTATTTTGTTCTTGTAATTTGAGATCATCCATCATCTTGTGAATGATTTAGTGTTAATCTTTCAGCCACGACGAGTGGTTATATTTTGTTTGTTGAAATTTAGTTCGAATGATTGAAAAATATTCTTGTTTAAAACTTTGTTTAATTGATACAAAATATTTGATATTCGTATTTTCTTCGGTGTTGACCCGAATAAAAGCTTTTGAGTTATTAGTTTATTACCCATAATATCATTTCTCAGCAGAAATACTACTTCACCTACAGTTAATGAATAATATATTTTTTTTTCTTTTTTATTCTTCTTTTTTCGATATTCTTTAAATATAGTGCTAATTTTTAAATGTAGTGTTATAAATATTTTAATTTATAAATATGATATGTATTTTTGAAATCCATCATAAAGCGCGGACAATTCTTCTTTGTTTTTTATATCTAATAACCATAACAAAAATCAAATAACTAATTGGTGCAAAATAATTAATGTTGTTGATAGTAAATAACATTTATCCCAGAAAACAATTTTGTTACAAAAGTTGCTGAAAAATATTTCCCATGAAAATTAGTTTCTAAGTAATTATAAGAGTGTGTGGACAAAGGAGTTTAGCGGCGCCAACCCACACCGTGGGTGGCACAAATAGCTCACTAATTGCCCACCACCGACATAATTTTGAGAGCGAAAGAGCATACATGTTGAATATTTTATATTCTGTAACAATGTTAGTAATAATCAAAGAACCAAAATGAACATGCAAACCTGAAACACCGACGAGAATCAAACTGCACGGAATGGGATTCCTGTCCTTTAAGGTTTATACGTGCTGTATGCTGCTAGCCTCTACGTATCACCCCAGGATTTGATGCAGTACGCTGGTAAGTTCTTACAGCCAAGAATCACCAAACAACACAAAGTGTTTAATCAGAAACAGGAAGGAACAGAGCACAAGAACGCAGGAGCAATTGAGAGAGAATGTGTGTTTTTTCGGTGTGTTCTAGACTGAGCCTCGAGCCAGTTTTTATAGTGAACCCAATGTGTCAAAACTGTAACTGCTCGGGATTAATATTGACCATTAAGCCAGACGTTTTAACTGATATGGTCATAAACCAAAAACGTTACAACGACCAAAGTCATCAATCAGTTTTAATACCCAGACGTTACAGTCTTCTCAAACACACGACCAAAAATTAAAGCTCCTCATCGTGCGAAGTGCAAAGTGCGCCTAAATCGCGCCATTTCGCGTCATCGGTCTCGGCTCGGCGCGCGTGTGGGTCTAGCCTTTAATCCTCCACTAAAGCCTTTGAAAGCTTAAAGAATTAAATGCCTTATAAACCCATTTAATGTTCTTCCCCCCACCAATGTGGGAACTTGCCAACTTGCAAGTATTAATTAATATATATATATATATATTAATATTAATTAATAATTCCAACAATCCCCCACCAAGTTGGAAAGTTTCCTTTCATTCAGACAGATGCTGTCACTTAGGTGTCACGAAGATTAAACCCAAGTTTAATGTGAGCAAACAAGAGGAGATTGATTCAATGGTATCCTAATAGGTTTAAACCAAGAACCTTAATAACCTCCCCGGTTTACCCCCACACAACATATGCCATCTTTGTGTTCTCCCTGAGCACTAATATGGCCATGTGCTAAAATCCTTTTCACGACCCTTTAGAAGACAAACCAACAGTCTTCATTTGAGGCGGCACCACCTCTAGATCATATAGGCAAAATTTTACAACATCATCGTTGCTTAGATGTCTCCAAAATTTTGTTAAGAGTATTAACTCATCCTCGTTCTCGGCAACGATGTACTATCCTACCTCACATGGATCTATCTTGATTGATAGTACCTTCTATCGTTAGTAATTTCGTTGTTACCCATTAAACTTGAAAAATAGGAGCACTAAGTTCAAGTTGGGTTTCCATTACTAACGGTTCTAGTTTGGTTTTAGACCCATGACTCTCGCGGTAGATGTTACCAAATCTCTCGTCAGAGGTTTGGTAAACGGATCTGCCAAGTTCTTCGATGTCTTGACATAAACAACTTTGATGGTACCATTTTCAATTAGTTGTCTCACAGAATGATGACGAAGACCTACGTGTCTCGTCTTCCCATTATATACAGAATTATATACTTTAGACAGTGTGGCCTCACTGTCACAGTACATGGGAATTGAAGGCATTGGAGTATCCCACAAACGGATATCCAAGAGTAGATCTCTAATCCACTCTGCCTCTTTGCCTGCAGCGGCTAGAGCAATGAGCTCAGCTTCCATCGTTGAGTGAGCTATACATGACTGTTTCTTGCTCGCCCAAGAAATAGCCCCACCAGCTAGTGTATAAATCCATCCACTTGTGGATTTAGAATCACTCCTGTTATCAATCCAGCTGGCATCTGAATACCCTTCTAGTATACTAGATTTTGACGTGTAAGTCAACTCAAGATTACTAGTCCTTTTTGGGTATCCTAGTACTCTTCCTACTGCCTTCCAGTGCTCTGTACTGGGGTTGACAGTATATTGACTTAGTTTGCTTACTGCAAAAGCAATGTCAGGTCTAGTGCAGTGTGTAGCATACATCATGCTTC
This sequence comes from Calendula officinalis, assembly GCA_963853835.1. Lineage (NCBI taxonomy): Eukaryota > Viridiplantae > Streptophyta > Magnoliopsida > Asterales > Asteraceae > Calendula > Calendula officinalis. The sequence continues at coordinate 49,706,528 of OY970823.1, forward strand.
CAATTGCACTAGCATATTCTAGTTGAGCCACTGCTCTACCGGAGTTCACTTCAAGTTTTACACTAGAATCGAAAGGAGTGTTAAATTCCTTAAAATTCAAGTGTTGAAACTTTGTCAAAAATTTCTCTATGTAATGAGATTGACTTAGAGAAATTTGACTATCTGTTCTTTTAACCTTAATACCAAGAATGGTATCCACTTCCCCTAAATCTTTCATCTTAAAGTTCGAGGATAGGTACTTCTTCGTATCTAGAATACCTTGTAGGTGAGTGCCAATGATCAACATATCATCAACATAAAGACAGATAACAACGGTGTATTCAGTTGTGCATTTAGTGTAGATGCATCTATCAACACTATTATGCTTAAAACCAAATGCAGATACAGTGGTGTCAAACCTCTCATGCCACTGTTTTGGAGCTTGCTTCAAACCGTACAGTGATTTAATAAGTCTACAAACTTTGTTTTCCTGTCCGGATACTATGAAACCTTCAGGTTGCTCCAAGTATATCTCCTCCTTGAGATATCCATTTAGAAAGGCTGTCTTCACATCCATTTGATGAATGTACAATCCTTTCATTGCTGAGATTGCTATAAGAGTTCTAATAGAACTAATTCTAGCAACCGGTGCATATGTATCGAAATAATCAATACCTTCTCTTTGTCTATAACCTTTAGCGACTAATCTCGCTTTATAGGCAGATATTGATCCATCTGGATGGTACTTCCTCTTGAAGATCCATTTGGATCCTATGGGTCTCATACCCTTGGGAAGATCAGCTAGTTCCCAAGTTCCATTTCCCATAATTGAATCCATTTCATCATTAATAGCATCCTTCCAGAAAAGGAGCATCTCTCGATGTCATGGCTTCAGTGAAAGTCTTAGGATCATCATCTAAATTAATAGCTAAAATGACCTCTCTTGTCACCTTAGAATGAGATCCTTCAACCAAGTATGATAGAAAATCATCTCCAAAATTCTTTTCCTTTCTCACCCTTGTACTTCTCCTTGGTTCTTCTACAACAGAAGAAGGTGGTTCTTCTATAACAGAAGAAGGTGTAATCATATCTCGTGAAGTACTGGGTGCTGGAATGGGATTTGTGGTAGAATTGGAGTTTTCATCATCTCCTATTAGCTTATCCTCGAAGAACTCCACATCTCTGGATTCTACGACGACACCTGATTCTTTATCCAACAATCGGTATGCCTTGCTATTTTGAGCATATCCAATGAATATACTTTTCATAGCTCGAGCTCCCAACTTGGACCGTTTAGGATCAGGTGTACGATAATAAGCTAAACACCCCCACACTCTTAGATAATCTAAGTTAGGTTTTCTACCTTTCCATAACTCATATGGGCTGGAGGGAATCACACGACTAGTGATTCTGTTGTGCACATAACATGCAGTCAACAATGCTTCCCCCCACAGATTGTGTGGCAAACCCGAATGATTCAACATACAATTGACCATCTCAACAAGGGTTCTGTTTTTTCTTTCTGCCAAACCATTCTGTTGGGGAGTATAGGGTGAGGTTCTTTCATGCTTGATACCATTCTCTTCACAGAATGTATCAAACTCATGATTAAAGTATTCTCCGCCTCTGTCCGAGCGAAGAATCTTAATATGTTTTTCATGTTGATTTTCAACCTCGGCCTTATATAGTTTGAATGCATTAAAAGCTTCATCTTTTGTATGCAATAAGTAAACATATAAGTAACGGCTCGAGTCATCACAAAAAGTTATAAAATATCTTTTTCCTCCACGAGTGAGTATTCCATTCAGTTCACAAATATCTGAATGTATTAATTCTAGTAATGTTGTATTTCTCTTAACGCTTGGAAAAGGTTTCTTTATAAACTTTGATTTTACACAAGTTTCACATTTGTTAAAATCTTTATTATTTAATTTTAACATGCCTTTAGATTGCATTTTTTCAATATTTTTAATATTAGTGTGAGCTAAACGTTTATGCCATAAAGAAATTGAACAAGCAATATAACCAGAAAACATTATTTCATTTAGTTCAAAACCAACAACATTACTAGTGGTACCTTCACCATCACTAGTGGTACCTTCACTCTCACTCTCATAAAAACCAACACTTAAAACAGATTCACCACAAGCATTACTACCCACAACCCCCTCAAACAATTCAAGCCGATACATACCACGCGTATTAACGGCTTGTCCCACATACACCCCATCTTTTGAAAACAAGATCCTACCACCCTCAATCACCAACTTATAACCATTCTCATCAAACTTGGCTGCCGACACAAGCCCCTTCTTAACACCAGGAACATGCAACACATCACGAAGGGTGACCACACTTCCATTTTGGAAATTTAGTAACACCGTGCCAATTCCACGAACACGCACCTTGTGACCATCAGCACACGACACTACCGTTCCTTCTTGAACCGGGCCATATGTTTGGAAGCTACTACGATCACCACAAACATGAATAGTAGCTCCAGAATCAAGAAACCAGCCACGAGTAGTTATCACACGATTCAATGAGGAAATCATATTGGTTTCCCCAAGATCCACACTAGCCACCAAGTGAGTTAGATCTGCAACAGCATTTGCAGATCCACCAACGGGCCCCGATTTCCGCAGTGGACATTCTCGTGCATAATGCCCTGTTTCTCCACAAACGTGGCACTTTCCAGTTTTCTTGAGTTGATTGTTTTGCTGATGATGATTAGGCCTCTTGAACTCCTTCTTTTTAGGTCCCATGTTCTTGTTCATTTTGAACCCTTTCTTGCCTTTGTACCCAGAACCCGAACCAGATGCAGAACCATGACCCCCACCTGACACGTGGTGAACACTCATTCCGACTTTACCCCTTTTGTCCCTGTTGCGAGTTTCCTCCTCAATACGGAGGTGTTTCAACAGGATATCCAAGGAGTAGTCCTCGGATTTGTGCATCATTCTTTTGGAAAAGTCTTTCCAAGAAGGTGGTAACTTGCAAATGATTGCTCCAACCTGAAAAAGCTCGGGAAGATTAATAGATAGGGAATTCAACTTATTCACTATCACCTGGAGTTCATGCACTTGCTCCATAATCGGCTTATCATCCACCATTTGAAACTCGAAGTATTTTGACACAAGATACTTGTTGGTACCTTCTTCATGTGCCTTGTACTTGAGTTCAATAGCTTTCCACAACTATCTAGGATCTGTAATAGGAGCATACAGATCATAGAGTCGGTCAGACAAGGAGTTCTTGATGTGTCCCAAGCATAAGTGTTCAGACTCTCTACGCAGAGCCCTTTGCTTGTCAAGTTCGGCAATTGCTTGCACATCAGGAGCACCTCCTTCAGCGGGTTCTGGATTAGCAGGAATTGGGACCAATTCAGGGTCCAACACGAAGCTCAGTTTAAGCACAGCAAGCATAACCATGACTTTGTCAGCCCATCGAGTGTAGTTCTGGCCATCAAAACGATCAAGCTTAATGAATTCTTGATTCATCAAACGGAAGTTGGTGGAGGAAAGTTCAGTATCCATTTTCTTTTCTCTGAAAATTGATTAGTAGATTAATCACAGAATATAGAACAAACAAAAAGTATAAACCTTAAAGATTGTTGAATATTTTATATTCTGTAACAATGTTAGTAATAATCAAAGAACCAAAATGAACATGCAAACCTGAAACACCGACGAGAATCAAACTGCACGGAATGGGATTCCTGTCCTTTAAGGTTTATACGTGCTGTATGCTGCTAGCCTCTACGTATCACCCCAGGATTTGATGCAGTACGCTGGTAAGTTCTTACAGCCAAGAATCACCAAACAACACAAAGTGTTTAATCAGAAACAGGAAGGAACAGAGCACAAGAACGCAGGAGCAATTGAGAGAGAATGTGTGTTTTTTCGGTGTGTTCTAGACTGAGCCTCGAGCCAGTTTTTATAGTGAACCCAATGTGTCAAAACTGTAACTGCTCGGGATTAATATTGACCATTAAGCCAGACGTTTTAACTGATATGGTCATAAACCAAAAACGTTACAACGACCAAAGTCATCAATCAGTTTTAATACCCAGACGTTACAGTCTTCTCAAACACACGACCAAAAATTAAAGCTCCTCATCGTGCGAAGTGCAAAGTGCGCCTAAATCGCGCCATTTCGCGTCATCGGTCTCGGCTCGGCGCGCGTGTGGGTCTAGCCTTTAATCCTCCACTAAAGCCTTTGAAAGCTTAAAGAATTAAATGCCTTATAAACCCATTTAATGTTCTTCCCCCACCAATGTGGGAACTTGCCAACTTGCAAGTATTAATTAATATATATATATATATTAATATTAATTAATAATTCCAACAATACACGCATATAACCCACCGTAAACGGCAATATTTTCAATATTTTAAAATTATTTTAAATATACTCCTTTTATCTATAAATACTCATATCATATACACGTTTAACCTAAACCATTTAATCTCTTAACCAAACTAGCATTTTCATATACTTTCTCACCCAGAATATATAACACAATGATATGAACGATTACTATATATCAAAGTTTGATAGTTTAAGATGGAGGCAACAATTCAAAATTGAATGATATGAACGATTACTATCCTGTTGGTGATTTGTATCATCAATATGATTAAAGTGTAATGAGATAAAATTGTTAACCAAATGTAATCTTAATAAATACTGAACAAATTAAGGTCGTGCGTAGTGGACACTTGTTTGAACTTATTATGATTAATATATACTGACTCAACGAGGGTTAGGGGGCACTGCCCCTGGCTAGAAATTTATTTATTTGGAATGTTATTCCTTTATAAAAATTGCTTAGAAAATCCGAAGTCAAGAACAAAACACGGTTTTTCGACTCGATGGATCCAACCGTATTTGAGCAGTTTTGGAACTACATTTGGCAGTTTTCGGTGGTTTATTGCAAGTGTGCAACCATGAATTTAGCAACGTTTTTGGGTCATGGATGATTTTCATTCTGGTACGGAATCATAACACTCACTCTTTCTCTGTTCTTGCAAATCAATTTCTGATCTCATCCGATTTGAGGTTTTGATTGTACCATTAAAATACTTTAATTTGATAGTGATTCAAACTTCAGAATTTTCCAAACAAACGAAACCAATAATTTTCTAACATCTCCCTGGTATTAAAACAAAAAAAATAATGTTAAGTTTTGAAAAATCCGGCCGTTGGAAGGGGAATCCATTGCCTACGAACGTTAACACCACGTTATACGCTTTACGAAAACAGCCTTTGAAGAAGGATTTGCGGTGGGGCGGTTCGGTATGGCGACGACCAAAGGCATTAGGCGAGCCTCTGATGGTACCATACCATATTTAAAATATCTTAAAGAGTCAAAAACCATTTAACATAATTTAAAAAAAAGTTCTGTGCACCAAAGAGCTCTAATGACATATGGTGGTACTAAAGAAATCACGTGGAGTCGTACCAAGATTTCTGCTAGGATAGATTGTGGCCGCAGATCGCTCCGTCCGACACTCAGCACATGTTTTCTTCGACCGGTTGACTTTTTATTTGTATTAAAAAAACCCCACCCGACACCTGCAAGTATATGCTAGTTTCAAACTTGGTCAACGATTTTTGGTCAACATTTATGAAAAGTGGACCACGTGCTATTTCTAGAAATATGTTTAAATTTGCCGGGTCAAAAACACATAAATAAGTAGGGATTTTAGTACTGGTATGGCTAGTTTTCTAATTAATAAATAAATGAAGACTTAGTATAAAAAGAGTTTGGCTAACTCATACTCTAAGTGAATGAGATTAGAAGCATTAAATGAATAAAACATTCTTAATAAATTAAAAAATGCATTAAATGGAGTCTAATTTTTACAACTATTAAATGCAATTTTCAATATAAAAGGTAAATGTAACTTCAATCAATGTTTCTAATATCATGCCCTTAGGCTTATGGGTATGGGCCAACGCCCATCCGGCGTGGTGGTGAGGTGGCAAGGGCCACGGTGTGGAAGAAAAAGCAAACAACATCCCACCCAACGGCGTGGGGGGTTGGCGTGGTGGAGAAGGGGCATGGCCAACGGCAGGCAACGGGGCATGGGGGTGAGGTGGATGCTTGTGATTGGTTGGTGGATATTTTCTTTTTTATTTTATTTAAAATTTAATGAAATAAAATGGTGTGGTGTGGTGTGGTGTGGTGGGTATTTCCTAGAGATGATGTGGTGTGTGTCTGGTGTGGTTGTTAAGGTGACAGATGAGATGGCAGAAAAAATGAGTGTGAGTGTGGTACCCATACCGAACAACCTTAGGGAATGACTTAGAAAAGCCCATATAAAAATACACGATTATGAAGATGCAAGATATATAAAGTATAAATAACACATTTCCATAAGCTCAAAATACCTTGATTTTCCGGCGGGGAAAACATGGTTATGGTGGCTAGTTTGGAAACCCTTGTTCAACAAATTCATTTCCAAACTTCCGGGTGGGGCAAAAACCATATCATTTGGAGGAAGATTTGATTCTTCTCCGCTCGGTCTCAAGTATCCATGATTTGTATTTTGTTTCATGATTCGGTAATAGTTGCTACGTTCTCTAAGAGTGTTAGAAAAATTTCTTTGGGATGTATTTAGACTCGATCTATTCTTTGCCCGAATTGTGGAAATGATATCGAAACTTTAGACAACTCGTTTATTATTCGGGAGTTTGCTAAAATTCTATGGACAAAAGTTTTTTCTCAGAGGAATTTAGGGCTATTTACATGCTCGAGTTTGATGGATTTGATACAGAATCAGTTTGTGGATAAATTAACTAGGATGATAAGAGAACATTATTGTACCTTGTACACGTTGTAGCAACAGAAAAATTGGACGTTATTTAAAGCTTCACAAAATCACATTTTTGACAGTTTCTTCAATTATCAAAGTTTATCATTTCTATGGATATCGATTAGAAGTAACACCTTTCAACATAACTTGGTATTAACCAGATGAATTTATTCGGTCCAAACTTTTTAAGTGAAATACATTTATCTTGTTCGTTAGTTTAAGCAGAAAAGAACGAGAACTTTGGCACCCAAACACGTGTTGTGTGTCAATAAAGCAAGCCCAATTGAACCGAATCTTATTAATGCTCATCAGTTAACACTTTCCACCCGCACACTAACATAAGAGAAATGTTTTTATTTCTTTACAATTTTTGTGTCCTTATTAATCTATTCACTAGATTTAGCAAGTGAAGTGTCAAAATTAAAAAGATAATATAAAAGAAGAAAATAAATAAATTTTACATGTCATCTTCTGGTAAGTAGGTAAATGAAATAGAGACAAGTAGTAGGAAATAATAACATTTCCCGTAGCATATATGGGATTTAAAAGAAACACACCTATTAGTTGTCTGGATAAATTCAAATTTACTTTATCCAACAAAATATCTTTAGTTATGATAGCAATATTACTATTCCTAATGATAAATTATATAAGTAACAAAATTAATTTAATATGTAAATTGTGTTAACTGTTAATGTTAATCTTTACTATATTATAAAGAGTTTACCCCTCCACAAATAGCAAGGCTGGAAATTCAGCCAACACACTTGCTAATTATAAAATTATAATTCTATTGGAAAAAAAGAAAACTAACAGGATTCGAACCCATCACCTCAGGGTTATATAGCTGCAACATCCACCGCTGGGACAAGCCTGCGTCAGTGAATTATTCCAAACATTAACTCCTAATAGAATACTACGCGGGTTGAGCCCACTTTACTGCAGCCCATCTGGTCAAAGGGCTTTGGCCCATCTCATTTGGTCAGTTCAGCGGCCCATCCGATTGTTCCCATCCGCCATTTCAAGACTTCAACACAGCGTGCCTGACATTCCGCCTCTTCGTTTATGCATGTTCGTTCACCCAGGACTGTCGCCTCTTCATTTCTGGCTGTTCGATTCTTGAACCAGATGATGACAACGATTTTCAAAACCATTATAAATAAAACATCGTTTCTGCAATTTCGTACGAGCAACTTCATACAATTTCATAGTCAATTTCATGCGACCTAATTATTTGAGGTATCAATTTCATGCTCAAATTCATATATTTTCATACACAATTTCATCGCTGATGGTGTTTTAATTAATTTCCAGTCAATTTTATACGCAATTTCATAGTCAATTTCGTATAATTTCATACGCAATTGACTGCTTAATCGACCAGTCAATTTCGATCGGGTTTTTTGGTCGAATTTAAATGTTTTTTCAGTAAGTCAAACTGGATAATCGTTAAAGGTTTATTGGTTCTTGGGTTTTTGATTGCATGTTTATTCGGTTGTTTAGTTGTAACTTTTTTATTTTGATTTGTGGTATTTGAAAGCTTGATTGCATGTTTATTCAGTGAATTTTCAAAATCGGACCGATAACATGTTATCGGTTTTGGTTCGGTTTGCTTTCGGTCGTTTTCGGTTAGGTTTGGTTTTCTTCGGTCCAAATGCTCACCCCTACTCCTGATAAAAGATTTCACGGTTAACGGCATGAGGAAAAAACTTATGTATGTGGGAAAACCAATATCCTTGTTTGGCAGATTGTAAGCAATAAACTTCATCCTAAAGTTAATTTTGAAAAAAAGTGGCATCGATTTAAATTTCGTTAGATGCTTTATTTGTGATAATGAGCTTGAAGATGAATCTCATCTTTTTCTCAGGTTGGCTAAAGAATTGCGGAATTCCATTTTCACATGGTGGCAATTTCAAGTTCCGCAGTCTATTAACGTTCCCGACTCAGTTGGTTGATCGAGGCGAAATAAGATTCACTTTAAAGTTGTAATTCTCGCCACTCTTTGGACTATTTTGTGTTTTAGAACAACACGCCCTTTCATTCTAAAAAGCCCTTGAATGATACTTTGGTCGATGATGGAAAGTTTTTTTCTTTTCTTTGGATTTTTAATTGGTATAAAAGTTATTTTGTAATTGGCTCGAGTTGTGTTGTAACCTTCTAGATCGCATGTAATTGATGTTATCTAACTTTTCGCTATTTTTTTATAATACTAATAATTAATAAATTAATTGAAAAAAAGGCCCAGTTTCCAAAATATCTATAGGTAAGAGTATCCACGATGGTTAACCTCTCTAATGACTTAATACTTTTGCTATATAATCTAATAACCTATTAGTTAAAAACATTTCCAATGGTTAACCTTTTCAAAGACTTTTTCTTATAAATATTAATAATTTAACTATATCAAATATTTTATAAATACCCCTCACTTATTTAATTTAATAATTTTTATAGCATTATAAAACTTAACATTTTTTTAAAAATGTCTTTTACAAAATTATTATAATATTATTTTAATAAGTACTAAAATATGATAAAGTTATAATTTATAGTTAGAGAATTAATAAATGATTCACATATAAATATATACATGAGTTTAAAATGTAAAATTATTAAATATAGGGACTAAAAGAATTAAACATTAAAAGATGTTTAAGTGGTTGGAGACGAATAAGTGGTTAGAGTGACCTCTTAAAAGAGTCATCGATTCTAATATTAAAAAGTTATTTAAATAGTATCAATCTTTTAAAAAATCTGCCATTGGAGATGCTCTAAGAAAGAAGGTTGTCGTCAAAATGATAGTTATTCGAAACATCTCTTTTTTGGAAAAGATTCACAAAATGGTGTTCTGATCGCACTTAAAAAGCTGAATTTGTTTATAATTCTTAAAAGCATGATATTGCAGTGAGTAATTTATTCCATAATATATAACTATGTGATTTACCTAATACTTTTAGCCTAATGGTATTGGCGGGAAAAAAAGATGTTGCCCATGACCATATGTTTGGTTCAAGTCCCCTCGACGCCTCGTGGACAAATGGTGGGGTTTATTACTCACAGGTGGAGGGTTCGAGAGAAGACACACTGTTTCTTGTAGATATCATCGTCTAGTCTCGAACCACTAAATTAGTAATTGACGGTGCAAAACAGAAAAAAAGTATTAGGTTTTGTAAATCTCAACTTGTTTTGTGAGATGTTCTATTAATCAATATATAGGGTATACTTGTAACTAACTTCTACAATTACAACATATATACAATCTTTTAACTTTATCTACGATTTATTCAAATCTACGCTTTTACCCCCCCCCCCCCCCCCCCCCCCCCCCCCGCAAGCGAAGAGGGGGAGGACCAACTCGAAGCTTGGACCGAAAGTCTTCAAACAAGGGACGCGGCAAGCTCTTGGTGAAGATGTCAGCTAACTGTAGCTGTGTAGAGACATAGCGAGTGTGGAGTTTGCCTGACAAAACTAATTTGTCGAACAAAATGATAATCAATGTCAATGTGTTTAGCTCGTTTGTGAGATATCGGGTTTTGGCTTAAGAAGAGAGCACTCCGATTGTCACATAAAAGTGTAGGGCGACCGACGGGTAAAACATGGAGCTCCCGTAGCAAGTGCGTAATCCAGATAATTTCAGCAGCGGTATTTGCAAGAGCTCGGTACTCCGACTCACAACTCGATCGGGAAACAATAGGTTGTTTCTTTGCACTCCACGAGACAAGATTACCACCAAGAAATATGGAGTAATCGTAGGTTGATCTTCTAGTTTCAATACAACGAGCCCAGTCTGCATTCGAGTAGCCAAGTATCGATGGTGATGTAGCATGAGAAAAAGTAAAACCGTATGATATAGTACCCTTAACATAACGCATGATGCGTTTAACGGCCTGAAAATGATCGTCCATCAGAGCATGAAGAAACTGTCTGACCTGATTTACTGCATATGACAAATCAGGACGAGTTATGGTAAGATATTGTAAGGCTCCAACCAACGATCGATAAAGAGTTGGATCATGAAACGGTGTTCCTTGACTAGTAAAATGAGCCGAAGTAGAGAGAGGCGTTTAGGCAGGTTTGGCATCGAGAAGGTGAGCATGAGCCAAAACGTCATGTGCATACTTCGACAGGCTCAAAAAGAGACCCGAATCATTATAAGTAACCTCTAGTCCAAGGAAATAGTTAAGTTTACCGAGATCTTAATAAGAAACTCTTTATTTAGCCGTGAAATAAAGACTTTAATAAGATTGGCATTGTTACCCGTATGAATGATGTCATCAACATACACCAAAAGGTAAAGAATATCCGTGCCTTTCTTGAAAACAAACAACGATGTGTCCACACGGCTACAAGTGAAACCAATGCCAACGAGAAATGAACTTAAACGTTGGAACCATGCACGGGGAGCTTGTTTAAGCCCATATAACACTTTCTTTAACCGACAAACGTGGTTAGGAAACCGATGGTCCAAAAAACCCGGAGGTTGTTCCATGTAAACAGTGTCAGAGAGGTTTCAAATTAGGAAAGCGTTTTTGACATCAAGTTGATGAAGAGGCCACCGATTAAGAACCGCAAGAGATAAAATAACCCGAACCGTTGATGCCTTAACAACCGAGATAAAAGTAGCATTATAATCAATGCCCGGGACTTGTATAAAACCTTCAGCAACAAGTCGTGCCTTATATGTGTCGATGGAGCCATCAGCAAGAAACTTTGTCCGAAATATCCATTTAGAACCAACAATATTAGATTTAGCCCGGCGAAGAACTAAATCCCAAGTAGAATTGTGTTTGAGCGCCTTCATTTCGTCGCACATTGCAGAGAACCACTTTGGGTCCTTGGCAGCGGATGTAAACCCCTTAGGCTCTTTGGCATCAAATAAAGCATGGTGTAAGGGAGAAGATGCAATGTACAATATATCGGCGATGTGACGAGGTTTGTAGACGACTGCCTTTGAGCGAGTCACCATAAGATAAGTAGATTGAAGGTTCGGTGGCTGCTGAGGTGGTTCGGGATGAGGCTGCTGTGGTGGTTCGGGATTTGGTAGCTGTTGTGGTGGTTCGACATGAGCAGGCTCGGGTGGAGCAGGCTCAGCAGGCTCGGTGACAACTGGTTCGGTGATAACTGGTTCGGGTGTATGCGGAATATCAACACACACATCACAAGTTGAAGTGGCAGTGGTGTTCGATGAGGATGGCTCGGATGGTTCTGATGCTGAAGATACCAAAGGATGTTCATCACAATATGTTGACAAAAAAATTGAAGCCAATGGAGAGCTCTTGGAATCACTTTTAAACGGATTATGCAATTCATCAAATTGAGCATGTCGGGTGGTGTATATACGTTGTGTAGATGGATCTAAACAACGATATCCCTTATAATGAGTGGTGTAACCAATAAAGATGCAAGGTGCACTTCGTGGAGCAAGTTTGTTCGTTGAATATTGTCGTAGATAAGGGTACACACAACATCCAAAAACCCGGAAATTTGCATAATTTGGAGATGACCCGAATAATAGCTCGTATGGTGATTTATTTCCAAGGAGCTCTGTAGGTAAATGATTTATAATATATGCAGCGGAACCATATGCATAAGTCCAAAAAACCGCAGGGGCATGAGCATTGAACATAATCGCTAAACCCATTTCTGTTATGTGTCGATGCTTGCGTTCAGCACGTCCATTTTGTTGAGGGATATAGGGACATGACAACCGGTTATGGGTTCCATTTTTGGTCAATAATGTACCAACTTGAGAATTGGCAAATTCCGTTCCGCCATCCGATTGAAAATCCTTAATCTTGCAAGAAAACTGCATTTGAACTAAGGTAATAAAATTTGTAAAGACTTGAGGAAATTCGGACTTGGTTTTTAGCGGATAAAACCATGTGAACCTGGAAAAATCATCAACAAAATATGGCATAATAACGATAACCGTCACTAGATCTGACGGGGGATGGCCCCCACAAGTCACAATGGATTAGGTCTAATACATGCAAGGAACGTTTTTCATTAGAAACAAAAGGTAAACGTTTGCTTTTGGACAATTGACAAGATGAACAAAGTTGTGGGTTAGGTAAAATAGAATTTATAAATAAACAACCCATTTTATTCAAACTAGAAATAATGTCCTTAGAAACATGACCTAATCTACTATGCCATAATTCAAACGATGCTTTATGACGTTTAGAAGATAAATTTGCCAAAAAGGCATGTTGTCCTTGCTCAAGGACATATAATCCATGTCTACGTCTTCCTTTTGCCAGAGTTGCCTTGGAATGACGGTTCTGAATAAAAAACAAAGGATCAGAAAAAACAACGTCAACTGGATTATCGCTTGTAAGCTTACTAACTGGTAAGAGATTTTTTGTAAGTTTTGGAACAACAAGCATATCAAGTAAATTAATGTTGAAGATAAAACAGTTTTTCCAATATGAGAGATAGGAGCATCGTTACCATTACCGAAAATAATCGATTCATTACCATTATAGTTTGAAACGACATCAAGGTTGGAGGTGGACGAGGTCATGTGTGCCGTAGTCCCCTATATCAACGTACCAATCAGGGGTGGCGGTATTGCAGTGTGCATGGAATGCCTCGGCAAGATTTGCATCATTAGTAGCGGGATTTTTAGCAACAGCATGAAAGTCAGGGCATTGAGTAGCATAATGCCCTTCCTTGGGACACAACTGACAATGCGGTGGCCGCCTATTGTTGCGACCTCGTCCACGATTAGAGGAACCCCGATAGTTTGAGCGTCCACGTCCCCGATGAGAATCAGAGGACCGAGTAGTTTCTGTGTTGAACGACACCGGATTGGTTGTGGAGTCAGAGATAGAGAGCAGAAACATCTCGTGGCTCTTTGCCTGAGACACAATGTCAGGAAACTTCGGGCGCGGTTGGATTAGACGCTGAGTTGTAGAGAACGTCTCAAACGATGAACCAATACCGCACAAAAATCAGTGAAGTTTATCATCATCCGAGAGAGGATGCCCAATTGCTTGAAATTGATCACAAATACTTTTAAACTTGCGAGAAAATTCAGCAACCGAGGTAGATCCCTTCTTCAAGTAACGCAGGGAATCTCGGAGAGTATGGGTTCGCTCTAGGGAGTCATGTTGATAGGACTCGGCTATAGCAGTCCATATAGCGTGAGCTGTGTTGTGACCGATCGTCTCGGCTACGGCTTCTTCCGAGAGAGAAGCCTTAATGAGTATCATCGCACGCTAATTTGCTTTGATCCGGGCAGCGTAAACAGGATTTGGCGATGAAACTTCATCAACAGTAACGAGCGCCGGCGGCTGAGGGATTGTTCCGTTGACATGGTCGGTAAGATGTTGATAATCGAGCAAGGGCAGCATTTGTCTGTGCCATAGCAAGTAGTTTGTGGAAGATAATTTGATGGTAAGCATGTGGAGAACTTGCGAAAGAGAAAGAGGGGCATCGGAAGATGCAGATTCGCCAGCCATCGATGAAGACGATCGGAAAAGGGATCGGAATAAGGGTTGAGGGATGGCGGCCGAATTAGGGTTGAGGGAGACTGAAATTAGGCTGATACTATACTAGGTTTTATAAATCTCAACTTGTTTTGTGAGATGTTCTATTAATCAATATATAGGGTACACTTGTAACAAACTTCTACAATTACAAGATATATACAATTTTTTAACTTTATCTACGATTTATTCAAATCTACGCTATTAAAAAGAAAACTATGTGATTTAAAGTTTTAAACTATAAATTCATATCGACTTAAGGTGATCTGACGATGGATCTTTGTGGGAAAATTAGAAATATGAGTTTTCATGCGTTTAATGTACCTCGATTTATCAAATATAATACAGTATAAACTATTTAAATTAATATTAAGTACATTAATAAACTTTTTAGAATAATAAATTGTGTCCCTTTATAATTTTCGGTCCAGAAAATTTTTTTATTGGAAAATGATAATGACAGCCATAAGGGCTGTCAATAAGACGTCAGGACACAAATAAAAAACTTGTACAATAATCAATAACCCACCCTGCGCCGGTCAAGGGGTGGCCACCGGTCAAGGGCTGGCAGCCGGTCAAGGGCTGGCAGCCGGTCCACTCAAAAAAAAAAAAAAACGAAAGAAGACTTACGAGTAATGGTAGTTCCGATTTTCAAATCGTTGTTTTGGCAAATCTTAACTGGGGGGCACGATGAGGTTAGTAGGGATTACCTATGTATATATAGGTAAATCCCCAAAACCTAAACATGATGATGGGCTTTTATGTTCACGAGCCCATACGTCACAATTGGATCTGCCACTACAACTGTCAAGTTGACAACTTTTGTTACTTGAAGAGTTGTCAACCCTGTCCAAGTTATCAGCGTCTGTCAAGTTATCGGCGCCTGTCAAGTTATCACCTCCTGTCAAGTTATCACCGCCTGTCAGGATTGTCAGCGCCTGTCATTGGAAGCGCCTGTCTTATTGGCTGACGTCCCGTCATAATGGCGCTTCATGATTGCTTTATTGCCGTTATAATAGTAAGGCGTTGCATTAGACGATTGACGATTAAGGTAGCTCAAGCACTCACGATCATCATTAATGGACCAACGTTCCATATACTTGAGACTAGCCATATAAATACATAGCCTAAATCATTGTCGAAGGATCTCAGACAGAGACAGACTAAAAAAGCCTAAAACACAGAGTTCATATACTCTCACTTTCACTTTCATACTCAACCTTGATCACCCTAGGTTCGCCAAGAGCTTGTTGGGTCTGCACTGTGGTTATCACAGGAGATCCAAGGTTGACGTCACCTAGTCTTCGTGTTTGACAATCGTTGCTCGAACATCCGTCAAATCATTTTATGGGTTTGAATTTTTAGTAGGAAGCAATATAATTTTATTATTTATTATTTTTTATTTTACATTTTTTTTTTCTTTTCCTCTCACACATCCACTAATTACAAACTAGGAAATTAGTCGACATATCTAACTCATTGCATTAACAAGTTATTTTAAGGTTTACTAAGTAGATAAGTGGATCAACCCAACTACCCATTTAACTAGATATAAAATAGATATTATAAAATTAACTTGTCGAATTCTTTTATGACCCATCAACCTGGCCCATTAAAACATGTTTACAACCATTTTATCGGCCAAGTGCCAGGTTATCCGACTCTTCTAAATAAAATAAAATAAATTATTCATGTCATGTTCATAGGATGTGACTCCATTACATGGATTCTAGTTCGATCTAGGGCTGTAAAATTTGTATCGAATAAAATTAACTAACATGCTACCAACTATAAAAAGAATAGTTGGTAGCCATTATATTGGTAGCCAACATGTTTGATTGGTAGTACCATACCAATCAGGTAGTCATGGTATGGTAATGGTACAAAAATTCATATACCATTATAGTATCATATCAACCAATAATTTACATATATGTTTACATTATTTAGAAGAATTCGAGATAGGTAAACTACGTATGTATTATTTTCTAGTAAAAGTTATAATATCATAACATGAAAACATTAAAGTTACAACTTCTTATTCTAACCGATCAATATATTACATTTTTGTTATTGTGTTTGCATATAATGTTAATAACTAAGCGTGTGAAGCTGAGGAGAATGCTACAAGCTAGTGTATTATAACAAAAATACTACATAATTAGTACTTTATCGTAGATAGTGTTTATATAATATTTAACGTATACCATTACCAAATATAATAGTATAGAAAAATATATTGATTAATAATAATTCAAAATAAGAGCATCTCCAATGGAAGCTTTTTACAAAGCTTTTTACCCTTAGTGTAGGACATTTGAGGGTTTATGACCTTTTACCAAAAAGATTTTGCTCCAAAAGTTTATTACTCTCTAAGTCATTCACTAGACACAAAAAAAGCTTTATCTAAACTAAATGCATTGGAGAAAAAGCTTTTTTGAAAGTTTATTTATCAAAATTAGGTGGAAAGTTTATGTGACAATTTCAATAAGTCTTTGCAAAGACTTAACCATTGGGGATTGTTAGGACATATTTAGATTATAATGCATAGTCTAGGGGGCAAGATTGCCAACATTGTATAGTTACTTGATTAGTCTTAGGATTAGTCTTAGACTTAATTAGACAATTAGGGACATGGTATATAAACCAAAGTGTAATCCCTAATTGTCAACTTTTGCCATTAATCAACCTTTTCATCCAAGCAAAAGTTCTCTCCTCTCTCTCTTGTTTCTCTCTCTAAAACCCTCATTCTTTCTTATCAAGTTTCACTAAATCTTCATTTTGGATCAAGCAATGGATTAGTAGCTTGTTTTAGGAACATTAGGGATGCTCTAAGTTTGTGATATTGGTATATACCATTACCAATTCGTACCAACCATGATTGTTGGTAGCCAAACAAATTGCTACTAAGTATAGTTGATATGGTACTGGTAGCTAGATTAGTGTACCAAGTATAGTTGATACTGTACACGATATGAAGAAAATATATGTAGTACCGTACAATGTTCACCCCTACTTTGATCATCCATAGAGCATTATGGCTAAAACTAGAAACCATCACCATTTACCAATCACTAATCAAGTAAGTATTTTATTCATCTATCTTAGTTTCATCAAAGTTTTATGAACATATATGTTTTATTAGTAAGAATATTAGAAGAGATAATTATTGGATTACACATTTCATATTATCAAGTGACTTGACATGTACATAAATAGACACAAAGGGTAAAAATCAATATTATTTATAGTGGTTGCAGTGCTTGAGATAACTTCTTGATAGTGAGTCAACGCCAACTTGCATGAATCCATTGACTTTGTGTAATGTAGAAGTGGCCAAGCGGGTGTTGTACGAGTAGCTCAGTACTATTATATACACCTTTAGTTAGCAAAAGATTCATGATTATACTTATTTAGCAAAACTATTTTACTAAGAATAATGTTGTCTTCCTTCCACATACCATCTTGATTATACTTACTTTGGACTTTGCATTGATGTGAGGCTAATTCGGTAAATGTTGGGATATATAAGAGTTGGTACTAATATATAACTTATTACTGATGTTGCAATTAATATTTATGAAGTCTTGGTGTTGCTTCAAGACTTACTACTAATGGTGCCGAATTACAAAGTTACTACTGATCAATGAAGATACTACTGATGTCGATATTTGGAGCTGATCGTGTCTGAGATCTTCGTAGATTTAGTTTAGAATTAATATCTTTTTGTAATTCGATTGTAATCTAGTCCTAGAATAACTAGGGTAAATTGTTAGGCTTCAAGGACTATTATATATAGTTCCTTATTAATTGTAAACATACGTGTGTATTGTTCAAAGTAATCAATATACATTGAAGCTTTTTGTGAAACTGTGTTCTTATTATTTCTCATATAATTACAGTTCATTGTTCTTGATCATCACAATAGTGTTAATCCGCTGTAACTTCTATTTGTGAATGGATCAGTGATTTTAATAACTGGTTGAGTTATTCGATCCTGACAAGTGGTATCAGAACTTTAAGGTTCTAGATCTACGAATCAAGAACATCAAAAAGTTTTTCAATACACTCAAAACTAAAAATGTTAATCATGTCTGATAACAATGAAAGCACACAGGCTAACAAGATCCCAATTCTCACTCTCAACAACTTCGGGATGTGGAAAAACAGAATTAAGCAATACATGCTTATTACTGATTATTCCATGTGGGAAGTTGTTCAAGAAGGCAACAAAACCATTCCGATTCAAATCACTAGCTCATCAACTGAAGTAGATAAACTCAAAAGTGACAAAGAGAAGAAAGCCAGAGGAATTGAACTGAAAGCATTAAGCACTCTTTTGCTCTCAATTCCTAATGTTTGTCAACATCTCTTTGTTGAATATGATGATGCTAAGAAACTATGGCAAGCATTGGAGAAAAGATTTGTTGGCACTAAAAGTACAAAAAGAAAAATGAAGTCTGTTCTGAAACAAGAATTTGAAAACTTCAAGGGACAAAAGAATGAATCTTTGTCACAAGTTTTTGATCGATTCAATAAACTTGTTGGCGAACTCAATCAAGTTGGAGTTCAACCAGACAAAGATGATGTCAACATGAAGTTTCTCAGATCTCTTGGTTAAGAATGGTCTATGTATACTGTGATATATAGACAAGGAGATGCACTGGAAGAGAAGGAGTTTGATGAACTCTTCAATGATCTACGAGTATTTGAATCTGAGGTAAGTCAGAAAACTCATAGTTTACCTTCAAACAATGCTGCTTTTGTATCTAGTGCAGGTACAAATCAAGATGTTACATCTGGAAAACCCAAAGAATCTGAGGATATGGCCAGAGAATCCTTCTTTACTAGTCATGTGCATACTGCACTGATTAGTGAAGATTTGGAACAAATAAATCCCGATGATTTGGAAGAGATGGACATAAAGTGGCAGATGGCTATGCTAAGCTTGAAGACCAAAAGATTTCTTCAAAGAACTGGAAGAAAAGATCTGAACTTCAACAAAGGTGAACGGGCTGGATTTTGACAAAACCAAAGTCAAATGCTATAACTGCAGTAATTTTGGTCACTTTGCTAGAGAATGCCCTAGCAAAGATCAAAGATCAAATTACAACAAAAACAACTCATCAAACTCAACTGCTCTTGTATGTCAAGAAGGACAAGGTTATGATTGGAGCTTTCAAGCAGAAGAACATGCCCAAAATCAAGCACTCATGGCATTCGCTGATCCCAATAGTGAGGTACATTCTAAATCTTGCACTCCTGAATGCATTAAAGCATATAAAGATCTTGGAAAAGTTAATAAAGAAATTTTAGATGTTTAATATTAAACAGAAACAGAAGAATTGAATTTAATGGTTGTATAGCTGATCTAGAAAATCAAATAAAAGTTTACAAAATAACTGATCAAAAATGCAAAGAAGAACTATTACAAGCAACCTATGATAAAGAACATGCTGAATTAAAAGCTACAGAAGCTTTAGCAAAGTTAGAGGAATGTCAATTAAAATTAGAACAAAATAAACTAACAATCAAGAAATTTGAAAGAAGTTGTAAAATAATTGATGAACTAACAAGTAATCAAACTACTGAAAAGGTTGTTCATGAAGTTGGTTACCATGCAGTTCATCCTCCAACGAATTTTATTCCTCCACTTAAATATAGCTCAGAAAGAATATTAGATGAATTAAAACTAGAAAACCAAACTGAAACAAGTGAGGATTCATCTGATGAAGAAAACACCATTAAATGAAATGATACAAGTTTTCATACCACACATAGTCAAGAATCCCCTAAATATAATGCTGAAAATATACCAACTATATTAAGAAGGGAAATCAAAGAAACTTGAATCAATTAAAAGAGCAAAGAAAACCTGAAAGTGCAAAAACAACAAACCTAACATGCTTAATTTGCAACAAAGTTAATCATTTAGCAAAGGATTGTCACTTCAATCCGATCAACTGCAAAAAATTTAAGGAATTTAAAGAAAAAAATAAATTGAAATTAAAAGACCTTAAATTAAAGGAATCAAAATTAAATCAAACTAAAAAAAATCCACATGTTGATGTCCCTAAATTTGGAAGAACTGCTCAAAGATTTGTGCAAAATATCAGACATGGTAACCCAAAAAGGAGTAACTATTTTGAAAATAATCGAAATAAAAACCAATTTTCAAAATTTTCAAACATCGGTAGAA
The DNA here is from genome assembly GCA_963853835.1 of Calendula officinalis. Classification (NCBI taxonomy): domain Eukaryota; kingdom Viridiplantae; phylum Streptophyta; class Magnoliopsida; order Asterales; family Asteraceae; genus Calendula; species Calendula officinalis. The sequence continues at coordinate 49,727,017 of OY970823.1, forward strand.
ACAATCAAAGATTTACTAGTGATCATAAACCAAAGTACAATGCAGTGAGATATAACTACTACAATACTACTGATCATCCCAAAAGGTCTTACAACCCTCATACTACTGGTCCTTCAGTAGTAAAACATTCAAAAGCCAAACCTTGGGTGTATAAACCTAAAGCAGTAGTAACACCAAACAACAGTAACAACCAGAACTCAAAAACCACACATTCATCAAAAGTTCAAATCATTAGAAAATTTTATTCTTCAAAAGATGAACCCAAGACAAAACAAGCGTGGGTTCCCAAAATGAACTAATTATTTTTACATATTTGCAGAGTATCCAGATACATTAAAAAGGAAAAACATGGCATATTGATAGTGGATGCTCTAGGAACATGACTGAAAATCTTCAAATTCTTAGAGATTTCAGGTCTTTTGAAGGAGGATATGTTGCTTTTGGTTAAAATCCAAAGGGTGGTAGGATCACTGGTAAAGGTACAATATCAAATGGTAGGATTACATTTGATGATGTATTTTATGTTGCTGAACTTAAATACAATCTGGTTAGTGTCTCACAAGTATGTGATAAGAAGAACAGGATTCTTTTTACAGATATTGAGTGTATCATTCTTTCTCCTGATTTTATTTTAGATGAAAAATATGTTGTTTTAAGAACATCAAGGAGAAACAACTGTTTTATATTCAAGGTAAACACGAATGAATCAGAACTCTGGCATAGAAGGATGTGTCACACAAATTTTAAAAATATGAACAATTTAGTTAAAAAGAACTTAGTAATCGGTTTACCTCAAAAAGAATTTATCTGTGATCATCATTGTGTTGCATGCCTGAAAGGTAAACAACACAAGACTTCTCATAAAACCAAAGCAATTAATTCTATTTCTAATCCTTTGCAACTCCTACATATGGACTTATTTGGTCCTACAAATGTAATGAGTATTGGAAAGAAACAATACTGTCTAGTTATTACTGATAATTTTTCCAGATTTACTTGGGTATTCTTTCTCAGGACCAAAGATGAAACAAGTGAAATCATCAAGAACCTAATAATCAAACTAGAAAACACAAGAGATCTCAAGGTGAAAGCCATCAGATATGATAATGGCACTGAATTTAAAAATGCTAATCTAATCTCTTTTTGTGATCTTAAAGATATTGACAGGCAGTACAGCTCTCCTAGAACTCCACAAAAAAATGGTGTAGCTGAAAGAAGGATTAGAACAATCATTGAAGCAGCCAGATCCATGCTTGCAGATTCAAAACTTCCAATAACTTTTTGGGCTAAAGCTGTTTATACTGCCTATTATGTGCAAAACAGAGTATTAATAGTTAAGCCACATTTTAAAACACCATATCAACTTTTTAATAAAAGAAAACCTTCAATAAGCTTTCTAAAATCATGTGGTTGTCCTTGTACAATTTTAATTACAAGAGAACAAATTGGTAAGTTTGACTGCAAATCAAATGATGGAATCTTTGTGGGGACTCAACTCAAAGCAAAGCATATAGAGTACTCAACAAAAGGCTGATGATCATTGAAGAAAGTGTAGATGTATTCTTTAATGAAAATTTAATGAATGAACAGGGAAATGGTCCAGATTGGTTATTTAATATTGACTCTCTAACCAAATCTCTTGATTTTAGCTATGATTTCAATGCAGGTGGAACAGACAATCAACCACCACAAGGAGGATCATCATCTTTCAATGGTAATCAAGATCAAATGAAGTATATCCTTGTTAATACTGATCCCACAGTTAATACTGAGGAAAATAGTAACTCAGATAACACAAGCAATCCTGATGCCAGTAATAACTCGAACTCACAAGTTACTACTGACACCAGTAGTAACTCAGAGACTCAAAATGATGATGATGAACCAAACAATACTGATGTCAATACTAACACTGAAACACATGATTTGAATGAAAATCAAGTTAATATTGATGCCAGTATCAATGAAGAAAATCAAGAAGAAAACAGGACTGATGCACAAGTTCCTGAATCCAATGAATCAAATCTTGATAGTCAAATAGTTGTCGATAAAGTTCCCAATTCAAGAGCTCAAAAGAATTATCCCTTAGACCTAGTTTTAAGTGATATTAACTCCAATATGCAGACAAGAAGCAAATTTAATTCAAATATTTGCAATATCAGTTTAATTTCTAATGAATGTTTGTTTGCATGTTTTCTAGTCAATGTAATCAATATACATTGAAGCTTTTTGTGAAATTGTGTTCTTATTATTTCTCATATAATTTACAGTTCATTGTTCTTGATCATCACAATAGTGTTAATCCGCTGTAACTTCTATTCGTGAATAGATCTGTAATTTTAATAAATGTTTGAGTTATTCAATCCTGACAGTAAAATTGAAGTATTTGCTCACGATTGAGAGCGATCCAACAATATCTTTTTAAAACCATTATTTGTCAGTTTAATTTTATTGATATTAATTTTAAGCCGAAACATGAAACACTTTATCAGCCGAACATGTACATATTATTAAAAACCTAACATGTGTGCTTTTCCTAACATTGAAAATATTATTAAACCTAACATGTCTCACGTTAATTTGTGTGTCGAACCTGTGTCCACGAAAATATTAAGCTATGTATTGTAATTGTCCCACTCACCATGTGACATTCATTTGCCCACTAAAACACTTGCATATTTTCATAAAGCAATTTTAACAATATTTTACGACAATAGTACGTACGTGTGAATTTCAAAATTTCAAACTCTTTTTATAAAGAGAGAAGATATTTACATTACAAAAACTTATTTACACACCAAAACTTATATTTAGATATACTTATACAATCCGATTTAATACTTGTACAATGTGTCGAGGAAATTAGTTTTTGTAGTGTACACCTCCATTTTATAAACACGTAATGCGTTTGGTTTGCCGTAATGCTAAGGAATTGAATTGAATTCTGATTGAATTGAATTATGCAGTAATTATATATATATTTTAGTTTTCTTAAAATTTGTAATTTTTTTAATTCTTAATGTTTATTAATTCTTTTAGTTTTTTATTTTTTATATTTTTGTAATTTTTTGTAATTTGGTTTTAATTTTTTAATTTGATTGTTTGTTTTTAACCACCTGGCAATATAAAAGCAAGAACTCCTTAGGGGAACTCGCTTCTTCTTGTTGTTTACTTCTGCAGGTTAGACATTTTCTTTGTGTGTCACTTTCTTGTTCAAATGCTCTGATTTTTAATTTGAACGGTTTTAAAGTCTGAAACATACATAATATTCAAGTTTGTTAGTTAATAAAATGAACGTAATTGATTTCAAACGCATTTGTTAAGTATTTCAGTTACAATGAATGTTGTAATTTTAGAATCACGTAGGAAATTGAATTATGAAGAAAAAGTCATCTAAAAATTCATTGTAGTGGAGTTGAATTCAAATTATGAAGGGTTACAACAATCCAAATGGATCTGAGGTTGCACGGTATGGGCCTGTGTGGCGCGGGGGGGGGGGGGGGGGAGCTGAGGTGGAGGTAGGCCAACGGCGTGGAGGGGAGGGGCACACCGCCCCCTACACGGCGTGGGGGTGTGTGGTGCTCGGTGCTGGTTACGGACACGGCTTGTAACGGGAGGGGAGGAGCGTTTTTTTACTGTTGAACGGTCTTATGACCGTTAAATATATAGTGATGGATTCCATACAGAACCCATATTATTTACAGAACCTACATAACACAATCTTACACCATTGAATTTTGAATTAACGGTCAAGATTAAATGTGTAATTTTCATAAATAAACCATATACATTTATAATAAAAAATTAAATGAAAAGGATATAATAGGAATTTTGTCAAACATTTCAAATTAAAACCCTAATTAACTACCCCATCATCTGTGTTTTTTTAAAACCACTCATCCCCCAATTTCTCTTTCTCTCTCTCAAAAAATGAAAACTCTTCTCCGACCTTTCTCCTCCATTCCGGCCACATTTTTCGGCCAAATTAGAGTGCTCTCATACCACCATTGAAACCATCTCGTTTTTTCGATTGCGGGAGTACTCTATTCTACCGGAAGTGATGCCGACAAGTGCTGTCGGTTTCCTACCGGAGCTCTACTTTTTGGCCGGAATCCATGTTTTCCAGCCGTCATCTTGGCTCACAACATTAATACAGTTGATAATTTTGATCCAAAGCTGCACCATCATCAACAATACCAGCAACATCAGAAACAACTTCAGGGAAAGCAACAACCTTTTAGCATATCTAGATGTACACCTTCTAATGCACAAAATACGAAGTCTAAAAAAAGGTATATGAAACATTATTTTACATCTCTATCTTGCTTGATTTCTGGCTTTTTTTTTTTTTGAAAAATTGTATTTATTTACTAGTTTTGAAAATAATTAATTTTTCACATTTTGTTTATCTTATGATATATTGTTAATTTTTTGGATTCATTTTGTAATGGTATAGCCTTTTTATTTATGTGTGGCAGCATGTTAGTGGTGTTATTATACCAGAGAAACCATGGACCCTTAAATTTTGTTTTGAACTTTGTAGACTTGCTCATGCATATCCGTAAGTATTATATTTGTGTATTTATTTTATTTATTTTGTGGAAATTTTGATATACAGTTTAACATTTAGGGTTTAGGTTACAGCGGCACGTTGCTTACCTCCTGTGAAGTCGATTAGGGTTTAGGGTTAAGCTTATATTTCATAATTCAGGAGGTTTTTATAATTTAGTTTATATATTTTGAAGCTTTATTTTTTTATTAATTGTATAGTTTGATAGACTCATACTGAACAAATCAGTAATTGATTTTTTTCTACTTAATTGCAGGTTATTGTTGGTACATTTGTAATGATACATCTATGTCGTAAAGTAATGATACATCTATGTTATTTGATACATATATGTTCTCGGTAAATTAATTTCGCCCGTAGGGGCTGATACATTCATGATCTCTCAACGACCTATTCTCAAATGGTTCATAGCACCGAGTACTAGTGGAATCCTCAACATGTTCTCTCAAACAAGTATTCAATGTTAATGATTGTGAGCTTCAATATGGATTTCAAAATAGAGAAAAAGTACACTTTGAAGATCAACACATATATGTCGTATTTTTAACATACATGTATTGATACTACATATACGTTGTATTTTGCACATAGGTGTTATTTTTGTATACATGTATGTATTTGCATTCAATTCTTGTTTTTTATATATACTTTGGAAGCAGTTATTGTAACATACATACATGTATGTATTTGTATTATTATGAATATTTTTTATGAGGCGTATATATTACATTTATGTTCTAATGACATTCATGTATAAAAACATCTCACAATCACGTTTGAACATTAATGTATTAAAACGGATTACATGTATGCACATCAGTAAATATAACAAATGTGTATCATCAAAATTCCGAATTTAGTTCCTAAATTTTAGGAAATTTACAAAAAAATAAAAAAAAAATAAAAATGTAAAATGTCGTAAATACCCTTGAGCCATTAAATTAATTAAATAATCTTAAATTAATTTACTAAATTCTAATTGGTTGAAAATAGTTCTACCGGTTCTGTAAATAACTAGCAGGGTACCCGCTCAATGCGGCGGCGGGTACCCAGAAACCATATTTCATGGCGAGCAAGTGTTGTTCGTTTACAAGGTAATAATTGTTGCTAGAAATAAATAATTAAACGAAAATGTGGATTTTGGTAAGAGTTGATGATTTAAAGCGTCGTATATTTAATGTTATTGGGTAAAATGATTTTCGAGTAACAGACTTTTGTTATTAAGTGTGGGTGGTGTTACCAAAGTGTAATGTATAACAAGTGGTTAACACATAGTGATAAGTTAGGAGAGGTCTTGGGTTCGAATCTTATTAGCCACGATTTTTTTTTAAGGTAGAGAACTAACTAAGAAAAGTGGAAAGATCCTTAAAATCAAGTTTAAGGAGCTCCTTAAACTTGCCTAATGGGGTAGGCCTAAATGCTTTATATAGTAGTAAGATATGGGTTCTGTATATATATATATATATATATATATATATATATATATATATATATATATATATATATATATATATATATATATATATATATATATATATGGGCGAACTATTTACAGAACCCATTTTTCGCGTACAACCAAGTAGAACTCATTTAAGAATATTAGAATTTAGTAAAAAAATATGCAAAACAATAACATTTAACCCAAGTCAAACATATACTTTAAGAAAAACATCAAATATACTGAAAAACATATATGTTCAAATAATGCAAAAATAACACTTATGTATATATACATGAAAACATACATGCACAAAAACATATATGTTTTCGTGCATGAATAACATACATGCATGTGACTCCCTCGTTAAATCACTTCATGTATCTTCCATGATCATTTCATTTTGAAATTCAATGGTTTAGATTGAGTTCTGCGGGTTCTGTAGCCTAAAATGGGTTCTGTAACTAGCCCTTCACTATATATATATATATATAGGGTCCGGATCCGGTGAGGACTGCGAGGACTCCAAAAAAAACTCTAAAAATGATCCAAAACAAACGTTTTTCAAAAAAAATCTTTTTTAAACATTAAAATCGCAGCATATAAGATCCAAAAAAATTAAAAAAAATTAAAAAATGATCCAAAAAAAAATATGGATCATAATAATGATCCACAAAAAAAATATGGAATTTTTTGGAATGTTTTTGAGGTGTCATCGCGAGTTCTCACCGTTTTTTGAGTCCTCACAGGATCCTACTTCTATATTATTTTGCATAGGAGCAATACACTGGGTTAAATGTTATTATTTTGCATATTTTTTTACTAGATTCTAATATTCTTAGATGAGTTCTGCTTAGTTCTACGCAAAAAATGGGTTCTGTAAATTGCTCGCCCCTATATATATATATATATATATATATATATATATATATATATATATATATATATATATATATATATATATATATATATATATATATATATATATATATATATATATATATATATATATATATATATATATATATATATATATATATATATATATATATATATATATATATATATATATATATATATATATATATATATATAAGTGGGATCCTGTGAGGACTCGCGAGAACACCTTAAAAACATTCCACAAAATTCCAAAAAAATATATATATAACTCCCCATTATTATTACTACATTTGACCTAAAAAAAATTTTGAAAAAAAAATTTTGAAAAAAATATTATGATCCACTTTTTTTTGCGGATGATAACAATGATCCATATTTTTTTGTGGATCATTATTATGATCCATATTTTTTTGGATCATTTTTAAATTATTTTTTTTGGATATTATATGCTGCGATTTTAATGTTTAAATTTTGTTTTTGAGAAAGGTGTGTTTTGGATCATTTTTAGAGTTTTTTTTGGAGTCCAATTCAGCGCAGAACCCATTTAAGCTACAAAATCGCAGAACCTAATCTTGCACCTTTAAATTTAACGGTCAAGATCAATTGTGCCTTTTTTTAAATTAAACCCTTTATATTTTTAGTAAACAAATAAATAAAAGGGTAAAATTGGCATTTTACAAAATAAAATTCCTTTAGAAACCGTCCCACCTCCCCACTTTTTAATTTCCTATTCTCTTTCCATTAACCCTAGCCCCACTTCCCCTGCCTCCTTCTCTCTTCGTGAATCGTTCGATCCCTCTTCAAAATCGGAGGTTTCAGTCTACTTTGATCGAAAGGTTTCAGTGAAATCGTCAATCTCTCACTGATAATCGATACTACATTTGTAAGTACTTCATCTGATTGTTTGCAAATCCTTTTATTTTTTACTTTTTGATGCAATTGTTAAAAAAGATCTTCAATTTTGTGGATCACGAATTCAATCCATTTTACACTTTCTGAATCAATCGGTTGTGTTTGATGATCTACATTCTTTGAATTTTAAATACATTTAATTATATTTAGAATTTTCAAAAACCTTGTCGAGATTCCACCATGCGGTTAACCTTTTCTGGTTGTTTTTCATCTCAGTTTTTGGTGATAGCAATTACTTTTGATTTGTGTTTATTGATTTTGCAAATGATTGATTTTGCAGATGAGGATATGTCAAACATACGATGCTATTTTGGTGCCTCTGCTACCCTGCTTACATATACTGTTAAAATTGGAGTGAAGATTGAAAGTAATTCATCATCCATATGATGCTATTTTCAGATTAAAAAGTAAGTCTACTAATCATAATTAACCATAAAAAAGAATTTGATTTCTGACCAAACTAGAATAAACTTAATTTCTAACTAAATCTAAAAAAAAGCTTTTAATTTCAAGACAAATCTATACTACTTTAAAATGCAAATTAGACATTTCTAAAAAAGGAAGGTCTGAATTCAACCCTGCCAAATTTAGCAATGTCCACTTTGTCTGAAAATTAAATAAAAAACAACTTTGGCGAGGCTCGAACCTGGGTTCTGTTGGTCCATAGACAAACCTCTTACCACGACACCACATCAAATACTTGGTAGCCAAACAAACACTTTCACACTATGCTTTCATTCCTCTTTCGGTACATTTGCAGACGATTTCGTTCTAATGAAGGGCTCACAACTAACGGACAGCGAAAGCATTAAATTCCTTAAACGTTACTTAAGAATCTTCAAGCCATACATAGACCAAACTTTAATTCCATTCAATTCGTAAGTTACCAACAGTTCTTAAACACGTTATTTGTCTTCAAAGATACCTCATTTTCCTATAAATCGGAAGCTAAACTTTACACACATACATATTGGATAGACCTCAAACATCTTCTCCCTATGCACTTTAATCTCTCGTAGTTCTGGTATGTGTCCAGTATCGCAATCGTCTCTTATTTATCATCTCAAATCAGTTACTAGGTCTATTAATCCAATTAATTTTGGTCAATAATCTGTCGATTAATTTGCAGGATTCATTGATTGAAGCTTGGGGTTCTAGGGTTTCAAAATGTAGGCTTTGTGTTCATCATTTAAATTATAGGTAATATCATCTCATTAACGGGGGATCTCAATCTTTAAGTTATATCACATGGTAATGTTTGTTTGGAAAGTGTGGTGGTTACTCCAACAGGGCCAATGTTGGTCAAATGCTTGTTATGTATCAGTCAACCATGAGGCTGCATCAGTCAACCAAGGCTTAGGGGTAAAATTGAATATAATGCAACAATTAAATTTCATGCGTTTGGATAATTGAATTGATGCAAAATTTAATCATTTAATTCAACATATGTAGCCTATAATGTCAATTAGGAATAATAGGTTAACAGTTTTCGGGGCTCACTTTGCGGGTCAGATGAAAAATGTCAATAAGGAAGAAGTGTTTAGTAATAACTGTTTAACAGCTGCAGCCTATAGTTTTTTTTAAACGTAATCATTTAGTTAAACAGATGTCTCCTAGACAAATAATTTAAATTATATTTTTAGTTGTGAAAGTTCAACAATCGAAATATTAAGGATTAAAATAACATTCTTTTTATTGTTATTTAATCATTTAATTTCTTTTTTCTTTGTCTGAATACTAAACATGCAGAAAATCGATGAGCCTTTTGATGTATTTAAGGTAAGTCCTCAGAACAGGCGGGCCTCACCTTTGGTTACGGCTGAGAAAATGTTTGACTTTATCTGGTCAACGCTATTTCTTGCAGACTTTGGAATTGTCACTCAGTGTATTGCTCCTATGCGAGTCAGCTATTAATGAATGTTCTTCTTAAGATTAATTCAAAGGTGAGACTTTTATATAAAATAAAATTAAAAGGTAAGACTTTGACTAATGTTGACTAATGATGGGCAGCTTGGTGGGTTGACTTATATAATGGCATGAGACTTATATGCAGAAAGTTTGAGCCAAACCTAATTGATGCGGAAATAGTCGTTGACCAACATGCTGGAATAAGGGTTTTCTTGTCAAGAATACATTTATCTCCCTCTGAAGCCTACATGTTTCCTTTCAAGTTGAAAAGAAAACAGTTTCCGGTTAGGCTAAGCTTTGCGATGACAATCAACAAAGCCCAAGGACAGACAATCCAAACGTGGGCGTTTATCTGTCGGAATCGGTGTTCTCGCATGGGCAACTTTACGTTGCCCTGTCAAGAGAAATTTCACGTGACACGACAAAAGTATTGATAACTCCAGCAAAAAAAAAAAGACATTTCCACCAAACGTCGTGTATCAAGAGGTTTTACATGATGAGTAAGACGCATAAACAGAGCTTTCTTCCCTCTATTTTATATTTAATTAGGTTTATTGTTTTATAACAAGAAACTTTGGAGATGGATCATTTGTGTTATTATACTTCAAAACATGTAATCGAACAACATTTCAACGCCAATGTTAATTCTTGTTTTTTACCTCTATTTTATACACAGTTTTCATGCTTATGTACTGTATTCGTTATAAAAATATGTAACCAATGGACTTTTAATCTCTAGAAATATGTAGTTCGGATGCAGCGGGTTTTAACCTAGTAAATATAAAAAAGCTTTTAATTTCAAACGAGCACATAGGGTAGGAAAAAACATATACTCTATATAGCTCAAAAACACAGCAGGTGACATTTTAATACTACAAATCATATGTCTTATATGCTTAAAAGTCAAAGTCACTTTATCCTTATCATATGGAGATTATAGCGAAAGTCAAATATTGATGAATTCTAAAATGTCAAACATGATGATAACTATTATGGCTTTAACAGAATGTGAAGGGTGTTTGTGATGCAACAATTAAAGTGGTTATGCGGCCACCTAAACAAAGGAAGAAAAAGAGAAAAGGTTCAAAGGGCATGTTCAATATTGTTAAACGGATCTTAAAAGATGACATTACAAGACGACAATATGATTATGTAATTGAGCATCAGAAGAGGTATCTCATAAACATTGGGCGGAATATTAGTGATTTGGTTGTTCAGGAGGATGAGCGTATGATGGAAGAATGGTTATCTCATAAACATAAAATGTTTTACATATACATCACCTGTACATTTCCATCCATGTTGTAACACATTTACACATCCAATGTTTTTACATCAAATGTTTTTTTTATATCCAATGTTTTATTGTTTTTACATCTGATGTTTTAATTTGTCGCATGTTTATAGAAACGTTATAAACATATCCTATTTTTTATATTATGATATACGTATATCCATGTCGTGCGACACTTAATGTCAGAAACATGCAATGTTTAGCCAACTCCAAATATCTATTAAAAAAAATACATGTTCAAAACATCTATTGTTCAAATATTTAAAAAAACGGACTTGCCATATATATATATATATATATATATATATATATATATATATATATATATATATATATATATATATATATATATAGAGGGTTGAATTAGAATCATAACCAATTAAGGCTACAAATCCAACAGAACTCAATCTAAACCATTGATTTTTGAAATGAAATGATCATGGAAGACACATTGATGTATTTGATGAGGGACCCCCACACATACGCACGCATGTGCATGTGTGCGTATGTAGTTATTTGTATTGTGTAAGTGTTCTAATATCGTGGGAATGTGACAAGAATTTCGTAAAAAATAACTCTCTTGAGTTTTTTTTTTTTTTTTACCAAAATTATGTAATTATAGGTAGTTCCACACCTAAGCTTAGGTACGTGACAGCCACACACTCACAATACCCTATATATATACACAATCACAACACGATATAAATACCCATCTTACAACACAATCTATATATCATTTTCTTACCATCTTTTTAACCTATAATCACTACATTTAATCATGGCTACACCACCACCACCACCATCATCATCATCATCATCATCATCGTCATCATCATCCGACACATACGATACGGCTCTGATGGTGTATTGCGCGTTTGAATGCACTGGCGGAAAGTAGCACCGCCCGCTTCGACAGTAAGATGGCGAAGCTCAACCATAATCGTACCGCTGGACACCGACGGCTTTATCGAGATTATTTTGTGGATGATAGCGTTTATAACGACAGAGAATTCGAATGACGGTTTCGTTTGAGCAAAAGTTTGTTCATGCGCATATGTAGTGCATTAGAAAATAGGTATCATTTCTTTCAACTTAAATATGATGCTAGAGGTAGGCGGGGATTTTCTCCATTGCAGAAATGTACTGCAACAATCCGATCCATGGCTTACGGGTCGTTCTCTGATTCTCTTGGCGAGTACCTACGTATGTCTGAAATAACCGCTAGGGAAAGTATGTATAACTTTGTGCAAGGGGTTGTAGAAATGTTCGGCCGTATTTATTTAAGGAAACCAATGGTCACTGACATTCAGAATTTATATGCGCATCATGAAGAGAAACATGGTTTTCCTGGAATGCTTGGTAGCATTGATTGTACCCAGTGGGACTGGAGGAATTGCCGTCAAGAGTGGAGAGGAGAGTACACTGAAGGTCATCATGGAAGGCCATCGTTGGCACTAGAAGCAGTTGCTTCGCAAGATCTATGGTTTTGGCATGCCTTTTTTGGGGTTGCAGGTTCGAATAATGATGTCAACGTGCTTGATCAGTCACCAATATATAACGAGATCTTATCAGGACGGGCACCAGATACTCCATTCGTTGTGAATGACCATCACTATAGATTCCGTTATAACCTTACCGATGGAATATATCCTCGTCATGCTACATTTGTGAAGGCTTACCGGCATCCATCAAACCCAAAAGTGTAACACCGCAAAATTTAGAAAACGTTTTTTTTTTTTTTTTTTAAAGTGTGCGGAAGCATAAAGATAATAAATAGTTTAGGTTTAGGTTTACAAACCAAACGTCCCAAAATAAAGTCCAAAACATTAATATTTAAACGGCGTCACTTAACGACATGGCTCATTTTACAAAACATATCCATTTGAGCTTGATCACCCATTCCGTCCAAAGCACCGATCAACCTGAAAAGAGTCAACGAATGAGGGATTAGCACAAAGCTAAGTGAATGAACATAATCTACAAATTATATAAAGCTCAACAAGCAAGCACCAACATCTTCACGATCATTACTCCTCGTAACCACTTAACCACTGCTCCCCTGAACCACTGTTCCACCAAACCAGTAACCGCTAACTGTCTAATCACTAAGCACGGAAGTAACTCTACATCTCCTCCTACTAACCTCGGAAGTAATTATACATCTCCGATTGCTAAACACGGAAGTATTACTACATCTTCGCGTTGGGTAACCACTAAGAGAGAGGATCGGTGGCTTTGTGGGCCTTAAACCATGGTCGGCCAAAACCACGGTAACCGATAGCCTGTATCCAACACCCCGGGTAAGTCCCTCCCCTTAACCATGCAACGTATACAGGTAAGGTCGGATACCCTATTAGTCGATACACTATGCCCAGCCGTTATCCATCCGACACTGACCTCATCCCTATCCTCGATTGCCACTAACCGAGTCGTTGCTACCAATCAAGCAAAACCTTTCCATCTATGTGCACATATCATATTTCGTCTAACCCGATCGAACAGGTACCAGACAAGCAAATTGTCAAAGATTCGCGCCCGAAAAACGACTCGAAAACCTGAAATCAGAAGTTCACGATCGTGAACAATAGTTCACGAACGTGAACTATAGTTCACGACGTGAACTAGAGTTCATGATCGTGAACTCACTACAGGGAATGTTTCCTGCATTTTTCCTGTATTTTCCTGCATGTTTCCTGTATTTTCCTGCACCTTTCCCCAAACAGGCAATACCAAACCGCTTGTAACCGAACACAAGTTTGAGGTTAAGTCCACTCACCGTAACCTTCAATTCTCGGAACTCAGTGAGCTAATATCACTGAGTTTCCTCCTCGAATCATGTACACTAAGGAACACCGAGTTAATAACCGGTACTTATCAATAGTCACCAATATTGACAATAATAGACATTAATTTTCAACCAAGTGTTATAAATACCATTTCTAACACATAAGCATATTAAAACCACTTATACATACGCAATTCAACAATTGAGTCATTCCACCACTTAATCACCCGAACGGGTCGAAACCGGATTATTAAACAATAATGCTTTTTATAACTACAATCATATCATCAACTTACAATTCACCTATTGTTATCAATAACATTTATAACACATAAACCTAACAAAATACTTATACTTTCACAATCCAGGTTTCTTAAGTCACTATACTACCAAATGGCCCAAAACGGGTCAAAAACCCGAACATGACTATAACATAAGCAATTTCACAACTAAGGTCCATGACTACTACATCTAGCAAGTCATAATCTTGTAACAATTGATCAAGTTCATAAATACTAACAATCCATGTATTTTACTTCCAAATTACTAGTTCATCATTTTAACCAAAAACATCCAAACTTAACATAACCCATAACTAACATATCCAACCTATCATGTTAACATATCCAAGCAACAAAACCCGCAAAAACACACCAATGACATATTTCCACCAACTAGTCATTTAACACAATAAATAGTTCATAATGTCTATATAAACTTAAACAATTGTTTTAACTAACAATTTCACCCAAATCAAGTCATAATTCACCAAAACATACAATACTTGATTTCTCAACATCCATAACTTACTAACCATGTTTTCTCAACCCAATGAACAATTCCAAGCATTTAAACAACAAGAATCCAAGGTTTGTCAAAACCCACCTTCAACATCCACCATTAATGGAGGTTGAAGGTGATTTTCACCAAACCTTGTCTCCTTTCATCAATCAACCACACATTATATGTCAAACCTTGTATAAACACTTAATACAACATCTAACACAATATTCACCAACAAAGCTTCAAGAATCATAAATCCTGATTTCACTAACTTGCAAGAACTCAAAACAAATACATATAGGTTGAAGCTTACCTCAAAGGCTATTCGAAAACGAGGTTGGATTTAAGGTCAAGCAACAAACAAGCTAGAAATCTTCATAAAACCTCAAGAACACCCATGAGTTTTGAGAGAGATTGAATTATAAAAAGATAAAAGAAAAGAAAGGGAAGAAGTGACAAAAAGGAGGGTGTGGTGTCCCCTCCAAACTCCCAAACCGTCCACCATGGGGAGGTGGGGCCCACTTGGTGATTTTTTTTATCTTTTTAAGCAATACAATATAAAAAGTCCCTTTCGTAGATAATTTATTTAAAATACCAAACGAACTCTATTTTTAGCCACGAAAATATATTCGGAAATGATATTAAAAGGAGAATCCAAAAATATAAAAATCATACAATCCTTCAAACATTTCAGTAATTGGATATTTTAATCCCTTGATTAAAATATCACAAAAAGACAAATGGTCAAACAATTTATTTAATATTTAGTCACTTTATTCCACATATGGTCAAATAGATATTTATCAAATATCCTTATGTACCCAAAACTACTAGGCCGGTTTTAGGATGTTACAAAAAGAAACCTTGTTTACCTAAAACAAGAATCGGCACGTAAGGACGTAGAACGTGCTTTTGTGGTTTTAAAGGCAAAGTGGCACATTGTTTAATAAGCGGCGCGTACCTATCAACTTCATAATTTAAGATCCATTATGTATGCATGTGTCATAATGCATAAGATGGTTGTCGAAGACAAAGGTCGCAATATTTCACATTACGTGTCGGACGGTCCCCGACATACGTTGTATGTACCGGAAACTGCTGAATATTTGCATAGGGTTGTTGACCTTCGAGACAATGCAATACACGATAGACTTCAAGAAGACTTGGCGGAACATTTCTACAATAACCGAAATCAAAACCCAAATGAAGACAATAATCAAGCCGAAGATTAAAATAAATGTTATTTGTATTTTTAATAAATTGTTTTTTGTATTTTTTATTAAAATGTAATTTGTGTTTTTATTAAAATAAAGGGAAAAGAAATGATGAGTTGGAAAAAAATGGTGTGGGGTGAGGTGGTGGGTATTTTCTGGATAAAGTGGAGTGGTGTGGTGTGGTTGCTGAGGTGGCAGATGATGTGACAGAAAATTTCAAATGATGGTGATGCTCATACCCCATAGTCTAAATGAATCTTTGCAATGTAATCAAATGTGGTGACATAATGGTCATCTTGATTAGCCATTTTAATTCACCTTATTCGTCAACTCAAATTACCGTTGATTAACCTGTGAACACACGTAACCAGTGGCGCATGCATGTAAAAAGAAGGGGAAGAGAAAGGGAGCCATCGCCGTTTCCTTTATTATTTTTTATTGAAGAAGATCATATGTGTACCATGTTTTATGCTTACCATATAGAATGGATCCTTATGTTTTCCCCCCTATTTGATGAGTTTTCACCTCCACTAGACATCACATCTTACCAAAACCCCCCAATCTTGCAAGTTACAAAAAGGTACAATGCATACAATTTTGTATTTTAATGTTCTATATGTTGTATTACTAGTTACTAATGTGTGTACCATTTTCCGAAATCTAATTCATATTTTATATGATTACTAATTGTTAAACAAACGAGTAGTTTTAACCCGCACGATGTTGCAGGGATTTTCATATAATATTCAAAAGACTGTTTATTAATGTTCATATAACATTCAAAAGATCATTTTATATTAAAAAAACAAAATATAGGTTCCAACATATTTCCGATGAGCAATAAAGAACACCTAAGGCCACGAAGGTTCATATGCGCCTACTCCACACTACTTGCAAAGCGGGTGATCAGCCTGAGATTAGTCGGCTCGTAAAGAGAATTAAAACTCAGGTTAAGAGGGGGGGGGGTAATTTTTTGTTTTGTCTTATAAAATGAATGAAAAACGGTTTTTATGTTTAAAAACAAAACATAGGTTGCAATATACTCCGTATATTTTATGTTTAAAAAAGAATTCTTTAGGTCACAAAAGTTCATCTGTGCCTACTACATGCTACCTCCAAATCTCAGGTTGTTAGCTTTCGATTAATCGGTTTGTAAATTGAATCATAACTTATGTTAAAAATACAGTAATAGTTATTGATTTTGTTTTACAAATGAGTCAGAAAATGAGTTTAACTATTTTTCGAATCAAGTTCTAAAGACTTGAAATATTATGATTTTTATGATTCATGGTGATTAAAATATCGATATAATTTGGGTTTTAAAAAGTTAGAAAATGATAGGAAAATATGTTTGCAATTGCACATGCTCGTGAACAAAGAAATTAAATAAAGTCAACTTTGGCAACTAAAATAAAAAAATAAAAAAGATTCTGCAGCATGCCACTATTCATCTATAGGGCCATAATGTAGTTATTAATGATTTTAGAGGGCTGTTATGAAACTTCCTTGTGAACAGTATCCTTTGAACGGTAATTGTATTACTAGCAGGGTACCCGCGCAATGCAGCGGCGGGGTACCCAATAACTACACTTTTGCGGTGAGCAGATGTGTTCGGTTACCTATTTTATAACAATAGTATGGTACCGCCCAATGTGGATGTACATATAGTCTTATGTAGCGGCATTATACATCTTCAGCATCATTAAGACAAGGATCTTTAACTAATTTTCTAAATCCAAGGGTCATAAACATTATCATAATATTATCTAAAATTGCAAAGCACAAGAGATTTAAGAAAATGTTGCGTTTTACATAAAAATGAAAACATATTGAATCCAGTATAGTATTGGTTGAAGTTTATGACTGTTTTGCCAAAGCGTCAAGTTCCCATTTCGTATGTATGAAGCTTGAACTAATCTGCACCAAATGAGATACAATAAAAAAATTGGCATAACACCTAAAAAATTTCAAACATTTTTTAAGGGAACATCTCAAAAGAAAAGCTATTCTTTTATGTAAAAACATTAAAATCTCTACTTATAACACAGTTGCATAATTTAAACAGAAATTTTCTATATATTACCTCCATTTACATTCTCATTTTTTCTAGCAAACCGGTCAAACAAATTCACTGTTGGGACTGGTTTGTAACATGTTCGCTTTTACTCCTTCCAAGTTTCTTCAAAAGTCTGGTCAGTTGACAAGTAATCTCGTAAAAAAGAGTCAGCTAATTTAAAGATGGTGTTTTGAACAAATTGGTTAACATGGTTTTAAATTAATGATTATCTGAATCAAACAAGCTTTGTAGGTTTGACTTGGTCCATCTGCGGTGCATTCCTAACAACTCATTGTTGTAGGTTTGACCTGGAGCCCATTCCATGTAATCGACTCGACGTTGCACGTTGCGGTGCATTCCTAACAACTTATATATGATATTAAGAATATACAAGAAATAATCAACAAAAAACTGAAGAATTCTCATTTAAGTGACCGACTACTTAAATTGGTGATTTAAGGTTTATTATTGTGAATTGAACAGTGAGAATCAAATAATCATCTGATTAAAGATGGGGACAGATAATATTCATCCAATCATAAAATTCAAATCAACATTTTCTCTCTTTCTTCTCCAAGAGGGTATTTTGATACGCACTTTGAAATAACTACGCGATACTCATCAATCGGACTATATAATTACTTTTGTATTTTGATCATTAGTTTTGTTGCAGCTATTATCATCCTGATCTTTCAAAAACACATTAGTTGACTATATATAATATAATTAGATAATCATAATCATATTCAAACAACACATATCAAAATACAGAACAAATATCTAAGAATGCATTATAAAACTAACCCTGAAGCCATGTCTCTGAAATCAATATGGTGCTTCAAAATCTCATCTTTTAGGTCTTTAAAAGACTTATATCTGCCATTAATAACAAATATACAAAAATATTAATCACAATTAAAAACACACAGACACACCAAAAGCTGTACAAAATTTGGGAAAACCCAAATTCTATTATAAGAAAGGTTATATGATCAACAATAAAAATGAAATCTTTTTAAACCAATTAACAAAAACCGAGGAGAAATTAACAATGAAGAAAACTTCAAAGTTGCAATTTTTTATTTAAATAAATACCTTTCATGAAGGTAAAGGGCGAACCTTTTCTGTGAAATTCCGGATTTGATAGAAACCCAACTGGGGCGATTCCTTTTTCATTGGATTCTGAGTTATTCGATTGACGCTGCGGTTAATTCCGCGGAGGCGGCTGACCAAAAGAAACTGAACACCTCCAACTTTGTAGGGAAAACCCTAAATCCGAATCCAACATGGTTAGCATTGTTGAAACGCTCGATGTGAATTTATTTGGTTCAACCGCGTCAATTCCGCCATCGGTTTTACCTTAGGAAAAGCAATCCCATCCCATAACCTGCGATTGAGGAAGAAAGTCGACAATTCCGCCATCGTCAATGTTTCGAAACGGCCCTCTAACTCACATCCTTTAGTAGAAACGGCCGGTGACAGAAGATATCTATTATTACTCTTAATAAGGGAGATGAGGAAATTGTTTTGAAACGGTGTAACTTTATGCCTTACGCGTTAATTATGGCCTTCAAAATTCTAATACGAAGTAGTAAAACTGACATAGTAAAGATAATAGATTAGTAACGGTATCGATCGGCTAAATTGGGGCAAACCCCAGAGTAAGAGGTAAACTTGGGCTGGATTTAAGTATATCAAAGGATAAGGGAAATAATGTATTAATAAAAGAAGTTTCAAAATAAGACAAACACAAAGAAGCAGGTCACTTGGTAAGGTGTTCACTTCTTACTCCATCTGTCTCGAGTTCGAATCTGTGTGGATGCTATATTTTTGACATGGGAAAATGAAATCAGACTTTCCCAAAGTAGCAAGTTGAAAAGTTGAAATTTAAAACCTGCCAAATTAGGAAGTCCTAAATGCATTATATATTAGTAAGATATATATATTTGTTATGAACCGGACACTAAACATTAACGTGGAGCATATAGTGTGGCCTGAATTGTAGCTGCTTGTTTATGTATGGTCAAAAGTTGATTTCGGTTATAAATGGTTTTGGTATGGTCAAAATTTGATTTTTGGTTATAAATTAAACGGAAATTGTTTCTAGAAATTGTTGATATATAGCCTGTTATATATATTCTTTTCGGTTATAATTTTTTGTATCCCAAAATGCTTTGCATGAATTGTAGATGGTTGTTTATGTATGGTCAAAAGTGGATTTTCGGTTAAAAAATGGTTTTGGTATGGTCAAAATTTGATTTTCGGTTATAAATTAAACGGCTTTTGTTTCTAGAAATTGTTGATATACAGCCCGTTATATATGCTTTTCGGTTATAAATGAGTTTGGTATAGTCAATTGTTGCTATAACTAAAGCGGTATAGTTAATGTTAGTGATAAATCGGTTGGAGTAACAGGTTAATACGGGAAGTGTGGGTGGTTTTAAATAAAATGTAATGTAGAGCAAGTGGTTAACATATAGTCCTAAGTTAGGAGAGGTCCTGGGTTCGAATCTTAAAAGCGACGATTTATTTTTTTTAAGGCAGAGAAGTAAGTAACAAAAGAGGAAAGCTCCTTAAAATTAAGTTTAAGGAGGTCCTTAAAAGTTACCTAATGTGGTAGGCCTAAATGCATTATATATTAGTAAGATAGATACAATGGCTAAATAAAAATATGGAGAGTTACGATTTAAATTTACTTATGGCAATATTTGAGAATCCAAAAATAAACAATATAGTTTTTATTGGTTGGAATAAAGAAAAACGTTTGAAACTTAAAATTATTAATTGTTCAAATATCTCTTTCAGATGGAATTTATTAAAACAAAACTAGATTCTAACATATACATTGATCCATACGAAAAAAAATCAAGCTTACAAAACTCCATGGGAATCGATTCTTTGTTGAATTTTTTTCTCTTCTTATAAAAGTTTTAGTATATCTTAAAATGTGTCATTAGTATAAACACTGTTTTACAAATATTTAAACGTTTTTTTTCCCTACGATATACGAAGTATAATAGTATGAATACTTGAATTTTACAAAACTTGTATTCGTAGGAAAAAATTGTATTATATAACAGATACATACTTTCTACTATTTCTTAGGTTAAGCAAATAATAACAACAATTAAATATATTTTTTATACTCCATTTTCTATGACATATAAGCTAAAAAAAATTCAATAAGTAACATGGTTCAAGAAAGACTCACTTCACATTGTGTAGGAAGAATGATTTTGAACTTTTCAGTTTTCTTACTTTTTAAGCGACGAACGTGAAATGACTTTGAGCAAAGTGCTGATAACGTGTTGTAAGTAAATTAGTTCAACTTAATAAGGATCATAACAACATTCTCATTAGACATGTTTGTGTTAAAATATGATACAAGGGATACAAGAGAATAGAGAGATACTAGAGATACAAATGATATCTTGTACATGACATTCCTATTTATAGAGTAAAGTTTGGTTGTAGACTTTATGTACATAAAGTCTACTTATGATGATTATAAATCATAGTCAACCACATTAAAATATGAGTTACAACAATAACCTAAATTTTGTACACTGCAGTCGAGCGCGACTACTGTTGACATTTTATTAAAGTGATAAATATTTTTTTTTAAAGAATTGGTTCAATTAATTAGATTATAACTTATGTTAGTTTTTGCATGTTTGAAAACACGAAGTATATTACGAGTTTTGATCCTCTGATCCAATAATCAATTTAACTCCATCAAGTGTAAAAGCAAAAGAACATATCCAAAATGTTTTAATTACTAGCTTTACCATGTTCAAATAATAAGTATAGAAAGGTAAAATAATAAATTATGTGAGTTAAGTATTTATAATAATATGTTACTAATAATCAAATTTTGATTTTACAATATTTTTGAACGACATAAACGAAGAATAAAAATCCACAGCTAAGCACGGCTGCTATTACACTCATTACGTTACAACGGTTACATGTCAAAATATATTTCAAAAACCGATCGAACATGGGGAAACAATTAGTAACCTTAGATGTATGTGCAAGTTAAGATGCACACCAGTTTTTACATACGTCGTCATTTTATACTGATATGATTGTACGTACAACTATTTTTAACGAAGTTTAGTGGCGTATGACAAAAATGATGATATCTATATAATATACGTCTTAATTTTCCCTATTTTAATTGTTTCATTAAACAATTGTTGGTTGACGTAAACCCAAAGTCACTTAATTACTTTTTTTTAGAAATGTCATAATCACATACCCCATATGATTTTGGTAAGTGACGTTGACATCGATGTCATTACGTAACGTATCGATTGCGTTTGCTTCTACCTCTTGCAGAAGTCGATGGTCATACGGTTGTATTGTTTTGTTGGTTAACAATATTGAAATTAATAATACAGACAACCCCTTAATTTTAGAAACACTATGTTATTAATAAATATTAATTGAACAAGAGCTATTATCAATATGTCTACCTTTATTTTAGTATTACTATTTTATTAGCAAATGTACAAACAGTTTATGCATGTTAGACAATCCTTAGACTGACTTTTCGAAAAAAAAAACAAAAGTAATACGTGCAATTTGAATGGAAAACAATTGATTTTTTTTGCAACTTACAAATAATATCAACTTTGAACAGTAATAGAAGGTAAGTTTTTTTTTTTTTTTTTTTAACAGCAAAGAAAAGGAAAGACGGAGATGAGCTTCGGCATTGCTATCACCCACCCCGACTAACCCCCATTTTATTAAAACCTACCACCATGGTATATTACAAGTTACACACTACACCAACTTGACTAACAAAATACATACTATAACTAAAAACGCCGAACACCTAACATTAAAATTAAAAATTAAAAAACTAAAGACGAAAAAAGTTCTTTTTTTTTTTTATAAAACCCTTTCAATTCGAATTCATCCTTATTAAATCGATACCGGATCTGAACACTATAAACTCCATTCTAAGCTACTCCATTTCACCTTTGTCCGATTTTTAATTCAAAAGAATGCTTGTGCTTGATCTTGCATATTAATTGATTGATATACCCCTGTATTCTTATTAAAGACAATTTCATTTCTAGCTTTCCAAATATGCCAAAGTACGGATATGAAGGTTGTGAGATATCTTTGCGCCTTTTCCTTTGGCAAATTAACCCGAATATGCCACTCCATCAGCTGATCGATCTCCCTTATTTCTCCGATATCAATAGACCACCAATTGCAAAATTCCACCCATATAGATCGAGATTTTCGACATTGCCAAAATAAATGGTCTTCATCTTCAATCTCTCTTTCACACAAAGAACAAACCGCCGATTGTAGAATAATACCATGTTTTAAAAGATTAAAACACGTGGGCAACCGTTTTAAAAGATTAAAAGAAGGTAAGTTTTGTAATGAAGTCGAGTAGACTTCATGTTCTCTGTTAATGTTTGTTGACTCAATGATTATAAAAGCTCGAATTTCCATTGAGCGTATATTTCAAACGACACTTTCGTGCTAAAAACAATACTATTAATCAGTATTGATGGATTTGATACGTTCGAGTTCAAGTTTGGTTTGACTCGACTCTACATTTAAGAGCTTGACTTGATTAGATAATACGAAATTTACGTAAAATATATACACAAATGGTAAATCTGTATAATGACATACTCAATAACTCTCGAGTTCTCTATGATCCAATTATCATGATATTTGATGAGGAGAATTAATTTATATACAATATATTTTGATTCATATAACACAGTGTACAAGTGTCACTATAAATTGTATAAAAATATCAAACAATGATTGTGGTTTATGAGTAAAAAAGTATGACACCTATTTGATGAGCTTGAGCTCCACTACAAACGAGTCACTTTAGTTTTGGTCCTTTTGGATAAGTTTTATTCGGTTACTAGCTTGTGGCTTGTGAGTTGGCCCATCTCAATTACACATAGGGGTGTTAACGATTCGAGTCGAATCGAATATCAGGAAATTTGGGCTCGACTCGTTTAGTAATTACTCGGCTCGAGCTCGACTCGAGCTCGAATAAGCTTTTAAAATTGAGCTCGAGCTCGAATATTTATATAGTGTTCGAGCTCGAGCTCGATACTCGTTTATAATTCCATGTTTTTTGAAAACAACTAATTTACGTACTCGAAAAGCTTGTTAATTACTCGACTTGTTAACACCCCTATCAATATATGTATATTCTTGTACTTATTGTATCAACACTTGTACTTATTGTATAAAACACTTGTTCGGCTCGTTAGAATCGACTCGTTAAGATCGTTCTAGCTCGTTCGGCTCGAGATTAAACGATCTATCGAACAAGCCGAGCCGAGTATTAAATTATTAGGTTCGGCTCGTGAGATTAATCGAGTCTTGTTTTATGTTCGAGTTCGACTCGAGATTGAATTTGTATAGGCTCGAGCTCGATATAAACGAGCTCGAACTCGAGTAGCTCATTAAATGCTCGACTCGTTAACACTCTACACATAATCTTTAAATACACTATTATGTGTGTTTAACATTAAAATATTTTAATGTATATGCGTAATATGACTAATGTCATTTTTTAAGATGCCCTTCAAGATATATCATGTACTTAACCAATAAATGATTAATACGATGGTTTTATATCCGTTGTTTTCTAAAAGTAATTAAGTACTTTGAAAAAATGATTTTTTTTTTACTAAATGTTATCTATCTATTATTTATTAATCAATATAAATGTTTAAATTAAAAAAATAAAATTAAGAAAAAACTAATAAATTCTATATGAAATTATCTTATAGATAAAAAATGAATTTAACTTTTTTTTTTTATCAAATTTTGCTTTAAAAAATATACATTGTCTTTGGACAAATATACCCAATCATAGCAATTTTATTGACTGCAGTCGGTATTTGTTTTTTAGCTTACAAGATTCTTAATCATTTTGTATATATCTTACTAATATATAATACATTTAGGCCTACCACATTAGGCAACTTTTAAGGACCTCCTTAAACTTAATTTTAAGGAGCTTTCCTCTTTTGTTACTTACTTCTCTGCCTTAAAAAAAATAAATCGCAGCTTTTAAGATTCGAACCCAGGACCTCTCCTAACTTAGGACTATGTGTTAACCACTTGCTCTACATTACATTTTATTTAAAACCACCCACACTTCCCGTATTAACCTGTTACTCCAACCGATTTATCACTAACATTAACTATACCGCTTTAGTTATAGCAACAATTGACTATACCAAACTCATTTATAACCGAAAAGCATATATAACGGGCTGTATATCAACAATTTCTAGAAGCAAAAGCCGTTTAATTTATAACCGAAAATCAAATTTTGACCATACCAAAACCATTTTTTAACCGAAAAACCACTTTTGACCATACATAAACAACCATCTACAATTCATGCAAAACATTTTGGGATACAAAAATTTATAACCGAAAAGCATATATAACAGGCTATATATCAACAATTTCTAGAAACAATTTCCGTTTAATTTATAACCGAAAATCAAATTTTGACCATACCAAAACCATTTATAACCGAAATCAACTTTTAACCATACATAGACAAGCAGCTACAATTCAGGCCACACTATATGCTCCACGTTAATGTTTAGTGTCCGGTTCATAACAAATATATATATATACAATCCATTGTCAAATTGTCATACCAACTTGAAATAACTATACATATTTCAACTAGCTACGTGTAAGCAACAAAGACAACTAAAATGTCTTTAACTTTTGAGGCTCTAGAGGTACAAGTTTCATAACCAATTTGCAAATACTATAATGTCACATACTGATTAGTACGCGTGTGTATTTCAGGGTTATTTATTCTAATGTAATTATTTCATTCTTTTTTTTGCAAGGCTTTTGGACCATACGAGACGATTGAAAACTTTCAAGACCTCTGGAAACCTCAGTACTGGTACAAATGCAGATGCGTGCGCGTTGAATATACTTGGTTTGACCACAAACAAAACAAACTGTATTTGTTTTTGCTTGACAGATTTGTAAGTAATTGTTAATTTTCCACGTTAATAATTCCTAACTATATATGTTTCTACCGACGTTACTAATAACCATTTCTTTTTAGAGACACAAAATTGCGGCGGTAATTCCCTCCACTTTAATAACTGCCTATCAGGGACGACAACTACAAGGTGGTCTATTTTCACTGAAAAATTTCAAGATTGATTACAACGACGTCGATGACTTTCCACGACTGGACAACTATACCTTTGTTCGCAATGAATGGGCTATAGTATTCAACATACATACCGTCCTTGCCGATACTACGAATACAGAAGATGCCTGGTTTCCTAGATACCCGTTCGTCAGATCTCCAACATGGCTCTTGAATGATCACTCAAGGCGACAAATGTTGATTGGTACAACTATTTCATATAACTTTTTTTAATTAAAAATAATATATTTAATAACTTGCCTATGTCGTTTGCTTAACCATATCTTTTCATTAATACCGCTATCATAGATGTTGCTGGGAACATGTCGAACGGCTGCTTTTTTTTACCAATGGTCGGATATCGTGTGCGTTTCTTTTACATGATTGTCGGTAAGTGTTTATAAATACTTTACATGCGTACATGAACTTGGAATTAACTCATTGTAATTTTGTCTCCCGCAGGGGAAAACACATAAAGATAATCTTGTATCATATACCAGCATCCACAGCCACCATGATTGGCAGATCATCTTTAGAAAACATAACCGTATACGCAGCGCGCGTTAAACTGGTTCGAATAGATGGAGGTAAAAAACACCCCTAACATATGCGTTAAATACATCATTTTTTAAATATATTTTTCGGTTTTATACAAAATTTATTGATAACCCTTTTTTTTTTTACATTTCAGGTAACATTCTTGTTTCTACCGACGTTACGAACATTGAATTCAATCCTGTAATGCCAGAAGCATTTTCACTTCAACTTATCCATCCGATAGTACGAGACGTCAATGATGTCGATATGAGTGGTGAAGAACCCGAAGTGCCACCCGAGCCTCAACCAACAAGTTATTTCAGCCGCTCAAGAACTTCGTTGTTTGGAAATAAACGACTTTGCGTTTACCACCGCGACATCTAAACACACAATCAATGAATTCAACACCACTCATAAAATGTACCCCAAATGCATTTATGCAGCAATAAAATGAAGTTCTTTTATGATCATGTCAACAAAATTATATAAAACACTCAACTTGCAATATGAAATTCTTTTACGTTTTTAGATATTGTTAATTTTCTGTTAACTAAAACCGGTTTTTTAAACCGTTGTCGACGTTTAGCATAAAAAAAAGTTATATAGTATAGACAAAACTAACAACTAAGTCAATACTTTTTATGGTAATTCGCATACATTAAGTGTTTCTATTAAAGGATGACGTTTTCTCCATCAATATTACCAAGAAAACGTATTATTCATGAATATTAACAAAATGGGGAAACGTTTTTTTAGTAAATGTTGAAATAATTACAGTCAAAGTAACAGCTTTGGACTTTTCTAAATAAGGAAACATTTTTATGGTCTATTTTTGTAACGTCGTTGAATTGACTGTAATTAATATGAAGATATATATCGCATGTTTACTTGGTCAATGATTAGGTGAATCCGTGATATTTACATTCATTTGGCCGTTTTTAAATTTTTACGACATTAACTGAAATTCGTCATTAAGGTGTACACATAACGTGCATTACGCATTAGTCAATCACTCCGTTTATAAATACTAGTAGGGTACCCGCGCAATGCGGCGGCGGGTACCTGCGAACTATATTTTCTCGGCGATCAAAATGTTGTTTGGTTGCATTTTTTTTATAACGATTATAGTACAACAGCATGATAATGTGTATAAAAAGTAGAGATATAAATCAAGAATGATCATCGGCGTGTAAAATTTGTTCGGTTACATGCTTTGATATATAATAACACAAATGATGCATATCTAATGTTACTGGCATTAAAAATAAAAAACCTAATTAAGTACAAATAGAGTTATAAAAAATCTTACTACTATATGATGCATCTTACTCATCATGTAGAACCTCTCGATACACCACGTTTCGCGTGTAAACTCCATCAAGATTAAAGTTTTTTGCTGGAGCTACTAATACTTTTTTTGTGTGACGTGAAATTCCTGTTGACATGGCAACGTAAAGTTGCCCATGCGAAAACACCGATTCCGGAAGATAAACGCCCACGTTTGGAATTGTCTGTCCTTAGGCTTTGTTGATTGTCATGGCAAAGCTTTGCCTAACCGGTATATAAAAAGTGTAATGGCGTAAATGGTATATAAAAATCGTTGACCATTTAAATTTGGGAATTTTGAGGTAATAAAAGTGTATGACGGTTAGCATTTAATATGAAAATGAAATACAGTAGATACGTTTTGATGTAAATTCGAGTTAGATGCAAGGATACCGCATAATTAAAAGGATATCTTTTTGTTAACCAAACAACAGTAACTGGGAAAGTTGAGAATTTTATATAATTTTGCTTGACAGGATCATAAAAAAATTTCATTTTATTTTTGCATAAATGCATTTGGGGTACATTTTATTAGTGGTGCTGAATACATTGATTGTGTGTTTAGATGTTGCGGTGGTAAACGCAAAGACGTTTATTTCCAAACAATGAAGTTCTTGAGCGGCTGAAATAACTTGTTGGTTGAGGCTCGGGTGGCACTTCGGGTTCTTCACCACTCATATCGACATCATCGACGTCTCGTACTATCGGATGGATAAGTTGAAGTGCAAATGCTTCTGGCATTACAGGATTGAATTCAATGTTTGTAACGTCGGTAGAAACAAGAATGTTGCCTGAAATGTAAAAAAAAAAAGGGTTATCAATAAATTTTGTATAAAAATCGAAAAATGCATTTAATTTAACCGTTGACATTAGAAAATCATTTCCCTTAAAAAAAACCATCCGTTGAATTAAGGGTTATTTAAAACCAATCTTTAATGAGTTGACCATCTATATAAACTTTTTCTATTTAAAAAAATCATGTAATTAACGCATATGTTAGGGGTGTTTTTTACATTAATTACGTTTTAAATGTTTAGTAGTAAAATGTTGCTTAAAATGAGCACTCGATTAATTTTGTTTAATACCTCCATCTATTCGAACCAGTTTAACGCGCGCTGCTTATACGCTTATGTTTTCTGTAGATGATCTTCCAATCATGGTGGCTGTGGATGCTGGTATATGATACAAGATTATCTTTATGTGTTTGCCCCTGCGTGAGACAAAATTACAATGAGTTAATTCCAAGTTACTGTACGCATGTAAAGTATTTATAAACACTTACTGACAATCATGTAAAAGAAACGCGCACGATATCCGACCGTTGGTAAAAAAAAAAAAAAAGCAAGTGTTCGACATGTTCCCGGCAACATCTATGATAGCGGTATTAATGAAAAGAAGATGGTTAAGCAAAAGATATAGACAAGTTATTAAACATATTATTTTTAATTAAAAAAAAAGGTATACAAAATAGTTGCACCAATCAACATTTGTCGCCTTGAGTGATCATTCAAGTGCCATGTGGGAGATCTGACCAACGGGTACCTAGGAAACCAGGCATCTTCTCTATTCATAGTCTCGGCAAGGACGGTCTTTATGTTGAATATTATAGCCCATTCATTGCGAACAAAGCTACAGTTGTCTAGTCGTGGAAAGTCATCGACATCGTTGTAATCAATCTTGAAATTTTTCAGTGAAAACAGACCACCTTGTAGTTGCCGTCCCTGACAGGCAGGTATTAAAGTGGAGGGAATTACCGCTGCAATTTTGTGTCTCTAAAAAGAAAGGGTTATTAGTAATACATATTTAACGCGCACAATTATTGATAACTTCTTAAATTTGTTAAATAAATTTGAATATGTATTACGTCATTGTGCACTTTAATTCAACGTTTCTAAAGATACGAATACTTCCTTATTTTTTTGTTATAAAAAGAAATGGTTATTTAATACATAAGTATCTTGCACAATTAGCGGTTACTTACAAATCTGTCAAGCAAAAACAAATATAGTTTGTTTTGTTTGTGGTAAAACCAAACATATTCAACGCGCACGTATCTGCATTTGTACCAGTACTGAGGTTTCCAGAGGTCTTGAAAGTTTTCAATTGTCTCGTATGGTCCAAAAGCCTTGCAAAAATAGAATGAATAAATTCCATTAGAATAAAATACCCCTTATATATACACACCTATTGATCACAATGCTCCATAATAGTATTTCTAAATTTGTTATGAAAGTTGTACCTCTTGAGTCTCAAAAGTTGAATCCCCTGCAACCGGATGAGGTGGTGCAGTGAGCATAGAAGTACCAATATGTGTGGTTGAAGACATTTTAGTAAGATTAGTATGAGAAGATAACAATCGATTGTTAATATATATATGATCGCAAACCGACAAGAAACCTTAACATCGGGGCATATGTCATGGGTAAAACGTCGCCTGATTTGTAGTATCGTTTTTATGTGTAGGTTGTGTTTATGTGTAGGTTGTGGGTCGAAAATAAAAAACGTAGGTTGGAAATGAAAGATGGTAAGAAAGGTCAAAACTGATTAATAAAAGATGGTAAGATAGTTTCCGGAAATAAAAAGCAAAACGGAAATAAAAGATGGTAAGAAATGTCAATTAATTAATTTCCAGAAATACAAACAGAAACCGAAAAGCTCAATTAATTAAGTTCCGTAAATACAAGGGCAGGTCAAATGTTTGGAATTACATCGTATTATAAGGAGATTTTCCGGAAATACAAACCGAAACCGAAAAGGTACATTAATGGACTTCCGCAAATATAAGGTGTTGTGGTCAAATGCTCGGAATTACACCTTAAGGCATTTAGTGTTGGTGGTTTGAAATAAAGTGTAAGTTATAGCAAGTGGTTAACACATAGTGACTACTTAGGAGAGGTCTTGTGTTCGAATATTGTAAGCCACACTTTATTTTTTTAGTTAAAGAACTTACTAAAAGTGGAAATCTCCTTAAACTTAAGTTTAAGGAGCTCCTTAAACTTACTAAAAGAGGTAGGCCTAAATGCATTAGTAAGTAGTAAGATATCTACACTACAGCTAAAGTGATATAGTAAACCATTGAATCACCAATATATTTTTAAAACGTTTGCAGCAGATGGAATGCCCCTTGTATGTACCAATAGTGAGCTTTGACTCTCTCTGCCAACTTGAGTGGACTTACAGCTGCAACTATGTCCGGGTTGATTATGTTTGGAGGGACGACAAACAAAACAACATGTGGCTTGTTTTGCTCGACAAATTTGTAAGTTGCTATTAAATAATGACATGTAGTACCTTTAAATTTCTTAACTTTACAATTACCAATTCATTGATTTCGTCTTAGGGACACAAAATCATGGCCTTTATCCCCCACATTTTAAGGACTATATATGACGCACTCAATTTACAAGGTGGTGTGTTTTCGTTGAAGGGCTTCGAGATAGATTTCTACCTACCCAAAGACTATCCACGTTTTGGAAACTACAACTTCGTTCAAAACTATTGGACAGTAGTGTTCACTAAAAAAACCCAGCTTGCTAGGACTACTATGGGAGATCTTGGATGTTTTCGCAGCTATCCATTTGCTTCCTTGTAGCAATATCCACTTTATGTGAACAACAATATTCATTGTTTTTAATCATTTAACGTTTTTTTTTTTCATTCTATTTTCCCGTTTTAAATTATTTACTTCCATCTTATATGTAAATTGACATAATTGTCGGTTGAAGTTAAAGAAAATCACGTGAGTTTCTACCATGTTATCTCTCTATGGATCAGATGATTGTTCTGGTAAATTCATATTATGATCAACCAATTGAAAATCATATAAATTTTTTTATTTTTAGTTTAAGTTGTTGATGTTTGTTTATGAATGTTGTGATTTAGACAAGCATGTTGATATAAGTTATTTATATAAATTTTGCCAACAAATTATGTTCTATGTTGAGAAATAACCTATTTTATTATATAAAATTCTCAACTTTCCCAATTAATGTTGTTTGGTTACCAAAAAAATACTGGAGATGCATCATTTATGTTATTATATATATCAAAGCATGTAACCGAACAAAATTTACACGCCGATTATCATTCTTAATTTATATCTCTACTTTTATACAAGTTATCATGCTGTTGTACTATAATCGTTATAAAAAATCTGCAACCAAACAACATGTTGATCGCCGAGAACATATAGTTCGCAGGGTACCCGCCGCCGCATTGCGCGGGTACCCTACTAGTATTTAATAAAAGAGTTTTGATAATGACAATAACAATGGATAAGGATGAGTAGTTTTAATTTTGATTAGTGGAGGAGTTTGAATGTTACTGAAAAGAAGGACTATCTGACTAATCAAATTAAAAAATAATAAATCGTATATATTATTCATTGTTATTAACATTCTTAAGGACTATCAAAACCTTTATTAAAATCAATTATCGACGTATTTATTTATCTTTATTTATCATACAAAGCAAATTGGGTGAAATTTTCTTGATTAATAAATAAGTGAAGCGCAGAGTTCCAGTCTCTATTTTTCCCATATACACCGACCTTACCTTCAAAGTTCTTCAATTTCCCCTACAATCTAAACTCCTTATCAATCAATCTATTCGAATCGATTTTGTTTCCCCAATTTCCTACCTTTCTTCTCTTTGATTCCTTGATCTATTTCAGATGATTTCCCCTTTTTCTGTTTCCATTTGATCTGAACAATTATAACGGCTACTTGCAAAACCTCCGATCGTAAGGTTAATTGTGTTAAATTGACGAGATTTCGATTCCGATTACGATTTCGATTTGTTACTGTTATGACTTATGAAAAGGGTGATGCTGTTACACTCTTGAAGATCGCGATTGAAGATCCTAAAGATGATTACCTAATTCTGAACCAACCGGAGGGTTTCGACGACGGCGGAGGATGCGGCGGTTGTTCCATGCCGTCGTCGTCGGCGAGTGGCTGTATTAGTGTCGGTGTTAGCTTTTGGTGCTCGATTTGGTGGTGGTTAAAGCTTGGTCTTGTGTTCATCTTTTTGGCTGTTTTGGGGGTTTGTTTCTTCCTATGGATTGGACCTTTCTTAATGAACAAGGTAAGTTAATTTCATTAAAATTATTAGCAAATTGTTCTTATCTGATTGTTAATTGTATAAATAAACACTCACTAACCCTAATATCTCACTCTACAAAAAGAAAAAAAAAACCCCCAATTTACTTCTAAGAACCCTAATTTGTAATTGCTCTTATCTAATTCTATAAATCGATTCTACATTTCTACTGAAGAACTGGATATGATTAAACTATTATAATTGTTTCAGGAGGTTATCCCAATTTTAAATTGGGAAACAGAAACATTTAGCAAACCAGTGTTGGCAATTTTGATATTCGCGTCAGTTGCATTATTCCCAACGATTTTTATACCATCTACACCTTCAATGTGGGTGGCTGGAATGAGTTTCGGTTATGGTTTTGGGTTTCTGTTAATCATCGCTGGAGTCACTATTGGCACCTCACTTCCTTATTTTGTTGGTTCTTTATTTTACCACAAAATTCAAGTAAGTTCATCACCATTAAACATTTAATCTTAAATCATATTCATTTCTAATTATACGTTGGCTTAATTCTCAATTATTGTGATTATATAGGGGTGGTTAGAAAGGTATCCAAAGAAAGCCTCAATCTTGAAATTAGCAGGTGAAGGAAATTGCTTTAATCAGTTTAGAGCAGTTGCATTATTGAGGATTTCACCGTTCCCATATATGGTGTACAATTACTGTGCTGTAGCGACAGATGTTAAATTTTGTCCCTATTTGTTGGGCACGTTGGTCGGGATGGTGCCCGAGATTTTCGTTGCAATTTACACGTAAGATTCACATGCATTGTCAATTTAATCTGTTAAATATATGATTTTTATTGTTATTATTATTTTTAATATTTTTATTGCTAATGTTATTCTTGTTATTGTTATTATTGTTTTGTTACTAATGATCTAATTCAGTTTTTTTTCCATGACATGTGCCAAATAGCCCCATAATTGCCATCGTTTTTTAAAAAATATAAGAAAAATATTATATTTTGTTTGAATTATTGATGATTTTGATATAATTATTGTAGGGGTATAATGATAAGAACTATAGCAGATGCTTCAGATGATGAGCAATCACTTTCTATATCTCAAATTCTGTGTACTGTTTTTGGGTTTCTTTTAACTGTATCGACGACTGTAGTTGTAACTGTTTTTGCTAAAAGAAGATTGAGTGAATTGCAGAAGGATGAAGAGCAGTTACTGCTGCAGTAAAATCTTGAAAGATGATTTGGTAATGAGAAGAATTAACTAACAAACCAAAGTGCTGTTTTTTCACTGATTTTAGTATATACATGAAACTTAAGGATTGTTTTGTTGGTTTCTTATGACATTTATACCCCTTCATAAAAAGTGTATATAATTGAAATGCTTGCCTCAAATTATGGTTGTTTTTTCGTTGTTTTTTTGGAGTCGTTGAAACAATCCATATAATTGCAAGTGTATATCTTTGAGGGTGTTTTGGTCATTTTGCATGTTTCGAGCATGTCTGAAGACATTAAAATCAGTATTACTTGATTGTAACATAGATTTTGTTTTGTCCTTGAGCATTATATAGGATATTTTCTTATAAGTCAAGATATTAACATCAACATCACCATATTGTCACATCTGCTTATTTGATTTTAGTGTTATATCAGATATTTTATGTTATTAATAACTATAAGCCAAGATGGTCAATTTTGTGTGTATTGAGCTGAAAGATGATGAATTAGAAATTTGTATTTTGGTGTTAAAGACTAGGGGGTGAGCTCGGTCAGAAAACCGAACCGAAACCGATAAATTTGGATTTTGATGATAACGATGAACTTTGGTTCGGTTTCGGTTTGTTCCGGTTTGGTTTCGGTTCAGTTTTTTAGGCCATATGCTCATCATTTCCCGAAGATCGGACCGAACCAAAGCCAATAGAACGAAACCGAAAATGATGCATTTTCAAAACCGATAACATATTATCGGTTTCGGTCGATTTTTTCGGTCCAAATGCTCACTCTAGTTAAGACTAAGAGGCTCAATTAGAGTGATTTAAATATGGACAGAGCCCACCTGATCCAAGCCCAAGCCCAAGCCCGTGAAATTCATGATAATATATGTTATCTATAGTTTATACAGTAATATTTAACTTTTACTTAAATAAAAAGACTATTATTTAATTGAATTTACTATTATTATTTATGTTAAAGTCTTTGTCTTATTTAATTAATATGTAACTTATAATTAAATGAAAAAACTATTATTTAATTTACTAATATTATATATGTTAAATTCTTTTTATACTTTATTAAATTTATTCAAGAACATCATTTATAACAAAAATTAAAATTTTTAACATAGAATTCAATACAACATTAACATTGAAACTCAATTTTATATATATATATATATATATATATATATATATATATATATATATATATATATATATAGTGCCCGATTCAGTGCAGAACCGCAGAACCGTCCTAACATCCAATGTTTTCTATGTTATACATAAGGTGTACATTTCCATACACGTTGTAACACATTTATACATTCAATGTTTCCAATTTTTATACAAATAATATATAAATATATTTATATATTATTTGTATAAAAAATTGGAAACATTGGATGTTAGGATGGTTACAGCGTGTATGCATATTTACAACTTATGTATAACAAAGAAAACATTGGATGTTATGATGGTTCTGCGGTTCTGCACCTTTAA
Source organism: Calendula officinalis (assembly GCA_963853835.1). Classification (NCBI taxonomy): domain Eukaryota; kingdom Viridiplantae; phylum Streptophyta; class Magnoliopsida; order Asterales; family Asteraceae; genus Calendula; species Calendula officinalis. The sequence goes on from OY970823.1 coordinate 49,762,710, forward strand.
ACGGTTCTGCGCTGAATCGGACCCTATATATATATATATATATATATATATATATATATATATATATATATATATATATATATATATATATATATATATATATACAGTGAAGGATTATATTGAGAACTTTTATTTTAAAAAAAACTCTGAGAACTCTTAATTAACCAATCACAAATTAGTAATATCTTATTTATTTAATTAAAAAAATTTCGTAGGGGCAGTATAGGAATTAACTATTTGAAATCAATTTCTATATTTTTGGCAGCTACTAGAAAGTCCCTAAAATCATGGATCTAGACTCTTCTTTTTCTTCTCCACCACCTCTCTCCCCATTTACCCTTATTGTTTCCCCTAAATCACTACCCGATTTTATAAAATCTCTCTCAATCCATCGTTACCTTCCATGAAATTGTAAATTAAACAAAAGCCCTAATTTTTTCTTCATGTTCCAGCGCCACTTCTTCTTCCATGACGGTCCCTTCCGACGCCGCTGCCTACTACGCCTCCTTCAGCCGTTTAACGGCAGATCTGTATTGGCCGGAGATTGATGCTTCTATGTCGCCGCCGATGCTTCTATGTCGGTGCCGATGATGTTTTATGTAGCTTTAGGGCTTTCTCTTATTTTCCCATCTACAGCAAGCCCTCTATTTGATCTTATTAATTATGATGATGAACATAAATATAGAGAAGAATTGTCGTTGCATAATGAAGATGATAATGAGTTCGAAAAGATCTCCGCTAAAGCTATATTTCAGTGTACAAGGTTCTTCTTTCTTCTTTGATTATTTGTTTTGTAAGCTATTTTTTTTTATCACCTACGGTTATCTATGATTATTTGTTTTCTGTGTACAAGGTTATTTGTTTTTTCTATGATTATTTGTTTTGTACAAGCCAACTGTTTTACAACATAAATGGACTTCTTTAAAAATCTAGTATTGAATTAACATCATATCGTGGCAGCTTATCTATTATTGAATTCAATGACAAATATTTCAGTAGATATGAGGGGTTTTCAACATTTCAAAACTCTTTGCAAGAATAATTGAGTTTATGTTAGACTTGTTACACCACTTACGGTTGTTACACCACTTACGGTTTTCCAATATGTTACATCACAAGTTTGACATCATCATATTTAGATAGTCAATATTTATATTGTTTAATATCTTGAGTTTTTATAAATGTTTTTTTTTTTTGCAGCAAAATGTTGATGGACGCTAATTATGGATGAATCAAAGACAAAGGAAAACTAGAAGATACCGTTAGTTTTGGGACATATGTGTTATCTAATTTTTTTTTTTCTTTGCATGTGTGTTCTGTTATTGTTGGATGTGTATTTGTTATTCGTGTAATCCTTTTACATTGATGTTTTTCTATTACATATATGTTATCGGTAAATCTATTTCGACTTTAGGGACTAATATATCTTTGTTCTCTCAAACACATGCTCAACTAGTTTATCACACTCATGTACACTAATTATCGAAAAATAACATTAATTGTTTGAAAATTAACATATATGTACAACCGTCTTGACATATATGTACAACCTACATTTAAAACTAATTACCAAAAAAAACATATATGCACAACCGGCTCGACAGTTGTAATAAAATAGCAATAAATTTTCGAAAATAGTTCCTAAATTTTAGGAAATTTTCAAAAAAAGAAATATTTTTCTTTTTGGACAAATGTCCTAATTACCCCTGAATAATTAATATGAATTAAATTAATCAAAATCAATGTACTAAATTCTGATTGGTTAATAAGAGTTCTCAGGGTACTTTTTGAAATCAGAGTTCTCAATATAACTCGACCCTGATTTTCTCAATCTTCCCCTATATATGCACCTACATATGACTTTGTTTGCCAACTCACCCCAACGCTGCATTCTCATTGGCTCTTTATGCCACGTGTAATTCACACATTGGTGGACGCAAAGGGTATTTTAGGAAAACAAATTACATGTCAGCTTCCACCCTATGTTCCGTTCCTTTATGACTGCTTTTCAAATTTGGTTATCCCCTTTACGTGCCCTAATTCTCGAACTTCAAACGCCGCAATCGTCCTCTCCGATGCCCGTTCGACGCAGATGAAAGGGGTTCCCAAATCGAAATCACCAATCGACTACTTGACGAAATCGCCAATCGCTTCTCCAAATCGAAATTGCCAATCGCCAATCTCCATGGTCTCTGCTACATGACGAAATCTCCATGGTCTCCGCTCTTTAACGAAATCTCCATCGTAGCATCTTTTCTCCGTTTCTATATCGCGCATTTATACACCTGTTACTTTCACTAACGAAATATCCATCGTAGCACTTTTTCTCTGTTTCTATCTCACACATTTACACACTTGTTACTTTCACTGCACTCCAAATCAGAAGGTATGTTTGTATTGCTTTAGCTCGTGTGTAAAATTAGGGGTCATGTCGGATTGTAAACTATTTTAGATGTATCGTATCATCTAAATTTCATAAATGATTTATGTGTTGCGTGATATTTTTGTTGAATAATGAGTACAATTGTCAAAATTGTAACGAATTAACATGTGTTAATGATGCTACATTTGTATTTTGTATTCTGAAATTTTATTTTGAAGTTGAATCAACCTAGAGGTATTTTTATTATTTATCCAAGAAATTTATTTTGGAAATGTTGTTAATGCAAATTTGGGGCAGGGTCCTACCAGACAAGCAGCATTAGATGCAGGAATTCCAAATACATTTGTCAGCACTTCTATTAACAAAGTTTGTGCAATTGTGCATCAGGAACTAAAGGCGAGTCAACTGTTTTTGTGACTGTAGAGTTGATTTTTCAACAATTGTTGACAAGGATGACGATTTGGAAAGGTAAAATTTAGTTGCCACTAGCCTATATCATGATGAATTTGTTATCTCTTTTTATGTATTTATTTTATGTTTTTTAGTTTGATTATGCTAAATTGAGGAAGCTTAGACCGGCTTCCAAGGAGAATGGTGGTAGTGTCACTGCTGGAAATTCATCTGGTATAAAAGTAACTCGAGCGTTCATTGATCTTTTGACGAGCCGAGCTCGAGTGGCTCACGGCTCACTTACTAGATTGTAGCTATGTATAAGGTGGTGTGAATATTATAAAAACCAAATATGCACAGCATAAATCGTCTTAATAATGTGCTTGATATAATATATTATTTTTAAACACTGGTATTTGCGCAAAATAGAGACCTCAAATAGCTTTCAACAGTTATCTGATGTTTTTGGCAGCCTCCGGAGGTGGTCGGAGGCGATCAGTGTGTCGGTGGTGGGTGTAAGAGAGGGGTGGGTGATGCGTCATATTTTTATTCGGTAGGAAAATGAGTGTGATGTGATATATTTGTATCACCAATATGGTATTACAGCCCCATTCGTTGTAAAATCCTTTTTTGATGAACTCTGAAATCAACTGAATAGTCATTTTTAATTGAATCAAAAACGAATTTGTTTCAATCGCATACGGGTTAATGCCTACACCAGATGGTTAATGGCTACACCAGATGGTTCATATGCACTACGCGGTGACGCAGTTGCGATTTTGAAGCCGAATAAGTATGTTAAAAAAGACTTTTTTCTGCATAATTGATTTTTTTCTTTTTTCCTGAAAGGCTGCGTTTGAGAAGGAGATTGAAGGTATGTCTTTGCCCATTGTGCAAACAAGTGATGAAAGATGATGTTCTCACAAGCAAATGTTGTTTCAAGAGTTTTTATGATAAATGTAAGTTTTTTTTTTTTTTTTTTTTTTTGGAATTATTACTCCATTGTATTTCAGTTTTAATGAAGAAATTACTTCACGTTCATTATATTATATCAGGATTCAGGTATACCAGTGCATCAAATTTGTTAGCCAGATGATCTCTTGCCTAACAAAACACTGAGAGATACAATAGACCGAATACTCGAGTCAAATAACAGTAGTGTTGAAAATGTTGGTAGTGCTTTTCACCTTCAAGGTGTTAAAATTTTTAAAGCCTATTAACCATATTATTTCTAGCAATAACCGGTTGCCGCAAGCGGTCAACAACTTATTAACCAAATTATTTAAGATGACATCATAGTCTGATTCTGACTTTAGTTAGTCAAACTATCTTTCTTGAGGCCATTGACTATGAAATGTATAACCAATTTTATTTTTTTTTATCATTTCAATAATATTTTCCTATATTCTTTTATATGTTATTGGCGTTGTTATGAGTTTTATCTCTTGGGCTATGAAATTAGTATATATATATATATATATATATATATATATATATATATATATATATATATATATATATATTGGGTGATAATGTGAGAATAAATCTCAGCCATTGATTTGGGTGGATTTGGGGCTCACGGCCCGACAAAATTTTCCGCGCGGCGCGATGGGGCACAGGTGCCCTGTTTAATCATCGATGAACCCTATGAATACATATAGGGTAATCATCGACGATTACACTAATTCTCACATTCTTACGATTTTTCCAATTCTCAAAGGAACCCTCCCCCTATATATATATATATATATATATATATATATATATATATATATATATATATATATATATATATATATATATATATATATATATATATATATATATATATATATATATATAAGTGGGATCCTGTGAGGACTCTTTTTTCGGTGAGGACTCGCGAGGACACCTCATAAAAATTTCAAAAAATTCCAAAAAAAATATATATAACCCACCATGATTATTACTACATTTGACAAAAAAAATTCAAAAAAAAATTATGATCCACTTTTTTTAGCGAATCATAACAATGATCCAGATTTTTTTTGTGGATTATTATTATGATCCATATTATTATTTTTTGGATCATTTTTGGAATTTTTTTTTTTGAATCTTATACATAGCGATTTAATGTTTAAAAAATGAATTTTTTGAAAAAAGTTTGTTTTGGATCATTTTTAGAGTTTTTTTGGAGTCCTCACAGTCCTCGCGAGGAAAAGAGTCCTCACCGGATCCGGACCCTATATATATATATATATATATATATATATATATATATATATATATATATATATATATATATATATATATATATATATATGTGTGTGTGTGTGTGTGTGAAGGTTCATGTGAGAAATGTTTTTTTTGCGAGAAGTGCGAGAACAAATCCTGATAATTAGATTAAGAGATCAATGGCTAAGATTAATGATGGCAGTTATGTAATTAAATGAATATCTAGGCATTAAAAATAAAGGAGAAAAGGGTACAATAGTAAAAAGCCACAACATTAAATATGGAAACCTAAAATTCACTCTTTCACCCTTAAATCAGTAAACCACCGTCCCCATTTACTCCCATCACCCTAAGATTCAGTCAATACAACCGCCCCCATCTACACTCTTTACACCACGTAAAATTCAATGTAATTCCGGCGATTCCTCCAATGTCTCACCCATCGTTCCCTTCCTCGTTGTCGAACCTCCGACGCACAACTCCACAACGAAAATCCTTAAATTGAAATCTAATTCAAGTCGAACACTAAATACTTCAAATCGGTCACAACCGCCATTAAGCAGACATGATTTCAGTGGCTGATTGCCGGAAAAAAGCGTCCGCCGGATCAGATCTTGTTCGATCGCCTCCGTCGTCACCACCATATTATAGATATATGATACGATCTGTTTGTTAAACATCTGTTCATTCTATCTTCTTTTGGATCTGTGCAACTATGACGACGATGAGCAGTGGTGGTTATGGCGGATTTGTTCGACGTTCGATCTGTTTGTAAATCTCCGTTCATTCAAATGGTTCTTAGCAAGTTATGGTGATAGCGGCGGCGCCGACGGATTTAGAGTTCCGAAGCTGTTTAACCGGCGAATACCCCTGACTGAACCCTTATCCATTTTCATCTCCACCATTGATGAACAAACTTCGTTCATTTGATTGGTTTGTGCATTCGGTTTTTGTTTCTATTCTTCATGTTTCTTGATGGTTAGATATAAATTTCAGATGTTCATTGATGATTAGATATAAATTTCAGGTGTTTATTGATGTTTCTTGATTATTCTTCATGTTTCTTGATGTTTCTCCACCATTGACGAATACCCCTGAGTGAACTCAAATGTTCATTGATGATTAGATATAAATTTCAGGTTTTTGCGTTCATTCATCAATGAAGTAGTAGTATTGTGCTTAGTTTTTAACGGATTCATCAATGAACAAAATTACTTTTTCATGAAAGTGATGCATTCATAATATTATACTAAAACATAAAATCTGTAAAAAGCGATTTCACCAATGAACATATAATACTGTGATTAGCTTAACGACTTCAACAATGAACAAATTATACAAAAACAGAAAAATCATAATGAATTAAACAAAAACATAAAGACGAACATGTGAAGAATGGAATCATAACACGTTTTTTTTAGAAAGATCCAATAAAATAGGAATAGAAGTTAAATTTGGTAAATTCTGGTTTTAATGGTAATTAATTATTTAATTTAATGGTAATTTTTTATTTTTACATAAAGACAATCCTACCCTTTTAGTTTTAAATCTTGATGGGATTAAATTAGAGGCTAAGATCACTTTTCGCACTTCTCGCAAAAAAATCACTTCTCGCATGAACCTTCCCATATATATATATATATATATACATATATATATATATATATATATATATATATATATATATATATATATGTATATATATATATGTATATGTATATATATATATGTATATATGTATATGTATATGTATATATGTATATGTATATATATATATATGTATATATATATGTATGTATATATATATATATATATATATATATATATGTATATATATATATATATATATATATATATATATATATATATATATATATATATATATATATATACAGGGGCGAGCTATTTACAGAACCCATTTTTTGCGTAGAACCAAGCAGAACTCATCTAAGAATATTATAATTTAGTAAAAATATATGCAAGACAATAACATTTAACCCAAATCAAACATATACTTTAAGAAATACATCAAAAATATTGAAAAACATATATGTTCAAATAATGCAAAAATAACACTTATGTATATATATACATGAAAACGTACATGCACAAAAACATATATGTTTTCGTGCATGAATAACATACATGCATGGGGGTCCCTCGTTAAATCACTTCATGTATCTTCCATGATCATTTCATTTTGAAATTCAATGGTTTAGATTGAGTTCTGCGGGTTCTGTAGCCTAAACTGGGTTCTGTAACTAGCCCTTCACTATATATACATATACATATATATACATATATAACATTAAAAAACGAGTTCCAATTTCGATGTAGTATTAATTACCTTGCCTGTTTAATGTTGCCTATTTAAGATTAAAAAATGAAACTGCCCAATAATAGCTTAACACTACGGAAGTTAGAAAGATAGTTTCATGCCATAATGTTGAATTTAATAAATCCATTTAATTCAAAAAAAATTTTTTGACGTGCAAAAGGAAAATGAAACTGAAATGGAATTTAAAAATTTGAAACGAACATGAAAATAAACCAAATGCAATTAATCTAATTAATAGATTTAATGTCCACTAAAATCATAAATATATGTAATTTTGATAACTCTCGGGATAATGAATCAACACAACTTCCCTCAAATGGAAGTTTAAAAAGGGGATAATGAATCACAATCACAATCTCCCCCAAATTGGAAGGTTAAAATGTTTTATGATGGTGATCGTCCGCTTTACATGCGTGAGGTAAATACCTAGAAAATCATTGTTTGTCAATTCTTGCACAATTACATTTCTTATTGAAGCACGATAAAGATCATTTGAACCGTGTAATTAAAATGTTTTCTTGTTTGTTCCGTGTAATGAACTAATTTAATTTGAACCAAAGTGACATTGAATCTTGAGAGACATTCTTGACCATAAAATAGGAAAAGTAAGATGGATGTTTATCTTAAAAAGTGTAAATTAGGTTTTCCTTACAACATAATGCACAATTTCCCTTCAAAGTGACTCACAACGTGAGTTTTTTTCCAAAAATCTATACTACTTTATAAAGCAGATTACACATTTCTAAATAAGGATGTCTGAATTCAAACTTTCTCTTTCGGGAAATGTCTTAATCCTTAAGCACTTATACCCACCAAAATTCAAAACTGAGACCACAGGTTTCGAACCTGCGCCCTTTCAAATGGGGCACAAACATCCCACCACTGTGCTACAATCTCAAGTTGATTCCATGGAAACGCCCCTTACATTTAAACCTGTGGATTCGTTCGACTAACCAAAACAAAACAAAGCCCAGGGTTTAATTCTTAACCCAAAAACTCTGAACTTGTATTCCGTTCAATGATACCTTCCATCTGCTTCCCAAGGTTTAATTACTATCAAGAAAAAAGCATTGAAGTCCCTTTCAATACCCAACCTAAATTAACCAAACGTAGGCATGAAAATCGCCACTTTCTTCGGTGATTCCCCCAAATCTGCCACTATTGTGAGTAACGGTTGCAGTTTGCCATCCGAGAACCCTTAATATCTTCTTCGGACCACCATTCGAGCACAGCGATTTGAAAATCCAAGATGAGCTCGGAAAGGTACCTCTTTTTCTTCTTAATTTTATCAATTTTACAATCTTTTATTCGTTTTTAAGATACCAATTCGGTAACTTGGGCCTTTGAAAAGAAAAATAAAAAAATTTCGGTAATTTGTAATGATCTTGAGTTAAGTTAGATCCTTATTGTTTACAATAAATCCTACCCTATTCACCTTTTGGCTGAAATTGTTAAATTCATACTCTAATTGGATTTTTTAATTTATAATTTATATCATTTGATTACTTATATTAATCTAGGTCAATGAAGCAAGTGAAGAAGTTTTGGGCATTGAACAAAAAATATATCAAGGTTCGAAATCCGGTTTATTATAAGCGAAGTGATATCATATTATCGATTCCTGACACCTAATTTCTCGCCACTGTTTTGAGTCATCAATGATTTTATTTATTTATTTATTTATGATTTTTTTTTCTTTATTTGTTCGAAACTAATATGTAATTGTTCATGCAGTTTTTAACCCTACTGATTTTCTCGATGAAGAAGACCAAAAGGTTGAAACTTTACTCGTTCTTTTAACGATCTGGTTAATTATTCAAATTATTGGAATGCTAATAACTTAATTAGTGATATTGGTGGCTTTTTTTTGTAGATTTTTATAAGCATTTAACCTATCTTGATGGGTATTTTGGTCAAGATTAATCACATATTTTATATATTGAGGGTATTTTGGTCATATTTAAAAAAAATTATTTTTTTATTTTAGAATTTTTATATTATTTTATTATTTTTATTATGAATGGGTATTTTGGTCATTTGGCACTTAAAAAAATTTCAATATTTTCTTATTTTTCTATTAAAAATTTTTTTCATTAAAAAATAATATTTATTTGATAATTACGTGTATGACTTAATCATATGTGATTTTAGTGTAAAATCACATGTGATTTTAGTGTACCATTAGATGTTTTAGTTAAATTACATGTGATTCAGTATGCAATCACATGTGATTAAATATGCAACCACATGTGATTCACTATGCAATAACATTATGTGTTATTAATGAAAAGATAATAATTTTTAAAAAAATTATAATAATAAAAATAAAAAAAAGTTAAATTTTTTTAAAAAATTTTAAAATAAAAAAGAAAAAAGAAAAAAATATATTTTATTTTAAAATGACCAAAATGCCCCTCAATTATCCAATTCTTGGTGAAATCATTGTTCTCACGCCTATTGTAGAGGTAATATCACATTTCGATCAATTCATAACATACTCACTCAATTATTGTATATCACAAATAAGGCCACACTTTCATAAACTAATTTAATTAGTTCACAACATACTTTGGTGGTTATTTTTTAACTTCTTCCTTCTTTATTGTTTATTTAATACAAGCTTCTTAAACTGCATAATTTTATTGCTCAAAGCTTAAATTAACGCCTACACAATGGTTTTATGTAAATTGGTGGTAATGATTCTGGAGCAATGATTTATAATAATGGTTTTATATAAATTGGTGGTAATGATTCAAGAGCAATGATTTATAATCGCTTTATTCAGTAAAAGTATAGCAACAAGTTTTAAAACGATATGAAGTTATGGACTTGCATTTGTTGATGGATTAAGTCAAAATTTAAAATTGGCATATCTTTAAAATTTCGTTATAAAATAACATCTAAACGAACACTATCAACATCGTCGCGGAAAAGATGTATCAGTGTACCCACCGCCTCATTACGCGGGTACCCTACTATATATCAAAACATGTAATCGAACAACATTTCAACGTCAATGCTAATTATTACTCCCTCCGTCCCACAAAAAAGTTCCCATTTTCTTTGGGCACAAGTATTTAGGAGATAGTTGATAGTGGGGTCTTTGGTACTATTTTTGATTAAAATATAAGGTTAATTGGAGAGAGAAAGTGTTTTTAAGAGATAGTTGGTAGTGGGGCCCATAATAATAATATTATTTAATAGAAATGGGAACTTTTTTGTGGGACAAAATTTATGATAGAAATGGGAACTTTTTTGTGGGACGGAGGGAGTACCTTTTTCCTCTATTTTATACACAGTTTTCATGCTTATGTACATGTACTGTATTCGTTATAAAAATATGTAACCAATGGACTTTTAATCGCTAGAAACATGTATTTCGCAGCCTGCCGCATCGCGCGGGTTTTAAGCTAGTAACTTAAAGTTACGCGTTTTATGCATTACTTTAGAAAAACAATGCAACACATTTTTTTTCAAATTAATACGTACAAAGTTATATTACTAGTGTTATATATGGAAGAGAGAAAGAAGAATAAAATAGAGAATAGAATAGGAATGAATTTATTATTAACATCATTAATAGGTGTATATTTTCAATAAAATAGAGACAACAATCTAATATTAGAATCCAATTGATACATTCATCTAACAATGTTCATTCACTTAATATTATATACATAAAATATAAACACTATACCAATATCAACAAAATGCCGCAAACCCTCATCTTCTTTTCTGTCTCAAAACCAAATGAAGCAATCGACATATGTCACACTGAGGTCACCGCACCATTCATGTCTCCAAAGCGAAGACTAAGCGAAGCTTATTGAAGCAACAGTTGACACTGCTCCTAATACAATTTAGCAACCAATGAGGTTTAAAAGTTTCCATCCAAGTAATACTCGACCTGAGAATTTACGATTTGTTTAATAACTACATGATAAGATTAGTTTTTCTAACACGTGTCTTAAGAACACATCATAAAGCTATATAATGATTAAAAAATTTTCAATTAAATTACAAAAAATATTTACCACATCACAATAAAATAGAATATATAAGTTATTATTGATGTGTATTAATTCAGTTTTAGAATTATTGAGTTGATGCGCCAAACCCCTTGCATAATATCACTCCTTAAACCATTAAAGTCAAACACAACTATACTTGGCATTTGACAAAGGGTAAGTTGGGGGTGGGGTGGTTAGACCGGTGCCAACGGTCCGTCGGTTGGCCGCCGGTTCCGGCGCCGTGGGCACGGACCGCCGGTTGGTCCGCCGGTTGAGGTGCAGTCGACAAAGGAACGAGCGGAGTAGCGAGCGTCTTCCGATTTTTCTTTCTTTTTTTTTCTTTTTCAACGGTCATATGACCGTTATATATATATATATATATATATATATATATATATATATATATATATATATATATATATATATATATATATATATATATATATATATATATATATATATATATATATATATAGTGAAGGGCTAGTTACAGAACCCATTTTAGGTTACAGAACCCGTAGAACTCAATCTAAACCATTGAATTTCAAAATAAAATAATCATGGCAGATACATGAAGTGATTTAATGAGGGACCCCCATGCATGTATGTTATTTATGCACGAAAACATATATGTTTTTGTGCATGTATGTTTTCATGTATGTATACATAAGTGTTATTTTTGCATTATTTGAACATATATTTATTTCAGTATTTTTGACATTTTTCTTAAAATATGTTTGATCTGGGTTAAATGTTATTGTTTTGCATATTTTTTTTGCTTGGTTCTACAAAAAATGGGTTCTGCAAATAGTCCGCCCCTCTATATATATATATATATATATATATATATATATATATATATATATATATATATATATATATATATATATATATATATATATATATATATATATATATATATATATTTCCCTTTTAAATCTCTATAAATACCCCACTCTCATTCTATAATTTTCACAAAAAAAATTCTCTCTTCTCCCACCCAACCATACTTACAAAATGTCTAATGTTTCTGATTCCTCTACCGAATATGATTTCGATTTGGAAGCTATTTTGACGATAGCCAATTCTTACAATGCCGAAATGGTCGCCATTGTGAATGCTCTTTCATCTGATACAGAGGACGATGAAGAGATCAATCTGATTCCCAGAGCGCCGAGAAGGTATGTGCCACAAGATCGTGAAGGTGCCGGTGAGCGTTTGTACGCAGACTACTTTGCTGAAAATCCCACGTTCCCGCTGGATTATTTTAGGCGACGTTTTCGTATGGCCCGTTCGTTGTTCCTCCGTATATGTGACCGTATAACTTCTTACTCTGAGACTCTTTTACCTACGCAATTTTTGTATTTTCGTCAACGGGACGATGCTACCGGAAGAGCGGGTTTTAATATTCTTAAAAAATGTACATCCGCTGTACGACAATTGGCCTATGGTTGTTCAGCCGATTTGTTTGATGAATATCTACACATGGGACAACAAACATCGTATGATTGTTTGGATAATTTTATCAAATGTGTATTCCATCTATTTGGTGCTGAGTACTTAAGAAAACCCAACGCGCATGACGTCGAGCGCTTACATCAACGTCATGCTGAGGTGCATGGTTTTCCGGGTATGCTCGGCAGCATCGATTGCATGCACTGGCCTTGGAGGAATTGTCCAGTGGCATGGAAAGGCCAATACACACGAGGTGACCTGGGGGAGCCAACGATCATGCTAGAAGCGGTTGTGTCTTATGATTTGTGGATTTGGCATGCTTACTTCGGCCCAGCTGGTTCGAGCAACGACATCAATGTCCTTAATGCATCAGACTTATTCAAGGGCTTGCTGCAACCTTTTGTCATTTCCGGGCAACAATTCACTAAAGGATACTATCTTGGTGACGGGATATATCCGGAATGGGCAACCATTGTGAAGACATTTAAGTATCCGCTATCTGAACAACAAACTCGGTTTAAAAGGTATCAAGAAGCCGCAAGAAACGATATTGAACGAGCATTCGGTGTGTTGCAAGGACGTTGGCAAATCCTTAAAAACCCGGCAAGATCATATAGCGTCAATAAAATAAGTCGAATCATGTATTGTTGTATAATTTTACACAACATGATAATTGAGGACAGCGGTCGCAACATGTGTCCACTTGAGGAGTCGTATATGGATAACCCGGCAAACACGCCGCAACGCTCGTGGAATGAGAGGGTTGCAACACACGCTCGAATGGCCGAAGAGCTACAGGATCAAGCAACGCATCATAGACTTCGCAATGCACTAGTCGACCACATTTCGCAACTCCCACCAAATTTCCGCCAACGTTAATTTATGTTTTTAAATTATTGTATTTTTTTTATGTTTTTAAATTATTGTAATGGTTTTTTTTATTTTAATAAAAGTATTATGTTTTAGTTATATTTTTGTTTTAATTAAAAAGAAAGTAAATTAATTAAAGTTGGTGAAGTGACGGAGTGCTGTTGGCATGAGTACGTCAATTTAGTGTTAGTTAGTTTATATGCTGACGTGGCGCTGAGTTGGCAGCAACTGACGGCGTCAGTTGCTGTCACCATTGGCACCGGTCTTATGGTCATGGAAATGGCAAATGTGGTGGTGCTGCTGCTCTTGGGTTGGTGGAAATGCTCAACTGGTACACACCCTCCACTTTAGATCATTCGTACTTGTTGATTTCTATAGCCAGTAAAATTTATTAAATTCTCATATCTCATATTATTATACTTGCTTTTTATGTTAATTAATTAATAGGTTTTACTAATAATAGACCTTAAGGATTGTGTTGATTAAAAAAAACTTGTATATTAATTAAAAAATAATATTCCTAAAATTCAGGGATTGTGTTTTATACTCCCTCCGTCCCTAAATAAAGTTCCCATTTTGCCTTCAAATTTTGTCCCTAAATAATGTTCCCATTTCTCAAACATAAGGGACCCACTTAATATAATAATATTATTACCAATACTTTCACCACTAACTATCTCTTAAAACACTTTCTCTCTCCAATCAAACATTATATTTTAATCAAAAGTAATACCAAATACCCCACCACTAATTATCTCCTAAAATGTTGTGCCCAACACAAATGGAAACTTTATTAAGGGACGGAGGGAGTATATTTTATCTTCTTAATAACAGCCAATGTCATCAGCATTCTCAAATTAATATCATTCGCATTCATTACCCTTCCATTTAGTGGCCACAAGATGACCAGACCATGTGAAGACAACCATCTTTTGTAGGATTTGGCAGATTCAGAATTAGTATATACTTTAAAATGATCACCACCTGTCTACCACCTATCGCCACCGTGACCACCACCGCCACCCTTTCACTCCGATACATCTAGGGTTATTAACCAAGTTGAATCTTGATTCTTAATCAACTACCCAGAAGCAGATTCTTTCCAAAATCTGATCTTTTTGCTTGCTCTTAAACACCCGTTTCAAATTCCTGCAAAATTGAATCAATAACTAGTAATTTTTCACTTAATGCTTGTTTTTTTGACCGACCCACAACCTAAATCTTAAAAAAATTCAAACTTTTTAACATTTTATCATACAATTTCATTTCCCCAATTCGGTTTCTTCAAGTTTGAATCAAATTCACTAACGGTTACACGCAGTAACAGTCTTTAAACCAATGAGAAGCTTATTACAACAATGCTGCTACTTCACCGCCGGTTTTCTCTTGCTGCTTGTACTCCAGTCGACGGAAGTTATCACTCCGGTGGCCGGAGCCACCTCCGAGAAAGAGATCTTGCTTCAATTCAAAGGTAACATCACAAATGACCCTTTCAATAGTTTGATTTCATGGGATTTTAGTAAAGATCATTGTAGAGATTATAGTGGTGTGTTTTGTGATTCTTTTGGGAATGTAAATAAGATTGTGTTATGGAACACTAGTTTAGCCGGAGTTTTGTCTCCGGCATTATCGGAGTTGAAATCTTTAAGGATTCTTACACTGTTTGGAAACAGATTCACCGGAAATATACCACCGGAATTTCAAGAACTCACTACTCTATGGAAGATTAATGTTAGTTCAAATGCATTATCCGGCTTAATACCTGATTTTTTAGTCGATTTACAGAGTATTCGATTTCTTAATTTATCAAAAAATGGGTTTGAAGGAGAGATCCCATCATCTTTATTTAAAATTCGTGGAAAAATTAAGTTCATTTCACTTTCTCACAACAATCTGTCCGGTTCGATTCCAATAACTATCAAAAATTGCTTGAATCTTGAAGGGTTTGATGTGTCATTTAATAGTTTAAGTGGTGAATTACCTTCGCAAATTTGTGAAATCCCAAATCTTGTTTATTAGTCTTTAAGAAGCAATCTATTGACTGGAAATGCTGAAGAACAAGTCAAAGATTGTCAAAGGTTGGAACTTTTGGATCTTGGAAGCAATCTTTTTACCGGATATCCACCTTTTTTTGTTCATAAATTAGTAAATTTGAGTTATTTTATCATTTCTTATAACGGGTTTGAAAGAAATATTGAAAAGATTCAAACTTGTAGTGAAAAACTAGAAGTTTTTGATGTTTCTGGCAACGGTTTTCAAGGGGAGATCCCTATGAGCATTGTTACACAATGCAGCGGTTTAAAGGTTTTAAATTTGGGGTATAACAGATTAACCGGTGAAATCCCAGTTGAAATTTCGAATTTAAAAAGAATTTCTGTGATTAAATTGGGAAATAATTCAATAACCGGTGAAATCCCAAAAGAATTTGGGGAAATTGAGCTTTTGCAAGTTCTTGATTTGCATAATATTGATCTTCAAGGTGAAATCCCAGATTCTTTAAGCAATTGCCGGTTTCTTCTAGAGCTGTAAGTCGAGTTGTACCTTATGCTTTCTTTATTGTAAATCCAATCTCAATATGAACCTTAATCTTGTTACATTTGCAGGGATGTTTCGGGTAATTCTTTAGAAGGACAAATACCCGAAACGTTTTACAACATGTCATATCTTAGAATTCTTGATCTTCACAACATCAATCTTGATGGAAATATACCATCAACTATAGGAAATCTTTCCAAAATTCAAACATTAGATCTATCAGAAAAATCATTATCCGGGCCAATCCCGTTTGCTTTAACAAATTTGTCGAATTTGAATCATTTCAACGTCTCGTACAACGATTTATCGGGTCAAATCCCTTCGTTGTCATTTAAAAGGATTTCCAACATTCCCCCCTAAATGGCAAATTGTTCTTGTTGTTCTTGGCTAGCTTCACTTTAATAGATGACGTTGTCATCCTCTTCCACTTTCACTTTTACATCTTGTTGAGTTGGGTCTTGGTTTGGTGTTTCCTCGTGTAGATGATCATTGTCATTATTGCATAGACCTCTTTCCTTAACGAGTATTAGGAGTGCAAACTCATAGAATTGTTGTGGTACTAGGAGGTAATCTTCATATATATTTTTGAAATCTTGACCATAACTTATGGGATAACCAAAGATACTCCCAACCTCATCCCACTCATCTTCTTTTGTTAACCTTTCATAGCCTCCTACCTCAATGGTTAGTTTATATAAGTCAAGTAAACTAATGTCAAGTCCTCCAACCATTGGTGGAAAACTTAGTGTTTTACCATTTTTTGTTTTGTGAAACCATTTTATTGCTTCCTTGAACTTCCTTTCGAATAATCCTTTGTTCTTGTAGCATATTGAATCGTAGCTTGTATAAAACATGAAGATAATGAATTGATCAAGTGAGTCTATATTTATTGGTATAGACTTCCCTTCGAATTCGAAACTATCTTCGAGCTTTTCTTCATTGTCTTATGATTGATCATGATCGAGTTGTTGAAAACTACGAGATAGTACACACTTCGAATCTTTTATTGTAACTTCACAACCTTGTAAAATGAGTTGGCTCATGCTAAGTACGTTAATGTTGATGTTTGGAGCATATAACACATCAGGTATGACAAATGCCGTTTGTTGCATTTGTAGTTCCACTTCTCCAATTTTAAAAATTGGAATAGTGTAAGTGTCTTCCTTTTGGGTTGTAAATACATCTTTCGAGTGTCTAAACATACTTGGATCGGGAGTCATGTGCCTACTAATTTTGGAATTTATATACCAAGTCGTGTTGCTATTTCCTTTGTCGGTACCCTCTACTATATAATCACCATTAATGATGATTTGATCGACATGGTTATTAATAAATGGTTCGGGTGGACTTACAGTAGGGTGTTTCCCTTTGCAATTGATGTTGAGATCTTGTTGTATTTTTGCAAGACCTTTGCTTCTTTTAAATTTGATTTGATGGTCCACTTTGTGCAACTTGTTGCTAATTTTTCTTAGCCTTCTCTCCCTTTCATTTAGTGAATCATAACTTGGTTTTGTTTGGTAATTGCTAGTAGAACCATGTTCATAAGTAATTGGATTTTTCATCGGTGGTTTATATTTGTACGTGGTTTTTACCATCTCAGCATATGTTTTATGATTATTGTTTTCTTCATGCACACCATCGTTCTTCATGTTCCACATAAAATCACGATCATTGTTCTTCATAATCCACTTTCCTTTATCCCAAGTTTCTGCCTTTTCATTATTTTCATGTAAAGGTGTTGGCGACGGTAATGTCGTGTAGTTCTCGGTAACATTAATCGGTGACCATTTTCCGGCGACGGTCGTTGCCGGTGACGGATATGATGCCTGCCCATTCGCCGTTTTGCATGCGTGGGCATTTGTTGGCGTAGTGTCTGTAATCTGAACATCTAAAACATTTGATGTGAGACTTATCACCTTTCGGGAAAGAGACAGAAGTTGTCGCCGGTGACGAGAAAACCCGATGAAGTGTTGATCGTGGGTTATGGTTTTTCTTCAAGTTAAATGATCGAGGGTTCTTATTTAGACGATATGATGAATTAGGGATGATCGGGAAGGAAGAACGTGGGTGTTGCAGGTTTATGCCGGTGGTCGGAGACCACGCCGGCAAACTTCGTTTGTTCGAATAAAGCATCGACGGTGCCTGAAATCCCGAGGAATGTGCCCGTGGGCTCTGATACCATGTTCGGAATTGATTGTGGCTGGTCATGTTGATCGATTAGTATAGAAAACGTTTTCCGGTAAGAACTTCCGGCAATAAACAAAACAGGGTACAACAAATGTAAACAAAGGAACAAGGATATTACAAACTAACTTTTATTGACCATCGATGATAGATTACATATGTACAAGAGGGTGTATATACAAGATGAAGAGGTGCCATGAAACAACCACCCCTTCGGTTGGCGGTGGTTACCGGCGGTTACACCGGTTGAAGATGGCGGGAAAAGACACAACGGTTCATCACGCCGTTTGTGTCTGTTACTTGCTACCTATTACATTTTAATACATTATAATATTATTTTCCTTAATAATATTAAATAATACTACTAATATCATTTTGTCATTTAAAAGGATTTCCAACAAATTGGCTCAAAGTATGAGATTGAGTGACAAATGTGATGTTTATAGTTTTGGTGTGATCTTGTTAGAGGTGGTTACGGGGCGGAAACCGGTGGAGAATATTGGCGGTCATGAGGTGGTTGTTTTGTGTGAATATGTTCGGGGTTTGATTGAAAGGGGAAAAAGTTTGGATTGTTTTGATAGAAGTTTGAATAGTTTTGTTGAGAGTGAATTGATTCAAGTAATGAAATTAGGTTTGATTTGTACTTCTCAATCGCCTTTGAGGAGACCGAGTATGGCGGAAGTTGTTCAAGTTCTTGAATCCGTACGGTCAGGATCGGGATTATAGGTTTAGGAATTATATACATTGGAAATGGTTGTGAGAATAGGTGAATTAGAATATACATACTTTTGTTTTCTCTCTTTGGATTAACATTAGATCAAATTGCACAAGAATAACATTGCTTTTATTAATGAATAATTCACATTTTATACATTCAAACCCATGAACGGTAACATCAAATAATGAATTTTTTACCTACACCACAAAGGGAAAAAATACAAAATTTTCCAAAAAATAACGGTCTATAATATTACATTCTTTCATCTTTGGGATCGAATTAACCCTTTTGACCCATCATATCAAAATTTTAACCATTTTGACATAACATTTCACAAAACTTTCCGAATTCTTTCCATAACTAGCGAGATCTCGTTTTCTTTCAAATTTGTAAAACAAAACCTGAACCACCCGGGTCCTACACAATGACAAGAAGATCCAGGTGTTGCATTGACTTTAACAAACGTCAACAACTTTTCCCATAATTCAAATTTCAAGCTCACCTTTTTCACCATACGGGCGAATAAACCCACTTATATCAGCCCAACAATAAAACCCTCGATTACTTTTCATGCACGGAATTTCCAAGTTTTTCAAACCGGCCACAAAAAGATTGCACATTCTCTCGACACGTTCTTGATTAATCTTAATGAACTCCCCAACAAACTTTGAATCATTAAACATTGAAATTAGCAGGAATCTTTGAGACAAAGATGAAACGGACGAGAATCTTCCAAGTTTCATGGAAGCTTCTAGAACGTTTTGATTGAACGAATAAATATAGCCCCAATAACTTTAACGTCAAGGAGAGAAAGGTCTTTTGACAACCCATAAACTATATGGATTCGGGTTTTATCATAAGCTATATTTTCAGGTTGATCGGATTATTATTTATGAATTGCATGTTATTATTAGGTTTTAGGTAAACATCCGTGATCACACTTCATGTTTAGCACAGATTCTTAGGGCCTCATTTTCCATTTTCAAATAAGACTTCCAAAAACTCAGGGATAACCATAGATCATGTAATTATGATATCTTATACAAGACATTTCATGTTTGAGATATATGATTCTTGACTTGATATCTTTTCATGTTGACCTTAGAACAATACTTTGATATGTTATGATTAAATTACTTATTCTAAAATAAAAGAATTGACTTGAGACATGTATGGAAAAACTTATTTAAGAGGTTTTTTAAGCTTATTAGCTTAATAAATTTAAGAGTTAATTTCACGGATGGTCCTTTATATTTATATCAAATTTCACCAATGGCCCTTTAGTTTCAAAAATTGCACCGATGGTCCTTATTTTTGAAAGGTTTTTCACCGATGGTCCTTTATGAAAACGGCCGTTAATTTTTCACGTTAAGTGACCTCACGTATGATGCACGTGAGGGTATTTTGGTCATTTTGTCTTTTGCTTCCCATTTACTCCGAGTAAATTACATGGTTGAACCTTAATGTTTATAACAAATTTCACGAATGGTCCTTTAGGTTTATATCAAATTTCACCAATGGTCCTTTAGTTTCAAAACTTACACCGATGGTCCGTATTCCTGAAAGATTTTTCATAGATGGTTCTTTACGAAAATGACGTAAAGTGACATCACGTGTGATGCACGCGCGAAGCACGTCAATACATATCTTCAACAATCGGGTAAACGAAATGAAATGATGGAGAAGAGTCGTTTAAAAGGGAGTAAATGAGAAGCGGAAGACGAATTGACCAAAGTACCCCCACGTGCATAACATATGATGTCACTTAACGTGAAAAAACGGCTCTTTAAAGGTCAGTTCACTTTTCCCTTTTCATTTACTCCCCTTTAAACGAATTTTCTCCGTCATTTTGTTTCGTTTACCCAATTGTTGAAGAGATGTATTGACGTGCTTCTCCTGTGCATCACACGTGATGTCACTTTACGTGAAAAATAAACCGTCATTTTCGTAAAAAACCATCTATGAAAAATCTTTTAGGAATACGGACCATCAGTGTAAGTTTTGAAACTAAATGTCTATTGGTGAAATTTGATATAAACCTAAAGAACCATCCGTGAAATTTGTTATAAACATAAAGGACCAACCATGTAATTTACTCGGAGTAAATGGGAAGCAAAAGGCAAAATGACAAAAATACCCTCACGTGCATCACACGTGAGGTCACTTAACGTGAAAAATTAACGGGCGTTTTCATAAAAGACCATCGGTGAAAAAACCTTTCAAAAATAAGGACCATCTGTGCAATTTTTGAAACTAAAGGACCATTGATGAAATTTGATATAAACTTAAAGGATCATCCATACAATTAACTCTAAATTTAAATAATATTAAAAATTCAAATTTATTAAACTAATAATCTCAAAAACCCTTAAATATATTCTCCCAAACATGCCATTCAGATGCTTTAGAATTTAGATATTTTGCCCATATATTAAATGGGCCATTGGCTATTGAAATGGTTCTGGGCCTACTTAAAAAACTATTAGTCTCAACCTTTGGATACATGTGATACAGAAGAGTTAGATTTATAATTATTGATATGATATGTACAAATTTGACGAAATAATGATTAGATTGGTCATGACCAAAACCGGTTATCAAGACTCCCCCTTTTTTATTTTTCACCAGTTTTATCATATCAGCATCATATTAGCACAAACTAACATATATCTGTCTACATCTCTTCACTTTCTTCGTCAATTAAATTTATGCACACGCATACATGCATATATATATGGGCTCATACACACATACGTAACTGAAGAAGTTCGTCGCTTGACCGACTATTCCAACCAGACAAAGGAAAGTGATGAGCGGCGTACTAAAAGTGTCATTTAAGTGAAAATGACAAAGCCCATTTGAACTAGTCTAGTAAATATAAACTGGCAGGATAAAAAGTAAATGACGAAAGTGGACCATTTTCTTGTGTGTTTGTGTTCAATTTATGTACATGGGACTTGTATTGATGTGTGTATATTAAAACTGTAATAACCAGCTTATAACAAAATAATCAATCGATGTTGGTGATTTGATGTGCCACCCAATTAGTCTTTTTTACCACTTCGGACCCAATAGTATGTAGTTTAGGATGGTATTTTTAGGGAGTGAAATATTATAATTTTGATTACACCACAAATAAATTTTTAGAGCATTACCAAGATTGAGAAAATAGGCAACAAAATTTATAGAAAATTATGAAAATTACCGTTAAGGTTATACGTTGTATTGATACCAATATCATTATATTGTTAAGTTACAAATACCCGATATATACACATGAGACCTTACACCTTAGTGGGAGGGATGCGATTGTGGGTCGCCTGAGCAACCAATATGAGCCAAAGTGAAGTGGGAATGTGTCGACCTTTGGTAGGATGGACACGACCACCTATTATAAGTAGTCTAAAACAAATTAGAGAAGTTATAAAACTAAAATAAATGAAACAATTATATAAGCTGGATAGCATCAAATTCATGCTAAATTCTTCGAACAATCTGAGAACAATTTTAATTTCGGAGACTATTCCTAAGGATTTCTTCGGGGTGGCCGAACTTATGTTTATGATGTACACAATTTAAATGTAGTCATGAGCGTTTCGAACATTTCCTGACAATTTGGTAAATTATTTACCCAATGGGGAATCGAGCTCGTAACCTCTAGATAATCATTGAGGAATCCTTACTACTAAGCCACTATCATATGATTAAACAATCTCATAACACGTTTTTAATAATACGAGTAATAAATTTAAATTATTATTTTATTAATATATTTTTTATAATTCATAAAATTAAATATTTACACATTAACCCATCTTTTAAGCATGCACTAAAACCCATTAAGTTTAATGCATCATCATCTAGCCACATTGAGCGAATTACATCTAAGGTCCCTGTGGTTTACCACTTATTACAGCCACAGTCCCTAAACTTCATTAAGTACACTGGGAGTCCCTGGTGTTGCCATTTTGTTGCACCCGTAGTCCTTGAAGCAAACGTCCGTTAAAAAGCTCTGTTAAATCACCCATGTGCACAGCACATGATGGGTAGTTTGGTAATTGTCCACCCTTTCCTCATATTTAAACCCGAGTAAATTACATGGAAGGTCTCTGTGGTATACTACTTATTACAGCCTTAGTCCCTGAACTTCATTTATTACACCGGAAGTCCCTGGTGTATACACTTCAACCTTTATTGTCGCGCCACCAATCCCCTGAAAAGTCAATCTGAACGGACACGAATGGGGCCTTGTTGGTGTTCGTTTGTTAAGGAAAAAATGTGTTCGTAAACGGTTCACCAACACTTCTCGAACTGAATTTTGTGTTCGTGTTCGTTTGTTAAGAAAGTTTAGTGTTCATGAACGGTTCGTGAACGAGGGTAACAAACATAAACGAACATAAAGAAACACAAACAAGCATAAAGAAACACAAACGTACACGAACACAAACATAAACAAACATAAAAGAACACGAAACAAACACAAACGAACGTAAACAAACTCAAACGAACACGAACAGATGTTCACGAACGTAAACAAACGAACGGGCATTTGTTCGTGTTCGTTTGTTTAACTAAACGAACACAAAATCTTGTTTGTGTTCGTTTGTAGGCCTGTAAACGAACCGAACGAACACGAGTGAGGTCTTGTTCATGTTCGTTTGTTAAGGAAAAAATGTGTTCACGAACGGTTCGCGAACACTTATCGAACGGAATTTTGTGTTCGTGTTCGTTTGTTAAGAAAATTTAGTGTTCATGAACGGTTCGCGAACGAGGGTAACAAACATAAACGAACATAAAGAAATACAAACGTACACGAAATGAACACAAACGAACACAAACATATACACCAGGGACTTCCGGTGTAATAAATGAAGTTCAGGGACTAAGGCTGTAATAAGTAGTATACCACAGGGACCTTCCACGTAATTTACTCGGGTTTAAATATGAGGAATGGGTGGACAATTACCATACTACCCATCATGTGCTGTGCACATGGGTGATTTAACAGGGTTTTTTAACGGACGTTTGCTTCAGGGACTACGGGTGCAACAAAATGGCAACACCAGGGACTCCCAGTGTACTTAATGAAGTTTAAGGACTGTGTCTGCAATAAGTGGTAAACCACAGGGACCTTAGATGTAATTCGCTCAGCCACATTTTACCATCAAGTTAAAGAGTAACGAACAAATATACGACTATTACTTCAAACAATCCAAAAAACTAGACATTTATTTTAGAAGGCATTTCGCTCGCTTGTTCTTGGGAATAGACAAGGCTTGGGTGTAAAATTGTAAATATATTTAAAGAGAAGGGGTAAAGCTGAAAATGCGCCGAAATTTCAGTCTTCATACACAGACACAGATGACCCCTAGTCTGACTTGAAGCTTTGCTCAAAACCCGATGACTTTCAAGACCCTTCCCATCCAACTTTCAAATCTTTAATTAGAGTAAATTACACTAATGGTCCCTGTGGTTTATATAATGTTTTGAATTTAGTCCCTAAGTCTTAGTAATTACACTCGTGGTCACTGTGATTTACACTTCGTATTGGTTTTGGTCACTAATACTAACAGCCGTTAAAATTTGGCTATTAAATTTTCTGAAGTGCCTAAAATACCCCTTAACTTATACTCTTTCTTCTCTTATCTTCTTCCATGTACTCCTTCTATAATCTCATCCCCAAATCAACTAACCCTAAGGGATTGTTTGATTTGGAGTTTTGATTCAGACTCAAACTGAAATTCTGATTCGGTCTGAATCCAAGCGTTTGTTTTCGAAACCAATTGTCTGACTCGGTCCAAAGATAAGATTCGGTCCAATCAAATCTCCTGATCGGTTCGAACTGAAATATTGATGGACTCGGTCGATTTCTTCTCCCTTTGACGACGCCACATTCCACAAAAGTAGGGTTTCTCTTCTCCTTTCTCCGCCAGCCGCCGACAGCTCTTCATTCTTCCACCCTCCACCGACAGCTCAGGTACAATATCGAATATAAAAAACCCATCAATTATCAGATTTACGATTTATGAATATTGTCTAGATTAGGGCTTGTGTTGTATGGAGTATGGTGTTTCAGTTTTCGTAAAGATAAAAAACCCATATGGGTTTCTTTGGAATACAATGATCAGAGGATTTGCTTTAAACAAATTAATGCTCGCTTTAAACAAAAAACCCAAATGGATTGTGTTGATTATCGATATGCAAAACCATCGTATCTTGTGTTGTGTGGATTTGATTATCGATTTGCTTTAAACAAAAAACCCAGATGGAACAATCTGCATTTCCTCTTTTTTTCCTTCAGATTGTATGTAGAGATGAAGGAAAGAAGAAAGAGGAAGGAGATGGTGAGGGTAAAATTGTCAATTAAAAAAAGTTAACAATAAATTTTAACGGCTGTTAGTATTAGGGACCAAAACCAATACGAAGTGTATACCACAGTGACCACGGGTGTAATTACTGAGATTTAGGGACCAAATTCAAAATATTATGTAAACAACAAAGACCATTCGTGTAATTTACTCCTTTAATTACTTGTTCACGGACATGTCAAAACAGAGTTAACTACTTTTTTAGTTTGAAGTATTTAGAAGTTTACGAATTCTAGTCTTTTTATATCCATATGTTTTTAAATGAAGTAAGTATGACTTATTAATAAGATTCTGATTCCATTTAGTCCAGTAAAATGATGTTTGGTACGAGGCAATTGAAGAGAATCTCTTCAATTGAAAAGGAGAATGGAAATGAATCTAGAGAAAGATAAGTGATTCCACTGCCGAGGTATAGTTAAGTCATCTCTTTGACTTCTTTATGTAGTGATAACAAGTAACAAATATTCTAAATAACTTAATCATGATGTAGTGACATGATCAAAATTTTAAAATTTAGAAATCAATGCAAAGCTATACTGTTTTTTTAACCGTGATGTAAATAATTAATTTTGTATATTTAAATTATAATTATATATAATATAATTGTATAAATAAAGATAGTAAAACACATACTTAATGATTCATAAAAAAAGTCATATTCAATATATTTAACCATTCTTATAACTAAAAAATTATACATATTAAGCTCATATAGCTAAATATATTTAATACGTCTATTTATACCGAGTAAATATGAGTCAAATTAGACCTTACTATACATCAAGTTTTATGCCAAAACTTTAGATCATGTCATAATTATATAGTCAAATATCAAGCCATATTTAATCATAGGCAAGCTAAGGCGAACGTTTAAAATCATAAGTGGTAATTCCAAAATAAATAAATAAAAACTCATTAAATACGTATAAAAATTGGGTGATTTCTTATGGGTTAATCAAATACATATCTTAAAATCGACAGTTCTTTTATTAAAATGTACGGACAAAGGTGATTTCCTATGGATCAATTGGGTGCCTTCTAAAATTGACATTTTGGCATGAAAATCCTATCATTATAGGCTCCGACCAAAATCAACTTGCAAAAAAGGCATATACCAATTATTTCCACAGATTGTGTGATGTGTAGAAGCGAACCCGAGATCGAAGAGTATATTTTTGTGGCTGCTAGTTTGTAAGACACATTCTTGCAAAATTTGTGAGATGATGGGGGTTTGATGCTCAAACAATTCAGAATATATCACAACTAATGCATCAGAGTCAATCTCTTAATTTATAAGGATATTCTTTGAATGGATTCACTGCATCAATATATTGTTATATATGGGTTATATGGAAAATTCAGAATGGAAAAATTTTCAGATCGGTAACAAGGGAGAAAAGTGTCTGTTTGAGGCCAAGTCCAAAGTTTTTCATACTTTTGGTTTAAAATAAGACGAAGTCATATACTTCCTCGGATTCAAAATAAGTGCAATACTTTCCAAAAAGAGGTGATTCAAAATAAGTGCAACACTTTCCCTATTTGGCATACTTTTATCTATAAAATTATCATTTTATCCGTACTTAACTTTATTAAACATCATTAATTTCTCTTTCTTCAACATAGATAAAAATTATGGTGGGACCCTTTTCATTAATTATCCCTTTAATTTATCATAATCTCCATTACACTATTTTACTTCAAAATTCGTGAAAATACAAATGTTGAACTTATTTTGAATCGGAGGAAGTAACTTAAATAATTGTTGGTCAAAATGGTTTAATAGTCCTATATCTTGTTTTTAGTTTTTTTTATTTATTTATTCATCTAACTCCTTGTTAGTTTTGATATAAAACTCTTAAAAAAATATATATTTAAAGTTTATAGTTACATTTTGTCAATTAAAGACAAAAGCATACAAATTAAATGTTCAATCGGTTTGATCATATATTTATTCCGATTAATTAATGCTTTTTTCTCTAATTTAAGATGTTCAAAATATAATTTTCAAGCCATACGATTATTTATAATAAAAAAAATTATTATTATTTTATTAACTGAAACAGTATAACTTAACAATAATCATATTATTTACAGTACTATTTTTATTTATTTCAATTCTATAAAAAAAATTTTCATATCTCACATTTATCGAAGACACATTTCTCCAAATCTTGTTTATAGAACCTAAAACAGGAGAATAAAAACAAACCCTATTCAAACAAATCAATAAGAAGGGTACATTCGTCATTTCAAGAAATGTAACGTTATCTTCCCTTTTGGAACCCCACCTCTATTCAAATTCCAACTCTTTTTAATGCCCTTATTGTCCCTGCTACAGTCCCCCAATCTATAGATACACAAATCTGTATGTATAAACATACACCTAGAACTACACCTACAAGTACACGAATCTGTATGTATTGTTTCCTTCTCTGCAACACAATCCCCAAAATACTCAGCTTTTGAGGAAATCTGAAGACAAAATCACAGGTTTTCTAGATAGAATTTTGAGTTTTGAGAATGGAGGTAGAAATGGAGGATGATAACGGTACCGGAAATACGGCAGTTGAATTTACGTTCACGGCGGTCGAAATCGATCTCGATTACGAGTTTGAAGCAGCTCGGTTCTTCGATTTTACGAGAGCGGAGTCGATTGATGAAGCTCGTAAAGCTGAAATGTGGTTTGATTCTGTTCAAAGTTATCCACCTTCGCGTAAGTTGTTGAAATCTGTATACATTGCTGATTTCTGCTTGTATTTTGTTGTTCTTCTGATTGTGAGTAGGTTTCTAGCTGATTTATACACTGATAGAGCTTCACATTACTGCATTCTCTTGAAATTACACCTGTAAATTAGGGGAAAAGGAGATTCGATTAAGCTAAAGCTAAATTTTATTGAAAATTTTAAAGTTTCGAATATACGCTCCGCAATGTTGACTTTTGAGGTCAATAATCGATTTTTACGTTATAGATTGTTACAATTAGGGAAAATGTTTGTTGTTAAGATCTAATTTATGAAAATTCTACTCACCAGAAAACAGTTTAGGTTAAATTTGATTAACATTCAGGTCAATTTTGAATTTGAAATTCTAGAGTTGACGTTATTAGTTCAAACGTATCTGATGTTCTGGTATTGGTACACTGTGGTAATGATAGCTGAAAAGTGAAGTAATATTACACGGATACATTTATATTCTAATTATAGAAATCTGTGGTAATCTCTGGTTTCTGGCTCATGCAGCTCTCAACTTTGATATCAGTCTTACATTGTGGTCCATATTATGATTGCAGAATAAAAATACCAAATTATATATCTTAAGTGGTCCTACACATTTGTAATTATTGGATTTAGGCAATCCATGACTTGAGATGTTATTGTCCCGTTGCAATTTCGAGGTTTTTTGTGGTTATATGTTGGTTGTATATACTTTATCATATGCTTTACAGGCACCTTTTTATATTGTATTCATGATTATAATAGCTTTATTTGTGTTGCGTCAAACATTAATTTGTAACTATCGTTTTTGTATATCAGTTTTTACAAAATGGGCAAATATAACAATAACAGTGTTAACATAAAAAGGTTTGTTAACTTAATATTTACATTGATGCTAATCTGTGGATGTATTTTTAATTTCAGCATTTGCAGTCAAATTAATTGCAAGAGAACAAAGTGAAAATGCAAGCACTTCAGCAAATCAATTGGAAAATGATTCTGATGTCACAAGAGCACCTGAAGATTCCACAATGGATTTGAGCATCACAGGTATTAACATGATTAATAAATGGTAATTAAGCTGCCAGCTGGCATCTATTCATTATTATAATAGAATTTTATACAGATGAAGTGGAAAATGGGAGAATTCCTTTAGATTTGAAGAGTTACTGTCTGGAAGCATTTCAGAAACAACAAACTGCCAGTACTATAATACCTAAAGATAATACAAAAAATGCAAATTATAAATCAAAAACAAAATCAAGCTGGAAACCAAGAACCTCAACTTTGATGAAACCTACAGCAAGTCAATTGGCTAAACAAAATCAAGACCGTTTAGTGGATAATTTCAGGTAATTACTGCTAAATTATGTATTCTTATGATAAATATTATAGCTTTTTTCAAGTACTAAAATTAATAGAATTGTTTAATTGTGTGTTAGGTTTCAAAAGTTGGGGATTAGTTCTTCTGGTGTTGAAAGTCAAGCCACTAAAAGACAAAAACTCGAGGGAGGTCACTTGTTTAAGGTTAGAAGTACCATATAATCTTGATATACTCCTCTTGGTTGTTTTATTTTTGAATAAATTACACAAATGGTCCTTTTGATTTTGCAAAAAGTTACGTCCTTTAGTATCAGGTTACAAGTGCTCAAAGTTAGGGACCATTGGTGTAATTTGATACTCGAGGACTGTTTTCGTAACTTTTTGCAAACCACAAGGACCATTAACGTAATCTACTCTATTTTAATAGTTTCGAGTAAATTACATAATAGTCCAGTTTGTATGAAGTTTTGGATTTCGTTCCTTGATTTTTTTTAATTACATACTATTTTTCAAACTTGTAAGTTGTAACATCAAAGGTCCCTCATTTTATAAATCGTAACATAAATGGTCCCCCTAAAAGCTAAACAACCTTTTCTATTGTGAAACGTTTTACTTGATGACAGGTTATGAGCACAAATCAAGAAACAAATTTTGTACACAAAGCACCAAAAAAGGTAAGTTGAATATTAAGGGTATCACTGCATTTTTTGACTTTGTTTATTATTTATTTATTTAATATTTATTATTTATTTTTATTATTACAGGAAGGAATTGTCGACGGGAATACTACTAGGTTGAAAATAACTGTTCCTAGACCTCCTGATCTTGCAACAGCTCAACGAGCACAAAGAATTAGGTTATAAACCCAAAAATTGGTATTTTTTTAACTAATCCATTTTATTTATATTTTAATAAAATAATATTTTTGTCTTAGGCAAAAAGGCGATACTGGAAACGAGTATGTGGCATCCAGAGGTCCTGGTTTTCGAGCTCTTCCACTCAACAGAAAAGTTTGTATTTATAAAAACTAGATTTTTACAATTTATTCTATAATTTTTTTTTTTATTTCAAATTTATTTTATACATCTTTTGCAGATTTTTGAGGCACCTTCATTTTTACACCAAAAAAGCACTCCCCAATTACCAGAGTTTCAAGTAAGTAGTCACTTCATATTATTATAATTTTTTTCTTTCTTGAAATTCATGTGACAATAATTATTAATTAATTATAAAACCTTAATATTTATGTTATGATTACCAGGAATTTCAGCTCAAGACAAGTGAAAGGGCTGCACAAAACACTGCTGCAGTTCCATCTACTTCAGCAAGTTGCAATTATTTAAAGGTAAACTAAATTTACAAATTTTTATTTATTTTAATAAAAAATAATTATTCTATAAAAAAATGAATACAGGCACCACAGAAGCCTGGTTTTGCATTTGCTGCAGAAAGTAGCAATAGAGATTCCAAAGGGTATAATTGTCAATTTACTGATTAATTTTTGCAATATATAATTATAATTACACGAGTTAAATATTTAATATATTTTCCCTCTTAGATCACATGCTGCTGGTGAGGAGTGTGAAACAATACACAGATTTAAAGCTCTGCCCCTTAACAAAAAGGTATTTTATTTACTTAGTTTCTTGTAATAATTAAAAAATAAATAAATTTCTTTTTCTGAATGCAGATATCTTCAAGTAAAGGAGATGTAGGAGTTTTTAGAAGCAACAAGAGGGAGACCACCGTAACTATGGTGTGCTAACTTTATATTTTTCAATTTCTTTTTAATTTACAGATTTTCTAATTTTGTGTTTATATTACAGGCATTTAATTTTCAAACCGAGAAACGAGCTCAACATGCTCCACCAGTTGATCTCTTTAACAAGGTATATTATATTATATTAATTATTTATTATTTATCATAATTATATAAACATTCACCTTATTTTTGTAAATTTGTAGCTCTCATTAGCACCGGAATCCAGTTCTCAATTCAATAGACCAAGATCTAGGCATACCTCTATTTTTACAAAGGTAATTCTTATTAACTTTCACTAACTGTAAATAATTAAATATTTTATTTTTTACTGAGTTGTATATTATTTTGGCACAAGGGTTTCAAAGAAAACAGAGTATGCTCTTTTCAACAACAAAGTGAGGTAAAACTACCAAAAACCGGATCAAAACAACATCTTCAGTTTCAGTCCATCCCTGAAACCACTCCATTTGCAAGAATTAACAGGTAAAAACAACATAAATTCTTTATTTAAACCATAATTTTAATTTTAATTGTTAATTTGGAACAGAAACTTGGGGATTCATTAACGAAAGAATACATTTGGCATCAAGATTGGTCGTGTGTAAGTGATAGAAAGGGTAAAGTTAGTTAATAATAAAACGCCACTAGAACTAAAGTTGTACAGCTTATAACAGTGATTTTTTACAACGATTTATGTCTCTACAAAAATATGAAAAAAGGAAGTTACAGTTGAATTGAACTTTGGTTTGTTATCATATGGATGGATATGTGTTAAAGCTAGTTTGTAAATTAATAGTAGCATCACTAATTGCTTATATTATTAGTAGATTGTATCATGTATGAGAAATGTCTGTTAAAATGACAAAATTAGAGGTGCACAACAAAGGTAACTTAAATACCTAATTACTTGTAGAAAAAACTTTCTGATCATCTGTTTTTACTTTCTTTTCGAATTACTATTGGAATTAGTGTCTATTTTTGAAGTATGTATACATTTTAGTGCATACATTCAAAGAACATGTTTTTTACACTTTTATAATATATTGGAGTAGTAAATAATGCTTTTAGTCGTCATACTTGAATATCAAATTTGAAGAAAACTAAAATTCAAACGTTTTGCAAAACTAATAAATTATTATAAAGAAACAAGACGAATGGCGTGAGAGCGACAAGGCAATCTGGCAGTGTGGTTAGTGCAGGGGCGGGGTCGAGACCAGACAACCTCACGTTTCTAGGCATTTTCAGTAAACTTCGTTGTCGTCGTTAATCACAGTTAGAAATTTATATTTTGGTTAATAAAAAGTAATACCAACAAGGTGTAGCTAATACAAGTTTCCAATATTTATATATGATATTTTTACCACCTTACTTAGAGTTATTCTGATCATTTTTCTATTTAAAAAGTCGATAAAAATATGCCCATGTCAACAAATATATAATCAAGAGATTCGTCAATTAATAAACATTTTATTAAAGCATAAATCGAAAATAAACATTGTTAATCTTAAAACAAACATATATCAGGTAACTAGGATAGCATATTTCGACATATATTTTTTAAATAACTAAAAATATTACAATTACCCACATAAACGCTTTGTACCATTTTTTTTGTTTGAACCGTGCCTGCTCTAATTCACTTTGCCCTTATTGGGGCTTGAATTCATGACCATTAGGTCATCATCAACAGCATATACACCAATACCACTATCCTACAAACCTTGAGTCTTTGTACCAATTGACTAGCGAACATATATAGTGAAAAATTAGTGTAAACAAAAGAAACTAGTTAAAGACAAATCCCGATGATGACTGATGAAATCTACAAATCTAATGTAACTAATAACGAATAACAATAGTTAACTGGAAGACTTACAATAGCGGTGCCCAGTGATAGTCATTGCGAACGAGTATGAGCCGAACTTATGGAACAATAGGATTCAAGTTAGATTCCCTTTATTGGTTCACACTCAACGTTGATAACCAAACGAGACAATGTACCACCTAGTAGCACAAAATTTAGGCCGTTTTCATCATTATTTAGTATTTAGAGTATGTAGTATATTGCAAATTAACGCTGTTATTGGCCAAAATTGATCTTGGCGTGTCTATAACATAGAGCACGCCATGTGCTCTAATTAGTTATGGGTTTAGCCACAACATGTTAATTTGCAATATACTACATACTTTAATTCAGATTTATAGAAACTGCATTGGGGGCCTTTCCCCTCGTCTCATTGTATGAATATGCCCCAATCAATCAAGTAAGAAAAAGTTGTTCAAAGATATAACGTTTCACTACATACACACCACTACCATCACCATATTAAGTACGATCGAGCCAATTGTATGGGCAATTTTTCTTCGAAACAATTTATGAACCTCGTGCAATACACCATAACCAATGGGTGAGTATACATGAAGTTGCACTTTGATATTTTGGTGTCAGTTATATCATTTATGATTGTGTTTATGTCTAAAAATATACTGTTTAAATCATTAGAAGAAGACAAGTGAATGATCAAGTGTGTAAGTTATGGGGACGGGAATAAAATGGAAATCACATGGGTGGGGTTTGGTGTAGGTCTGGTTCGATAACTTAAAAATTCATTGCAAAAAAGTAAGATTAAAAAAAAATGCATTAGTTATACTGTGCCAATAAAAATTAGTAGCCCTAGGATAAAAAGTAGCTATTTGCTTAATTTTGAAATGGTTATCGGTACTACATATAAAGCATTCATCTTTTTGTCTTAAATCCTTAAAATTTAAGAAAGTTAAGTTGTTTAATGAGAAATGACATTGAGTCTTATTATTTGTGCTTATTTACGTGTCTACCAATTTGATCATTATAAATGTTAAAATTAAAGAATAATATGGGGAAAGAGAATTAATATATTACATATATGTAAAATTTTAAAGTGAGTATATTCATGAATATCACCAATGGCAAGACTTCATACGATTTCTCTTGTTTAATGTACCTTTATAATAACTCCATTTGTATATATAAAAAAAAACCTTAAAAAGACAAGTCAAATTTTTTCTACTTTTGTTAACTACCATTGTTTACCAAGGAAGTAAATTTGATATATTTACATGCTTTGTTGACTACATTTATCATTCATAGGATGTCAAATTAATATAATTCTCTACAATATATTTACCTCAATTTTTTATTTCTTCTTTAGGGTATGTTGAAATGACTTTTATTTAGAAGTGGTTATTAACTTTTTGATTTTAAAAATTAATTTTAAGAGATAGTGTTTGTCTTAGCATATTGACTTATTGGCTTTTTATAGTGAAAAGTTAATAAGTCATTTGAAAAGTAAGGGTCTGCTTACTTTTAAAAAACTCCTTTTCAAGGCTTTTTCATAAGTCATTTGAAAATGACTTATTACATTAGCCAAACAACTTATTAAATTATTAGATTTTTGAAAAAGCTAATAAGTCAGTAAGGACTTTTTGAAAGATTTCCCAAACACCCTCTTATTAACCTACCCTTATTGACTATTAATGTTCAATTTTTTTTTCTTTTTTGTTTGAATTTTTTTAAACGGCAAGTTAGTAGTTAGTAGTTCGGGTCATGGAGTGACATCCAAGCATTTAGTATGCGTTACTCGAACATACCTCCTTTCTAGGGAATAAACCCCACTACCTATTTTAATCTCCTGAAGAAGCCTTCAGCAAGTCTTTAACCCAAGATATTTTGAAGGCAAACTCTCAAAGACAACCTTTAGTGACCAATTGATCTAGACCAATTGGTTTGAATAGTAATTGATTCTTTTACCAGTTTGCTAATAATTGATTTTTGTTACTGATCTAATTATTTATTATCAATTCTCTAACGAATTTCACCGGGTATCAATTCCATATATTATATGTTTCATAATTATTTTAATATTTGTAGTTACCTTAATATAATTTATACTATATGTTCCATTTAAGTATTATCAACAAACATATTTTCTTATCACCAATACAATAATAATATTTTGAGTGTTGTATAAATATCAATGAATGATATTCTTAGTATCATACTAAAACCCCCCGCGACATCGTGCGTGTAAAAAGTTACTAACTACAATTAAAATATAACTATAATTTTAATTATAAGCTAAAAACTATATGAAATTGATTTATATTAAATATAACTTAAAACATATTATCATATATATATATATATGTAAGTTATATTTTTAACTATAAGTGTTAGAAAGTACGTGTAATCTGAAACGGAAAACACACAGTATAAAAAATGTGTTTATTACACTCTGCATCGATTAATGTTCTATCTCTACGATCTAACTATTTTTTAATTAATAGAATTGTTAAATAGATGGATGAAAGGATTAGTTTAGTAAAACCGATTGATAATTTTCTTGCAAAAATTGAAATACATGTCATTATCAGTCAAAGTAAATAATAACGGAAATGATTTTTACACCAAAAATTAATGTTACAACACAAAATAACATTTCAATTCACATGATACATCATATATACTTCCTCCGTATCAAAATAAGTGACACAAATTGGATTACACGTTTTTTGAGGTAAAAGATTAAAGTAGAGGTTAAAATAGATTAAAGTACATAGTTAGTGGAGAATGGGTCCACTTTTCTTGAATAAAGTGATATT
The DNA here is from genome assembly GCA_963853835.1 of Calendula officinalis. NCBI lineage: Eukaryota > Viridiplantae > Streptophyta > Magnoliopsida > Asterales > Asteraceae > Calendula > Calendula officinalis. The sequence goes on from OY970823.1 coordinate 49,798,612, forward strand.
AATGAGTTTTAAAAGTAAAAGTAAGGGTATAAGGGTGATTTCACTTTATTAAAGTGGATAGTTAGTGGGTATGGGTCCCACTATTTTTACCAAAAAAGGAAAGTTTTCAAAGTGTGTCACTTATTTTGATACACCCCAAAAAGGAAAGTGTGTCACTTATTTTGATACGGAGGAAGTACATCTTATTCATATACAGAGCATAATTTGTATATAGCAGTCACCTCACAGAAAATAATTGAACACGTTTATATTTCATTAATTCTTTCTAGGAACCCCAGGATTTGATTTGACAACACGCAATTTTGTTTGCTTACTATTTACTCCCTCCATCCCACAAAAAAGTTCTTATTTCTCCTAAAGCTTTTGTCCCATAAAAAAGTTCCCATTTCTCACATGTGGTGGGCTCCACACAATAAAATACTATTATTATTAAGAACCCCATCAATAATATCCACTAATTATCTTTCTCTCTCCAAACCAACCTTATATTTTAATCAAAATAATACCAATGACCACACCACTAACTATCACCTAAAATCTTGTGCCAAAGGGAAATGTGAACTTTTTTATGGGACGGAGGGAGTATTAAATAAAAAACATTATTATTTCATACAAAATTTATCTTTTTTGGAAACGGCAAATGAAATAACGGAAGCCTACTCGCAATTTTTCAACGAGCACCTCGAGTTCGAGCTCCGCATAAGCGGGCAAACCCAGCCCCTAAAGGGATTTCCAAGGGAAATTCCCCATATGTGCCCGTGTGAGGTATGAGTTAAATTACGCAAATACAACGCTCCCAAAGGGATTTGAACTCACGACCTGCAGCTCACATGGGTATAAACTTAGTACCTTAAATTGGCATACAAAATAAAACGTGGTTAAATTGGGATACAAAATCTATCTAATTCATCATTTTACCAATAAAACGTGGTTAAATTGGGAACATTTAACACATCAGCTTCTCTAAGATATTTTTGGACAACTTAATTATTGTAAGCCAATCACCTCAAATTCATTGGCCATCTGGTACTATTTAGACAAATTACATACAAACAAAAAATATTATAAAACGTGTTCCGTTTCACCAATAAATTTGGACTTTGAAGCAACGACCAACACGCCACACTCTCTTACTTTCAAGATTCAACTTTCTAAATCCATTAAATTATTAATTATTATTACTATAATTATTATTATTTCACACTGTGTGTTCTTGGTGTTGTGTGTGAGATCAGGCCATCGAACTCTCTATTAGTATACAAAAACAGAGCTTTTTTCAAGATTTATTAGCAAATGGCTTCTCTCATTCTTCCCTCAAAACTTAATCCTTCTTCATCATCATATTCATTTCTCGATCACAATCAAAGCTCTCTGTTCATCTTCAAGAAACCAACAAAAATCAACAAGCCTCACTCCCCTGTAACTAATTTTTTTATATTTACATTTCTTGAAAAATTAATGTTTTTTTACAGGGGATTTAATTTTCTATCAATTGAACCAGGTGGCAAGATTATTTGGGCCATCAATATTTGAAGCTTCAAAGTTGAAGGTATTATTTTTGGGAGTTGATGAAAAGAAGCATCCTGGGAATCTTCCAAGAACATATACACTTACACATAGTGATCTTACTTCTAATTTGACTCTTGCTATATCTCACAACATTAATAATTCTCAGGTAATTCTATGTTTTTGTTTATAACTTGAAACAAATAACAATATTAAATTGGAATAAATCTAAATAGAATTTAGTAATTTACATATATATTTTTTCACATTGATCCCAGAGATTGTGTGTTTGTTGTTGAGTGACCTATTTTATGTTTCTTGCAAGCATTATCTTTGAATAGTTTATTTATAACATCATTTTAAATAAGGCTGAAATTGTTTTGAGGACTAAGGGCAAAAGTGTAATATGGTTTTATTGGTTTATTTTAGTTGCAAGGGTGGTATAACAAGTTATACAGGGATGAAGTGGTGGCAGAGTGGAGAAAAGTGAAAGAAAACATGTCTCTTCATGTTCATTGTCACATAAGTGGTAGCCATTTCCTTCTAGACCTATTTGCTCATCTTAGGTTCTTCATTTTCACTAAAGAACTACCCCTAGTACGCACAACTATCAATTCATACAGTACAACATTCCATCTATATGTACAAGTATTAATGCGCAAGGTCCTCCAATTATAGGTATTGAAGGCATTTGCACATGGAGATGGGAATTTGTTTAACAACTATCCAGATTTGCAAGAAGCCCTAGTCTGGGTTTATTTTCACTCCAACATTCCAGAGTTTAACAGACTGGAATGTTGGGGCCCGCTTCAAGAAGCTGGTGGGTCTTTGTTTACACGTGGGCCCACCACGCCACTTTGTAAGATTCCAAGCCCATGCAAACAACAATGCTCGTGTTGCTTCCCTCCAATGGCTTCGATCCATTGGTCAGAAGATATGGCTAACGATCAAGCGGATGATGGTGGGACCCATAACGACTTGAATCGATAATTTTGACAGAGTCGGTTTACAATCGGTTCATGAAAGTATGAAATGTAAATGAGATTTTGTTTTTCAAATATGAAAATTAGATGTGAACTAAACCCTATCAAAATGAATTCGTAAGGGATGATGATGCTAAATCTAGGTATTCGTGTTATTTCGTTTGTGATGCGATTAGATATAGCATATGATATGTCCAAAAAGTATTCATATAGAGGAATCTTCTAAGAGCTAAAAGTGGATTTCAAGGCTATATCAAAAATAAATCAACATGTCAAAATGTTATATCATGTTCTGATAGGGCAACCAGGTCATATTACCTTATTGTGACAATCTTCCTAATTTAAGACCAAGTATTTGTCAATCTTGATGTTAAAATATAACATATTTGACAATAAAACGTCAAAATAACAAGTCAAGGTTAATGTAATGTACCTTTGACATCAAAATATGATATTTCAGTACTGTAATTTGGTTGAGAGTAACATTGGGTACTCACAAGCTCGTTACCATACTTTGACCGTTACAACACATATTAATACTAGGGTAAATTACAGTTTTTGTCCCTGACCTATGGTCGATTCGGGGTTTTTGTCCCTAATGTTCTTTTGTCGGTTTTTTTGTCCCTTAAGTTTTTCAAATTCTGAAAATTTGTCCTTCCGTCCAATTTTGAGCGTTAACTGACGGGTTTTTTATCCATTTTACCAAATTACCCCTATGTGTTCTTCCCCAATGTGCGCCGCCATGGACATCACTCATGCTACAATGGCTAAAGTTCATCTTACTCTCTCCATCCCCACAGAAGCTAATTTTAGCTTCCATTGATTCCATCTTCCTGTTCATCCTCTTCCTTTTTTTAATTCAAAAGCTCTATTCAAAGTTCACCTCACGCAACAATGGAGAGTGAGGAAAAGCAAAATTCAAGTCTGCCCTTCCTCTGTAACCCTAGTCGTCAAATCAATGGCCACCGGAACGCCACTGTCATCCAGGAGAAGAACCACCACCACTGCTAACAACAATATGTCTGCTCTCGCGTATCTCTTATATTTGCTCTCGCCTCCCAAACTACTTCCGTCTCTCAGCGACGTAAATGTCTTCACACTCACCCTATTCTGATGCTCTTTTACACTTTCTTCCAATAAAATCGCTTAATTTTATGTCTAACTGTAAGTTTATTGGATTTATTGTAGTTCTAGCGGATTTGGCATCGGAGACGGCCAAATACGTGTTTCCGAAGAGATTTGAGAGTCGGAATTTAGAAGAAGCTTTGATGTCAGGTGTTTGTGTAATATAGAGGAATCATTATAGACTTGAATTTTGCTATCATCCGTCTGTTTTCATGGACATTGTCCAGATCATGATGGGTGTTTTTAGCGACCAGTGTTTCCCTCATTCAGCTGGAAGCAGGAAATCAATCCCGGCACGACCGATGACTTAGAGAGAAGAGTGAAAGCTTCAGTTCCTTCCCGAGAACGTAGAGTACCTTGCCCGTCAGAGTGTAATGTGTCTCAACAGGCTCGATTCGGGACTGTGTGAAGCAGTTCACGACCGTCGATGTTGGGCGTCACCGAGATGGGGGAGAAGGACCGACTCTCGTTCTCATGGACTCAAAAAGATAGGTTAGCGACCGGGCGAAAGGTTGGGATTGATTTAGAAGAGCTTGGTCCTACTCTATCTATCGGAATTCGCCGGTTAATATTCGTTAATGATCTGCACTTCTGTATTTGTCGTGTTCACACACTTCCCCTTTGCCTCTACCACAAAGGCTTTGCCGTGGCCTGAGCGATTTCGATCACCTAGCAGGCCTTTTATTTGGTAGGTAACATCGCCAAAGCGTATCATCAGATTTTACTACGAAGGAAGGAACTCGGCAGAAGATCGGTCTGCAAGAATGGCCTACTTATCCACGGGTTCATTGACAAAACCGCCGTAGGAATGGAGACCTTTCAATAGAGCGGAGGCGAACTGATCAACGAGAAAGAGGCCCTACTCACTACAAAGGAATACACCACAAGATCGAACTGCACTCATGCCTCTCGTCGACCCGATCATGATATTTCACTCATGATCTGGCCTGGTCGACCCAATTCGAAGGTTTTGTAGATGTGTCTCCGAGTATTCCTTGATCATTTCCTCTACGAAGAGGAGTTGCTCTAATTCTATGAATTTTTCTAGAATACTCTTTTCTTCAATATCATTCAAAAAAGTTTCGGATTGCCTAGTATTACACCAATTAGTAACCCAGGATTCCAGACTTTTTTGAAATGAGAGAGAAATCCACCGGGGCAAAAATACTATAGATGCAAGATATAAAAGAGGAGTGAATGCTTTCTTTTTTGTCATTTTTTAATCTGTGAATTGTTAATGAACCCATCTCATTCGTCGACTCTATGTAATCTAATATTTCTCTCACGAATCCATTCTATTAGAAGTGATCGAACCTATGAATCTATTCACTCTTTTTTATTTGTGATTTCGTGGTTAGGCTTTGAATCTAGAAAAAACCTTCATTTTGCTCATTCATGGAGTTGTATTTAGTACGTCTAAGAAATTTGATTATCCACCGTTAGTCAGTAATGTCCTCCCCCCTCTTCCCGGTCAAGATAGATGGGAAGGAGCCCTATCAAGGCCATAACCAGTCTCTTTATTTATGTACGTACACCTTTGTTTCAGGGTGGGGCCGCCCTTCCTCTTGCTAGTTTGAAAGGCTCGTTGGAACTGATCCACTACTGGATTTACATTATACGCAACAGAAGCACCTGAAGTACTAAACGGAATAGGTATTAGTTTGGTAATGGTTGGAGCGGCAAACTCGGATTCGGCAAGAATCTCATTTTTTGGTAGTACGAAGGGGGAATTGGCCCAAAAATTGGATAGGGGTCAAGACGCTGTCGGGCGCCGGCGGCTGACTCAAGTGCCCCCCGAACCGCGCGAAATGGTCGCCTATTACACAGCTCACTAACTCTGCCTGGAGTGGTGGTACCTATTATTCGTCGGCGGGGGCGGTCCGGAAAGCCCTCACTAAACCTGAAAACGAGGCCTCCGGTAAACAAGCTATAAAAGATGAATATCGCTCTCTCTAGCTAACCTGGAAAAAGTCTACCTTTGCGGAACTGGAGCCGAAGCTCCTTCCTTTCTTCCTCTTAGCCCCCTAACTAAGCTGTAGCGCTGGTTTTCCCACCCTCCAAGTATCCATAAATGGAATCGGTTTGAGTGAATTACTTACCGCAGTCAAAGCCAATAGGGAAAGTCAAGTCAAGAGAGAGTCTCTTTCCGACATCCGTCGTTAATTTTTGCAACGAAATGGGTGTTGGTGTTTGGCGAAGAAGAAAGAGACGTTGTCCAGATCTGAGTTGCAGGTGGTAGTGGTTGCAGGTTGTGAAGAGGGAAGAAGATGAAGAAGAGGGAAGAAGATGAAGAACATGAAGAGTGACGAAAAAAGACGAAAAAAGACGAAAATACCCTTAATTTTTTTGCGTTTTTAGTCACTTAACGGTCAAAATTGGACCGAAGGCAAATTTTCAGAATTTGAAAAACTTAAAGGATAAAAAAACATTAGGGGACAAAAACCCCAAATCGGCCATAGATCAGGGATAAAAACAGTAATTTACCCTTAATACTAATATTGTCAAAACAGATAATGTTTCTATCTAAAAATAAAATTTGAATAATAAATAAATACTTCTTCAAATATAATTACTATTTTGCCAATTATAATACGATCTTTCGAATAAAGATTTTAATTAATGTTATAGCATATATATAAGATATAGGATTTAAGAAAAGGTAAGATCATCCTAAGCATGAACTCAAAATCTTGATATAGGATATAACCCGGGTTCGACTGGCCGGTCCGACCGAAAAATGAAAATATGCGAAGATTACAAAACTAAACAAGGATTATATATCCAAAGTATCCAATTAATATTCACATAAACCCTAGCTCTAATAAAAAACAAGCTTTTTTCAAACTCAATCTTCTTGTACCGTGTAATTTCAGTCATTAATTATGACCAATAAGTTTTCTGTTTAGACCAACATAATTAACATCGATTTGTCGTATATGTGTTCTATAGAAGTACATGGTAAAGTTGACATAGTCAATGCCAAAGTCAACTGTGTCAACACCACAAAGTCAGCAACCACATACCTACCTAACTATGCCAGTGCGCATCAACAACTCACACAATTACCAACAACTTTCTGGCACTCTAACTAACTTATCATATTGTGTTAGTCTTAGCTTGTGTATATAAATAGTTGTATGTACTTCTTTGTTATGTAACCTTTCATAACATTCTCATTAATGGAGTTTTCAAGCTTTCTCCCAAATTTCAATGTTTCTCTCAATCAATTGACTAATATCAATTGATTTCATGGTATGAGAGCATTACGAATCAAATCACCGACTATGATTCGTGATCCAATTACCAATTCTGCATAATCCTCTTGCAATCCCCAATCTCAGATCTATTTTTTTAGACCCGTTCATCTCTCGATCTCAGATCTACAATCTCAGATTCGTTCTATCTCAATCATCAATGGTGACTACTGATAATTCAACACCACCTCATGCAATTGACAACAATGATGATATTGATTCTGTTTATCATCCTCTGTATCTACACAAAAATGATCATCCAGGTTTGCTTCTAATCACTAAGAAACTCACTGGCTCCGATAATTACAGTTCATGGAAGAGATCAATGTTAATTGCCTTAAATGCTAAAAACAAACTCAAAATCATCACCGGTGAATTTGTTGAACCACCTATTAACTCTCCGATTCGATCTCATTGGGAGAGAACCAATGATTTGATCATCTCATGGATTCTCAACACAATTTCTGATAATGTTAGCAATAATTTGAGCTTCATTCATACTGCTTCTGCACTATGGAAAAAACTAAATGAACATTATGCTCAATAATGGCCACATGGTTTATCAATTGACAAATGAGATCACACATCTAAAACAAACAAACACTACTGTTGAAGTTTATTATCACAAACTCAAAGGTCTTTGGGATGAGAGTGATGCTCTTGAAGCACCTTACATCTGTTCATGTGTATGCACATAGGGGTGGCAATTCAGGTCGGGTTCGGGTTGACGGGTTCGGGTTCACGGGTTGGCAGGTCAGAAACGTTCAACCCGAAACCGACCTGTTTATATTAACGGGACAAATATCTCAACCCTAACCTGTTTAACTTCAACCCAAACCTAACACTTATAACCCCATTTAATAAAACATGTTAAACAGATTATCAGGTCAAACAAGTTAAACGGTTCAAACAGTTCAAAATTCTATTATTATTACACAAATTCATAACAAAATACTAAACACCAAATTACTAAGTAACATTTTTATTTTTTATCTAACTATTACTTACGTTTTAACTAGTAAACTATAAATTAAGTATAAATATATATATATATATATATATATATATATATATATATATATATATATATATATATTATAAAATATATTTTAATAATTAAACGGGTTGATGGGTCGACCCATTTAAATTATCATTGACCCGAACCTAACCTGTTTAATAAACGGGTCAGCTCCAATTATTTTTTACCCCAACCCAAACCTGTTTATTTTCATGTCGGTTTCAAGTCGGGTTTCGTGTCGGGTCAGCATTTGCCACCCTAGTTATATGCACATGTGAAATTGGCAAAACTAATGATGAGCGTGAACAAAGAAAAAGGCTCATACAGTTTCTTATGGGACTAGATGAAAGTTATGCCAATATTAGAGGTCAAATATTACTCTTACAGCCTTTACCACATGTTGCTAAAGCCTATAGTATGATTAGGCAAGAAGAGAAACAAAGAGAGACCATAACATCCATTGTACCAGCTGCATTTTTTGTTGCTAGTAATAATACTTACAATCAAAGCAACTACAATAAGAGACCTAATCAACCTAGATACACTGAAAGAAGAGGAAATTTTAAGAAGTGTGTTTTCTGTGATAACTGTCACAAAAGAAGGTCATGTAAAAGAAGAATGTTACAAACTTGTTGGATATCCTGAGAATCATCCAATATTCACCAAACATCCTACATACAGAAACAACAAGAACACTTTCCATGCTGGTACATCAACCACTAAAACTGTTAACACTATTCAAAACACTGCTTCTACCAGTCAAAATGATCAACCAGAAGCAATTGTATCTGCCAAAATGGATCAACTACAAAATCAGATTAATCAGGTTATGATGATGCTTCAGAACAGTAAACTTGATGGTACAATTCCAAATCACACTGCTAATATGCACATGGCAGGTAATATATACTCTCAATCACCTAAACGTATCCTTAATCAAACAGTTTGGGTCATTGACAGTGGTGCAACAGATCATATCTCATACTCTTTAAAACCAATGCACAACATCCAAAAGTTTCCTGACCCTATCTTTGTAACCCTGCCAAACAAAGAGACTGTCTCAGTTACTACATATGGTTCTGTTCAAATAAGTCCAAATCTCATTCTACATGAAGTTCTTTATATTCCTTCTTTTCATTTCAATTTACTTTCAATTAGCAAGTTATTGAAATATTTACCTATTTCTGTGATATTTTCTCAATCTCTTTGTTATTTTCAGTCTCAGGAGAGGCGGATAGCCTATGGCACCCTCTTTAATGGTTTGTATCCTCTCTTTTCAACTCCTTCATCTGCTAATCCATCTTTCACACTCAATTCTGTCTCTTCAATCTTTGCAGCCTCGAATGATTCACAATTGTGGCACAGTAGGGTGGGACATCCCTCACACCAAGTTCTCCACAAAATAAAAGGCCTCATTATCACCAATAATCAACAAACACAACAATGCTCTGTTTGTCCTTTGTCTAAACATCATGCATTGTCTTTTCCTTTAAGTACTTTTAATTCTGTTAGACCTTTTCAGTTGATTCATGCAGATGTATGGGTCCTTATAGACACCAAACGTTTAATGGTTGTACTCTATTTCTTACTATTGTTGATGATTTTACTAGAACTACTTGGACATATCTTCTTCCTAGTAAACATCATGCAATATCTCACATTAAACAATTATGTGTCTATATTTCTAATCATTTCAAATGCAAAGTTGAAACAATAAGGACATATAATGGACTTGAATTTGTCAACAAAACACTAACTAATTTCTTTGCCTCAAATGGCATCATACATCAAACAACCTGTCCTTACACTCCCTAACAAAATGGGAGAGTGGAAAGGAAACACAAACACTTACTTGAAATTGCTAGAGCCCTAAAATTCCAATCCAACTTTCCAATTATCTTTTGGGGCTACTGTATTCTAGCTGCCACTCATCTCATAAATAAACTTCCATCAAAAGTTTTAAATTACCAAAGTCCATTTGAGAAATTATACAACAAACAACCTGATCTATCATATCTTAAAGTCATTGGATGTCAGGCTTTTGCTCATCAACACCTTTCTGACAAATTTCAACCAAGATCTATCCCATCTGTTCTTATTGGATACCCTCAACATCAAAAAGGCTATTTACTATACAATATAGCCAAACAAATTGTCTTTGTGAGTAGACATGTTACATTCAATGAATATGTTTTTCCATTCTTTAATTCCTCTTCCACTCCATCTCATACAGATTCTATTGATCAACATCCAATCTTTATACCACCTCCACCACCATCTGCTTCCATTCCAACACCTCATATTTCAATCACACATCCATCTCCTTCCGCACCCTCTGAACCCACTTCATCTGATACTTCACCAGATGCAGTTTCCAATGAAGTTGATTCCCTTTCAACTTCTTCTTCCTCCACTTCAGATTCTGCTCCTAATCCAGCACCCCCACCTATTAGACAATCCAGCAGACAAACCAATATTCCTACCAAACTTCATGATTACCAACACTTAATTCCTACTAAATCAGCTAATTCTGCCACCACCTCCAAATATAATTTCTCTAATTACTTCAACCATTCTGCTCTACCCCAATACACTCAACACTTTATTGCTAATTTAGAATATGTTTCCGAACCACATACATATAACCAAGCTTTAAAAGATAACACATGGGTTATTGCTATGAATGATGAAATCAAGGCTCTTGAGTCAAACAAAACCTGGGTTATCACTGATTTGCCACCTAGCAAACACCCTATTGGTTGCAAATGGGTTTACAGGATTAAGTACAAATCAGATGGCACTGTAGATAGATTCAAGGCTCGTCTTGTTGCCAAAGGTTTCACCCGAAAAGAAGGAACTGATTACAAGGAAACTTTTGCACCTATTGCTAAATGGACATCAGTAAGAACACTTCTTTCTGTTGCTGTAAACTGTGATTGGCACATACAACAGTTGGACATTAACAATGCCTTCCTTCATGGTGACTTACATGAAGATGTCTACATGACTATTCCGAAGGGATATCATACAACTCGCACACCTTATCAGGTCTGCAAACTTCAAAAGTCCCTTTATGGGCTCAAATAGGCAAACATGCATTGGTTTAATAAGCTTTCCTCATTTTTAAGAGAGAATGGTTTCACTCAGAGTCATGCTGATCATTCTCTCTTTACCAAGTCTCAAGGAACTCACTTTCTTGCTCTACTAATATATGTAGATGATATACTGCTTGCTGGTTTTAGTCTTCCAATGATCAACAACATCAAGTATTTGTTACATCATCAGTTCATCATCAAAGACTTGGGTTCACTCAATTATTACCTTGGTTTGGAATTCCTTAGAACCTCATCTGGTTTAACAATTTCTCAGAGAAAATATGCCCTTGATCTTCTCTCTAAAATGGATCTTCTAAAATGGATCTTCTGCATGCTAAACCAGATTCTACTCCATTGGATCCAAATGTGAAACTAACTCTCACAAATGGAATTCCACTTGACAATCCATCCCTTTACAGGAAACTTGTTGGAAAACTTCTTTATCTTACCATCAGCAGACCTGACTTATCATTTGTAGCTCAAACTTTAAGTCAATTTGTTCACCAACCTACTTCCATACATATGGCTGCTCTCACCAGAACTCTCAGATATATTAAAATGAATCCTGGTCAAGGTATCCTTTTCAATAAATCTCCTAACTTTGCCTTGACAGCTTTCTGTGATAGCGATTAGGGTTCTTGTCAAATAACAAGAAGATCTGTTTCTGGTCATTGCATCTTCTTTGGCAGTTCCCTTATTTCATGGCAATCTAAGAAGCAAAGTGTTGTTTCTAGATCTTCAACAGAAGCTGAATATAGATCTTTGGCTGACATTGCTTGTGAGTTGAGTTGGCTGAAATGCTTATTCTTAGATCTCAACATCACTATTCTTACTCCTATCACTATTTTCTGTGATAGTGAACCAGCTATTGCATTAGCTTCCAATCCAGTTCATCATGCCAGATAAAAACACATTGAATGGATTGCCATTTTGTAAGAGAAAAGATTATCGCTGGTCTTCTAATGCCATACTTTACTCCATCCAAACACCTAGCAGCTGATATTCTTACCAAGGCTCTAAATAAAGCTCCACATCAACATAATTTGAGCAAGCTTGGCATTTGTAATCCCTACATATTGCCAGCTTGCAGGGAGATATAGAAGTACATGGTAAAGTTGACACAGTCAATGCCAAAGTCAACTGTGTCAACACCACAAAGTCAGCAACCACATACCTACCTAACTATGCCCGTGCGCATCAACAACTCACACAATAACCAACAACTTTCTGGCACTCTAACTAACTTATCATATTCTGTTAGTCTTAGCTTGTGTATATAAATAGTTGTATGTACTTCTTTGTTATGTAACCTTTCATAACATTCTCATTAATGGAGTTTTCAAGCTTTCTCCCAATTTCAATGTTTCTCTCAATCAATTGACTAATATCAATTGATTTACGTTCTTCCAAAAGACGATGATCCAATTTCACTCTGCGTATTCTGCATAGCAAAATAAATTTGAAGATTAATCAATCAAGTCCTGATAATGTTTGTATCACAAAAGTCAACAAATTACGGTCAAATGGATTACCTGAGATTTAGAAGAAGCAAATATATTCCAGAATAAGAGCGTTTCATCTCCAGTGACAATCGACTGCACAAAACAATTTTCATAGTCCTAAGTTGCTATCGTTACAAAAAGTTCAACCATATTAAAATATCAATAATGAATAATTGTTACCTGTCCATCAGGTGAAAGTGCAAGGTACAAAACCCTATACGTATGCCTAGTAAGAGTTGCCACCTGCATTTGTTCCAAAATTTCACCAAACATAAACTCAAACGTTCAAATTAATATATTAAAATTCCATTTATTCTAAAAGAACTTGTATTCTGGTAACAACTGAATCCAAATTTCCTACTTTTTCAAGAACTTAATCTTAATGTTAAATATATTGACAATAAAAAGTAAAAATAAAAAAGTCATGATTGTACCTTTGACATAGTCGGATATTTCCATACTATAATTTGGTTTTGAGAGAATCCATGAGTGCTCACAAGTTCATTGTTGTTCTTTGATCAAACAAGATTACCCACCTGAAAAAGGTAACAAAATGGGCAGGTTAGTAACGGGTCAAAACGGGTACATTTTTGTGCGGGTCAACTATATTATTTAAATAATAATTTAATCTTTTTTCCCGGCTGTCAGTATTCACACATCTCAAGTTAGAATTAGTAGTAGTGTTCCAAAAACAAATACAACAGTCAGCGATCCTACCACCAGAAGCTAGAAGCCCGTATAGATGTGGGCATGGACGGTACCAAGGGGTGGGCAGAGTGGGCATCTGCCTATCCCAAATTTTTTCCTATTAATATAATTTTTTGTAAGTTGTTTTTGTTTCCGTTTTTTCTAATCAAAAGATTTATTATATATGAACGATAACCAATACAAGTCGTATCTTACAACTTGCACAAAAATGTTTTGCCCACCTTTGAAAATATTAGGTAAGTCAAAAACATTTGCCCATATTTGAATAAATTTCTGGTACAGCCCCTGGATGTGGGGACCATGCAATTGCTTTCACTGTAGTCGTGTGTTCATTATACTTTAATACATGTTCTGTTGAGTGTTGGTTCCAAACTAAAAGCTGCACCAGTTTCACCAAATAAAATTATTTATTATAATCCATTAAAAATCATTTGAAATATTAAACATATTGCATACCGTACTATCATTTCCGCCTGACGCTAATTGACGGTTATCATAAGACCACTTAGTCCAAACACCTATAGTTCATACAAAAACAGTTAATTTACCAACAAAATTTCAATTTTTGTAAAAGAACAAGGCATAAATAAATTTTAAAAATATCTTTCCTTGTGTTTGTGACCATTTAATTTACTAACAAAATTTTCGCGTGCACGAGGATCACGTTGAAGAATACTTTTATCACGGCTTCCTGAAGATAACATATTCGAACTCCAAGCTACTGCTCCTACACGTGCTCTATGCCCTCCCATAATTCTTAATCTTTTACAACTAATCGGGTCCCAAATCTGCAATAATAAACTTTAAATAACACGTTTTAAAAAAAATAAAAATTGAACAATAATATTAAACATTCATTACTTTGAAGTTCTCCATTGCTAGTACCGATAGCAATAGTTGTTCCTTGTTGTGACCACCCAACCGAACAGACGGTTTCAGCCATACCCAAATCACATAATTGTGTAACCTAAATTATTACAAGATTACAAGTTTGAAATTTGAATACCAAATTAGGTAAAAATTACACTAAAATAAAATAAAATAAAATTAGTGAAATTTACCTTATTAGTAGACGTATTCAGTAAATAAACATAGTTACTCAATCACACAGCAAGCACATTATTACAAGACCAATCTACTAGATTAAGGTAAAAATCACCTTGCAGTTTTGGCGCATCCAAAACCTAAAATCAAACACAAAATATAAGAAAAGAACATAAATTTACCAAATATTGACATACCCAAATCTCACAAACTCGCGGAAATTCAAAATCTTTAACCCTAATCAAGTATTAGGGTTTAGTGCCAAAACTCCCAAATTGTTAAAACCCAGTTTCACCAAATATTCAAATTATTCGAGTAATTAAAAGGAATACTAACCTTATAAGGAGATTTGGGAACCTTTCTTGAAGCTTTAGTCGGTCTATGATCGAATATAGTCAACTGACTATCGACTATAGGCAACTAACTATCTGATTCAAACGGAGATAACGAACATAACGACTGTTTAGTCTCACTCTTTATCGGAAAATGTTACGGTCCACCTGATTCTTATTACCCAGAGTCATATCCAATTCGGACAATGCTTTTACTAAACGGATGGTGTAGTTGGCGGATGAAGAAGTTGACGTTGTGTCGTCTCCGGCAGAAGGTGGGGCGGAGATATTTCAAATAGGGCGTATAATTTGGAGGCAGACCGAGAGGGGACAAACCGGTCGTCGTAGATTGGGCGTGATGAAGATCGATTGTTCATGCTGGAGTTTGTTGGATTCTAGGAAGAACAGGTTATTTGTCGGGAACGATGAATAGGTAGGGATTGTTGATTGTAGGAAGAACAGTATATGTACCGGCAAAAATAAATAGGTTGGGGTTTTGCCACGGATATTAATATAGTCAGACGGTTCATGTGTTCGGGTGATTTGGGGGTTTTAGTTTCCTAAATTAAAAGATTTACTTACCTAAACTAAAATAATTTATCTACCTGATAATTAATTAACTTTTTCTAATTTATCACACTAAATCAAGAAATGTTTTTTTCTTAAATATATATTGAAAAAATTTAATAAATTTTAAATGTTATCATTCTAATATAGAAATTACTTACAATGTTATAGTTAAATGTAAATTTTATATTCGTTAACTGAATGTTATCATGTGATCTAAGGACATATATTAAAAAAATTATGATTAGTTTAATAATTTGAAATTTGACTGTTTTTTTTTTTTGAACCGGTAATACATAGCTCATAAATATACGTCTTTTAAACCTACAAACTTGTAGAACACCTAAACACTAGATACTGATGGATTATAAACCTTTGTCATTATTTCTATCTTCCTAGATATATTTCTGATTTTGATATTTAAATCTCCTAGTTTGGTTGATTATCAAGTTGATGAATTACAAAACTTTGGCATTACTTGTTTTTCAGTACTTGTATGATTTTGATCTATTTCTTTTTATCTGTTAATATAATAACATCTCATTTGCAAAATTCAGTTACATTCGTGAAATTTACGGGTCCGTTATGAGTTGAACCTATAATCAACTAATCTAGCATTTGGTTAACGGTAATTCAAACCTATCCATTTCAGTTAAAATTAATTCGCCTATTGACCAAATGTTTGGGTTTGGCCCAAACCAATACCATTTGTTTAGTTTGCTTGTCTATCCTTTATAATTTGGATCAAAGCAGAGCACTATAATTTATAAGCATTAGTTTATGTGTGTGAGTTATTTAGTTTTGTTTGTTTTCTTTTCGTTTATTAAATGCTATTCTCGTTGTGACCAAGCTTATAATTGTGAACTATGCGATCTATGGCGTGGTCGTTTTCGAACTTTCTCTTAATCATCTTGTAAGACCGATCCCAACAGTGATGGAAACTGACGCCGTCAGTTGTTGCCAAATCAGCGTCACGTCAGCTCACCCTCCAACCGACATTAAACTGACGTACTCATGCCAACAATAACATTTTTCTTTCAATTTTTTGGGACCCACAATCACAAAATACATACATACAAAATACCTGCTTGGCCCCACCGATCCAAACCCACGCATCCCCACTACCCGTCTTCAAACCGGCGGCTCACAAAGCGACGCCACCAAAAATACCCCGTGCCAACGGTGAGGCAAAGAAACATTGATACTGGCGGGGTCGGTTGCCCCCTGTTGGCACCCGTCTAAATGGTTATCTATGGAGGATCAAACCTGTAAATATTTGCATCAGGTAAATGTTTGTTTTCTTTTCCTGCGGATATGGAAAGGTTGCATAAAGGAAGTGAATGAGCACTTGCTGATGAATACAGGCTGAATGAGAGGGAGTGATTATTTTTTATCTTTTGAATGAGTTAATATACAAGCTACCTACCGAGTGATTTATAGTATAGGGGTTTCTGGTGTTTAAGTATCTCATTACGTTGTGGGTTTAAGTCATGTTATATACAAAAATGATGTAAATTTACGTGGTACGTGTTAGCCGTTAAAAAACATGTAAGATATTTGTTTGTTTTTACCATCTTTTTTTGACGAATAAAGAATATGAATGACAAAATGTTATCAGTTACAAAAACATTCAACGAAAAAAGTTGAAATCAAAAGTTATTAAATCGGGTTAAAGAAAACAAACAATTAAATATTAGAGCGAATTACATCTAAGGTCCCTGTGGTTTACCACTTATTTCAGCCACAGTCCCTAACCTTCATTAAGTACACTGGGAGTCCCTGGTGTTGCCACTTTGTTGCGCCCGTAGTCCCTGAAGCAAACGGACGTTAATTAAAGTCGTTAAATCCCCCATGTGCACATCACATGATGGGTAGTATGGTAATTGTCCATCCCTTCCTCATACTTAAACCTGAGTAAATTACATGGAAGGTCCATGTGGTATACTACTTATTACAGTCTTAGTCCCTTAACTTCATTTATTACACCGGAAGTCCCTGGTGTATACACTTTGTTACACACATGTAAGCCTGTAAACAAACCAAACGTTCAACGAATCGTTCGCGAGCCATTCGGCGGGAGTTCGTTTATGATCGTTCGTTTAGCTAAACAAACGAACACAAATAAGATTTTGTATTCGTTTAGTTAAACAAACGAACACGAACAAAGGCCAGTTCGTTCGTTTATGTTCGTGAACATACGTTTGTTTTCGTTTGTTAGTGTTCGTTTGAGTTTGTTTATGTTCGTTTGTGTTTGTTCGTGTTTGTTTGTGTTCGTTTGTGTTTGTTTCGTGTGTGTTTGTGTTTGTTTATGTTCGTTTATGTTTGTTACCCTAGTTCACGAACCGTTCGTGAACACTAAATTTTCTTAACAAACATAAACGAACACAAACGAACATAAAAAAACACATGTTTGTTACCCTAGTTTATGTTTGTTACCCTAGTTCACGAACCGTTCGTTCGTTTACATGCCTACATGTGTGTAACAAAGTGTATACACCAGGGACTTTCGGTGTAGTAAATGTAGTTCAGAGACTAAGGCTGTAATAAGTAGTATACCACAGGGACCTTCCATGTAATTTACTCGGGTTTAAATATGAGGAAGGGGTGGAAAATTACCATCTTACCCATCATGTGATGTGCACATGGAGGATTTAATGACTTTACTTAACGTCCGTTTGCTTCAGGGACTACGGGTGCAATAAAGTGGCAATACCAGGGACTCCCAGTGTACTTAATGAAGTTTAGGGACTGTAGCTGTAATAAGTGGTAAACCACAAGGACCTTAGATGTAGTTCGCTCTAAATATTATTAAGTATGTCGTAGCCCACGAGATCCCACTCCAGCCCCTTTGTCACTGTCATTTTCCTCCCCTAATCAAGATATATGTGTCTACGATTTTTAAATTTTTTGGTTGCCTTTTTGCCTTTTTAAAAACTTTTAATGGGAGGGAGGGGTATTTTTTTTTAACAATACTTAATGTAACATCCCAAAACTCGGCCTAGTAGTTTATTGACCTTAAGGTATCTTATTGAATGATTATCTGATTAAATGCTTAGTTAATTTAATTAGCCTGCTGTCTTTTGCGGTATTTTAACCAAGGGGTTAAAATACCCGACTTGTGAAATATTTGGAGTGAAAACGTGATTTTTATATCTTTGAATTCCTTGTTAAATATCGTTTCCAGAAATCCGTTCGTTTTTAAAATTGGAGCCCGTTTGCTATTTTAAATAAATTAATTTTGAAAGGGACTTTTCAGACATATACTGTTAAAAAGGGGAAAAAGCCACAAGGGGCCCCAACCCCTTGTGTTGACCGGCCTTAGAGAGAGGGGGTCTCCCTCTCTTCTCTTTTACTTGTTAATTCAAACATTATCCATCTATCATCACTATTTCATTGAAAGAAAAACCCCATCTTTTCTCTCTAGCTTTCTTCCATTGCTCTTGAGCCTTTGGTGTTTGATTCTTTGGTTAAATCTCGAAATCTTGCTACTTGTTGTGATAGAAGAAGTCTAGAAGTAAGTTACTCTTTTTCCTTCACTTGTTCATGTTGTTCTTGAGCTAGAACTTGAACTAGGGTTTATGTAGCTTGATGATTTGTGGATGAATCTTGTTATGGATGTTGTATTATGTGTTTATGCAAGCTTTTACATCATTTGTATGGTAGATTGTTGAAGGAATACAAGATTTGGTGAAAATCACCTTCAACCTCCATTAATGGTGGATGTTGAAGGTGGGTTTTGATGAATCTTGGATTTCTTGAGTTTTGGATGGATAGAATTGTTTATTAGGTTGTGAAATCATGTTTGGTAAGTTATGGATGTTAAAAACCTAGTATTGATTAATTTGGAAGTAGTTTAACTAGTGTTTGGATGATTTTGTCAAAATGGTTAACTAGTGATCTTGGAAGTATCATACTTGGATTTGTGATGGTTATGATCTTGATGGAATTGTTAGATGGTTGTGAATTGCTAGTTTAAAGATTAATTGCTAGTTGATGGAAATGTGGAAGTGTTAGGATCATGTTCGGGTTTTTGGCCCGTTTGGGTCAACTAGTTGTGAATACTTGCTAAATGATCAAAATGGTCAATTGTATTGATGAAGGAATTGTGCTAGTTGGAAATGTCATAAAATATGCATTTTGTGAGTCTTGTGTGGTTAGTTGTTGAAATTGATGATTTTGACAATTCGGTGGATTATCACTAACTCGGTATATTGTTGACAGGAACCGGGAATGATACTCAGTGATACTAGCTCACTGAGTTAAGGAATCGGAAGTTGAAAGGTGAGTGGATTTGACCTACAAACTCGGGTTTCGGTTATTGCATTTGGTATTGGCTTGTTAGTGAATAAATCGCAGGAATTACCAGACATTGAGAGTTAGCGACGCGAACTCTACTTCACGTCGTGAAGTAGCTCCAGCGAAGTTGGTCGATGGTCGCGAAGTAGTTCACGATCAGAGTTCACGTCGTGAACTCTAGTTCGCGATCGCGAACTAGAGTTCGCGATCGGGAACTCTGTCGTGACGTTTTTCGCGGTGTTTTTCGTAGCTAGTTGACTTGTTATGTATGCATAGTGTTAGGGAATACCATACATGACTTTGTGCACAATCGGGATGAGGTCAGTGTCGGATGGATAATGGCTGGGCACAGTGTATCGACTAATAGGGTATCCGACCTTACCTGTATGCGTTACATGGTTAAGGGGAGGGAGTTGCCCGGGTGTTGGATACAAAACGCTATCGGTTACCGTGGTTTTGGCCGACCATGGTTTAAGGCCCGCAAAGCCGCCGATCCTTTCAAATAAGTGATTACCTAACCGGAGATGTTCTTTAACTTCCGTGTTTAAGTGTTTAGTGTAGTTGGTAGTGTTAGGAATTCATTCACTTAGCTTTTGTGCTAATCCCTCCCTTATTGACACATTTCAGGTTGGATGGCTTGAACGGGTCGGGCTTGGACAGGAAGTTTGACCATGCTTAAATTATATGTTTTGTAAAATGAGCCGTGTTTAGTAATACCGTCTTTTTAACTAACTTTGGTTGTAATATTTTGTGGGACCACGTTTTGTAAACCTAACTAACTAGATGCTTCCGTACTTAGACTAATACTTAATTTCCTTTCAAAAAAAAAAAAAAAAGCGGTGTTACACTTAATCTACTTTTATTTCTTCAAAACGGGGTATTTGGACCTATGACATATAGATCATGAGTAAAACTTTACACTTATAACACTTAGGGGTGTCACTATTCGGATATAACCGGATTGTCCATTTTGACAATTTGGTTTGGTTCGTTTGGATTGGTTTTTTGATTTTTTGGTTCGGTTTGGACTTGAACCAAATTAACAATTTGGTTTTCGGATTGGATTTGGTTTCTATTTTAAAAACCGGATTGTCCAAAAAAATCGAATAGTAATATACATTTATATATATATATATAAAGAGCAACAAAGGAAATGTCATGACTCGAGAAGGCCAACAAACATTTTTGCTTACAATAGATTAAGATCTTCATCTAATAAAGTTGTAATGTTATGCATTATCTTTACTGTTTAAGTCTATGTATTATCTCTAAATATTGTTTTTCTTGGATAATCTAATTATGGTGTTGCTAAATATTGTTATATTGTAATCAAGTTTATGATAGGATTCCATGATTTTATCCCGAAATAATTAGGAGCAAATTTCATGTTTGCATTGAGGTGAGATTTATGAATTTATGAATTTAATTTCTTTATTTACTCAATTTTTTAATAGCATATGTGATACATGTTCAATCCAATTATGTTGTTTCATATTATAGCTTTCATTTATGGATATCCAAAAATGTTTGATTTATATATTCATGTAGTAATTGTTTAATGGTTGTCTAACATTGTAGTATAAAGACCAAGAAAGTAAAGGTCATGACTTGAGAAGGCCAACAAATATTTTTTCTTATAATGGATTGAGACCTTCATCTAATAAAGTTGTAACCTTATGTATTTTTATTTGTTGTTCCTCTTAGAAGTAAGAAAAATTAATTTCTATACTTTCACATTTTTTAACGCATTTTAATCCTAATTTAATTTGTGCGGGTATCGTGAAAAGTGAGGATGTAAACATAACTATGCATAAGTAGCCATCTTTTACACTTAACAGGATTATTATTTTCTAAAAGTATATAATATAACTAATGCAGTTCTTTAGAAAATTTCATGACGGTTAATTGAGTAGTGTTTGAGTAGTGTTTGATCGTGAGAAAAATAAGTTGAGTTGGAAAGCTTCTAATTGTGAGTAAACTCTTCATTTGTTGTAATATATTGAATACTATTTATTATATGATTAAAGGGTGATTATGTTTAAATTTTAAGGTTAACATGAAATACTTTACAAATAAGCCCACGAGTCTCCCCCGAAGGGTTCTCCATATATGTCGGTGAGACCCGAAGAAACGTCAAGAAATGATCAAACTAACTCAAGTCAGACTCAACCACAGAACATTGCATCAAAATAAATCATACACATATTTCATAATCATAGTCTCTATTCTTATCAATTTTTCATGATCATGTTGTTATATGTTTTTGTTTTGTTGTCCATAGAGATATGATTGAGTATAGTATATAGTATAGAATAATGTCACACGTGATGCATACACATAATCATGTCACACGAAAGGCGTACATACATTCATACACGTTGATTTTTACCGATAACTACTTATCATAAACAAAGCCCGTGCGATATGTTCATTGCAAAGAACATATAACTTAATAACTCAGTTGATTAGAGTTCATTGCAAAGAACATGAATGTAATATGTTCGAATCCTAGGTCTGTTGGCACTAGTCTTAAATAAAAAACTGTATACCAAGAACCCAAACTAAGTTTCAGTTAATTGTGAACTTAGTTGGTACAAAGTTACGAGATAACCCCACTTTTTTTTTTCATAGGTTACTCGATTGATGAGAAGGGGCTACGAGCACAAATGCTATCGGTCTATTTGACAGGTCTTTATTACAACCATGTGAATAATTTAAAAACATCTATTATTATGGGTTTAGTTTGATAATTTTTTATGCTTTAGTTGGTAATAAGTAGGGCTGTAAAAACTTGACGCAACACATCAAAGATAAACGAAACGAAATTGGGATGAAATTGAAATTTGAATTTGTGTTCGTGTTGTGTAAAACAAACACGAAGTCGTGTCGTGTCGTATTTGTGTTCAGAGATTAACACGAAATTGACACGATAGTTATGATATTGAGAACATTTAGAAATTAATGTTATATTTTTATCGTGTTTGTCGGGTTTTTAGCATGTAATAAGTAAGAAATTTGTTATTTTTGTTATTTATTTTGTGTTGTCGTGTTTTTCGTTTTTTTAATTAGGTAGTGTTCATGTTAGCAAAATAAAACACGACTTCGCGTCGTGTTGTACAAAAATTCGTGTCATATAACCCAAAGATCACGAAACGATGTCACGATTTTACAGTCCTAGTAATAAGGGCATATTTAGGAAAACTTATTTAATGGCTTTTAAACTTAACTATTAAGCTTGAATATTAAAATAATATTCAAGTTTAATAAAATAATAATTTTAAAAGCCCCTTAGATAAGTTTTCCCAAATAGAACTTAAATACTATACACTTTATTTGGATCTATAAATGTTATAAAGAAGAAAAAACCTTACCAAATAAAGAAATAATCTTATAAAAGATCTATAGTTGAAATTAAACTATATATTTAATTTACAACAACGGGATATTCGACTACTTAAACTGCATATTGTAAAAATAATAATTTTCAGGGCCCTATATTAAACAATTTAGGCCAAACAACTTGATCAAATCGCGTCGTATGCCATGATGTTTGACTCGTCGCATGGTTTTCAAGGATAAGATGGAGCATGTAACTTCATATTGATCAAAGTTAATATTGTTTTAAGTCGACCCGACCCGTCTTCTCTGCTTTTGTCGTACTCCCACAAATTCATAAACTAGTCTGCTAGGTGATCGTTCGGCTCCGCACCACATCGTCAATTTGCGAGATTCTTTTCAGGAGTTGGGTATGGATTATTTCCACGAACAAAAGACGAATGGATTATGTCTTTATTGGAGAGACAATT
Organism: Calendula officinalis; assembly: GCA_963853835.1. Lineage (NCBI taxonomy): Eukaryota > Viridiplantae > Streptophyta > Magnoliopsida > Asterales > Asteraceae > Calendula > Calendula officinalis. The sequence continues at coordinate 49,821,848 of OY970823.1, forward strand.
TTGTTTAAATGGGTTATTTTTTCTCTGCGAAAAGACCCCATACGTTTCTAATCAATGTGGCTCGACTATTTTTCAAGAATGTTGTGCGTTTACAAGGAGTCCCTCACCTAGCTAGCTTAATTACTTTTGATTGACAAAATTTAATGCATAAAGATTTCAACGGGAACACATACTTTGGCTACAACTATAACTAGAGCAAGCACCATCACTACACTTTTTTCGTAGGGTGGGTATAAAAAGGTAGCTTTCCATATACATTAACAAATCTAACCCTAACCGCTTATTTCGACTTGGGTATAAAACCCGATTAACCAATCCATATATAACTGAATTGTCCTCAAATTAACTGGACCATTTCGATAACCGAGGTTTGGTTTTTAAGTTTTGGTTAACCAAAAAGTTCAGTTCGGTTATGGGTTTATGGCAATAATCGATCCGTCATAACCGAAGCGCCCTATAAGTTTATATTAATTTAATTTTGTATATTTTATTATTTATTCTAAGTGGGATATTATTTTTTTTTTAAACGCTATTATATAAAACTAGCAAGGAGCTAGAAAATTACAAACAAACAAAGAAACTTACAAACACGACATAGGACAACAACATCATTCGGACCAATAGTTATTTAGATTACATGAACTCGCCCTATTTTTTATCCAAAAATATGAGTAACTTTGCATCGACACCCCACCATCTCGCAAATTCTGCTAGAATCCTTCTAGCAAGAGAACAACCCACGAATATGTGTTCTTCGGATTCAGTTTCGCCACCACACATCGAGCAATCTGTGGAGATTATTGGAATGCGCCTGTTTTGAAGGTTAATTTTGGTCGGTACCTACCTTGGTAGGTTTTCCAAGCCAAGATGCCGATTTTAGAAGGCACCCAATTAAACCATAGCAGGTCCCTGTTTTCCGAACGCTTTAATAAGAAGTCATTGATTGCCAATCTCATCGAACCACTATTGAAAAGTTTACATTGAAGATTTGAAGGGGATCAACATGAATTCAATTTTCAAGTTTTGTCGTTTCGAAATCCTTCTGATTTTATGTTTTTTTTTAAAAAAAAAATTTAGGTTAGCTGTTTTTTGGTTATTAAGTCGCAACAAACACATAGAAATGTACTTGCGCAAATAAAGATTTCTACAAAAACGGTTGAAAAATGCATAAATGGACTAAAAGTTATATTAAAATAAGAGTTTTGATAATGATAGCCTTAAGGGTTGTAATTATCAAAACTTTAAATAAATAGGACCAAAATAAAGACGGTTAATGGATGAATTGAAACTCATAACTGATATACAAATATTAACCAATCTGTTAATAAACCGAAACCGAAAAGATATGGTTTTTGATTAATCGAGCTTTCGCTTATGCCTCGTGGGTTCGAGTTATAGGTCAATGCTTACCCAGTTACCCATCCTCTCCCCTTCCTGTTTTCGGGTTCGGTTTTTTATTTCAGGTTCGGGTATGCTAAAACCCGCCCCGAACCCGACCCGTTGCCATTCCTAGAAAGTGGGTGTTCTTCAAATTGATATTTTCTATTAAAACTGTAAAGAGCTAGTTACAATGAATTGCATTTGAGCCCCAACACTAATGTTATAACAAAATAGACCTAACACTTAATTTCCAACATAAACTTTGAAAAATCAATTAATTCTGATTATTATTGTATACAGATTTTTTTTTTCTTCCGAATTCAGATATTAAACCTCATATCGATGCAGAGGTTTACCTCTTTTTTAGTTATGTACCAAATTTAATTGTTCTCTTAAAATCGAATGTAGGAGAAAAAGAATTGAATAAAATAATATTTGTTTTTACATTAGATATTAAAGTTGGGTATTATATGAGTTGAAAAATGAAATAACAATTAAATAATGAGTTAATACCCTTTTATATATTTTTTATCTTTATTTTTAACAATACTTAGAAACAATTGTAAATTCAAATTTTAAAATTTTAATATCTTGAAAATTAAAACTTACAATTTATAAAAATTCAGACATTTATTTACTTTAAATAAACAAATGCCTTTATATGATTCGTATTAAGATATCAGAATTGCCGCTAATTTTAATTAACAGCCTTTTAGGCTATGGGGTATAGGCACCACCACCACCCTATTTTTTCTGCCACATCATCCGCCACCTCAGTAACCACACCACACCACTCCACTTTATTCAGGAAATACCCACCACTCCACCCCACACCATTTTTTTCCAACTCATCATTTCTTTTCCATTTATTTTAATAAAAACACAAATTACATTTAAATAAAAATACAAATAACAATTTAATAAAAATACAATAACATTTATTTTAATCTTCGTCTTCATTATTGTCTTCATTTGGGTTTTGATTTCGGTTATTGTAGAAATGTTCCGCCAAGTCTTCTTGAAGTCTATCGTGTGTTGCATTGTCTCGAATGTCAACAACCTTATGCAAATATTCAGCGGTTCCCGGTACATACAGTGTTTGTCGGGGACCGTCTGACACGTAATGTGAAATATTTCGACCTTTGTCTTCGACAACCATATTATGCATGATGATACATGCATACATAATGGATCCTAAATTATGAAGTTGATAGGTACGCGCCACATTTTTAACAACGTGCCACTTTGCATTTAAAACCCCAAAAGCACGTTCTACGTCTTTACGTGCCGATTCTTGTTTTTGGGTAAACAAGGTTTGTTTTGGGTTTGATGGATCCCGGTAAGCCTTCACAAACGTAGCATGACGATGATATATTTCATCGGTAAGGTAATAACCGAATCTATAGTGATTTTCATTCACAACGAATGGAGCATCTGGTGCCCTTCCTGTTAAGATCTCGTTATATATCGGTGACTGATCAAGCACGTTGACATCATTGTTCGAACCTGCAACCCCAAAAAACGCATGCCAAAACCAAAGATCTTGTGAAACAACTGCTTCTAGTACCAACGATTGCGTTCCATGATGACCTCCCGTGTACTCTCCTCTCCACGCTTGAGGGCAATTCCTCCAGTCCCACTAGGTACAATCAATGCTACCAAGCATTCCAGGAAAACCATGTTTCTCTTCATGATGCGCATATAAATTCTGAACATCAGTGACCGTTGGTTTCCTCAAATAAATAGGGCCGAATATTTCGACAACCCCTTCCGCAAAGTTATACATACTTTCCCTAACGGTCCTTTCAGACATGCGTAGGTACTCGTCAAGAGAATCATGGGACGACCCGTAAGCCATGGATCGGATTGCGGCAGTACATTTCTGGAGCGGAGAAAATCCCAGCCTACCTCTAGCATCATATTTTTGTTGAAAGAAAGGATACTTGTTTTCTAATGCACTACATATGCGCATGAACAAATTTTTCCTCAAACGAAACCGTCGTTTGAAATCTCTATCGTTATAAACGCTATCATCTGCAAAATAATCTCGATAAAGACGTTGGTGTCCAGCGGCACGATTACGGTTGAGCTTCGCCGTCCTACTGTCGAAGCGGGCGGTGCTACTTTCCGCCGCCTGTGCATTCAAACGCGACGCGCAATACGCAATCAGAGCCATATCGTATGAGTCGGATGATGACGATGATGTTGACGACGATGGTGGTGGGGGAGCCATGATTAAGTGTAGTGATTATATGTTAAAAAAGATGGTAAGGAAATGATATAGAATGCGTTGTGATTGGGGTAATTGTATTGTGTTGTGATTGGGGTATATATATATATAAATATAAATTTTTTTTTTTTATAAATTGTAACGGTCTTTTGACCGTTGAACGGTCGAAATTCCCAAACACCCCGCTCGTTACCCCTCGTTCCCGTGGCCACCGTCGAGCACCACACACCCCCACGCCGTGTAGGGGGGCGGTGTGCCCCTCTCCTCCACGCCGTGTCCCTCCTTCCACCTCAGCTCCCCTCACGCCACACAGGCCCATACCGTGCAGTCTTTAGACTCTATATATAGACTCCAATTCAAAATATAAACACGTCACCACCTAATTTCTCAAAATTCAAACTTACCACACCACATAAGTCCACCTAGTTGTTCTTGGAAGCCTTATCCCGTGCATATGTTCTTGGAGTCGTTATCCGATTGCATATATAAATACAAATCTTGGACATTGCATTGCCACTTCAACTGGGAGAAACCATGTAAATTATGTCACATAAAGATATCAATGAAACGGTTAATAATTAATTTTTATATCTAAGTTTGATATCGAGTAATAAGAGATTACATTTATAAGGTAAGTTTTGGTTTTTTCATTTGTTCATATATTTTCTATTTACAATGTTGTTTATAGAATTATAATAGATGTCTAACATATCTTAGCAGGTATGGATCTTGCAATATTAGACTACAGCGGTTTATGTTTATATCATAATAAGGTATCTTGTGTTTAAATACAAGTATATTCCTTATAATGAGCATAGTAATTTTAAATATGTAATACAACTTTTACTAGATACATTGAATTGTATAATTTTACAGGAAAATGACAATTATCTTACTTATTTATAATGTGTTTAGGACTATTAAAAATAACAACTCCTTAAACTTAAGGAGATTTTCACTTTTAGTAACATCTTCAAACCACAAAAATAAAAAAATATTGCTTCCAGGATTCGAACACAAGACCTCTTGTGAGTACTGACTATGTGTTAATCAATTGCTCTAAATGACACTTTATTTTTTCAAAAAAAAAAAACAAAGTACATATCACTGCAAAACCTCGCATTTGTCCCCTCTTTTATTTCCGATACAATTTAATTTTTCGAAAACGTCTTGACTATAACTCACTTATTCAATACTAATTTTTCGGAAACGTCTTACCACCCAATTAATTTACTTCATAAATTGACTATACTACCCATAACGCATATCTTACTCATTTATAATGTGTTTAGGACTACTAAATATAGAAGTACTTAAACTTAAACTTATTTCTAAAATTTAGTTACAGGTACCCGTCGCCGCATTGCGCGGACACCCTGCTAATACCAAATAACAATTGTTGTGATTAAAGTAAAAATTATACATTAGCTAGTTTTTTATGTTTTTTTTCCTTCCCCTTTCGGCTTAAACAGCCTGTTCTTTTTGTCCTTACATATCAATTTAATTAATTTTGTATCTCAATGCGTGTTAGTATAATAAAGACATAAATGTAATTTCATGTGGTCTTCAAAACATAGTTTTTGACAAAATTTGGTTATTAACTAAGACATATTTTAGAGAGAAAAAAACTATAGTCAAATATCAACGAAAATATCAAAAAGTTTATTACTATAAAACAATAGATCTAATCAAAATCTTTTGCCACGCGTCAATCAATTTTTAATGTAGTCTTCTAATTTTATTCAACTAATATTAATTTTACATTTCATCAATTTATTTTTTTGTTTGAAAATGTTACGAACGTGGAAAAGTGTAATAAACTTCACCCGAAACTGACTTCATCGATCTTACAGTTTCCCAACATCACTCTAAAAAAGATCTTCAAGACTTCAAAAACGAGGATTTATCTCGGTTCCGCCACTACTCTAAACTGTTCTTTCAAGGTTCGATGTGAGACTAATTTGCCTCAATTGGCTGAACCTACAAAGGAGGAATTGCATCATGATAACACATTTGAGGGTGTGGTTCGCTGCTCAGCAAATTATGTTCCTTTATCACCGATTAGCTTCTTGGAGCGAGCAGCCGATGTTTATAGAGACCGGACCTCCATCGTTTATGGCGGCATTAACCACACATGGAAAGAAACACATCATCGATGTGTTAAGCTTGCTTCGGCTCTAAACCGCTTAGGGGTTTCCCGTGGCGACGTGGTAACTTTTTACCCGGTCTATTTAATTATTTATGCATAATTGAGGGTCAAATAGTGAAAGATACAACCATATCGATCTAGTACATTTTTTTTAAAGGGTAAGATTTTGTTAAATTGTAGACATTTATAAACGTGAAAGAAACATAAAAATCACAAGAATTGTTAACGTTGATAAAAATGTTCGCACTTATTAGCAAATATAAACTTAAAATTCTGCACCCTTAAAAATGTTTAGAATAAGTGGGTGTCTGAGATTGCGATCTAAAGTAGATTATCTGCTTATTATGTTTTGAAAATGTAAATAATCTAAAATTAGTGTCTGGCAAAAAACTATGAAATAATCAATTATTTGTGTTTTGGAAAAATGGAGTTTTAAAAATGTAGGTTGATAGATGCTTATTGGGTTTTGAAAACTGATTATTTGAATTTTACCTATTAACTAAACAAATAATCAGGTTTGCCAAACACTAAAAAACTAATTATCTGATTAGTGTGATTTCATACAGTATAATCAAATGCAAGCACTATTTTTCATAATTATGTTTTGTAACCACTGATTATCTAATTATCCATTTCTCAAAACGCATAATTTATTTTAATTCAATAACCAATCTCAAACATGTTAAAACCAACTTTTATGCGATTCGTTTGCATTGAAAAAATAAGGTGCAACAACTTAATCTATATACTTTTAAGTCCATACAAATCATCTTTGTACATGTTAATAAGTTAGTACATTTTAAAAGTGAGAAATTCTTCAAATTTTTCATATTTTTTGGGCCATGATTCGGTTTACCAATTGCGTTAGAAGAAAATCAAAGCTCCACCTCATATAAAACTATAAAAGTGTTCCAATTTCTCCACGATAAAATGTTCAAATTCCGCAATTGTGAGTAGCCATCGTTTACCAAAAATAAACTTATGTCATACAATAGGTAGCGACATTAGCACCAAACGTCCCAGCAATGCTAGAGCTTCAATTTGCAGTTCCCATGGCTGGAGCCATCATTTGCGCTCTCAACACAAGACTCGACCCAAATATGCTTTCAACTCTTCTCAAACACTCGGAAGCCAAGGTTCTCTTTGTCGACCACCAACTACTTCAAATGGCCGAAGAAGCGGTCAATCTTCTCAACAACACACATTCCAAAATCCCTCTAGTTGTTGTGATTTCCGAACCCGATTCTCCCTGTGAATACGAGAGCCTTGTGGAAAGCGGAGTGCCTGAATTCGCTATAATCCGACCAAACAGCGAATTTGATCCTATAAGCCTAAATTATACTTCAGGCACTACATCGAGGCCAAAAGGGGTTGTTTTTAGCCATCGAGGAGCTTATTTAAGTGCCTTAGCGTCGGTGTTCATGCGTGGTATGCACAACGTTCCGACATATCTTTGGTCGTTGCCCATGTTTCATTGCAACGGATGGTGCTTCTCGTGGGGTGTGGCTGTGGTTGGTAAGAATATCCCGTAGATTTGGTATTGCATTCATTAAAATATACAAATTTTATTTTTGGCACTTCGAAAATAAGTGATACATTTTAAAATTTATATTATTTAGTAAAAAAATGAGATCTATTATCCTCTTTAATATCGAAATGACCATTTTACTCTTATTTTTATTTTTAAACATCATTAACATCACTTTATAGTTTATACAAAAGAAGTGATACTTATCATCCACTAAATATCCACTTTAATCCATTTTAACCATCATTATAATTATTTGCTTAAAAAATGTAAAACTCACAATGTATCACTTATAGTAGTTGCATGATGAAGATATTAATTAATTCTTAACATGTTAATTAACTTATGTTTATACATAATTTGGTGGCACTAATGTTTGCCTCCGACGCTGTGATCCTAAGGATATATTCGACAACATAGCGCGTCACAATGTCACACACATGGACGGAGCTCCAACTGTCTTGAACATGATCGTGAATTCTCGGTTGACCGATCAAAAGCCGCTTCCACACAAGGTTGAAATACTCACGGGCGGTGCACCTCCACCTTCGACGGTTCTCTCAAAGATCGAGGAGCTCGGGTTTCACGTTTCTCACATTTACGGTCTCACGGAAACGTGCGGTCCCGCAACTTCGTGTTTGTGGAAACCCGAGTGGGACGGGTTGCCACGTGAAGAACAAATGCGAATTAAAGCGCGACAAGGAGTGAGAAATTTCGCGATGGAGGAGGTCGATGTCAAAGATTCAGTCACAATGGAGAGTGTAAAATGTGATGGGAAATCATTGGGGGAGGTTATGTTTAGAGGGAATACCGTCATGTGTGGATACTTTAAGGATCCGAAAGCCACGGGGGAAGCTTTTGCAGGAGGTTGGTTCCGAACGGGTGACGTGGCGGTCAAACATCCGGACGGGTACATAGAAGTGAAGGATCGGTGCAAAGACATTGTAATATCGGGTGGCGAGAATATATGCACGATTGAGGTTGAAACAGTGATTTATAACCATCCGGCCGTGCTAGAGGTTGCTGTTGTAGCACGGCCAGATGATCATTGGGGCCAGACCCCATGTGCATTTGTGAAGCTGAAAGATGGTTGTCATGTTGATGGTCTAGAAATTATTCAGTATTGTCGGGATCGACTGCCGCATTATATGGCACCGCGGACTGTTGTTTTCCACGATTTGCCGAGAAATTCGACTGGTAAGTTGCAGAAGTTTGAGTTGAGGGAGAAAGCAAAAGTGATGGGTAGTTTTTCTTAATTGAAAGTGTAATAAGAGCATATGCATTACATTGAATCTTAATACAAGTATTTATGTAATAATACTAAATCGTAATTGTTGTTTTTTATGTTCTTTTTGAACAAAAAAGACAGCTTAATGAAAAACTACCAACTGTAGTGTTATTAAAGCCTCGGATTATTTGACAATTTCCAGTATACCACTAATATATAAATCACTAAAAACACTTTCTTCGGTCCAACAAATTTTTGAGACTTGAGCGGAATCTTAGGCTATCCGGTATGGGTACCACATGTGTACCCAATTTCCCTGCCACATCATCGCCACCTCAGCAACCACACCATCACCACACCACATCATCTCTAGGAAATACCCACCACACCACACCATTTTATTCCACTAAATTATAAATAAAATAAAAAAGAAAATACCCATCATCCAATCAGAAGCAACCATCTGTCAAAAAGCAACCCCAACGCCCCGTTACTCGGCGTTGTGTGCTTGCTTCCTCCACCACGGCAACCCCCCACGGCATTGGGGCGGGACGGTGTTCCTTCATTTGGCCACGGCGTGGACTGCCATCTCATACCCCCACGCCCTATGGCGTGGTCCCATACCCATAAGCCTTAAGAAGAGGTCCCAAAGAGTAATTTTTCATTTTTTCCCCAGATAAAGTAAAATTTATCCATCGACCATTTTAAAGTTTTTTTCCTTTTCAATTTCCTCCTTTTTTCGGCTAAATGTTTTTTTTTTATAAAACATCATATAAGCTAGGACAAATACTTAAGCAATGGGTTAGGCAGATAAACACTCAATTAGGCAATGCATATACATGATTTGAATATACACACCTGAGTAGGAAGAACAATGAGATTGGTGAAGCCGCAAAGCTAGCAAATTTCTATTAAGTATGAACAACAAGATTTTAATTTTCGAAAGCCCTAAACAAAATTAGCTGCAGTAATGTTATAATCAGCTGTTGTAATCATATGAAAAAAATATCAACATTGTTGCGAAAAGATCTAGAATTTCAATAAACTCATTAACCAAAAAACCCATTAAAAACTAATTTTGTCACAATACAATATGATTCATGTACGTGATTCTTTGAATGCAATAAACCCATTAAAATCATGTGATTCTTTGAATTCAATAAACTATCATATACTCAGATTATCCTACAATTCAGTAAGATTCAGAATCAAATAACATTAACTGATTACCTGATTAGCCGAAAATTCAGAAATCGTAATCAATTGAATACCGTCAAGGAAATCAGAAATCAGAAACAGGGAATAGAATCACAAAATGAAATCAGGAACAGAACAAAATCACAAACGTACAATCTCAATTCTCTTGTCTCATGCCGTTTCGAATTCCAAGTCTATTTTGACCCTTTGATACCCTCACGAACTGTACAGGAAGAAAGTAACTGAAGTCTGAATGGTCCAAATCATGGAATGGGCCGTAAAACTATTTTAGCTTATGATGTATATCAGAAAATTATGTATGAACCTTAAATTTTGAATGGACAAACCAAATAAAAAGAGCCCTTTCAAATGTGTGGGCCCTGGCGGCTGCTTTAGTGGCCCACGCTACTGTGTTCTTGTCTCAACTTACAAAATACTCCATAAAAAGTTCTTTAGTGTATAAAAATATAAAAGAGGTAATGATCAAAAGTACATATATTTTCCAAAAACAATTTGCAAGACTTAAGTTTTCGAGTACGACTTCTTCTTGTGCGACTCCATAAAAATGATGTCAAGTGTCCTAATGGAAGGCTATACTTTCCGCTGCTGCATTTTCTTTTTGAAAAAAACAAAAATATTTTCAAAAACCTAATTTTTTTTTATTTTTTAGCTTTCAAAAAATTGTCTTTTTTTTTCAAAAAGATAAATTTTATGACAAATTAAAAAAAATATTTCTTTTTAATCTTTTGAGTAATTTTTTTTTCAATTAAGATAAAAGGTCACATGAAAATATAACCGTCAATTTAAATCGCACGAAAGTACAACCCTCGATCGCACAAGGAAGGCCGTGAAAATTCATAGAAGGCAAAACTACTTATCTGTCGTACAAAAATGTTTTACCTACCGAAAATTAGACATCGTCAAATTTTGTTTGAAGTTGCACGGTTTGTTTTGGAAAAAATGAAAGTGGGGTATTTTTGAGAGTTCTAGATTTTACTAAGTGTATTTTTCAAAAATACTCTAATGGAATATATATTTTTGTTAGACTTTGTGTCAAATTGAGTGATGAGTTTAGGGATGAGTTTAAGGATGAGTTGATGTTGAGAGAGACCTAAATTTCTACAAATCTAATTGTGTTTTGGGGACACACAATTTATAAATCATGCTAAAAACACATTCATGAATATTTCAAATTTTGAGTCTAAAATCTACACATATACATTTAACTTTGAATTGCTTCAGTTGTGTAGTCGATAAAGCCGAAAGAAACAAATGATCCATCAATTCGAATATAAGTAACAATTTTACGAAGATCGAAAAAAATACCGAGCTTAATAACACCCCGTGTTAAATGAGGGGTTTAAAAGCAAAACAAACATACTAATGAAAATTGTTGTTGGCCTGATAAGTCATTCCTAAGTTCCAATTAGCCGGTGCGACATTGTTGCACACAATTGTTTGTTTGGTTGTGTATGATGTTATCTTGAAAGAGAGGGCTTGACCGCTAAGAGTTGCAAAGGCTTGGTACGAGGCACCCCAATTGTGGCTCATGCTGATCCATGCGGTCTTGGTCCCTTTGACCCACATTTGGCTAATGTCACCGGCACCACCGACATTTATCGCAAACACCAACAGCCAGTATCCATTTCCTTGAAAAGAGAACCTGATCCCACCCTTCCTAACACAAGGCACCCTACAATAATAACATCAAAACAAGTATCATTTTGTTGTACTTTGTGCATTGAACTTGTACGTACCCCATAAATGGTACAGTTAATTGGTCAATGAATTCCAAGAAATATGCCGTTAGTGACACATTTAAAAGAAAAGCTGGGGTGAGTACGGTTTAGAAATCAAACCGAACGAAACCGAAGTTGACAAAACCGAAACTAAAAATGATTTTCAAAATCGAAACCAAACATGTCACCGGTTTTGGTTCGGCTTCGATTGAATTTTTTTTAGCCTAAATGCTCAACTTATCCGAAGACCGAACCGAAACCGATAAAACCGATACCGAAAATGATGAATTTTTAAAAACGAAACCGAACCGATCACATGTTATTGGTTTTAGTGCGGTTCAGTTTCGGTTTGTTCTCGGTTTGGTTCGATTCGGTTTCCTACCATTGAAATAGATTTTAGACTTTTTCTTAAAATGTTGAGTAAAATGACAATGTATCCATTACAAATAGCTTTAATGTACCTTCAGGTCATTGTATTTTTTGAAAAAAGTTTAATTTGATCATTATATTTTGTAGAAAAGTCCCTAATTATTGTTATATTCTTAAATAATGTTGGTAAATTATTATTAACAGAGTTTATTACTATTATATACTTTGAAAAATGTTACTCCCTCCGTCGTAATTTTATTGTCCACATTTTTTTATACGTCCCAAAATTATTGTTAACTTAAAATTTCTAATAATTAAAAAATAGTTAGGTGATAAAGATAAAATTATATTTGTTGTACAATAATTTTGGGACGGAGGGATTATTAAGGATCTAAATGTATTGACAGTTTTATATCTGTCACTAAGATGCATGACATTTAATGTTTCTTTTGTTGTAGTGTTGTAAAGAAAGATCGAACTGTACCTGCGGAACATGACAGGTACAATACCGGCTTTCCATTGTGCGATTTGCATGAAGGCGGGCTTAGCCATGTCAAAATGGGTTCGTGGTGGGTTGCACCATCCACCATTGTTCGAGTCCTCAGACCAATTGGGTGGGCAAAGGTTTGTAGCCGTGATGGTCGCTATACCTTTAGAACACCATGGTGATTGAACACAACGAATCTGATAACACTGACCGCATGCAAATCCGTTGCTATAAATGATCGTGCTCAATGCAGCCGTATTCGTGCCATACCCGTTTGTGACCACGTTACCGTATCCACAAGAACCCCCTATACAAAATTTCAAAAAAGTTAGTCATTTTTAACCATTGAAAGAGGGCCCATATAATTAGTGAGACATTGTATATATATAAAAGGTGATTTTGACACCATAACTTTCATTGCATACAATGCAACTATTGCTTAATATAATTGTACAGTTAGCTGTAAAGTTGTAATTTGTGGTATATGAGTTAAAATTATGGTGTAGAAATGAATTCTCATATGTATATCTCGAGTTTTCATCAATATATATATATATATGATTATTCAAATTTATACCCATGGTCGAAGCGGCAGACTCGTCTCCATAAAATGTGGCGTGGGCTAGGGTCCAAGGGCTCGGTTGATAAACAGATGGTGCATGAGAAGTAGTCGGTTTATGATATGCAGCAGCGGTTACAGAACCCGAATGAGATAAGATCACCACAATGCTCAAAATGAATACACAAAATTCCGATAGCTGGTAAAATCGAGCCATTGTGTTCTGTTTCTTGAGTCGGTTGATTGCAATTGACAAGAAAGTGTGTACAACTTCTTCTTTTTTGCATATCGAGTTCGACATTAAGTGGCATTTATAAGACAATAGTTTAAGGAGGCCAAGTTTGTGACCCTCACGAAGAGTTTGTCATATTTGCTTACTTAGTCTAAGTCAAATGTCAAATATATATAACAATAGTGTACCACGCAGCCAATAACTTGGAACGTGCAAGCAAGTTTTATGTTATTAGATTATAATTAATCTTGATTAATTATCAACATTAGCTTCAACTGATTTTTGTCATTGAGCCTTCTAGATACATGTTTCTTTTAATCATGTTTATTTGCTTTGTGAATATTTAATAACTACAAGCCCATTATATGTTTAGCTAGTGATACGAGCTCTATGATAGAGCAGCGGACTCTTGTGTTTTTGGAAGCTCAAGATCGTGTAAAGAAACGTGCTCAACTGAAAAGGGCATAACTTTTATCTCGACTTTTGATTTCTATCCCAACTTTCTGGCCCAAAAAAACTATTTTTCAAGACCTATTTTAATTTTTATGATTTTTTCCTTATTTTGTTGGACTTTGTTTCAGGCCAGTTTATGGCCCGTTTGTCGTTTTTGGCCCATTTTAAAATTATGGGCTATATTTAAAGTATATATTTTTGTGAATAAAATAATCAGTTGAAGTTTTGTAAAAATTGTTTTTTCTCTTAAAATAGTGTTCTTTGTAATGAACAAGTTTTGAAGGTCAATCCTACAGAATTCTTGAATTAATGTGGTTTTGGTTCGATTGTCTCGGGATTCGTTGAATCAACGGTTCCAATTTATACAATCATTTTTTAGTCTACATCAACTAGTTTAGTAGCGGTCACCCTATCGAGTGAACCACGTAAAATTCTAATGTTCTTTTTCCTTTTCACACAAGTTTGTATATGTTTGCTTGTATATATGTTTGTTTGAGTGATCGCGTATTCTATATATACACAAATATCCTTTAAACGTTGTTATAACCCAACACCATTATTGCTATGGAATAGTAATTAATTTTGTGGGGAAAAAACGTTTCAAAGGATGATAAGGAGCATTTCGCTGCATATGAACAACGTTGTAACATATAGTATGCATCCACTTTTGAATAAACATATGAAGATACATGGTATGTGCTTCATTGCAAACACAGAAGTATCAAACCATTGCCCAAATGAAACACAAGATAGATGTATACATCCTTACTCCTTATGTGATGTGGAAAAACACCTAAAAAACATTTACAGTAGCGTATATGTATTGATCTTGTCTTGCAATACTTTGATCTAGTAAATGGATCCCGTCGTGGATTCATTAGGTAACGCGTCAAAACTGGAACGTTTGTGCGGGTCAACATGGGTTTGGCCACAATGGCGAATCCAGGAAGAAATTCAACGGGGGCTTTGATAAAATTGTAAGCGGGAACCATATAAAAATTATACACTAATTTTTTTAATCAAAATTTTTTTTCACATGAAGATCACCGACCAAGTGGTGGCCATGCACCCCACTTGGCCGGGTATAGATCCGCCAGTGTTTGGCCGGGCAGACAGGCACAAAAGCAATTAAGCACCTTTTTTTATTTATCAAAATTCATAAAACAATTAATTAATATGTTAAATATGATTAGGGAAACTAAATTGCTAGAACAATACAAGCGATTTAAGAGGTTTATGCATTTGAACACATTTCCAATGGCTTTCTTTACCTGTTCGTAGGTAAAACTTGAACACACTTCCAAGACTAAGTATATTTCTCTATATGTACCGTAAATGGATACTTGACCCATTTGTAGGTAAATGGGTCACAATTACCACATTTGCTCAAAGGAGCCGATTTTCCATCACCTATAACTTATAAATAGTATTGAAAATTAACTTTATAATTCATAAGCTTACTTCGTGCATTTCACGCTGTGATGGTACCCCCACTAATATGGTTCCAAAAACTGAATTATTCTCTGTACCATAGTTTGGATAAATCCCCTGAAATTTGTATCATATGAAAAATTACATAATTATCCCTTAGTATTAAAAGATGTAAATTAAAAGAAAAAGAAAAAAAAACAATAACCTTGAGTATAAAAAAGTCTTTCACAATGAGTCATTTTACGAGCCTTCTCCAAATCCGTTTTCATACGTGATTACTTGATTACCTGTCAAAGTTGGATATTAATTACCTGTCAAAGTTGTCATTATTTGCCAATATACGAATTCCCCAATTACCTATCAAATAGAGTTAAATTTTTAGTATATTACCAAAATAACTCAATCAAGCATTGTAACTACAGACCTAAATTTAGAATATATTGCCAAAACCATAAGACAATTGTAGGATTAATTACAGGTGCTATTAATTGGGGATTTCATTTATATTACCTGCTAATTATAGGAGTAATTAGCATAACTGAAAATAGTTAAACATGGAAAATGATAATGTAACCAGTTAAATACACAAAAATGGTTTAAACTGATTTTCCGGTTATGGAAATCATTAAATTTTGAAAATTAAAACTAATAGCACCGTTGTTATGGAGTAATTACAAATTAAATTTTTGCATTTTTTAAATAAATTCGACAATCAAAAGCGAAATCTGTTTATTTATCACCGGGGTGCTTTTTCAAATTTCTCTGGGATCAAAATTAAAAGTGTCCGAATATAGAGATCTATAAACTAAATAAGAACATCAGGTATGGTGGCTCAAGCCAAAACGCTAAATCAGCGCCACCTAAGCGCCACATCTTTATTTCACATTTCACATTCAAAACCCCAAATACCCCCTCTACCATAACTAACCAATAATACTCCTTTGGGACCAACCAAAATACCTCTAACTCAAAAAATACCCTTAAAAATCCATTCACTCTCTCCTTTCTCCTCCGCCGGACCACTCACGAACCATCTCACTCACATAACGTGAGGTATGGTGGCGGATTGTTTTTTTGCTTATGTGACAAGTGGCGAGAGGTGGCTCGCCACCACACCCCTCCCTCTAAATGTTCATGAATCACCAAATTCAAATTCCAATTAAATGTGTTTTTATTCTATTGAGAATAGAACATCTGGGACCCATTTGATGTTACAATAGTATAATTCTAGTCGTATAAATTTGATTCGAGTGAAATTAATATGTTAAATTATACCTACATTTTACTACACAATTTTTTATTCGCTTGCATATTGCTCTTTAGATATAGCATGCATAAAAGTAAAGAATAAAATAAGATAAAAAAAAGCTCCAATGATCAGTTTGTAATTTTATTGAAAGCTAATTTTCTAAAAACTACCACAATTCAAACGTTTCCTAACTTCTAACCACATTGGATCATTCTTTCAAGAATAATGACCAAATGTACTTAAACACACTAATTTCATACACGACCACTTAAACATAGTTGATAGAAACGGGAGTCCTAACTGAACGCTTTTCACAGTTCCACACGAGAGCTCCTTGAGCCAATTGAACCGTTGGATGAGGGTTGCTCGCGGTGAATGTCACTTTGTAAGACAATTTCTGGTAAATCTTTGAGAAGGTGAGTGTCGAAGGCCACACTTTAACCGCCACCCCTTTTGGTGCGGAAATATTCACAGTGTACGATGAATTAGCATCACCCACATTTGTAACGGTCCTCGTGTACACCTTTGATGCATTCTTACTCAGTTGTATGGCAAACGACGGGTAGTTGAGCTGTGCTTCGGGTATGCTTGATGCTTTTGAGCAAGAAACTTTCTTATGGACGATCATTGTAACTTGTACACTCGAGTATCCTAATCCGCATAAGTAACGCATGTAATCATCGGGATGGATATCGTAAACGAGCCCCGGGTCGGTAGCTTTGGTCGGGTTGACATGGCCTGCACCCATGGCAAACAGGCTGGCGGGGAGCTCCCGTTCGTCCCGAATCGGTTGGTTGCTAAGGTTGACCACGTCAGCAGTGGTCATGATGGCGGATTTGATGGCGGCTGGCGACCAATCAGGATGTGCACATTTTAATAAAGCCGCGATGCCACTAAGATGAGGGCAAGACATTGATGTACCCGAATCCAGATTATAAGGAGCCGTCGTTGTGCCGTCGACTGGAAACGGCCATGCGGCTAGGATGCTGACACCTGGCCCGATAATGTCGGGTTTCAGAATCCCGGGGCTTTCAACATTAGGCCCTCGTGATGAGAAATAAGCAACTTCAGGAGCCGATTTATCTCCAATTGAAGCATTTCCAAATCTATCTAGTGTGCTAGCACCCACCGTAAGAACCCACGGAGCCCCATTAGATAACGTACCATCACGAGGCCCTGAGTTTCCACTGGAACAGCTCACAAATATCCCGTTTTGGGTTGCAGCAAATGCACCAACGGAGATTACATCTTCATAAAAAGGGTAATGATCTCCACCAAGCGAGATAGAAAGCACGTCAACGCCGTCTTGTATAGCGGCATCCATTGCAGCTAATACATCACTATCAATACAATTTTTGTCACCACATGCTCTATACATTGCCACGTGTGTGTTGGAAAGAGTGTCCAACACATCAAATAAACCGGTATTCCGGTTCGGGTATTTTAGAGTCCTATTCGGGTTGCCCTCAAGGCGTCAACGAACACGAGAAATAACGTAGTGTTTAATCAATAGTTTGATTAAATTGACTAACGGGCTAGACGGGCTAAACTAGTTAATGAGTAATTAACTAGTTAGTGGTATCGGGCCAAGTGTTAATTAATAGTTTAGTTAATACTTGTGAGCTTAATTAAAAGTTTAATTAAGATGGGCTTGGACTAATTGTGGTGTTACCATAATTAGGATTTGGCAAGTATATATATATTAGGGTTAAGAGGTTTAACCTAATACACTTAACCAATCACCTTGCCTCCCTCCCAAGCTCGGCCGAACACCACCACCGTCGACCGAACCGCCGCCCCACCTCCGCCGTCGGACCGCCGCTGCTCCGCCGCCGTCGTCGCCGGAAAATCGAAAGGGTTTTCGATTTTGGGTGCTTGTTTCTCAAGAGTGCTTTGTACTACCTTGTGGTACATCGTCTCGTTCTTGACCAACCTAGGGTGTGATTCGATAGAGGGATTCTTGCTTGAATCCTAGTGCATTGTTCTGATCTGGCTCGTACTAGATCACAGGGTTTATCTAGTTCTCCAATTCGCGAAGAACAAGTAAGTGTTTCGAGTTCATCTATTTAATTATTTAAATAGTTCTAGTTGCGTTAGAATTGTAAACCTAACGGTCCAAAAAGTTTTTAATCGGGTCAATGTTCTACCAAGTTGCTTTTGATTTCCGCCTTAAGCAAAGTGTGGCTAGATGCATAGAAAACCCAACAGTGGTATCAGAGCGCCATTGGTTTACAAGTCTAATTGTGCTAGACAAGAAATTCGAAATCCATGTATTGATTGGGATTTTCGGTAATACCGAAAAATAGTTTTGGGTATTCCGAAAATTGTAAAAATACATTAAAAATTGTTTTTGTTATTTTCGGTAATTTTAAAAAGGGGTTTTAATATTTTCCGAAAATTCGGAAATATTATTTTAATATTAAAAACGTTTTTTTTATTAAAATAAATAAATTATGATAATTACAAAAGTTGGAAATTATCTAGAATTTAAACCAAAAGATTCTATCAAATCTAGATATTATTTAAAAGAATTTAAATAAGTATTTTATATATTTTTATATATTTTCGGAATATATAAAAGATTATATAAATATTTAATTAATATTTAAATAAAATAAATCATATTTATGGGTATATAATTTTCGGAATATATACTTGCCATAAAAGGTTGATTTAGTAAATCTAGATAATTATTTAAAAGAGTTTTAAATAAGGATATAATTTGGAAATTTAAATTAGGGATATGGGATATATCCGAAAATTTTAATAAGATTTAAAAGGATATGATTTTAAAAATTAAAAGATATTTTAAATATGGATATAGATATATCCGAAAATAATTTCGGTATATATTTATATATATTTAAATATTTTCGAAATTTTTTTAATAAAGAAAAAGGGATTGGATTTTCGAATATTTAATTATCTTGTCTTATTTACTTATAATAGTTTATGAATTAAATAATGGTACAAATAATTAAAAGTATTATATATGTATATATATTAATTAATAGTTTAATTTAGAATATATATATATGTATATCTCGAATTCCATTATATATCAAATATGATTTGATATTCCTCCCTTATATATATAATATTATGTAATAAAAGTTTATTAAATAATATATAAGATATAGTTATAATAGTAATTAAAACGTCGCGTCCTCGCACGTTTATATAATTAATTATACTATATAGAACTTTAGTAAATGTAATTAAAAGGTTTTAATTAACATAGATATAATTATATAATAGTTTATATATATTATAACTAAAGTTAAATATATCGTCGCTTATGTCACTAGTAGGCTCACCCATAGTCTAAGACATCTAAAGGATGAAAAGGAAGAGATATAGATCTCTAAACGGGGTTGCGTTTTTAACACGCCTTGCGCTGACCTGCCCCGCCGCTTCCCTTGTCTTAGAATGGAGCTACCGAACAGGCATAATAGAATGATATTAAGATTAAAAGTATAATCATAAAATTAAACAAATCCTTCCCGTTTAATATTAATGTGAACATTGTGTGCTCTCCATAGAATGACACGCGCTCGTATCATAGTCTGATTAACGGAACTCGTGTGGTTAACCGGTACGTTAATTGTGAGATTATTTTACGAGTGAAACGATTCTCGCGATACTCAAGCGAACTTGAGCCGAGAAGTCCACGTGGGTATTCCATGGTTGTTTCACCTTCTAATATATGATCCACGGTATCCCTGTCATATAGATTAGAATGAGCATTGATTCGAGATTAACATGCCATTCTCCCACGAGAATGAATCTCAAAGAACTAGGGATTTCATAAGATTGAAATTGACAATAGTTTGCCTACGACACGAAATTGTTTGGTGTGAAATACGGCATCCCTCTTCACATCAAATAACTAGTGGGCGTATCCTAGCCTTATGAATAAAGATTGGGAAAATTATTATAAGGATTAATTATTGAATTCACTAACAAAGAAATTGTTTCTTTTGTAGATGGGTTCAAATTTGAATGACAACACAATCCCACTTCCTCCTCCACCTCCACTTCCACAAGGACCACAAAGTTTTGCTCTTATCTCCACCTTGAATCGTGAGAAGCTCACTGGACCCAACTACATTGATTGGGTTCGTACGCTTAGAATCACATTAAGGTACGAGGGCAAGGAGTATGTCCTCGATAACGAGATCGCTGAGTTGACTGACGATTCGAGTGACATAGACAGAGCTGCCTATAATCTCCATCGTTCAGAGTCGGAAAAGGTTGCTTGCCTGATGTTAGCCACTATGTCTTCTGATCTCCAAAAGAATTTTGAGAAGATGAGTGCCTATGACATCAATCAACAGCTCAAACAAATGTTTCAAAACAGAGCTAGGCAAGAACGTTTCGACGTGGTAAGTTCCCTAGTAGGATGCAAACTACAAGAAGGACAATCTGTGTGTAGCCACGTCCAAAAGATGAAGGGCTACATAGACAGACTAGCAAACTTGGGTGTCCCTTTACCGAAGGAGTTGACCACTGATATGGTTTTGAACTCGCTTCCACCGTCCTACTCACAATTTATAGTTAACTATAACATGGGTGATATGGATAAGACACTCATGGAACTGCACGGTATGTTGAAAACTACCGAGGCTAGCTTGATGAAAGCTAAAGGTTCCGCCCCTGCTGTTCCTGTCTTGTCTATTCGATCTGAAGGTGTTAAAAAGAAACGCCGTCCTCCTCCAAATAGCAAAGGCAAGGCCAAAGTAGGTCAAGCCAAATATGGCTATAAGAGGAAGGCTGATTCTGATATAACACCTACTAAAGATCCGAAAGATGCTGTTTGCTACTACTGTCAAGGAAAGGGTCACTGGAAAAGAAGCTGCCCAAAGTACCTGGATGATCTGAAGAGTCAGAAAGTCCAAAAGTCTGGACCATCAGGTACTTTTATGATTGAACTCCATCATACTTCTATGTCTAATTCTTGGGTTCTAGATACAGGGTGTGGTACTCACATTTGCACTGATATGCAGGGACTTAAGAATTGTAGGAAGTTGAAGCATGGAGAGCTTAATCTGATCATGGGAAACAGAGTCTGGACTGCTGTCACCAAGATAGGAGATTATGAGCTCATGCTTGGGAATGGATGTTCTTTACTTTTATTAGATGTTTGTTTTTCGCCTTCTATGGCACGCAACATTATTTCATATTACGCATTGTTTAAGGATGGTTTTAATTTCGTTTTTGATAATGAGAATGGTTCTATTTTGGTTTATAAAAATGATGTGTTTTATTTTAAAGCTATTCCTTGTGCTGGTATATATGAAATAGATGGTTGCGTAAACAAAAGAAATCTAATATTGAATGTTGATTCATCCAAAGGTGTATTGGATAAGTCATGTCTATGGCATTGTCGCTTAGGACATATAAACAAGAAACGCATAGCTAAACTCCAAAAGGATGGAGTGTTAGAATCATTTGACCTCAAATCGAATGATGTGTGTGAGTCTTGTTTACTTGGCAAGATGACAAAGGCGCCATTCACAGGGTCATGTGAAAGAGGCAAAGACTTGTTGGACCTCATACACACTGATGTATGTGGACCGTTCAAGTCTAACACTAGACATGGTGAACGATACTTCGTCACGTTTACTGATGATTTCAGTAGATATGGATATGTTTATTTGATTAAACATAAGTCTGATACTTTTGAAACGTTCAAAGAGTATCAGAAAGAAGTAGAGAATCAACTGGGCAAGAAGATTAAGATGCTCCGTTCTGACAGGGGCGGAGAGTATCTTAGTCAAGAGTTCATCGATTATCTAAAGAGTTGTGGAATAGTATCCCAACTCTCACCTCCTCGAACTCCACAACTTAATGGAGTGTCGGAAAGGAGAAATCGAACCTTGCTTGACATGGTTCGATCAATGATGAGTCGATCAACACTTCCAGTGAGTTTCTGGGGATATGCCTTAGAAACTGCAGCACATATCGTTAACCTTGTACCAACTAAGAAGGTTGCCAAAACTCCCTCTGAAATGTGGACAGGGAATCCTCCCTCCCTCAAACATTTGAAAATCTGGGTTGTGAAGTTTATGTAAGACATGAATCTCACGACAAGCTAGATAACAAATCAGAGAAGTGCTACTTCATTGGCTACCCACGACAGTCTTTTGGATATCGGTTTTATAATCCGAAAGAGAACAAAGTGTTCGTATCTCGAAGAGGATTCTTCCTCGAGAGAGAGCTAATATCCAAAGAAGACAGTGGGAGCAAAATTGATCTTGAAGAGTGTCAAGAGTCAAGCAATGAAGATGTAGTGGAACCTATAGTTGACACTAGCACTCAACCAGAGGATGAGACTCCTGTTGAACAAAATGATGTAACTCCTACCGTTCCACGTAGATCCTCTAGAACTGTTCGCCCTCCTGAGCATTTTGGTGATTATTATGATTTCCATATTGCTGAAGGCGATGCATCTACTGGTAATAGTCTACCAGTTGATGACGATGAGCCATCGAGTTATAAGGAAGCTATGGAAGGCCCTGAGGCTGATAAATGGAAAGTGGCTATGGAGAGTGAGATTCAGTCCATGTATGACAATCAAGTATGGAACTTGATTGAGACTTCTCCCGGTGTCAAAACCGTTGGATGTAAGTGGATCTTCAAGAAGAAGATAGACATGGATGGAAATGTGCACACCTATAAGGCTAGGTTGGTTGCAAAAGGTTATACTCAAACTCATGGGATTGATTATGATGAAACCTTTTCACCAGTAGCCAAGATAAAGTCTATCAGAATATTACTTGCCATAGCTGCGTTTCATGACTATGAAATTTGGCAGATGGATGTTAAAACCGCCTTCCTTAACGGAAGACTTACTGAGGATGTCTATATGGCACAGCCAGAAGGTTTTATCAATAAAAATTATCCTGATAGAGTGTGCAAGCTTGAGAAATCCATCTATGGATTGAAACAAGCCTCTCGTAGTTGGAATCTTTGCTTCCATGAGAAAGTCAAGGAGTTTGGTTTCTCTAGGAGTGAAGATGAGTCCTGCGTTTACATCAAAGCTAGTGGGAGCGTTGTAGTCTTCCTAGTATTGTATGTGGATGACATACTCCTTATAGGAAATCATATTCCTACACTGCAAGACGTGAAGTCTTGGTTTGGAAAATGTTTCGCTATGAAGGATCTAGGAGATGCAGCGTACATACTCGGTATAAAGATATACAGAGATAGAGAAAGACGTCTAATAGGATTGAGCCAGAGTACATACTTGGATAAAATACTAAAACGTTTTAGTATGGTTGATTCCAAGAAAGGGTATCTACCCATGAATCATGGCATAACATTGTCTAAGAGTCAATGTCCCAGTACTGAGCAAGAACTGGAGAAAATGAGTCGAGTCCCTTACGCCTCGGCGATTGGATCGATCATGTATGCCATGGTATGTACTCGCCCGGATGTCTCATATGCGCTAAGCATGGTGAGCCGGTTCCAGGGCAACCCTGGCAACGATCATTGGACTGCGGTGAAAACGATTCTCAAGTACCTAAGAAGAACAAAGGATATGTTCTTAGTGTATGGTGGGAAAGACAAACTTGTTGTGGAAGGTTATTGTGACGCGAGTTTCCAAACGGATAGAGATGACTCATGCTCACAAACTGGGTGGGTGTTCTTATTGAACGGAGGAGCTGTTACTTGGAAGAGTTCCAAGCAGGAGACAGTAGCTGATTCAACTTGCGAATCTGAGTATATTGGTGCCTGTGAGGCATCAAAAGAAGCCACATGGTTGAAGAATTTCATTGGGGATCTTGGTGTCGTAACAAGCATCAAGGAACCAATGAAAATCTTCTGCGACAATGAAGGTGCAGTCTCATTGACTAAAGAATCCAAAGATCATAGTCGAACCAGGCATATACTCAGAAAGTTTCACTACGTGAGAAAGCGAGTTGAAGATGGGGACGTGATAGTGACAAGAGTATCGTCGGAAAATAACCCGGCTGATCCTTTCACAAAAGCACTAAGTCGTGCCAAGCATGATGCTCATGCGAGGACGATAGGAATTAGATTTCGTAGTGACTTATCATAAATTGTCATTCATTTGAAATTGTAGCTAATAATAAATTGTATGAATTGATGATTTATTTATGGAGATTAAATAATTTGCAAGTGTTCTATCATTCATATAGTATTTAATTATTCCATTTCAAACCTTTTGCATGTTTAGAACCTATTCCTAAGTAAACTGAGAGCTTACTTAAACGTCCACAGTCGATCGTTCTTATGGGAATAAGAACTGAATTAAGATGTCATGGGAGAGTGAGTAGATTGTTCAAAGGTATGAACATTGCATAGAGATTGCTGCTACTCTCATGAGCATTTAAAAGGTGTATTTAAATGTTGGACCAACCCACGCTCAGAGTATTACCCCATGAACTTTATCATGGGTAATAGTGAGGCGATAATATCGTATGAGTCTTCAAACCAAGATACATCGTTTCCTTAGTACGATTTCGTGATGCATTGGTCTAACTCCAACGCTATTCGTAACTGGTAGCTATAAAGATTAGTTCCATGTATCATGTGATGACTATGAAGGAAGATGATGTAGTTAAGGTTTATTCGTTCCCTCTGATCATAGTGATAGAGGAGATATCTATGGGCCCCCTGTTGATTTGATGTGACACTGAAGTACCTGCGCAGGTCATGACTAGATTGAAAGTTCAATCATGTAGTCAAATCGTCATCATAAATCTCGAATCAGGAAACATAATCGTAACTAGAGTGATTGACATGTCCATGTCACTAGTTACATGATATCGCGCAACGAAGGACATATGATCACTTATCATAGGACTGTTTCTGATAGTTCAGAGTTCAGCAGCTGCACATGACATGCACACTCTAAAGGTTACACGAACGCGTACCGTTTATAGTTGATGAGGTGTCCAAGTGGGAGACTGTTGGAAAGAGTGTCCAACACATCAAATAAACCGGTATTCCGGTTCGGGTATTTTAGAGTCCTATTCGGGTTGCCCTCAAGGCGTCAACGAACACGAGAAATAACGTAGTGTTTAATCAATAGTTTGATTAAATTGACTAACGGGCTAGACGGGCTAAACTAGTTAATGAGTAATTAACTAGTTAGTGGTATCGGGCCAAGTGTTAATTAATAGTTTAGTTAATACTTGTGAGCTTAATTAAAAGTTTAATTAAGATGGGCTTGGACTAATTGTGGTGTTACCATAATTAGGATTTGGCAAGTATATATATATTAGGGTTAAGAGGTTTAACCTAATACACTTAACCAATCACCTTGCCTCCCTCCCAAGCTCGGCCGAACACCACCACCGTCGACCGAACCGCCGCCCCACCTCCGCCGTCGGACCGCCGCTGCTCCGCCGCCGTCGTCGCCGGAAAATCGAAAGGGTTTTCGATTTTGGGTGCTTGTTTCTCAAGAGTGCTTTGTACTACCTTGTGGTACATCGTCTCGTTCTTGACCAACCTAGGGTGTGATTCGATAGAGGGATTCTTGCTTGAATCCTAGTGCATTGTTCTGATCTGGCTCGTACTAGATCACAGGGTTTATCTAGTTCTCCAATTCGCGAAGAACAAGTAAGTGTTTCGAGTTCATCTATTTAATTATTTAAATAGTTCTAGTTGCGTTAGAATTGTAAACCTAACGGTCCAAAAAGTTTTTAATCGGGTCAATGTTCTACCAAGTTGCTTTTGATTTCCGCCTTAAGCAAAGTGTGGCTAGATGCATAGAAAACCCAACAGTGTGCAAGTGGGGCCATTCCGGCAGCAGTGCCGTTATAATGTCCGTACGCGCTCGCACCTTCAACAAAGTTTCCCGCTGCAATGCCCGAAGCATGTGTTCCATGTCCCACAACATCTATCGGTGAAGTGCTACCATTACTAAAGAAATTCCTAAGACCGATTAATTTATTATTACACCCTGAAACTTCACATTTGCCTTTCCATTTAGCCGGTGGAGGGCCAACTCCTTTGTCACTAAAAGAAGGATGGCTAGGAGCAATCCCTGAATCAACCACTCCAATGATGACTCCCTTCCCGTAGTTGGAATCTTTCCAAAAACCGACATTTTGGTGCAACCCCAAGAAATCGGGAGAATGAGTTGTGTGTAAAGACAACATCCTTTGAGGACGAACCGACATCACTCCATCTTTCTCTTCCATTTCCTTGGCTTGCTCGGGGGTAAGCTTTGCTGCAAAACCCTTAAGCACGTTACGGTATGCATGAACCATTTGTGCTTTCTCATCATCCGTGTTTGTAGGAGTTGTGGGAAGGAATGAGTTGTACCAACTTTCAAGATCTTCGGATTGAGAAAGCGTGTGGGCTGTAGGAGAGTGGAGTTGGACAATGTATGTGTTGGTTTCTACAGCAAACGCTAGTGAGAGGTTCAAAATGATGGTGAAAGTAAGAAATGACATGATCATGCACCATGCGGAAGCTTGACTGAACGGCATGATTGTTAAAGAAGTTGATGGTGTTGGTGTGGTAGATTAGTTTCCACATTGCATGTATATATACTTGATTTTAGAACGGCAAAAAGATACAAACACAAACTTAAGTGGAAACTGAGTAATTTCCGTAGAAGCTAAATTGGGAAACAAAAGAAAGGGGCGCTGATTTTTATAAACGACTAGGTAGCATAGAAGGATGTTTTAGTAAGTCAAATACCCACAAATATTCTAACACCACAATCAAATTATTCCACAAGATTTTCAATTGGCCAAACTTATTGCAATAACTACGCTTCAGTTAAAAAATAAAAAAAAAAACGCTTTAATCCTTCAATTATAACCAACTTACCGCAAATAGTTTTCGTTTTTATAATCTGCATTAAATATTATGCATATTTTTTCGAATAAATTGTTAATAAGTTTCCAAATGGATGAGTTGACCCGAAAAGTAAAAAAGAAAAAGAAATTTTGTCATAATATTAGAAGGTAATATAACTAATCCACATTGAAGGTAATATGATTTTGTCATAATTTTAAGAGCCCCGTATCAAAATAAGTGATACACTTATTTAAATATGATTTTTGAGACAAAACTTTTAGAGTTAATTACACGAATGATCCTTTAACTTTATATCAAATTTCATCAATAGTCCTTTAGCTTCAAAAATTACACCAATGGTCCTTATTTTTGAAACTTATTTCATTGATAGTCCTTTACGCTTAACGGTGTTAAATTTTTCTATTAAGTCTCTCATTTGAGATGCACATGGGTGTGGGTGTGTGCAAGTGGTGTGGTACTCTTTGCCTTAAAAGTTATAAATAAGCTTGTTTTTTAAATTGTTTTGCAAAAAGTGAAATGGGAAAAGACTACAATGCCGTCATGTGCATCTCACATGGAAGACTTAACAGAAACAATTAACACCGTTAAGCTTAAAGGACCTTCGGTGAAATAGGTTTCAAAAATAAGGACCATCAGTGTAATTTTTGAAACTAAAGGCCATTGGTGAAAGTTGGTATAAAGTTAAAGGATCATTCGTGTAATTAAGTGGTGATTATTATTGATTAAGTGGGTCCTACAATTTTTTAATCACTTTTGGTTAAGAAAGAGAAACTTTGAAACACGGTTTTTGAGGCAAAAGTACAATGTTAATGATGTTTAAGAAATTTAAGTAGGGGTAAAAGGTAAATTCTCATACAAAAATCTTTCCAAATAAAATAATTTTTAAAAATGTATCACTTATTTTAATTCACATCTTTTAGAAAAGTGTATCACTTATTTTGATACGGAGGTAGTATTTTTTTTAAATGATATGTAAAACACATATATAGTCTAAGGGTTTGTTTAATTCATTCCGTTAAAGCATGAGCTTAGACATATTTAATGATTTAAAAATTTCCTAAAATTGTATAACTATTATCAAGAAAAATGATATTTAGTCCTACCATTTGGTCATACCATAGTTCTACCCACTTGATAGGTTGACATGTGTACCACACTAATTCTCCCTCTTAATATTATTTTTTGATTTTGACACGTGTCTTCATCTAATGAGTACGATCAAATGGTAAGACTAAATATCATTACTCTATTATCAATGGATTTTATTTTTAATCTATTTATGAGATGTATTTAATGTATTTTCACTTGTTTAAGAAAGAGCCTGTGATTTAGATTAACGACTTAGGTAGCCTCGTGAAATGTTTTAGCAAGTCAGATACCTAACCAAAAATAATGATTATATAATTATCCGGTGACTTATAAATAAACCACCTTGTTGTGAACCAATTAGCTCAATCATACGATCTTCTCATTCATATATATGTATTCTTACAATATTGTGTGTATCTTACAAGTATACATGATAGTCCTTTATATAGGCACAATGTGATGAATCAAGAGTCATGGAATTAATATCCATAAGTACCTAAGTTAATGAAAGACATAAATACAAGTAAACCAAAAGACTATGAGTTACAACACTCCCCCTTGGTTGCTTTGATTTATGTTGAACTATACATGTACTTCTTCTTGTATCTTTAGACAATCCATGAAACATTCGTCTCGTTAAAACCTTGTTAGAGAAAACCCCTTGGGAAAAAAACTCTGGTCGAAGGACAAAAGAGTACGATCTGGATGTCTTGAGCGATGGAAGGAACCATACATGGTGTGCCTCATTAAAACCTTGTTTAGAGAAAACCCAGCGGGACAAAAACTCTAACGAAGGGCAAAAGAGTGCACAATGGTTAATAAGTATTCAACTGGATACTCCCCCTGAATTCAACAACTCTTAGTGAAAATGGGGTACTGTTAGTGTCTCATTAAAAAACTTTGTCAAGGTAAACCCAATGGGACAAAACCCTTGAACTAAAGAAAAAGAGCACACAAGCATTCATCGGGATGCTCCCCCTCACATGCACTCAACAGGGTGCAAAGCATACGTCAGGATGCAATTATTATTTATATACAAGTGCATGATACATGTCACTTAGGTAGCTTGGAGAGTTTCCTAAGTCCAATAGCTTTGACATGTTTCTGGAATGAATACTTTGGCAGTGATTTGGTGAACAAATCTGCATGATTCTTCTCCGATCCAATATGTTGCACTTCAATCTTTTGAAGTAACTGTTGTTCATGTGCAAAGAACAATTTTGGAGAGATGTGTTTAGTGTTATCCCCTTTGATGTAACCATGTTTCGCTTGGTCAATGACAGCAGAGTTATCTTCATACATAACAACTGGTTCATCGGGGTCATAAGCTAAACCACATGTACTTCGAATATGACCAATTACAGATCGAAGCCATACACACTCTCTAGTTGCCTCAAAGAGCGCAAGTAGTTCAGAGTGATTTGTCGAAGTAGCAACCAGAGTCTGTTTACAAGACCTCCAGGATATCGCTGTGTTCCCAATGGTAAAGACATAACCAGTTTGGGAACGTCCCTTATGCGGGTCTGATAAGTAACCTGCATCAGCATAGCCAGTAAGGGTTGCGTTATTTCGAGTATCATTAGGGTTTGATCCACTCGACGACGCGTAGGGATAGAATAAGCCCATATCCGCCGTACCTTTTAGGTAACGGAATATGTCTTTAATACCATTCCAGTGCCTGCGTGTTGGCGCATTGCTGTGCCTAGCCAGGCAGTTCACAGCAAACGAGATGTCCGGTCTAGTACATTGAGCCAAGTACAATAATGCGCCTATTGCACCCAGATATGAACACTCGGGGCTCAATATCTCTTCATCGTCCTCCTTTGGACGGAATGGGTCCTTTTTAATGTCTAGAGAACGAACGACCATGGGAGTAGAAGACGGCTTTGCATCATGATGACTAAAGCGTCTTAACACCTTTTGGATGTAACTTTCTTGATGAAGAAAAACACCATCTCTACGTTGCTCGATCTGCAGGCCGAGGCAAAAACGTGTCTTCCCAAGATCTTTCATCTCGAATTCCTTCTTCAGGATTTCAGCAGTTTCGACCAACTCTTTCGAGGTTCCTATGAGATTCATATCATCTACATAGACTGCGATAATCGCATATCCTGAAGTGGATTTCTTAATAAACACGCATGGGCATATCTCATTGTTCAAATATCCCAGTCCGATCAAGTACTCACTTAGGCGGTTATACCACATCCGTCCAGATTGTTTTAATCCATAAAGTGATCGTCTCAGTCTTATCGAGAACGTGTTCCGTGGTCTAGAACTACTTGATTCAGGCAACTTGAGTCCATCAGGGACTTTCATGTATATCTCCGTGTCAAGATCCCCATAGAGATAGGCTGTGACCACATCCATAAGCTGCATATTCAGTTTTTCGGAAACTACTAAACTGATTAAGTAGCGGAACGTTATAACGTCCATTACGGGAGAATATGTCTCCTCGTAATCAATTCCAGGGCGTTGAGAGAAGCCTTGCGCCACTAGGCGAGCTTTGTATCTTACAATCTCATTATTCTCGTTACGCTTCCTTACGAACACCCATTTGTAACCAATTGGCTTAACATTGGGTGGTGTTGGAGCAACAGGTCCAAACACTCTTCTTTTCGCTAAGGAATCCAATTCTTCCTGGATTGCTTGTTTCCATTGAGGCCAGTCCGTTCTACGTTGGCATTCAACAATAGTACGTGGTTCCATGTCATCATTGCTCATAATGTCAGTGGCCACTGCGTATATGAACACATCATCAATGACAGTCTCGTTTCGCTTTAAAATATCGTCTAAGCTAGCATACTCGACAAATATTTCAAGGTTATCGGGATGATGAGAAATTGGTGTTTCATCTGAAACACGCTCCTCCAATACACTCCCGTGATCCTTAATGATCTCATGTGGCAAAACGGATTCAGAAGAATTTCTCCTCTTTCGAGGCCGAACATCCTTGGAACCGACTGGTCTTCCTCTTTTCTTAGGAAGAGCAGCAGACTGGACAGCTGATGGTAGCGTCCTTTGCACGGTGGGTACGACCGGTGCAACATGTTCAAGTGGAACATGGCGTCTCTCAGGGACGTCTATCCTTGCAGGCACATTTGCAGCAGGTATATTTGATCTCGTGACATTTGCTAAGTCATTAAATGCGTTTGGTAGCTGATTAGCAACATTTTGTAGACTTAGAGTTCTTTGCACATCCTTATCACTATGTGCAGTCGGGGGATCCATATGAGACAAACTGGGTACATGCCACGTTCTTTCACGTCGTTCCTTATCAACGTTAACGTGCAAATCTCCCCCTAACGACGGGAAGATTGTCTCATCAATATCACAATCCGCATGTACAGCGTTAAAGAGATCGCCTGTCAAGGGCTCTAAATAGAGTATAATGGATGGGGATTAATAATCAACATATATTCCCCGTCGTTTCTGAGGTCCAAATTTCGAACGCTTTGGAAGTTCAATTGGAACATTGACCAAACACCCAACACGTGTAAATGTGAGACATCAGGCTCATATCCAGTTACCAGCTGGTACGCAGAAACTTATTGGGTGCCCATGTGCCTCAGACGGACCAATGCATCATTGTGCAATATCGCATAACCATATATAAAAATGGGGCTTTTTGGTGCGCATAACCAAAGTTCTTGCAATTATTTGTATGCGTTTGATAAACGCTTCCGCAAGATTAATTTGATAATGAACGTACACAACAGGGTGTTCAATATCAAGGCCCAATGTTATGCAATAACCATCGAACATCTTCGATGTAAACTCACCGACATTATCAAGTCTAATTGACTTTATTGGATAATTCGGATGATTAGCCCTCAACTTAATGATATGGCCTAGGAGTTTAGGAAATGTTTTATTCCTTGTGGACAATAGAGCTACGTGTGACCATCATTGTTGATTCATCAACCAATATCATGAAATTTTTTTAAATGGTCCGCATGTTGGTTGGATAGGTCCACAAATATCCTCATGAATTCTCTTAAGAAAACGGGACATCACTTTTGTAGATTATTCATAAAGTGGTTTGAGATGTGTCTTTACAATCGAGCATATTTGGCATAGGATTTTTCGGATTTAAACACGAAATTATATCCTGAGCACATAGGATGCATTCATAGTTCAAAGCATCGTATATTGACCCGTGGTTCCCAGCCGGTAATGCCATAACATATAAGTTCCCTCATCAATGGGGGCTCGACGAATGACTAGATTGCTTTCAATGTGTTTTATCGTGGTTAGATACAAACCATTTGACAAACATCTCAACTTCTCCAATATACGCTTTTGGTCGTATTTATCAGAGGTAATGTAGAGGTATTCAATACCATTTTCTGAAGCAGTTTCAATATGAAACTTGTTTTCTCGAATATCCTTAAAGCTCAACAAGTTTCGACCGGAACTTGGACAATATAAGGCTTCATTAATGGTTAACACAGTACCATTTGACAACGTAAATTGTGCTTTACCAAAGCCTTGAACAAGGGTCGACGGGCCCGAAATAGTTGTCAATGAAGTTACTTTAGGCGTTATGTTGA
Organism: Calendula officinalis; assembly: GCA_963853835.1. NCBI lineage: Eukaryota > Viridiplantae > Streptophyta > Magnoliopsida > Asterales > Asteraceae > Calendula > Calendula officinalis. The sequence goes on from OY970823.1 coordinate 49,854,521, forward strand.
TGAAGTAATCCTTGTATTTTAGGACAGTGTGGGTTGTACCACTGTCAACCAGACAATCAACTGACCCAATATGCATGCCTAAAAGTAAAAATAATTTAAAATCGGTCACACGTATGTAGTATTTTCATAAGGAAAAACTTTAAATTATTTCGAGAAATGCGTTCATTGTAAACAAACCATTATCCAAAAGTGAACATTATTTAAACTTGAAAGCATAAAATAACATGATCCAGGAGCTCAACAATAGCTCTAATCTTCAATCTGAGCCACAAAATCAGGTGTCTCAAAAGACTCACGTGTGTTGGTTTCAACCACATTTGCTTCAGCTCTTTTCCCGTTATGATAGTTACGAACTTCGTCGGGAGTAGCCTTACAAACTCGTTGCATATGACCATAATCACCACATTTGTAACAAAGGGTATGCTTATCAGTATGTGCCCTTTCATTGGGACGATTGGTCGTCCTGTTATTGTTCCCAGTACGAGATGGCTTAGAAGCCGAAGGCCTCCGGTCAGAGTTATATTCTGAATCACGGCCTGAAGGTCTTCGGTGCGAGTTATATTCCGAACCTCGACCTGAAGGTCTTTGGTATGGATTATATTCAGAACCTCGCTTCGCTTGGTGAGGTTTACGCTCACCATAGTGCTTCGGTTTTCGGGACGACTGTTTCATGGATTGTCTAAAGATACAAGAAGAAGTACATGTATAGTTCAACATAAATCAAAGCAACCAAGGGGGAGTGTTGTAACTCATAGTCTTTTGGTGATCGAAACGTTGTTTCAAAGAGTCCCATAATGTCTTGGGTGAGGTGATTGATATGAACTCAGACTTCATCGTGTCTGACATATGTCGACGAAATAATATCATCGCCTTAGCATTCATTTCGCGGGTAACTTCAACCTCACGATTTTCCTCGTCATAGATGACATCTAATATGCCTTGAGTATCTAGATGGTTCTGGATATCTTGAGTCCAGTCTAGATAGTTCTTGCCGGCAGCATCCAAGATCGGGAAATCAAGTTTGATAGACATTTTCCTTAATGTTATGAAGAATAGTTGGTGAGATTACTTGGTTCGAGCAAAGTGCCGATAACGTGTTGTGAACCAATTAGCTCAATCATACGATCTTCTCATTCATATATATGTATTCTTACAATATTGTGTGTATCTTACAAGTATACATGATAGTCCTTTATATAGGCACAATGTGATGAATCAAGAGTCATGGAATTAATATCCATAAGTACCTAAGTTAATGAAAGACATAAATACAAGTAAACCAAAAGACTATGAGTTACAACACACCTCAATTTTTAAAATCCGGTATTTTAACTATGGGATATTTAGAATCGCTTAATTTCCGTTAATTAATCCCTTCTTTTCCTTAAGTCTATACTTTCTAGTTTGCGCAGTTCCATCATTTCCATAATTAACTAGCCTATAACTCGTTATAAATCATGGATGGCTTGTGAAAATTTCATGATCTTTGTTAGTAAAAAAATATATGAAATAAGACAATAAAACAAAGACAGTATTTTGACAATAGTTGCATGCCCATTTTATCGTATAAACATAAAACAAAATTTAGAATAAAATACATGTTGTTTAGAAACATTTTCAAATCTTTTGTAAAACTTCATGGTAAACAACGTTCATCGTGTTGTTAGACACTTTCCCGTCTTTGTCGTATATCAACATCTTTAATCCTTTGCGACTTTTAACTCTAGAAACAGCAACGTAAAGCTGACCATGAGTGAAGACAGGTTGAGGTAAGAAGATACCTACATTTGAAAGTGATTGGCCTTGGCTCTTATTGATAGTCATAGCAAAACAAACTGAAAGTGGAAACTGACGTCTATGCATCTTGACTGGTAGTCTCTTGTCCGAAGGGCTTAGTTTCAAACGTGGTATTAAAGTAACATGTCCTATATTAGTTCATGTTATTATTTCAGCTTTAATCACATGTTCACCAAGACTAAGGACCCTTAGTCTTGTTCCATTACACAATCTGACTGTCTGATCAATGTTTCGTAGAAGCATAACCGGTGCACCGACTTTAAGAGTTAACATGTGGTTCGGTATACCTGAAAGTTTTAGACCATTAAGTATTTCCGGTGAGTAGTAAGAATCGGTGTAATAACTATCTAGGCATTCAGTTTCACATATACTATCTGAACTATAGTAATCTTTATGTTCACCATGAATCTTTGACATCAAATGGTCATTAATTACCCCAACTACTTCATGCGTCGGTGCAAGAATCGCCCTTTCTTGAAAATAATTATGATCAGATAAATTGTCTTTAAAATTAGGATAAACAAATTCCACGAGAGATGCAATAGGATTAACGACATCAGTTATAAGCAAATCATGTGGAATGTCAATTGTGGCCTCACCATCATTAGGACCACCTAACAGACCATCTCCTAATTTCAGGATCCAATCACGAAACTCTTTAATATCTTCAATATTAGTGATGCGTGTACGACTTCCTGTCTGCTTCCAGAAGGAATAACCGGAAGAATCTGCCTGAATAACCGGACGAATGGTTCATGCACAGTTCTTCTAGGGGAATAGCAAGCAATTATTCTCTAACCTTTTACTAGTGAAGATTAAGCTCCAACCGCCACTTTACACTCAAAAATCGCCTACACAAGCTGAGAGGAGAAACTAGGGTTTGTTTCTGCATTTAATGAGCCAAACTCGACTTTGATGCTGATGTTGGGGAAGTTCGCGCCGTGAACCACTAGTTCGCGCCACGAATTACGCGCGTCGCGAACTCCTCGCAATCGGGAACCGAACGTGAACTCTGATCTCTGAAAACCCAAACTCTCTGCCCCCGTTTTCGCGAACGCGAACCGGAGTTCGCTTCGCGAACTCTCTATGCAGCCGAGGCTGCACTTTTTCTTCCTTGTCTTGACACGGTTTCGCCCATAACTTTATCATACGGTGTCCAAACGGCACGAAACCAATTTCTACGTGTTTGATATGATTTATCCTCAATTATCATATTTTTATACAATTTATTCAATACAAATCTTTGGGTCGTTACAAAAAATATGATTAATGCCCACTTCAAATTTCATAATTTTGCTTAATTTATGCTATTTTGTATCTTATCAATTAGAATTTTCGCTCTGGTACCAATTGTGAATTGACAATTCATGATTAAACTTGAAATTAAGCAAGAACAATTACTTGAATTGGAAGATTGAGATGTAGAGTTTAGCGAGAATCTCTTTGCATTAAGATAGAACAATTACAATTTTATCTTTTCTGAACAACACACCTAAACTACTCTTTTTTTGTCCACTATGGGACTTGAACTCATGACCTGTAAGTCATAGGCAATACTTTACATCAAATTTTAATACCACTAAACTACAAGAGTGAACAATTACAATTATAGCAAAGGTTTTAAATGTGATTAGTCTTAGACTTAGGTATTTATACCAAGTCCTAACTAAGACTAACTACACATTAGACTCTAAACTATTAGTTACAATAATATGACCCAACAAATACCATACCAAATTTTTGAAGCACGAAGATGCATGTAATTGAATAAATATAATGGTGTTCTTCAATTTTCTGAAAGAATTTAGGGGAAAAAAGGGAAAACTGGAATTTGTAAAAATCTTGGTGTCTCCATGCTTGAATTACATTTAAAGAAGAAAGAAAAAATATTTCCAAACAAATGGATGAAAAACACATTTTTATATCCATGCGTGTGGTTGAAACATCAAAATTGTCAGAAAGAAGAGAGAATCAAGTAGTGTCGAGTATTTTTGAAATACCAGTCGGATATAATATAATGAGTTTGATCATCACCAATCTAATTCTTAAAAGGAGGAATCTTATTACACATTAATTTAAAAATTTATAGCTACACGTAACGTAAATCTCAGTTTGAGAATATAGATCGCGAAGAGGACCCCATTGTTTTGAATACTTGAGTATAGAGTCCACTTCACGCTTTGATTATTTGCCTGTTAATTGTAAAAAAAAAATGTTATTCATATACCAGTAATATACAAAATAATATTATTTTTTTGTCAAATAATGACATCCCCTTAGCACACTATATCACATTTGATTAAGAAACATTCCTTCATTGTATCGAATTGTTGATAAGGCGAATTATGCATTGGGTATCATTCTTGAAGCGATTACCAAATTCCCACCAATCTCCTGTGTAAAATGGTTTATCAGTTACAAAACAAATTAATAGTTCCAATATTGCTAATGTTTTTTTTTAAAACAAACACATTGCAATCAAAGCAACTACACGATTAAATTAAACCAAATCAATCAAATTCAACATAAATAAACAGTAAGTAATCACTTACAGGAAGATTTGTGATGTTAGATAAGCTCACAACATATTCGTTGTACAAATGCTAGTGAAAACCTGTTGCTCAGTATCAGCACCATCTCCCTCACTTTCCTGTTATGATTAACAATAGAAATATTTCAGCAACCAAACAATCGAGAATTTAGGAATAATAAATGTTAATTTTATAAAACCACAAATATGAGAAAGTATACGAATATAATGTAACTTGAGTACATCAAAATGATTTGTTATTAAAATACGGAAAATAAATTAAAAGACTGCAATTCACAATACCAGGTGCAGTTCCATTACCAAGCAAAATCTTATTTATCAAAAAAGTAAAATCCCTCGAGACAGAAAAATGCAAAATTATAGAAAAAGATATACTTACTTTGTTACGTGTGTTGAAACTAACTACAAATTAGTTATGACAATGGCAAGAAATTAGGTATGACCATTTGTTGTTTCCTTCTCATCAATTATTATCTCCTCCTTTCAAAATCGCACAACAGCAAAAAAATATTAACAGAAACCATAAAAATGTCGACTAAAGTTTTCCGATTTCAAACCAAAACACAGAAAATTTTGAAATATTAAACCGATTGAAAACCCTAACTCGAATTAAAAAGCAAGCATAAATATCGGGTCTAAGGAACTGGGATGGTATCAGTAGCGTACCTTGAATGAAAGGAGCTTCGAAAGGAAGCTTAGGATCGGAGGTGAGGGTAACCTTGGACGAATCGTTCACTGCAGCACCACTCGACATCGTAGATAGATTCTGGCTTCACATCGGCGATTTGGGGGAAATATGTATATTTTGTAAGTGAGTGATAATATCTACACATAAATTAGTTCAAGTGAGCTTACTAAATAAGCTTTTATGTGCAGCAAGTTAATAAGCTTATAACTTCGGTTAATAAGTTTTCCCAAACATGCTTACTCTACAAATTTTAAAATAAATTGTACAACTATATACTACAATATATGTTATAATGTGAAAAGTAACTTTTGTAATGATGGTATCACCTTCTATTTTGTAACGTACGAGGATTGTGAGTCCCCGTACGTTGTTGCGGGTTTTTAAACGTAATTGTTTTTCCATTAAGATTAAGATTCATTTTTTATCATATTTTTTTATTTGTGAACAAATAACATGATATGAGATCATGTTTATTGTAATTATAGATACTTTGAAATGCATATTTTATAGCATTTTAAGAGTTGTCAAGAAATAATATGGTTTATTTTTTATTATATATTTTAAATCGTTATAATAGTATCTAAGTTAAATATTAATGAAGTTTAGTTTTAATGTTTTGCTAGATAACATTTATGATTTATGTACATGCAATAAATAAAATTATTAGCTATGCAAAAGTCACATATAAAAAAACACCAATGAAATATATTAATGTTTAATTAATAGTAACACAAATAATATAATTTTGTGTTTATTAAATAGTAACACAAAAAGATTATTAATATCTAACTTAACTATAAAATGAAGATTAAAACTAAAGGAGCAAAAAAACCAAAAAGAAAATATTACATGTTAATAACTAAACGGACCAAATAAACATAGAAAATGCAAGAATCGAACCCGCAAGGTTTAGCAGGCATGTTTTCAAACAAACATGTGAAGCCACTTGAGAATCTTCATAGCCGGGCTCATAAAATTTATCATCCAAGCTATAATATAGTAAAAAAAACTAATAATACATAACTGGATATTTTTTTTTAAAGAAAAACACATACTTATAAATAAAGGCAAATGTTAAATATATCTCTGTAAGGTTATAGTTAAAGTTTATTATTATTGTTAAACTATAATTTTCAAGCATAATTTCCTAAAATGATTATTTGTTTTCAATATTTAGAATTCAATTTTAATTTGCGCTTAATAAAAAGATGCTTTAGTTTTATACATAAGGTAATAATTAAAATATTATTAATAATTCTTTTTTGTCACTAATTATAGTTGATGGGCATATTTTGAACATTAAAAAGAATTATACATCAAAGTTGAAATTAAGTTAAATACTAAAAGTTTTCTCTTTAATATAAAAGAAAAAGTTTATTAATGTAGATGCATTGTCATCATATGTTTTTATGGTTTAAAAAAAATAAATGGTAAATACCGAAAGCATTACATGTGAGATTCTCAAAAATTTATTAATGTAGATGCATTGTCATCATATGTTTTTACGGTTTTAAAAAAATAAATGGTAAATATTGAAAGCATACATGTGAGATTCTCAGAATATATATATATATATATATATATATATATATATATATATATATATATATGGGAAAGAAACATTGCCGTGGCCCATGAGAGGGGCAGAGATTCACAAACCCCGTTTTCCGTTTTGTAATCCTTTTAATATGCTAGAACCCCGTTTTATACTTTTAATGAACAGTAATTTAACTACCGTAAATGTATTATAAGATAAATAAATGTGCCTTTATTACAGTTTAATTTATGGTAATGAGTTATTTAATTGACACACGTTACGGAATGCTTTGAAATTCACATTTATATTGGTCGATCAATCAAGCAACTTGTTACGTTAAGTAACCAACAAAAGAATAAGCAAATAATAAGTAGTCGAGTGGTTTGGTGATTGCTTCAACTTAAGACTGACAAAACTTAACACGATACGATAAAAATACACGAAAAGAAACGAAATCGAAATTTGAATTCGTGTTCATGTAAAATAAACACGAAGTCTTGTCGAGTCGTGTTCGTGTTCAGATATTAACACGAAATTGACACGGTAGTTTTGATTTTGAGTACATTTTTTGGAAACGGCTTTCAATAAAAACAAAAAACTAGCAAAGAGCTAGCAAACACGGGAACAAAAATTTAATTACATGGTAAAATAAGTCATTCGGCCCAACTAACTTTATACTTAGGTCTACGATTACAAATCCAAAAATACGCCACTTCTTTTATCGCATCAACAAGCAAATTTCTTCGAGCATCCCCATTACTGAAAGTTATTGCATTCCGGTGCCTCCACATGATCCAAATCACCGTAAGAGCAATGGCCTCAATGATCAACTTCGACTTATTGCTTAAAGAACTCGAATCCACACTCTCCAAAAATTCATCTAATCCATCCACATTTGTGTCAACAACTTGAAGCCAATTCCCAATGGATCGCCAAACACTTTTTGTAACATCGCAACTCCAGAAGATATGATCATAATCATCTACACCATCCCCACACATCACGCACTTAAAGTCCTCAAACGGAATTCCTCTAAGCGACAGATTCACTTTACAAGGAAACCGGTTCAGGTTAATCTTCCAAAATAAAATGTTTACCTTCCGGAGAACTAACGTATTTCATCTTGTCTGAACTATATGCGACGGTAAAATTAAGTTATCGAGCCACTTTCTAGTACTTTTCACTTCATATACCCCCTCATCACCTATATCCCACACCCACTTATCCGGATTGTTAGATAATCTTACCCCATCTAATAGAGCATTAAGTTCCCCGACCTGATTTTCTTCTCTTCCTCCCCTAATGCTTCTACGCCACCCCCACACCACTGAACCATCCGGCATCCTCTCCGCCACTGAAACATCTTCATTCACCTCAAGCCTAAAAATCCTCGGGTACACCGAACATAAAGGTCCTTGACCCACCCATTTATCTTTCCAAAACTTGGTTGATCTCCCATCACCTACCATTCTTTTAACATGTGATAATAAATCCATACCTTCGTGTTTAAATTTGCGGACCATCTTCAAGACTTGAGCCCACAGTTGAGGCCCAAGATCTCGACTGTTAGCAGCCTCCAAGGACCCATTTTCACCATATATATCCTTAATCACACTAGTCCACAACATATTATCACTCTTCAAAAATCTCCAAACCCACTTTAACACAAGGGCAATATTAAAAGCATACAAACTACCAATATCTAAACCTCCATTTTGTTTAGAGGCCAAGACCAACTCCCAATTGATCCAATGAATCTTTCTTTTATCCTCGGTTCCACCCCAAAAGAAAGAGGCTCTCAACTTCTCTAGCCCCTTAGCGACAATTTTTGGCATCACGAACATGGACATATAATAAATTCCCAACCCCCCCAACACCGATTTAAGAAGCATCGAGCGACCACCTACCGATAATGTACTCACTTTCCACCCCGATAATTTCTTCTTAAATCTATCAATCAAAACCTCCCAATTTTTCTTTTTAGACATACAAGCTACCACCGGGAGCCCTAAATACGTAAATGGAATTTTTCCATTACACACCCCAATTCTGTTCGCCATTTCTCTCACCTCTTCATCCGGAACCCCAACACCATAAAGATTAGATTTGTGCAAATTAATCTTTAACCCCGAGGCCATATAAAAATAATGCAAAATAATAAGGAGCTTTTGCACATTATTTAGCGACCACTCCCCCATAAAAATTACATCATCTGCATACAATAAGTGGGAAAAAGTAGTCGACTCCTCTTTAATCTTAACTCCCTTAAACAACTGTTGAGCGATTGCATCTTCCATGGCCACATGGATGCCTTCCATAGCAATAATAAAAAGGAAGGGAGATAGAGGATCACCTTGATGAAGACCTCCTTCAAGCCTAAATTCTTTAGAAGCATTGCTATTCAACAAAACCGAAGCCCTAGAAGAATGAAGAATACCCTTAATCCATTTTCGCCACTTTTCTGGAAAATTCATAAATTCCATCATCCGATCTAAATAATCCCAGCTTATTGAATCATAAGCTTTTTCAAAATCCATCTTCAACACCATCGCATTCTTTTTCTTCTTTTTATACCAAGCTATAATCTCACTAACAATCATCGGGCCATCCAGAATTTGACGCCCTTGCACAAAACCCGATTGTTCGTAGCTAACCACCGAGTCTACCACCAATACAAGCCTCGTCGCTAATAATTTTGCTATAATTTTATATTGAACACCTATGAGACTGATTGGTCGATAATCAGTCGCTGCCAACGAGTTTATAACTTTAGGAATCAACGTTATAAATGAAGAATTGCACCCTGAAGGAATAAAACCTGTTTCAAAAAACTCAACAATAAAATTAAAAATATCATCTTTAATAATATCCCAAAATCTTTTAATAAAAGAGAAAGAAAAACCGTTCGGCCCGGGGGCCTTGTCGTTTCCACAGCTCCATACAACTCCTTTAAGCTCACACATCGAGATCGGTGCCACTAGCAAATTTGAGATATCATCAGACAAACTTTTAAATTTGTCGCTTCGTCTCGCCACTTTAATACCCGGTACTTCTTTGAACTTATTAGCGTAATAATTGAAAAAAATATCTTTCACCACCGGAGGAGAAGTGATCCAATCCCCATCTTTTTTCACACCACGAATCATCGACTGTCTTCTTTTGCTATTTATGATACCATGAAAGTATTTCGAATTCTCATCCCCTTCAATACCCCATTTAATTTTTGCTTTCTGAGATAAATCCTTCCATTCTTTGGCGTCAAGCTTATAAAGTTCCAATTTTGCATTCTTCCTCTCTATTAATTCCTCCTCAGACGCCAAATTACTCTCCATTTTATTTTCTATACCCGTGACCTGCATAGTTAAATGTTTCCTTCTTTCTACCGCATCCGTGTTCTTACCCCTCCACCAAACCTTGCAATTATCTTTCAGATGTTTCAATTTGTCTTTAAATCGAATAAAGTGGCTATTACTTGGATTCTCTATCGGCATCTCCCACGATCTCTTCACTACTTCTTCAAATGAATCTTCATCCATCCACGAGTTAAAAACCTAAAAACACGAGGCCTATAATCCACCTCCTCTTGGGCAAAAATGATCCGTCTATGATCCGAAATAATATCATTCGTCATGTTTGCCACTAAATCCGAACATCTTTCATACACACCTTCAGAAACAAGAAAACGATCCAATTTACTCATTTTCCTACCATCCGCACTAAGCCTAGTAAATGCGGACACACCCCCCCCCATTGGCACTTCCACTAAACTTGCTTCATCAATAAAAGCATTAAAATCACTGATTTCTCTATCGTCTTTACTACGGCCCCATCTTTCCCCCTCCTCAGGAACCGCGTTAAAATCCCAAAACATGATATAATTCCCTTCATTTGATTCTATATAATTACTAATGAACTCCCACAGGCTTCTTTTGTCACTATTACTTTGCGGAGCATACACGTTTCCCATGATACATTTAACCTTAAACAGATTTGAATCCCAAACTGAAATAATACCACCCGAGGTCCCGACCGCACTACTTAACGCAAAATCAAACGTCATATTACCCCACATTTGCTTAATCATAAACAAATCCACCCTATATATTCTCGTTTCTTGCACCCCTAAAAACGCCACTTCATATTTATTACCTAATACACCAATACGTTTCCTTTTTACACTATCTCCAATACCACATGCGTTTATGGACATAATATTCATAAACGACCTTTCTCTTCTCCCATACTTTTTATCAAACGCTCCAATGACACTTGACACCCTTCCATATCATGTCCCATGGCATGACCGATATCTATATATCTATTTAAATCATCGATCAACGACACCGTTTTTTCATTTTTCTTCATAAAACATGTGGATTCATAAGAATTTTCTGTAGACAAATTTTTTATAACCTGTGGAGATTCTTTACCTTGATTTACCCCGTTTGGAATAATCTTCTCAAAACATGGCGGTTTTGACAAAAACGACCTCTGTTCCGTTGCTTCATCCTCTACCACCACATGTTCCTTCCCTTCTTCGTCCTTATTATTGCCACTTTTAGCGTTTTGTTTGTTGTTTGCAGAATCTGGACCCGCATTCTGCCCAAATATATTTTCCCCATGATCAACCTTCGGATTTTCGTTACTGTCCGAACCCCCCCTTTTTCTCCTCTTTATCCTCATTTGACTCAACCTCATCATCCAAATCCGAATTGCCTTCTCGGTACATATGACCCTCATCTTCCTCTCCTTCACTTTCCTCCTCCACACTTCGCATTCTAGGTTGCCACAACGTTATTTCGTACACCCATACCATGTACTTACAACTATCAAGCATAACCTCGAATTCTTCATTTATCTTTCTCCCTATGTTTGTCCTTATACACGCTTTACCCGTCCCTCCTTCTCCACTTTCCTCATCGACAAACATAAGCTCACCCCAATCTTTAGTTATTTTCTTTATAGTGTTAATTGTACCTGCTAACAATGGGAGGCCATCAATACGCACCCACGCCACCTTGTCGTCCACTATAAATTTATCATCCAACGATCTCAGCTGTGTAAAATAAAATAGCATGTCTGCATGATGCTTGAACTTATCACAAGCCTCTCTGTTCTCAAATTCCATCCACACCCAAGATCCCCCAACGTACTAAAAATCAATACCAGAAAACCCTTCTTTCGCACAAACCAGTTTGATATTCTCGATCAAAGTCAACTCTCTAACTTTGCCAAGCAAGATGAGGCCTTCGTCCTTAAGTTGCATAACGTCTTTTCTGTCCAGCGATATGACCTTCTTCTTTGTTTCAACAGTGTTTTCTTTTTGGCAATTGTTATCCCGTTTCCCACCAATTCTCGAAGCCTGTGAATTGTTCCTAAAAAGATCCACGAATTTTCTGCCTTTATCGGATTCACCAATTTTAGGCTTCACAGTTTCATTCTTTTCAGCATCAGGCCGCACCTCTTGGATTGGTTTACGATCGAAACGTGACCTGGATGCAAACAGATGATACGAACCGTACCACGTGGCATTCATACGTTCAATAATAACATCCTCATTCTCAACCCTAATGTAGCGAACAAACCCAAACCTACGACCTATTTTGGATAACTTTCGGGGAATAAAAGCATCAACAACTGTTCCAAATACCTGCATTGCATTCCATAGGTCTCGCTCATCCCAAGAGTTTGGGAAATTCGTGACGTAAAAAGATTTGGCGATGTTCTTAAAGTCCAAACCCTGTTGTCGATACCATATTCTGTGATTCCCAGCGTTTTTCGACCAACTTTTTTGCACAAAAGACTTCGACATCGATCCTTGAACTACCCAACCCTCCCCCCCCCCTCGCCGGAGAGAGCCGGAAAAGTTTCGAACGGTCAGAATCCTGGCAGCGGCAGAAAGTCGCCAACCCTAGAGAGCGTTCTTTTAGTAATATTAAGTTATACGCAATGATTTTGAGTACATTAGAAAATTATTTTATATTTTTGTCATGTTTGTCGTGTTTATCGGCTTTTAGCATGTACTGAGTAAATTTTTTGATATTCTTGTTAATTATTTCATGTTGTCGTGTTTATCATTTTCTAATTGAGTCATGTTCATGTTAGCAAAATAAAACACGACGTTGTGTCGTGTTGCTTTCATGTTAAGAAATATGAATTCATGTTGTTTTGTGTTTAGAGCACGATTTGACAGCCATACTTGACATCCAACATGTCCATTGTTCTTGAGAATGCCGTAGTGTTCACTGGTAATTGCAAACCCAAAAGAATTATTGTCATTTTCTGAAGACAATCATTGTTGATTGTAAAATGAATAATCAAAGTAATCTTTGATGGTACCTGATCACTTGTTTGACCGTACCTATCAACCATTGACTACTTACAACTCTTTGTATGTCATCTGGATTATTAAAATAAGAATGTCGTGATGAATTCGTAGGGTTCTTCAAAATCACACACAATTTGGTCTGCAAAATTACACATGATTGATGGTTTGTGTTTGACGAGAATCACCTGCCGACCGGAGAAGTCATCATTCGATCATCTTCTCCGGTCAATTCTCTGAACATCGCCGGTGCAGTAAAGCCGCAGTCAAGGGTGATGGTGGTGACGAGTATAAATCGGTCAACAAAAATGTGCGGCTCAACAAAAATGTACTTCTTCAACGATTTCTCTGAGATCCTATCTTTCTGCGGGATAATAGCGAGAATCGATAGAGGTTTCCGGTCGTTTTTGAGGAAGAAATCGTGTCGCTGAAAGCTCATGAGTCGCTAAAGGATCACGTATCACTGAACATTACTTAGTCCCTGGAGCTTCTGTTGTCAAAAAAAAAATACAAGTATTATACAAGGTCATTGAAGATTGAATACTCACTGAGAGCGTATCTTTGGAAATCTCGGCGAGTCACTAGAAGACAAAAAATACAAGTCAAAATTCTGTTGGTAGTGTGTGTTCCATAAAACATCCTTAACACCAACATAATTGTTACACGTGGACAGTTTGTACTTTGTAGATCCTCTATGTATTAACTAGGATTCAAGTTCTTAGTTATTCCGCGATTACCTATACTTTATTATCAACACTGATTAATAAAGAAACGAATTTGAAAAATATTGTTTGTCTTTTTATTTGATCATTACCTTCTTCTACACTTAAATTAGGCTACTTGGGACTAACATTTATATAAGATGATTTGATTTTGATCGGTCGATCTTAACTTTAGAGGGACTCATCAATCCTTCATTTTCTTAAATTTTACTCGTAATATGGTTTGCCATTTTTCCTTTAGTGTGGTCACATGTAATTTTGTTTGGTTGCGATTACTTATATAATAAGAGTACCTTGTAAGAATTACAAGATAAGAAGAATATTCATATAGCCACAAAACCGATTGAAGCGAAACCCATAGAGTTCGGCCCAACCCCCAATCGCAACTTGTAACTGTGACCTCATTACCAAACGGCTCGGTCGGTTGGATTTTTAAAAGACACGGATACAAAATTCTAATCCGATTACAATCTATTAGTGAAAATTAAAACGAATAAAAGATACGACGAATATATTAACAACACGATCCATGACCGGTGACTACGACTTCTCCGTCATTGTTCCTACTGTTCGTAGGTCACCATCCCCGGTTTTTCTTCCAATCGAGAATTGCCTGACGAATCTAACATAGACAAGAGTTTTCAAGGATAAAATCAAATAAACAAATTGTGTAACTAACAAATCAACCATACAATTGATCCTACCCTTTGCGAATTCAGTAATACAATCGCTCGAGCTCAACCTGTCACTCTCGGCTGTCGGAAATCGAATCGAGCAGGGGGTGGGGCTAGTCGGCCGAAGGTTTGCACCAGGGGAAGGGCCAACAACCTAATTAATCCCCTGCTTATCCTTTAATTCCACAATCGGGCTCTAATGTTACACCACACTTGTTCTTCTTCTTATCGGGCTACAAGGAGAAACCCAACTCGGAAAATGGCCGGCCCTTGCCTCGGTATTTGGGTAATCGACGCTTATTATAAAAGTCTAACTTCACATGACGACACTAAAATATAAACGTCTCACATTTAAATCAATTAATTAAATGTCACATATATAATTATAACTATGACGATATAAAAAGAGATAAAATTATATACCTATTTTCAGGGCATTTACACTCTCCTTCGTCTTTGCCAACAACACCAACAACAAAAAGGCAAAATTTTGAACAACATTGTTTATTCATCTTTTCTTACATATTGTTGTTTCAATCATTATAAGTATATTTATCAAATTTCTCAATTGTATTGTATTTTAATTAATAAAATTAGTATTAGCTCCTATAATATACTCCATCCGTCCCACAAAAAGTTCACATTTCTCTTGAGCACAATTTTTTAGGAAATAGTTAGTGGTGAGATCATTGGTAATATTTTTAACTAAAATATAAGGTTTGATTGGAGATAATGTGTTTTATTGGTGGAATAATTGATAATAATATTTTTTTTATTAAGTGAGTCCTCTAAATTTGAGAGTTGTGAACTTTTTTGTGGGACAAAATTTTGAGGAGAAATGTTAATTTTTTTGTGGGACGGAGGGAGTATTACACAATTACTTGTACTTTATTATCATTATTGATCAGTAAAGAAAAGAGTTTGAAAAATCATAAAAGTGTATTCAACTCTATTTTACACTTAAATTAGGCTATTTGGGACTATTTGATCGGTCGATCTTAAGTTTACAGGGACTCAATCCTTTATTTTCTTAAAATTTTAATATGGTTTTTCCATTTTTCCTTTTGTGTGGTCACAAATAACACGTATTGTTGTTTGGTTGCGATTAATTATATACTTAGAATACCTCGTAAGAATTACCTCGTAAGAATGACAAGATAGAAGAATATATATTCATGCATATAGATAGGAACCCATGTTACTATGGGAATTAATGGTTGACTCGGAATTGGTCGACGTACCAAAGTAAACGTTGATTTTTGGCTTTTAGTATCAATTTGATCAAAGTCTACGTCTGGCAATCTGACATGAGGGTATCACTCACCTATTTATACTTACGATTGGTCACAAGCTTTTCTTCATCCACAGGCCTCTTATTTTCATAGTCTCATACGCACGAAAATGGAGAATAAAGTAATCAGTTTCTGTGCAGTTGCGGTGGTGCTCGGAATAATAGCTGCAGTCGCCGGTTTCGCGGCAGAGGCCACTAAGGTTAAGGTAAGAATCGAAATCAATAATCATGTGTAACTGATAATTAATTAATTAATTAATTATGTATATATGTTTTGTGGGCATACATGCATGCAGGCTTCTGAAGTTTATATCGTGTTTGATACGTGTGTTTATCCAAGTAGTCCAGCTCTCGCACTTGGAATCGTATCAGCCGTCTTCACAATCATTACACGGATTTACATAAGTGTTTCGTTCGGCGGATCTGGTTGTTGTCGAACTGACCCTAATTCGACGCCAGTTTCCAAACTCCTTTTTGTATTATCATGGTACGACACACAATGATCTTGTTGTTTTCGATATATAATCGTCATTTTTACACTTCTAATTTAAATATGAAGTGGGGTAGGGTGAGGACCGTAAAGATAATTCCGAACCAATCATTTAATTTTTTTCAAATAATCATCAAAAAGTGTTTGCTCCTCAAGATTTAAAATTTCTGATAATGATTCAATATTTTTTTTACGAATGGTTGATAATTATCCTCACAGTCCTCACCGAGTACTCACCGGATTCTAAACCAATTAATTAAATATATATGAAACTAATTTACCGTGGAACCTTCAGGGTAGCTTCGGTTATAGCCGTGGTTCTGTTGCTAGCAGCCGCAGGACTAAACAATAGACAAGGTGGACAAGTTGATTCATATGGTTATATCACATGTTATGTCGTGAAGCCTGGGATCTTTGCAGCGGGAGGTATTTTGGCTCTTTTAAGTGCGTTTTTGGGGATTGCTGCTTATATCACTTTAACTCCACCACCACAAACTGCCACAAACCCGGCGGTTGCATTCCCGATGGGTCCTGTTAATCATGTCGATCTAGAGAAAAATCCGGTGCCTTTCCCTCCTCCTCAGCAATACCCACCTCAACGATATCCTCAACAACAATAATAGAGTGTTCAAGATCAGAGGAAGATGGATCGTTTGCACACGTTTCAAATTCGTTTATAGACCGACCATGTGGTCATGATTTCTACTTTTATGGGTGTGTTATGGAATTCTTGCTTCTTAATTATATTTTCTCAACTTGTGTATTTTAGCTTTTTACTGTAAACGAATATGTAATGTGTAATTTTTATTTCAGTTATTCATTATTTGAAAATATTTACAATAAAATGAGAATTACATATCATATGTTTATGAGATATTGGATTTAAGGGAAATGAAATAATATGCCAAGTTATAAATAAGAGCAACTCCAAAATTAACTATCTTTCTCTTTTCAAAATAATCTTATATTTTAACTAAAATTATTATCAGTGGTCACATTATTAACTACTTCCTCCGATTCAAAATAAGTGCTACACTTTCCTTATATGGGTGATTCAAAATAAGTGCTACACTTTCCTTATTTGGTAAATTTTTGCATATAAAATTACTATTTTATCCTTACTTAACTTTATTAAACCTCATTAATTATTCCATTTTTCTCTTGCTTCAATAAAGCCAAAGATTATAGTGGGACCCTCTTCACTAATTATCTTCTGTAATCTATCATAATCTCTATTACAATATTTTGCATAAAAAACGTGAAAGTAAAAGTGTAGCACTTATTTTGAATCGGAGGAAGTATTTATTAAAACTTGTGTCGAAAAAAATAGAAACTTTATTAAGGAACGGAGTAAATATTATACGGGGATAGTGAGTGTCACGTACCTAAGGTTAGGTGTGGAACCACTTATAACTACATAGTTTTGGTTAAAACGATTATTTTTATAATATCTTGTCACTTTCCCACCATATTAGAACACTTAGATAATATAAAAACACTAACTCAACACCATTTCAAGAATATGGCATGTGTTCAATATAAACACAATTTTAAGAACATGAAACTTGAATCGCCAATTCAATAAAAACATAATTAATATGTAAGATAAGTGATGGGTTTTAGACGGGATTTGATATAATAATGAGTTCATGTAGTGAATTATATGTTTTTTTTAACCTAAATTAGATAGTTTTAGATTGTTCCAAACTTAAATTTATGTATATAATAGCCACACACTCACTTTTCTCATATGATATATGCTTGTGTGTGTGTGCATCTATACAAGGACAAATGGGAAAACCGTGGAGAAATCGTGTGTGTAGTGTTCACACACATGGATGTACAAACATATGCGGTAATTGGTATACGTCGTGGGACACAAAATTTTGAGAAATACCATTTGTGCCTACTTATGTGTAGGGGTATGTTCGGTTTCGGAACCGGACCGAACCGGACCGGAAGCGATAAACCCGGGAACCGGAAAAAGGGATTTCAAAGACCGAGAACCGGACCGGTTAAATCGGTTCCGGTTCCGGTACGGTTCGGTCTTCAAGCGGGTTTAGAACCGGTAAACTTGGTTTTTGTGATTGACATCCAATTATTCATTTTTAGTGCATATTTTCATCTTAGAATATATATAACTTAAATATTTTAAGGTTTTTTAAATAAAAATATGATGTTTGCGGGTGTTCACGGGTTGATTAAAGTAAAATATGATTCTATTAAAAGCGTATATACTTATTATTCCGACATATATACATGAAAACTCATAAGCCTATATACTTATATTAATGCCGGTTCCAAACCCGAAAAGACCGGAACCGAATCGGGACCGGAACCGGTAAACCCGGTTTGTTATTTTTGATGAAATCTAAGAACCGGAAACCGGACCGGTTAAGCTGGTTCCGGTTCGGTTCGGTGCCGGTTCCGGTTCGGTTTTCCGGTTTTTATACACACCTCTACTTATGTGTCTACTTATTTAATGATGAAAAGTGTCAAAATCAAAAGATGATATGCTGAAAGAAAATTAGTAGATTAGTCAGTGCTAGTTCAGTTAATCTGTGGGCCCTGGGCAAAATCTTAAATATGGGCCCCCAAAAGTAACTTTTTTCCAAATAAATATAAAAATTCCGTCAAATTAAACCGTCGCCCAGTCCCCAAGTAAAATGTCTAGATTGGACTTTGTAGTCCGCATGTTTTCAATATTTTGTTGCACTTACCTTTATTCAAATGAGTTTACACACATGTATACGTGGGCTAATTTTTTTGAAAATAATCCCCTAATTTTTGTGGGCCCTTTGTCACCCATGCTGGTCGCCCATGCTTGGGATTAGTATTTCTTGTAGTGATACCTCGAAAGAATGACAAGACAGAAGAATATTAATGCATATAGGGACGCATGTTAGGGCATCTACATCAGGGAAGTCTAAACAATTGCTAATGCCTTGCAAAGTAAATATAAAATCCACCTAGGAAAGAGGTTTTCTATTTAAGCAATTCTATTTGCAAGTGATATATAATATTAAAGTGATTTCTTTTTCATTTTTTAATACAAGTGATTATAATTTATTTATTTTCATTTTTTAATAAACGTATATTTAATACAAGTATTATAATTTGTTTATTTAAAAGCTTACAATAGCATGAAAATATCTAATAGCATGAAAATATCTAATAGACGCCATACTCAGATGCATATCGAGTTGTCTTATTTTATACTCGTATTAAAAAGAGTATTTTTTTATTTGAAAAAAATATTTTTATATCTAAAAATATCATTTTAATTATAAATAAATATATTTACATTAGTTTATTAATAAGTAGTTATTATATTTTTAATATTTAAGATATATTTTAAAAGTATAATTAAAAGATGATGTGGCAATGGGGTCCACTTTTAAAAGTGTGTCAAAATTGCAGTGATGTGGAAAGAAGTTGCAAAACTGATGTGGCACAATTGAAATCTGAATATAATTGCTGATGTGGATGGCCTTACAATGGGAATTAATGGTTGACTCGAAATTGGTCGACGTACCAAAGTAAACGTTGATTTTTGGCATATTTTGGTCAAAGTCTATGTCTGACATGATGGTATATCACTCACCTTTTTATACTTGCGATTGCTCACAAGCTTTTTTTCATCCACAGGCCTCTTATCTCTATAGTTTTATACGCACCAAGCTCGAAAATGGAGAATAAAGTAATCAGTTTCTGTGCAGTTGCGGTGGTGCTCGGAATAATAGCTGCAGTCGCCGGTTTCGCGGCAGAGGCCACTAAGGTTAAGGTAAGAATCGAAATCAATAATCATGTGTAACTGATAATTAATTAATTAATTAATTATGTATATATGTTTTGTGGGCATACATGCATGCAGGCTTCTGAAGTTTATATCGTGTTGGATACGTGTGTTTATCCAAGTAGTCCAGCTCTCGCACTTGGAATCGTATCAGCCGTCTTCACAATCATTACATGAATTTACATAGGTGTTTCGTTTGGCGCATCTGGTTGTTATCGTTGTTATCGAACCGATCTTAACTGGACGCTAGCTACCAAACTCCTTTTTGTATTATCATGGTACGCACGAGACTTGATCTTGTTATATTCGATATATAATCGCCCTTTTTACACCTATAATTAAATATTAAGTGAGATCAGATGAGAACTCAAATTCTGGTGAATAGTGTAAGCACAATTCTCCACTAATTATTTAAATTTTGTTGGATAATTATCAGAATTTTTGGATCGTTATCAAAAAATATTTCATGTTACGGAATCCAAAATTTCTAATAATGATATAATATTTCTTAATTGATTGGTTGAAAATTGTCCTTAGGGTTCCATTCACATTAAATTTATGTACGGAACTAATTTACCGTTACACCTTCAGGGTAGCTTCGGTTGTAGCCATGGTTCTATTACTAGCAGCTGCGGGACTAAGTAATAGACAAAGTGGATATGAAAATTTGAACGGTTATATTATATGTTATGTCGTGAAGCCCGGGATCTTTGCAGCGGGAGGTATTTTGGCTCTTTTAAGTGCGTTTTTGGGGATTGCTGCTTATATCACCTTAACTCCACCACCACAAACCGCCACAAACCCGGCGGTTGCATTCCCGATGGGTCCTGTTAATCATGTCGATCTAGAGAAAAATCCAGTGCAATTCCCTCCTCCTCAGCAATACCCACCTCAACAACAATATTAGAGTGTTCAAGATCAAAGGAAGATGCACACGTTTCGAATTCGTTTATAGATTGACCATGTGGTCATGAATTTTACTTTTTTGGGTGTGTTCTGAAATACCTGCTTCTTAATTACATTTTCTCAACTTGTGTATCATATGTTTTGAGATATTGGATTTAACGGGAAATGAATTAACACGGCAAGTTATAAGAGCATCTCTGTTGGGATTGAATTCTATTGGGCGTTTAGTTACAAAATTTATAGTTGTAATTTAAATCCATATTTATACATTTCTTTTGTTTTATTTATATTTTTTTAATACTTAACCATGTATATCACGACATATCTCTGTCAGGATCGAATAACTCAACAAGTTATTAAATCACATATCTAATCACAAAGAGAAGTTACAGCGGATTAACATTTTTGATATTGATTAAGAGCAATAAACTGTAAATAATATAAGAATTATCAAGAACACAGTTTTCACAAAAAGCTTCAATGTATATTAATGATCGATAATACACACGTGCGTTTACAATTCGTAAGGAACTATTTATAATAGTCCTTGAAGCCTAAACTTTTACCCTAGTTATTCTAGGACTAGATTACAATCGAATTACAAAAAGATAAACATTCTAAACTAAATCTTCGAAGATCTCGGACACGATCAGCTCCATATATATCAACAGTAGTATATCCAAGATCAGTAGTATCTTTGTAATTCTGCCCCATCAGTACTAACTCTTGTAGCAGCTCCAAGACTTTATCAGTACTAACTGCAGCATCAATATCAATTTGATTTTATCTGAACAATCTCCCCCTAAACTTATTAATTCAATTTGAATTAATTAAGTTTCTTTCTTGTTCTCTCTTCTTTCTCTTTTCTTTTCTTTTCTTCTAAGGCTTTTGCCCTCCGTTCATCACCTTCTTTTATTCTTTGATTTCTTATCTTCCTCTGCTCAGTAATAAATCTTTTGTTCTTTTGAATAAAATAATTGTATTTTTCAGAGAACATCACACTGTCATGTGGTCTGATGAAGGAACACCAAGTATCTTGATACATTGCTTCTTCAGAATGGTTATACTCTTTCTCCATTATAAACAACTCACATCTTTTACTGGATCGTTCAAAAGAATACATGTTCACTGAAGGTAGAACATTCCAGGCATACACAGATTCTTTACTTGCAAATTTCTCAGGATAACTTTTCTGGATAGAATGCAGCATCTATCATTTCAGTTAAATATCCAGCTCCTGAGTTCTTTCAGTATTTGCTAGCCATTCTTGGTTTTCCAATATTTAACACTTATATTACATCACTTATGGATAGTGACATAATCAATGGCTTCTAAGCACTGAATCTTTTAGTTGATTTATCTTCCCTAATTATTTCAATTACATTGTTAATAACCCTCCAATTAATAATTGGATTATTCTGTTGAAGAGCTTGAGGGTCATCAAGTATGGGGAAGTCTAATTTGTTTTTCTTTCTAACAGATTCTTCATTTTCAATTATTTTCTTTTCTTTGCAGTTAAGTTTGAAGATTCGCCATTCATTGGTTTTCTTGTAAGCACCTCTATAGGATCAATCTCTACTAACTCTGTCAGTTTGACTTCTTTGACCTCTGGTTCTGCTAGTTCTTTCTTCTTCTCAATGCAATATCTTTCAATAATGGTTATCAGCTTCATTCTTCTAAATGATTTTGCATTGTGACCTCTTGATTTTAAAAAGGAGATCATTTCAGTTTTCTGTTCTGCAAACTGTTCAGGCATGTCTTCTTTCAGACGTTTGCATTCTTGTAATTGAGCTTCAAGAAGATCTATTCTTTCTTTTTCAATATTCTTTATTTTATTTAGCTCTTCTTGTTGATCTTCTTCTAAGACCTCTTCTATTTCTTGAATGACTGCATTCTATTATTCTTTCTTCTTCAGCCTTCCTTTTATTTTCAAGTTCAAGAGTTTTAGCACACTTCATTTGATATCTTATTCTTTTCACCTTCCAATGACTTTGCTTTAGAGGTCTGACCATATTTATTTTGTTTACCATGTAATGAGCTAAAGCTCTATGTGGGTAATCATCATCAAATTTAGCTGTTCCTTTACCAACACACTTTGGAAGTGGAGTGTACTTCATATCAACCACTGGGATAATACAAATATTAGGATCAAATTTATGAATCCTTGGTTCAGGAAAAATCTTTGGATGTGGAGGTAATGAACTTTCATCTACCTCATCCCAGTTAACATCAGCATCAATGTCTGGAATTACAAGAGGTTTTAGTTCTGCAGTCTTTGTTTCCGTTGGGATTACTACTGCTGGTTCAAGCAATTCTGGTATTTCTTCAGACTCAGTAGTAACCATTTGCAGATTTGAGGAGTCTACTACTGGTGAGGTTTCAGTTGTAGTTTCTACTGTTAGGGCATCAGTAGTAACTGGAATGTCTGTTGCTGCCGTTGAAGTATTTACTACTGATGTTGCTTCTTGGATCTCTTCTTCAATGGGATCAGTAGTAAGAACCTTTGTCTGTTCAATAACCTCTGTAGTATCCATGGGAATAGCAGTACCCATGACTTCAGTAGTATTGACTACTTCAGTAGTAATTGGAGAAGGTATTTGTTCTGCTGTTGGAGATTGTTGTGCAGACATAAATACATCTTCATCCATACATCTAACTCCTCTATCTAGGTCTTCATCAATACTTTGACATGTTTCACCATGAGCTTCTTTGAGGTTTAAGAGGGAAGCTGCCGCTGCAATTGAAGTATCAATCATACCCTGTGTATGATCCTTCTCCCCCTTAGTGATCTCAACCTGTTGAGCCTCACTATCATTAATCTTTTTCTTCAATTTTCTGATAATATTCGACTGTCTTTGAAGCCTGTAATCGAACCTCTTCATCCTTCTGTTCATTACATTGATGTAGTGCTTCATGTAGCTCATGGTTCTTCCTTGATTGTTGATAAGAATTTGGAAATTTTGTACAATGGTTTCAAGGTTTTCCATCATATCCGTCAATTGGTTTTGTTCAATACTGCCATCATCCCTTGTAGGTAAATCATCGGGCTGGTTTGGTACGTTGGATTTAAGGTTTTCCATCCTATCCATCAGTTCAGTTGATTTCATTCTACCCTCATCACTGCTTGGTGATTCATTGGGTTGTTTAGATACTCTCTTCTTCCTAGAAGAAGCAGTAGTATCTCCCCTTGTGGTTTCTTGGCACCGGGGTCCTTTAAGTGTTGCCTCAAAAGATGAGTCATCACTCAAAGTTGCCGAGGTATGGGTCCTAATGATGTTCCTACTGTCATGTGCACCAACCTTTGGTGCATCAGTAGTAGGAGCCTTTTCCTCATGTCCTCTCTCCTCCTAGGAGGACAACTCTTGGAGCCTGGGATTTGACTCAATGGGTTTCCTGGTGTCCTTTAAGGAAGTTTTCTTCCTTTTACAGATTTTAGAAATTTGTTTGGCTTTTGGCTGGTCTACCTCAGAGTGAAGAGTAGCACTCTGAGATTCTGTTTCATGTACATGGGACACATTCAGGACATCTAATGGGGTGGTTTGTTGAGTGGATGATTGGGATTCTGTTTGGGCTCTTTTTGGTGATTGAGTGGGTTGGGGTTCAAGTGGATGACTTGAAGCTTCTCCAATTGGGGGATGATCATAGATCATGTTTGCAAAAAGTGGAGTTTCTTTTCCAGAGAATTTGAACTTTTTGTTCATGTTTGAAAAAACCTTTTTGTTTAACTCTGGTATTGGAAAAATATTTTTGGTTTTTACAATATTTTGTATTTCACAATAAAAAATATGTGCAAGGAACCTTGGATACATTAAAAACTTTGTTGCAGATAAATTTCCAAGCATTCCTTCAAAAATCATTTTAGAAAAATTAAGTACTTGATCTGTGCACAAACAGTCAACAGCAGATGCTATTGATCTGTTGAACTCATTCCAAGTACTTTTCTTTGGAGACATACAATGTTGAATAGTATGTACCAAGAATTTCCATTGGGGAGAAAGAAGACCTTTTTGAAAAGTTCGAATATCTGTTCTTCCTTCATACCCCATTTTTAAAATGTTTTCTATTAAATCTTCTTTAGAGAGAAGTGATGTACCTGACTCATCATTGAGTTGTAGATGTTGTCTGATTGTTTGTTCTGTGATGATGACAGAGTGACATTTATTTTAGATTTAATTTTGATTGTGTTTTGTTCTTCTATTCTTTCTGCCTTCTCCCAGAATTGAACAATATGTTGTACACAAAGTTTTGGATGTACCATTAAAGCAAATCTTATTGGTGAGTTTTTGAGAAACATAACAATAGGCCTGAAGCTTCTTGTTCCATATGGATTTCGTAAGAATGCGAGCATGTTGTGAAATTCGGAGTATAGAAGATCAATTTGAACAGCGAGTGGTTTCTTTATTGCCATCTTTGAGTTGATCTTAACTTTGAGTTCTGAGAAGTTTGTGATCTTTGAGAGTTAGATTTGAGAGTAGTTTGAGAAATTTGTTACTTGAGCAGGGTTTTGATCGAGATTGCCGACTTAAGGGTTTATCGTAGGGTTTAGCAGATCGAGGTTTGGATAATGCTTAATTAATCGAATTCAGCTATTTATAATTTTCGAATTTACCTGCAAAATGTCAAGAATACCCTCCGATTCATAGTATAACGGCTATTTTCATGGGGGTTAGTTTGGTAAAACTGTGTATTTCATAAGAAACGGTCGATCAGTAGTAACTAAGTATCAGTAGTAAAACGTCAGTAGTAACCTTTGTTTTACACTTACCCTAATTCTCAGTAACATTCGATCAGTAGTAACTTGTGAATACAACCCACAATCAGCAGTAATGAATAATCAGTAGTAAAAACACTTAAAAATTAAAACTAAAAATTAAGAGTAATATACAAATACTTTACATATTAAATTCTTTTATGAAATTAATTTATTAAAATCATTTCAATACTGCTAACCAAGATTCCAAATCTTCCTACATCAAATGCTTTTGTAAAAAGATCAGCTAGTTGATTGTCAATATGAATTTTAACTACTTTAATTAATTTCTTTTCATTGCAATCTCTTATAAAGTGAAATCTAATTTCAATGTGTTTAGTTTTATAATGTTTTACTGGATTATTCACAATACTAATTGCACTTTGATTATCAATAAAAATAGGAGTTTTGAGAATAGATATACCAAAGTCCAATAGTTGATTTTGAATCCACAACACTTGAGCACAACAAGCAGATGCAGCTACATACTCTGCTTCAGTAGTTGATGTTGAAACATTTTTTTGTTTCTTGCATTGCCATGAAACCAGTCTTGATCCAAAGAAATGACATCCACCTGTAGTTGACTTTCTGTCTTCACATTCACCACCATAGTCACTATCAGTGTATGCTACAAGCTCAAATGGTGAGTCATGTGGATACCAAAGTCCAAGTGATGGTTTTCCTTTCAAGTATCTGAAGATTCTTTTAACACCTTGTAAGTGAAGCTCCTTTGGTCTTGCTTGATACCTGGCACAAACACAAACACTATACATAATATCAGGTCTTGATGCAGTTAAATACATTAAAGAACCTATCATTGATCTATATAAGTGTTCATCTACATCCTCCCCCTCAACATCAAGATGTAGGTGTTTATGAGTTTCCATAGGAGTACTTGCACTTTTACAGTCTTTCATTGCAAACTTCTCCAAGATATCTTTGACATATTTTGATTGATTAATCAAAATACCATCTGACTTTTGATTGATTTGGAGTCCAAGAAAGAAGTTCATTGGACCCATTGAGCTCATCTTGAATTTTATCTGCATTAATTCTTCAAACTCTTTACACAGTTGGTCATTTGTTGATCCAAAGATGATATCATCTACATAGATTTGGACCAGTAGTATATCATCTTTGACTTTTCTTGTGAACAGAGTCTTGTCGATTGCACCTCTTTTTAATTTTTTCTACAATAAGTATGATGATAATGTATCATACCAAACTCTTGGTGCCTGATGAAGGCCATATAGAGCTTTGTCTAATTTGTACACATAA
This sequence comes from Calendula officinalis, assembly GCA_963853835.1. NCBI lineage: Eukaryota > Viridiplantae > Streptophyta > Magnoliopsida > Asterales > Asteraceae > Calendula > Calendula officinalis. The sequence continues at coordinate 49,881,326 of OY970823.1, forward strand.
TTATCATGTTCAGGATCTTCAAATCCTGGAGGTTGACACACATATACTTCTTCTTCAATTTTCCCATATAGGAATGCACTCTTAACATCCATTTGATAGACTTCGAATTTCTTGAATGAAGCATATGCCAAGAAAATCCTTATTGCTTCAATTCTGGCAACAGGAGCATATACTTCATCATAGTCTATTCCTTCTTCTTGAGTGTATCCTTGTGCTACAAGCCTGGCTTTATTTTTGATCAGTATGCCTCTCTCATCTTTCTTATTTCTAAAGATCCATCGTGTTCCAATGGCTCTTTTTCCTTTTGGAAGAGGTACAAGTGTCCAAACAGCTTGTAGTTTAAATTGAAGAAGTTCTTCTTGCATAGCCTCAATCTAGTTTGAGTCTTTCATAGCTTGTTGAATCTTTTTAGGTTCTTCCTGAGATAGAAAACAAGCAAACATACATTCATTAGAGATTAGACTTATATTGCAAATATTTGAATATAAACTTGAATTTAATTTGCTTCTTGTCTGCATATTTGAGTTCACATCGCTTAGAACTAAGTCTAAGGGATGATTATTTTCAATTCTCGAGTTGGAAATGTTATCAACAACTATTTGACTGTCAAGATTTGATTCATTGGATTCAGGAACTTGTGCATCTGTCCAGTTTTCTTTTTGATTTTCTTCATTTATACTGTTATCAGAATTGATTGGTTCATCATCATTATTTTGAGTTTCTAAATTAATACTGGTGTCAGTAGTATCTTGTGAGAATGAGTTGCTACTGGCATCAGGATTGCTTGTATTGTCTGAGTTACTACTGTCCTCGGTATTAACTGTGGGATCAGTATTAACAATGATATACTTCATTGGATCTTGACTGCCATTGAATGATGATGATCCTCCTTGTGGTGGTTGATTGTTTGTATCACCTGCATTAAAATCATAACTAACATCAAGAGATTTGGTTAGATTATCAATATTGAATAATCAATCTGGACAATTTCCCTGTTCATTCATCAAATTTTCATTAAAGGATACATCTACACTTTCTTCAATGATCCTCAGCCTCTTGTTGAATACTCTATATGATTTGCTTTGAGTTGAGTATCCCACAAAGATTCCATCATCTGATTTGCAGTCAAACTTACCAATTTGTTCTCTTGTAATTAAAATTGTACAAGGACAACCAAATGATTTTAAGAAACTTATTGAAGGTTTTCTTTTATTAAAAAGTTCATATGGTGTTTTAAAGTGTGACTTAACTATTAATACTCTGTTTTGCACATAACAGGCAGTATTAACAGCTACAACCCAAAATGTTATTGGTAATTTTGAGTCTGCAAGCATGGATCTGGCAGCTTCAATGATGGTTCTATTTCTTCTTTCAGCTACACCATTTTGTTGTGGAGTTTTAGGTGAACTGTACTGCCTGTCAATACCTTTAAGATCACAAAAAGAAATTAGATTAACATTTTTAAATTATGTGCCATTATCACATCTAATGGCTTTCACTTTGAGATCTCTTGTGTTCTCCAGTTTGATTATCAGATTCTTTATGATTTCACTTGTTTCATCTTTGGTCCTGAGAAAGAAAACCCAAGTATACCTGGAAAAATCATCAGTAATAACAAGACAGTATTGTTTCTTTCCAATACTCATTACATTTGTAGGACCAAATAAGTCCATGTGTAAGAGCTGCAAAGGGTTAGAAATAGAATTATTTGCTTTGGACTTATGAGAAGTCTTGTGTTGTTTACCTTTCAGGCATGCAACACAATGATGATCACACATGAATTCTTTTATATGTAAACCAACTACCAGATTCTTTTTGACTAAATTATTCATATTTTTAAAGTTTGTGTGACACATCCTTCTATGCCAGAGTTCTGATTCATTTGTGTTTGCCTTGGATATAAAACAGTTGATCTCATTAGAAGAAATGAGTTCTCCCTCTATATCCAGGCAATACACATTGTTTCTCCTTAGTGTTCTTAAAACAACATATTTTTCATCTAAAAAAAGTCAGGAGAAAGAATGATGCACTCTATATTTGTAAAAAGAATTTTGTTTTTTTATCACATACTTGTGAGACACTAACCAGATTATATTTAAGCTCAGCAACATAAAATACATCATCAAATGTAATCTTACCATATCATAGTGTACCCTTACCTGTAATCCTACCACCTCTTGGATTTTCACCAAAAGCAACATATCCACCTTCAAAGGACTTGAAATCTCTAAGAATTTGAAGATTTCCAGTAATGTGTCTAGAGCATCCACTATCAATATGTCATGTTCTTCCTTCTTCATGGACCTGGATACTCTGCACAACAAAAAATGTATTAGTTCATTTTGGGTACCCAAGCTTGTTTAGTCTTGGGTTCATCCTTTGAAGAGTGAAATTTTCTAGTAGCATGAACTTTTGATGCAGGTTTGGTTTTCATTTTTTTATTGTAACTGCCTTTTGGTGTTACTACTGATTTAGGTATATACCCATAATTTTTTGCTTTTGAATATTTTACTACTGATGGACCAGTAGTATTTGGGTGATATGACTTCTTAGGATGATCAGTAGTGTTATAGTAATTATATCTGACAGCATTGTAATTAGGTTTCGTATCAGTAGTAAATCTTTGATTGTTACTACTGATGTTTGAAAAGTTTGAATATTTTGAAAATTGATTTTGCTTTCGATTATTTTCAAAATAATTACTTCTTTTTGGGCTTCCATGTCTGATATTTTATACAAATCTTTGAGCAGATCTTCCAAATTTAGGGACATTAACATGTGGATTTTGATCAGTTTGTTTTGATTTTGCTACTTTTAATTTAAGGTCTTTTAATTTTTCTTTATTGCAAATTAAGCATGTTAATTTTGTGGTTTTAGCACTTTCAGGCTTTCTTTGTTCTTTTAACTGATTTAAGTTTCTTTGATTTCCCCTTCTTAATATGGTGGGTATATTTTCAGAATTATATTTAGGGGATTCTTGAGTTTGTGTGGTGTGAAAGCTTGTATCAGTTGATTTAATGGTGTGTTCATCATCAGATGAATCATTACTTGTCTCAGTTTGACTTTTCAAAATTCATCTAATATTCTTTCTGAACTAGATTTAAGTAGAGGAATAAAATTTGATGGAGGAGGGACTGCATGATATCCAACTCCATGAACAACCTTTTCAGTAGTTTAATTACTAGTTAGTTCATCAATTATCTTAGAACTTTTTTCAAATTTCTTAATTGTAAGTTTGTTCTGTTCTAGCTCTAATTGACATTCTTCCAACTTAGTTATAGCTTCTTTTAATTTTAATTCAACATGCTCTTTATCATAAGTTGCTTGTAAAAGTTCTTCTTTGCATTTTTGATCAGTTATTTTATAGATTTTAATTTGATTTTCTAGATCAGCAATGCAACCATAAATTCAGTTCTTCTGTTTCTATTTAATATCATCTCATCAAAGAGTTTCTTTATTGAGTTTCTCTTTATATGATTTAATGCATTCAGGAGTTCAAGATTTGGAATGTACCTCAGTGGTAGGATCAGTGAAGGCCATGAGTGCTTGATTTTGAGCATGTTCTTCTGCTTGAAAGCTCCAATCATAACCTTGTCCCTCTTGAGATACAAGAGAAGTTGAGTTTGATGAATTGTTGGTGTTGTAATTTGATCTTTGATCTTTGCTAGGGCATTCTCTAGCAAAGTGACCAAAATTACCGCAGTTGTAGCATTTGACTTTGGTTTTTTCAAAACCAGCACGTTCACCTTTGTTGAAGTTCGGGTTCTGTCTACCAATTCTTTGAAGGAATCTTTTGGTTTTCAGGCTCAGCATTGCCATCTGCCACTTTATATCCATCTCTTCCAGATCATCAGGATTGATTTGTTCCAAGTCTTCACTGAACAATGCAATGTGCACATGTCTAGTAAAGAAGGATTCTCTTGCTATGTCTTCAGTTTCTTTATGCTTTCCAGATGTTGCATCCTGATATGTACCTGTACTAGACACAAAAGCAGCATTGTTTGAAGGTAGACTAGGAGTTTTCTGACTTACCTCATATTCAAATACTCGTAATTCATTGTAGAGTTCATCAAGTTCATTTTCTTCCAATGCATCTCCTTGTCTATATATGACAGTATACATAGACCACTCTTCTCCAAGAGATCTGAGAAACTTCCTGTTGACATCATCATTGTCTGGTTTAACTCCAACTTGATTGAGTTCACCAAGAAGTTTGTTGAATCGATCAAAAACTTGTGACAAAGATTCATTCTTTTGCCCTTTGAAGTTTTCAAATTCTTGCTTTAGGACAGACTTCATGTTCCTTTTTGTACTTTTGGTACCAACAAACCTTTTCTCTAGTGTCTGCCACAGCTTCTTAGCATCATCATATTCAACAAAGAGATGTTGATAGTCATTGGGAATAGCAAGCAACAGAGTGCTTAATGTTTTCAGTTCAATGCCTATGTCCTTCTTTTCCTTATCACTCTTGAGTTTGTCTGCTTCATTTGATGTGCTAGTGATTTGAATTGAAATGGTTTTGTTGCCTTCAAGTACAACTTCCCACATGGAATAATCAGTAATAAGCATGTACTGCTTAATTTTATTTTTCCACATCCCAAAGTTGTTGGGAGTGAGGATTGGGATTTTGTTTGCCTGTGTGCTTTCATTGTTATCAGACATGATTAACAATTTTAGTTTCGAAAGTATGAAACTTTTTGATGTTCTTGATTCGTAGATCTAGAACCTTAAGGCTCTGATACCACTTGTCAGGATCGAATAACTCAACAAGTTATTAAATCACAGATCTAATCACAAAGAGAAGTTACGGCGGATTAACACTCTTGAGATTGATTAAGAACAATAAACTGTAAATAATATAAGAATTATCAAGAACACAGTTTTCACAAAAAGCTTCAATGTATATTAATGATCGATAATACATACGTACGTTTACCATTCGTATAATAGTCCTTGAAGCCTAAACTTTTACCCTAGTTATTCTAGGACTAGATTACAATCGAATTACAAAAAGATAAACATTATAAACTAAATCTTCGAAGATCTCGGACACGATCAGCTCCATATATCATCATGAGTAGTATATCCAAGATCAGTAGTATCTTTGTAATTCTGCCCCATCAGTACTAACTCTTGTAGCAAATCCAAGACTTTATCAGTACTAACTGCAGCATCAGTATCAATTTGATTTTATGTCAACAAGACTAAGGTGCTGTTTGTTTTTTGACAAAAGGTCTTCCTGGGATCTTTTGTCTTCGCGGCGCAGACCACACGCAGAAAAAGGCTCCTGCAGATGTTTGTTTTTTAGAAGCTCGCAGATCTTTTTACGTCTGCAGAAGGTCTTCTCCAAGAAGCTTTGGCCATTAGCTTCTTGGGTCTTCCAAACCTAAAAAAATACATCTCCTCCAAATAACGTACTATATTAATGTATGGATTATTTTAATGTTGTTAGATGTAAAATATATTAAATTTTGATTTATTTAAGCAACTCTACAGATGTTAAAAAACAAACAACAGCTTTCTTGCAGACTGCAGACCTTTGGTCTACCCAGAAGCTGCAGCAGTTAGCAGATGTGGTCCGCAAACAGCAGATCTTTTTACTTCAGCACCTAAGTTTTGGTGAACTTTTCTTAGTCTCGTACAAATTCCAAACCATATAATTTCCACTAGGTAAGTAGGTAACGCTTCTTTAATATCTCGTACGATTCTATTATAAGTTGACTCGGGTACATTACATGCTCACTTCCAATTCAAAAACCTCTTCTTTCCTTGTAATTATAAAAATTTTATATAACTTTTTAGCAGATGAATTTGAGACTTCTTCTTGACATTATCTTACCTCTTGCAAAGCAGAGTACATTTCACCATGTGCCCACCAAGTTGTATAATCAGGTTGAAACCTAAATTCCATCAAATCTAAATGAACATCATCTCTGCTTTTCTACTTTTCACATTTGCACTTTGAACAATAAACAAGTACTTCATTACAAAACACAAAATTCAAAATATCCGTTTTATAATCCATTCTGTAGTAATAAATCGGCTGCTAACTATCCTTTTATACATACATTCAAATTAAAATACAAGTCGAAATACTCGTCCATCATTCAAAGTCAACAACCTAGAAACAATTACACAACCACCGCCAAAGCTCGCCATATCACAACACCCCATCACCGCAAAAAGCCTCAACGCCATAAGTTTATCGCTCGTTAAACTATTTTTCTATTTTTTTCAAATTGTGATTGGTTTGAGTATGTTTTGTAGGTTTTAAATGGGTGTTATAAGAATGATAAGGAGAGATAGGTAATTTTAATCAGTGTCATATTAAAGACGCAAAAACTACTTTAATATGGCAATTTTGATGTGGTCTTATATTCCATTAATATTTCAAATCAAATCAACAAATACACAGCCATAAAAATTCACAACCTTCAAAATTCAAAGCCTTAACAACATTATAAGCAAAAAATCAAAGAAAAATAGAAGTTATGCATATATTTTGTATACACTCTGCAATTTTGAGTTACTTAAAAAACCATACGAACAATCAGTTTCGAGTTTTTTTGTGTAATTTATGAGTAGCAGAAGGAGGTGGAAAGGCTACCTTAACGGCCGCCGGCGAAGAATTTGGTTGAAAGGCCGGTGAAGTGACGAATTGAAGCCTTTTGTTAGCGGGGTTGAGTTGTACGGATGTGTGACACAAATGAGGGGAAAGTGCACATAACGATAATTATTTAAACACGATAATTATAAAATGGAAAATGATAAGGGTGATTTACTGATATGGACTAAATGAAATGAAATCTTCTTAAAAATAGACTTGGGTTTCAATTCTTCCTAAAATACCCCGTGTAACTACCCCGCGAGCGTGCAACCTTGCAACTTCACTAGAACGCCGTCACGTGTCCGAGTTAGTGTTGCTCAAATAGTTACTACTGCTCATTAATACTGTTTGTTAATACTGCTCAAACTTGTTACTACTGCTCGTTAGTACTGCTCTCCACTTAGTGCTGCTCGATATGGCTGCTCGTTAGTACTGCTCCCAGTTAGTGTTGCTCCCAGTTAATACTGCACAAGTCTCCCAAGTCGCACGGGGTATTTTGGAAAGATTGAAGTCTATCATTATTAAATGAGAGTCTCTCACTTTTTTTTTTTGTCTAAATTGGTAATTATATCAAATGATAATGACAGCCTTCTGTCAATAAAAAGGCAAAATAATAAAAAAAACACCCCCCTAATTTTAGGAATATTACTTTTTGGGTTTTGCTAACAAGTGTCTTAGGGCAATGGTTAAGAGTACGAATGTATAAGTCTTAAAGCATAACTAACTCGAGAGGGTTATGAAATTCAGGGGCGGTTATTTTTTATGGTTAATTTACAATAACTTAAAGCTTCATATTTTCCGTTAACCATTGCCATAAGGGCACTAATTAGCATTTCCCTTACTTTTTTATACATGTTAACAAAACCCTTATAAAATAAAGTCAATATAATAATAAAAACAATTTTTGTCGACTATTTTTTTTTTACTTTCTCCTATCCAAAATAAGTGACAAATTTCATTTTTGAGATAAATCAAAATAAGTGATAAACTTTAAAAAAAATTAATTAATTTGGCATAAAATAATAGGACCCACGCGTACTAAGTATATACTTTAACAATTTGAAATGACTTATTTACCATTACCTTTTACTTTTAAACATAATTACCCCCACTTTATTCAAAAGAATGTGTGACTCATTCTTCATTAACCATTCAACTAATCTAATTTAATCATAATTATAATCTTTTGTTTCAAAAATTGTAAAACACTAATGTATCACTTATTTTGAATCGGAGGTACAATAATTTAAAGAAATACATTAATAAAAAGAATAAATTACGTTATTCAAAAATTAAATAATTTTAAAGATAAAATTACAAAATAAATTCATTATAATAATAATTATATTATTTACAAATATTACATTATTATTAATTAATAAATTCATTGTTCTTTATTAATCATCGATAATTAATCAAGGCTTCATCACTATATTTTATTTTCTATAATTAATTGAACACGAAAATTATAAAATAAATGATACATTATTATAACAATAAAATAAAAAACATATTAATTAAAAATATTAAATTTATATAAATATATTAATAAAAATTACAAATTATGCTATTAAATAATAAAAATAATTGTGTTATTCTTTATATATACAATAAGATGTGCGTGACAAACACGTGATATATGGAGCGCTAAGTTAATTCCATTGCTTACATGGTTATAAGTAATTTCAGTAGTCAATGATGGATACATGCGGCATACAGATCAACAAGTCAACCTGAATTACAATTTTATTTTTACAAAGAGGTAGGGACGATAAAATATGTACCTCTATATCAAATAATAATAGTTAATAATATTTAAATAAAATGCTAACAAGTCTAAAACAAAATTTCATCAACCGACATATACACCCATGTTCTTTGTTATATATAGAATATGAAATCAAAGGTATTTAAATATTATATAAGCTTAATAAGTTAATATTTATCATAGTGCACTACTAAAGTATAATCGTTTTATGCAAAATTAATATAAAAATTAATATAAAAATTACTTTCTGAAGACTGTGAATACAAAATTAATATAAAAATTACTTTCTGAATTTTGAGAAACATTACTCTATCAATGAATGTATAATCGTTTTATGCATATTAAAAACAACCTAAGAGCTATTATTAACACAACACATAAATATATATATTTTTGTAAGAATAAATTCAACCTTCAAACTCTAGATAATTACCGACCACTTTTTTATTCGCATGTACATTCCCATTTGAGAGATATTACTAAACAATTTATGGACTTCAAATATTTGCCAAATCACATGACAAAATATTGTTTTCGTTTATGCCAAATCACATGACAAAATATTGTTTTCGTTTATGGATACAAAATAATAAATTATATAAACTGAATCACTCCACAGCATCGCGCAATAATCACATTACTTGTTATTATTAAAAACATGATAAAAAGGGGAAAAAGAAAATTTAAAATTTTAGAATATTAAAACTTTAAAGTTTTTGTTTTTGTTTTTGTTTTTTTTATAAAACCTTTAGCCTGTTAAGTAAAATAAGTTTTTTTTTTCTAAATTACCAAGAAACTCATCGACATAAAACTATATGTTTTTATTATTTTATATGTATCTTTTTCACCTTGTAGTTTTATTTATTGAAATACCAATTCTATTTAATTATTATTATTTCTATTTATTGACAAGGATGTACTTATAACTGTCTGTAAAACATATTCTACATAAAAAGTTTTTCGAAATTCCGTTTCATGTGTCTGTATATATAGTAACTAGTTTAATAACCCGCCTGATGAGCGGGTATGCTTCAAAATTTATTATGTAGAAAAATACCAACAAAGTTTAACAATTTTAAAAATGACATAATAATCAATAGATGTAATGGTGATTTTGTACAAAATTCGATAGATGAAGAAATGTTACATATAATTTACAAACGAAATAAGACTTTTTTGTAAACGATATTTGCTGTTGAATTAGTGTAATTGTCATCTCTGTCACAACAAATGACCTTCAATCCGTTCTTGCTCTTAACTCGAGATACAACTACATAAAGCTGGTCATGTGAGAATACCGGTTTTTGCAGAAACAAACCAACTTGAGACAACGTCTGACCTTGACTTTTATTAATGGTCATATCAAAGCATACCTGAACAAATATTATTCTCATTGTGTTTAAAAAATGGCAGCCTCTATTACTGGTCAAATATTATTCTCATTGTATTTGTGTTTTTATCCAAAATTATCGATTGACAACATAATGTTCAATACAAATCAAAACTTCGGTACCAATGCTATTAATCTGCGAGAAATAAAGTCATGAAGAGCAAAATTTTACCTGATGCTGCAGTTTTGATGCAAAGAATAATGGTGTTGATTGGATTTTTCTTTGTAAGTTTTATGTGTGATTATAAGAAGGTATTATATAAAATGGTTAACAAAAATTCAAATTGGGTCAAGATAGTCACAAAATCCCGTGATTTAAGGAATTCCGTAAATCACAGAGAATAATGGTGTTGAATGTAATTTTAAAAAAAGAAAGTAATTCAGGTATCTTCATAGTTAAAAAAAAAGGATCAAATTTGTAAGTCAGGAAATTTAATTTAATTTAAAAGAAAATGATCAAATCTTCTCCTTAATGTTGGCCTAATATATCGTTACTTTCCTTAACTGCAGGATTCGTATCATGGAATGTTTTGAATTTGATGGTGAATCACGTGGACCAATACCTGAATTACATGTGGTATTTCCGACGAATCATAGAGCTTGGATTTGCCATGTTGTCAAACCCAAGCCAAATTAGACATCATATATACGAGGAGACCTCATATATAGGAGGAGATTGTTAAAGAAATTAAATAACAAATATATTTTTTATAAGCTCCAATCGGTATAGCTAAAACGCGGAAACACGATTTAACACACAAGTTACCATGCCAGTACGTGACATTGCTTATAGATATGACAATTAGTCGACATGAATGCATGTGCTAACTGCTACGTATGTAGATATAAAATAGCATTTGTAATTTTCTTACTCAATCTGACGAACGTGTATTTTTATCTATGTATAACTCAGTTTTCATAGGCACCCAAAAGAAAAGTATTTTTACCTTTTTGTAAATAACAAAACATTCAATGTTACAATTCAAACTCAATTCTTAGACCAAATCGAATTAACTCACCGAGTTTGCTGTCCATCTATCCTAAAATACATGTATTCTAAATTTAGACCTTTTTTTTGTTGATAAATTAAACTTGAAAGATAAACATTTTATTCCGAGGCTTTCACATACAATCTACTTGATAAATCATATCGAGCAAACAATAAAAATGGACTCTAAAACATTCAAATAATTGTTCATCATATATACCGATCGATCTTGTGTGGCACCTTAATTTACGTCATATTGTTTAATGTTGTTGTTGAGGAGATTGTTGCTTAGGAGTGTAAACCATTGGACTTTTCTCTAGATCATCATCCGTAGCCACTGGGAATTCAACGGTAGGATCCGTGACGGTTTGTGTAGCCAAATTAGTTAAGGTGATATAAGTAGCGAGTCCAAAAATCACACTTAAAAGAGCTAAAACCGCTCCTGCTGCATAGATTCCAGGCTTCACAACATAACATGATGTATAATATCCATATGAATCCACCTGTCCGCCTGCTTCATTGTTGAGTGATGAAGCCGCGAGCAAGAGAACCACGCCTACAACTGAAGCTATCCTGAATGTTAATACAGTGAATAGTTTAATTACAAATGCTATTATTCATCTACAATACATGAATAGTATTTATTTTATTTTTAATATATGTAGTGGTATAAATATGTTAAATCTGATACGAAGCACGGAAACATGCTCCTTATTGAAAACAAAAGAGATCATTGTATTATACTGTAGTACATTACCATGATGATACATAAAGCAGTTTTGGAATCATGGTCGACTTAGAGTCATTTTGGCAACAGCTACACCCACCAAACGTAACGCTTATGTAAATCCGTGTAGTGATTGCAAACACGGCTGCTACGAATCCAAGGGCAAGAGATGGACTATAATTGGGATAAACGCATGAACCATCCTCTATATATACATCTGAAGCCTGCATGGATTATATATAAATTAAAGAATTAATTATGTATCTCAATTTAAATTTATTAATTTTGATTGTTACCTTCACCCTAGTGGCCTCCCCTGCGAACCGGTAGCCGCTGATATTATTCCGAGCACCGCCACAACTGCGCAGAAGGTTATTATTTTGCTTTCCATCTGTGAGTCAACGTGAGAAAGTATGGAGTGCATGTGAAGAAGGATGTATATGAAGAAAGCTTGTGACTAAAAGTGCAAGTATATATAGATGGACGATACCATAAAGTTAGCTGGAGACTTTGATTTAAATACGCAAGTGGGTATTATAAAAACAACAAATAATAAGATCTCAAAATTGTTGGTTTAAGACTTTATTCAATATTTTCTTAATGCAAAACAAAGGTTCACGAGGAATATATAAAGCCAATTTAACAACGTAAAGGAAGAAACTAGCGACTAGTTAGTAATTAGAAAGGAAATAAATCGGAGTATATAATTGGAGGATAATGCATATATTTTAATTCCAATACATCGCCTAAAGTTGGAGCACGTAGATCACGAATGCCCAACTTTCCAAAATTCCAAGTAGAAACCAGAGACGTTGCTCAATTCCCAATCCTTTAGAGGAATCAAATCAGATTGTCAGGTCGGGCTTGACTCTAATTGGGTTGGACCTAAAAAAATAATCTAACCTAAAACCCGGTCATATAAGGAATCAGGTTGGCCAGGTTAGGGTTTGTCGGGTTTCGGGTTTGTCGGGTCAACCCGCTCGGGTTGGTCGGGTTACATATCCAATTTATAAGATAAATTTTAAACAAATCCCTAGAAATTTACAAACACATAATTTTTATTGAACTTACGTAGTATTGAAAAAGAAACGAGATTTATACACTTAGGCGTAGTGTAGGCAGTGGACAAAATTATAATTATAATTTATGTTCAAAATTATTGTATTACATTACGCCTTAAGAAATGTCACGGCCTCACCATAGCTTAGTCAGGACTTCTAAGGCTTGGGCCTTGACCATGTCATCACGCCATGTCTCACATTATTTAGAACCTTGAATTCACTATACTCTAGATCTCGTCAAGTACAACACCGCTAAATTAACATAGAGTCTCACACTAAACTCAATTAATTAATAATACTACTTCCGTATCACAGTAAATTATATATTTAAGGTTTCATAATTTTAAGGAAAAAAATTAAAATGAGAGTTAAGATAAATTGTTGATAGTTAATGGAGAATGTGTCTCACATCTTTTTGAATAAAGTGATCATAATAAAGTATAAAAGTAAGTAATGGTATAAAAATAATTTCAATATATTAAAGTGAATAGTTAGTAAATGATGGCATACTTTCTTTTACCAAATAAAATAAGTTTTAAAGCGTATGACTTATTTTGAAACACTCATTAATGGAAACCTTTTCATTTATTATGATACAAAGCTAGGGATGTAGTAGAAGTTTTTTTTTTTTTTTTTTTTTTTTCCAAAGTGGGACTGCATTTATACCCATTGGTCCTCCACTCTTAAAATCTTAGGGGTCGTTTGACAGTTTTCTAACTGAGTTGGTGCTGATTGAGTTAGTTGCTAATTAAATTAGTTATTGATTGAGCCAAAGTTTATGACCGAGTCCAAGTCTTTATTCTTTTGGACCGAATCAGCAAATTCGTCTGGACCGAATTAGGGAATTCGTCTGGACCGAGTCCAACAAAATGTTAAATTATCAAACAATCTGATTCGGGCCTGATCCCAAGTTGGAGTCCGAGTTTGAATTATTAGCTCAAATCAAAGAGACCCTTTACCCAACTCTACATTGGGCCTCCAGTCCATTAACAATAGTTCAAAAAGGTCTCAGTTTTTTGTGCACCGTAGTTTCTATTATATGGACACGGCTGGCGGGGCCGGACCTGAGCTCGTCAGTGCTCTAGACGAATAATGATTTCGAGCCCCTATTGTAACTGAAATATAAATATTAATGCAAAAATATTAAAATATTTGTCAAATAAATTACTCATTTAAATGTGACGGGTCTAGGTTTCCAGAGCAAAACAACAAAAATATAAATTTATAAATGGTTCATAAATAAAGTATAATAATTCGATAAAACAGAAACAAAATCAAAACATTATGAACAACATGTAAAATCGTGAACCAGTGAGTTTGTGAAATTGACAAAACAACAAATATTGAAGATGACCACTTGCGTATTCACATTCTGGCCGGCGCACATGTGTAAATTTTTGGGTTTTAAATACATAAGGGCCTAAAACAAAGTGAGCCCTCAATTCTTTTTTGGTGTAGCCCAAGCCTACTACGTATCTGCTGAGGGCCGCTACTGACGGCTGGACTTAGACGTGCAAAAATATCAATTCTTGATCCGAAATACAAATTAAAACCAGATTGGAACTCGATTGAACAGGATTCTCGCTCATTGGATCGAGTATGCTTGAAAACCGACTTGTCAGGATAGGTTCATAATCTCCGTCGTCAAACCGGTTTGATAACCGGATTGGTTAAAACCTGTTTTGCATCTGACCATTGGAACCGGTTTCAAATCCGGTTGTATAAAAAGGTTTTTCGTGGAACACCTGGAGGATGTTGGATTGTGTCGAACCGAGATAGCTGGTCGGATCTTCACGACCTTGGTCCACATATTTGGATCGTCAACTACTAACAACGGGGGCTCGAGAGGATACCATATGGACGAGTTATTAAAAAAAACCCAAGTCTTTATATTCTTGAATAATTGAACTCATTTTGATGTTATTCTTCTAAACAACGACAAAACACATCTTCATCATATTCACACCTAAGGCGTTTTGTGCGATTCACAATACCAATTAACTTTGCACATATTGGAAAATTTTGGACACTTATAATTATATATTTTATTATATATAATTAATGGTTGGTATGTCCAAAATGTAGTTGTGGTGAATGAGATATCGACTCTCAAAGTGAGGTGTATGGAACAAAGAAATAAAACAAATGAACTAGTGGGAACTTGAACCTATCCACGCTCGTCTCCCAGGTTTCACGGGGGTTCGGTTTTGCCACTCGGTTTTGCCACTCGGTTTAGTGGAATGTATTCAAATAATATTATTGACAATAATATTTATATTTTAATGTTTGTCATTAAAATATATATTTGAATTAGTGGTTTTATTTTTCTTTGTATTGAATTGAAATAATGACCATAATGACATTAATGAAGGTCATTATACCTATGACCATGTTCTAGTATAAATAGAGATGGTGTGGTTCATTTGTAAGACACACATTCTCATACTTCCATACATTCACTTACAAGTATCACACATTTGCTCTCTCCAAGTTTAGTGATCCTTAAACACAAGAACTTTCGATAAGTGTTTTGGCTTGGATTATATTCGGTAGTGTAAAACTACTCGATTGTTTTACCCTGGGAGATAGACGACGAATCTATTTTAAGGGAATCGTGAATTTCACGAGACTCAACCAAAACTTATTTCTTCTTGGTTTCTACATATTCTTGTTTCAATCTTGTATTTGTTTTAGTCATTTCCCAATTGTATTGTATTTTATTTAATGAAAATTGGTATTAGCTCCTACAAACTTAAAATAGATTTTTCCTCTCTTGCTAATACCGGTTGGAAAATACATATTTTTTTTTTCGATTTTTGCTTTTTAATAGCATCGATTCGGAAAAAGTTTTGATTGAAATGTTTATGTAAAACAAGATGTTTGGTTAAGTTTATTATAAATTGTTAAATCAAATTTTTGGATTTAAAGTTTATTATATCAAGTTTTTAAAGTTTGATTTTAAATAACTTGGTATATTGTTTAAAATATTTTTGGATTTAAAATTTATAATTGTGAAAATTATTGTTATTAATTAGTAGCTCTCGCAGAACCAGGCAGTGTCCATGACCAAGACGGGCACGATAAGAGGATATGAACAAGTTAGGGAGAGTCTTGTGAGAATGTATACTGTCGTCTACACAAAAGGCGGACTCAGTTCAAAGACATCGAGTCTACTGACTGCTAGGAGACTAAGTGTGCTTCTCAAGGGAGGGTTCAAGGGCTAACACCTACCTATCCTTTGCAAGACTTAACTGTTGAACATTTATCGATGTTTTGTGGTGTTTTCAATCGATATCTAATCATGTGGGGGATTGTTGGAAAAAGTTGTGATAAAATGATTTTTCACCCACTTTGGACCTATATATATAGATATATATAGATATATATGTTATATATAGTTATTGGTTGGTAGCTTTGTGTTCTCCTATGTGAGAGCTACACAACGGTATATAGCATGTCCAAAGTCGAGTTGTGGTGAATGAGATATCGACTCTCAAAGTAGGGTGTTTGATACAAGAAATCTTGGAAGTGGGGGAACTGGGAGAGTATCCCACATTGGAAAAATGACAAACCATTTGTTGGTTTATAAGGTTGGAAGTAGTATGGAAGATTAAATACATATACATGGGTTTTACCTGCACGCCTACGCACGGGGGGTGCAAATAATTTGGACTGAGTTGCCCGAAATGGCTTGAACTCGTGTACGCCCGAGCGACCTGCGGACATGAATGCAACCATGAAATTTCGGGCTCGTGCGGGTCAATTTTTTGCATCCAGTCGACGCTGCAGTGTGCTCATATTGACCGCCTCAGTACTGATCAGTCTCATACTGACTGGTCAATACCGACCACCTCGGTACTGAGTTTTTCGACGTGTACTGCACTGCAGTACTGACCTGCAGTCTCATACTGACCTGCGCAGCAGGCAGTCTCATACTGACCTGCGCAGCAGGCAGTCTCATACTGACCTGCGCAGCAGACAGTCTCATACTGACCTCCCAATACTGAGTTCCTGCAGTCCAGCGCTGAACTGCAGTACTGATCTGCGCAGCAGACTTCCAATACTGACCTCTCATACTGACCTCTCATACTGACCTCTCGGAATGACCTCCTGGACTGACCTCCTGGACTGACCAGAAGGACTGAGCAGGCAGTTTCGAAAAAACAGCAGTAAATGCAGTTTACTGTTATGATTTCTTGTTTAATGATAATGAATGCATTTAATGTTTTGAGTAAACATTAGTCTTCATTCTACACTATAAAAGGAGACCTTGGGTCTCATTTGTAAACACACCAAAATTCACACCTCTTTCTTTCTTGTGAAAAACACTCTGAATATTGGTAAATATTCTGGCTTGGATTATATCCGGTAGTGTAAAACTACTCGGTTGTTTTACCCTGGGAAATAGACAACGAATCTATTTTAAGGGGATCGTGAATTTCACGAGACTCAACCAAAACCTTGTACTTGTTTGTTCTATTTATTTGTTTCAATCTATCGTAAACGTATTCGTCAATTTCCCTTATTGTAATTATATTTTATTTAATGAAAATTGGTATTAGCTCATACAGCACAATCTCAGGCGAAAGTTGACCATTTTCCGGTAATCATATCTTTGTTACGTGGAAGCGATGCATGTGCGTTGTACTCTTCCACAACTTTGAGCCAAAACGTATTCATATCTAGGTTTCTGCAATCGTTTGGGTTCTTGCGTAGAAAGAGCCAACTTTACGCCAAAAAAAGTTATTCGTCTTGGACCACTTTGTGTGTATGATTGACTATGCCGTCTTTGCTTTGGCTTTTCCCTTCCTGTTAACGAAAGACGGTTCAACAAACTCACCGAGGTGTGTTTCTGAAATGACGTAATTGAATGATGCAAAATGTTATTAAGTGGGGTGCTTGGTGTGCATTGGAACATTTGTTGTTGAAGTTGAAGGAACACTAATTGATATTGGGTCAATGGTTATTGTAACGGATTTGTAAATGGTGTAATAAATGATGCGGGTTGAACAAAAGTAGAAGAACATGGTGAAGGAAACACACATTGAAACATATTTGATTCAAGAAATCATTGTCAGGGTTACACATTATAGGGAAAGTGTAAGTATGGTCGGGAGATCCAAAGTTTTAAGTTAAAACAACATATAGTGTGAGTATTATGTGTATGTATATATGAAAGTGTAAGTTTGGTCAAGGAATTGAATTATCTTGTAATCTTTTTTAGTGTTGATCAACCATAAATCGGGTGTTTACATATAAAATAAGTGAAGGATTTATGTGCACAGTTAGTCAACCTATGATGATACATCCATGCCTACGAAACACTTAAGGGTCACACCGGTGAGTGCATGTAATACGAGCAAGATAAGCAATGATACTACGAAGAGGAATGATTCATAATAGTCATTATGAATCAGTTAAGTATTAAGTTAAGTTTAACTTATTACTAGACTAGTTTAACTAACTAATTAATACAAGTGCTTGTACATTTGCTAGTTGAGTAAATATACAATGTGTTAATTATAGATTATACATAATATGATTTAAAGCTATTAAATCATATAGTGATTGGATAATATTGTTGTATAAATTATATAAAGGTTATTATATAATTAGTTATTAAAAGTATAAATACAAGTATATAATTCGTGTATATGGGTACCGAATTATTAGTGTATTAATACTAGATATTTAATAGTTAAGTGCAACAATAATAAACTAGTTAAACTATAAGGGATGGAAATGTAAAAGGATAAGTTTAATTAAGAGATTAATCTTAATTAAACTAGAAGGGCCCTAAGTGAAAGTCCTTCTATTATAAATAGAAGGCTTAGGGATCACTTATGGGGTTACACCTCAAAAGCCGAAACCCTGGCCTCCTTTTCCTCCATTCGGCCGAGATCAAGAACACAACTCTATGTGTTCTTCGTTCGTTCTTCGTGTTCTTCAAGTATTGAAGAACAAGTTCATTGCTTAGATCAACTAGAAGATCGCTCGATTTGTCCATCATCAGTGGACTAATCTTAAGCAAACAACAAGGTATGTTTTGGGAAACACTTTTCTCCCTTCTCCCCTCTTGGACGAATTCGACCAAAGAACCCTTTGGTTGATGGTCGAACGAACCACACAAGCCATGTGTGCGTTCGAGTTCTTCGTACAAGGTTTATTTCTTGTTAATCTAATCTAGATTCCAACATCCCAATCCTTTAGGGTTTAAGGATTAGGTTTAATCCCACTTCCGCTTTTAGGGATTAAATCAGCTAGTTGGTTTTAACCGGTCAAGAACAAGTTCATGTTCTTGGTCAGTATGGTTCGAACCAAGTTTACTAGGAGGTCGGTCCTATGGGTCGATCAGTCTTGCAAGTTGCGAGTGAAACCCTTCAGTGGTATCAGAGCGTTGGTTTAGAGATCTAAACTAGATTAACAAAGTTTGTTTGTTTATTTTTAATTAAAGTCTTTCTTTTTGTTCCAATTTTTTTTCTTCTTCTTCTTAAGTTTTCGAAAAAGGGTAAGAACCCTAGGACCAAGAATATTAAACTAGTTTAGTTTAATTGGTCAAAAGGTTTCTAAATACCCTAGTAATTTTCGAAAATAGAAAAAGAACCCTAGGATCAAGAACATTAAACGAGGCAAGCTTATGATAAGCATGTCAGTGATGCACTCGATGTGAGCTGTCTAATGCTCGCCTTTATGAGTCCTGAGTTACAAGCGGGACTTATGGATGTGCCTACATTTGAGATGATCCAACAACTTAGGGATTCATTTCAAGAGCAAGCTCGCACTGAGAGGTTCGACATCAATCGAGCCTTCAACTCTTGCAAGATGGTCAAAGGAACGCCGGTGAGTGCTCACGTCATGCAAATGAAAGGGCACATGGATCACCTCGCTAGACTTGGTCACCCCATACCATTGCAAATGGCAACAGATACTATACTCAATTCGTTGTCTGATGACTACAAGTCTTTTGTGGTCAACTACAACATGCATAATATGGAGAAATCCATTGTTGAGCTACATTTTATGCTCAAGACGGCTGAGTTGAGTTTGAGGACCAAATCTAAGGATGTTCTTATGATTGGTAATGGTAGTGGCGGTAGGAAGAAGAGAAAACGACATGGTGGTAAAGGAAAGGGTAAAACCTATCCTAACCAAGGAGTGCCGAATGGTAAAGCTGTCAAACAAAAGGTCAAGAAGGTAAAGCCTAACACGGCGAGGACCGAGAATCGGTGCTTCAAGTGTGGTGAGGCTGGGCATTGGAAACGGAATTGTCTTAAGGGTACAAGTGGTGGTGGAGGAAACACAAGTTCCTCAGGTAACACAACCACACTTCTTAATCACTTTAAGATACTTGTAAAGTACATTACGAGTAATCTAAATTTTGCAATCGTTTATTGCAGGAGGAGATGGAAAGTGATGATGACCGGCATGAGATGGTAATGTTCCCACGAGCACCAAGTTTTTATAATTCAATATTTTTTTTATGGATTCAGTAACACAATTTTACTTTATTGTTTAGATAATTTTATGTTAAAACAAGTTTTTCTTTGGTTTTAATAAATTTCGAATCCATGGTTGAATTATATTGTGTGCATGTGTGATAATTACACTAGTCAGGTTTATGACTAGATTGTAAGTCAAGTTTTTTTGATTTACTTATATTTCATGTTTTATACTTGTTTGATTGTTGTATGAATGAATAATGTCTTGATAGCTTCAAGGTACTTAGATACTAGTAATTAGAAAGTTTTTCTAATGAAAGTATTTAAGAGTTTTATGGAAGCATAAGGTTCAAAAGTTATTGAACTTAGTTAAAACATCTTAAGTAATAGTCATTACTTATGATAGAAAGTTTTAAAGTATTAGTATTATTATAGTATGATTATATTGGATATAATCAAGATAGAATTTAAGAGTATTATTGCTGTCTTTCATACTCGTAATAAAGAATTTGATGAAGTCATAATCCCCTAATAGGAATAATTGGATATTCGTAAAATCCAAGTGAAATGACTTAGACATTAAATGAACTCTTAAAAAGGGACAAACTATATTAAAGTATTTAAGAATTAAAAGGTATTATTGCAAGTCTTTTATACTTGTAATAAATACATTATTTAATCAAGTCATAATTCGCTTATAGGAATAATGGATATTTGACAAATCCAAGAAATGACTTTGTCATTAAATAAAGTTCTTAAAAAAATACTAATATGTTTAAGAATTAGAAGTATCGTCTCAAGTATTTTATAATTGTTAGATACAGTAATCAATAAGGGTTATGATTCCCCAAATAGGAATGTTGGATATTCGCAAATCCAAAGGATGATCTTAATTATTGATAGAATTCTTAAAAGATTAAATTACAAGTTGTTGACTAGGTCAGGGTAGTAGTTTAAGTGATGCTTGAATTCCATAAAAGATAGTGGGAGCTATGACTAACATAATTCATTAAAGACATTAATGAATTTAGTAAGTTATTAAGACATTAACAACAAGAATTTACCAAGTCGTTAGCCAAAGAATTAAGAGAAATAATAAATGATCGTTGATTAGATTATTGCAAACCTAAAGTCTTGTGATTAATTATTGCATATCTAATAGGCTGTTCACACTCCAGTGGATAACATAATAATTTAAGGAAATTTCTTTAACTAGTAATGATATATCTACAAATCAAGTAACTAAAAGAGGCTTTAGTTACAAGGATAATTTTATGAATTCAAGAAACTAAGGAGTTAATTTCCAATCCTCCTATGTTTGCGGAATTACATAAAAGGCAAGACTAGAAAATGTTCCAAATGTTGCATGAACAATATCTAGCAAAGACAAAAGTAATAGTATTCCTAAATACTCGTCTTATGTTTTTAGTTTAATAGAAATGATTGGTTTAGTGATAAAGTTACAATTAAGGTTGTAAGAATCATTAAGTAATCAACACGAACAAAAAGAATAAGTAATAATCCAGTAATAATTAAGTATCTATGTCCAGTGAGGAATAATACATGAGTTAGTATCATTTTTATTCAGACTTTGTATGTTTTACAAACATCCATGAATAAAAGTCTTTTTATTCAAAAAGATATAAATCCGCGACTACTCGTCTTGGTGGGAACCTCGATGGGACGTTAACGTCATCGCGATATTTGGTGGTAGATTCGAAGTTTTTCGAAGATAGCTATGCAAGTTTTGTGTAAACCAAATATCGGTGATATTCTGTTGGAGGCTCAACGAATATTGGATTGACCACCGTGACAATACTTCGTGGTTGAAAAGTTCAAAAGTATTGTTCACTAGGATTGTCCTTAAGCTTGAGGTATTTGGTTTAGGATACAATGACTAATGTGCTTTGGTTCGTCTTAGACAAATTCTGAAATATGTTTGTCATACGAAGCGATACTGGGTATAAAGGAAGTTGTATTTTAAATCGAAATATAACAAGATGGTAATTGCACCTCCTTTTAGGAGAGATATTTCTAGGTCCTTTGACGTGATGAGATAACTGGAAAGTGCATGGCCATGCCCAAACGAACTGATTTGTTCTTTGTCATATATCACAACAGTTTGAATCAAGAAGTCATGAAATGATTTCGAATACAGGAGTTGATAATTTCTACCATGCTCGTATTCGTTATCACAAATATCGTGCTGCAAGGGATAAGTCTAACATAGTTGCCCAATAAGTAGAGACATAGTGTTCTTTACTAGGAGACGCTATTAAAGAGTTTTTCATAAACTATACCTGGGTTACGTAAGTTGTTTTTATGGGGTTGGTTACCTACATGCCCATCTAGAAGGCCACTGTATCTCGTATCATTAAGACAAAGGTTACGAACTTGCACAAGTGGGAGTCTGAAGGATTTATGTGCACAGTTAGTTAACATATGATGATACATTCATGCCTACGAAACACTTAAGGGTCACACCGGTGAGTGCATGTAATACGAGCAAGATAAGCAATGATACTACGCAGAGGAATGATTCATAATAGTCATTATGAATCAGTTAAGTATTAAGTTAAGTTTAACTTATTACTAGATTAGTTTAACTAACTAATTAATACAAGTGCTTGTACATTTACTAGTTGAGTAAATATACAATGTGTTAATTATAGATTATCCATAATATGATTTAAAGCTATTAAATTATATAGTGATTGGATAATATTGTTGTATAAATTATATAAAGGTTATTATATAATTAATTATTAAAAGTATAAATACAAGTATATAATTCGTGTATATGGGTACCGAATTATTAGTGTATTGTGACAACTCGATATTTCTGGTATGTAACTTCATTTCATTTCTACAACTTTCCTTATTTAGAAAGTTTCTACCTTTAGACATTTCTATTTTTGGCATTCCTTATACACAACAAACATACATATTTTTACACCATACATTAGTGTTTGACTATTTTAGTCAACACAACATTATTACTTTCTTATGGTGACACACTTTGAGCTAAAAATCATTTCTAAAACAATAAGTTATCGGTAAAACAATAAACGTAACAATTTAAATTAAAACGTGACTCGAATGAACGAACCATCAAACCCGACAATAAGCTATGACCGACCACCTATGTGGCCGGCCACACTCTCCCATTCAAACACCCTAAGTCGGCCGAACCCTCTAGAGGGTGAGGTTGAAATTATTTGATCTTATCTTTCCCTCTTGATCCTTATCTCTAACTTTGAATTGAGAGTCTCCTTGTACAACTAAAACACTAACTCACATATCCCATATAAATACCCCCATTTGGCCGAAACCCTAACCCTTTTGTTCCTCTTGATCGGCCAAGTAATCCCAAGCATCTCCAAGATCAAAACTCATCCCAAGCTCTCCCCATTCGATCTATTCTTCACCCGTTTGCAAGGTATACCGATTCCCCTTTAAGATTTCGTTTGTTTTCTTGTTTATTTCGGCCCTAACTCGAACCCGAGACCATGGCCAAGGCCATATGGTCTCGGTGTGCACCCTTGCCCATAAACCCGTAGCATGCTTGCATGCTTACACTCAATCGGATGCATTTAGGTGCGATTATGGCTTGATTTGTTGCTAGATCCGTTGTTAGAACCCTAGATCTCTATTTTGACATGCTAAAACCCTAGATCTTGCTAGTTATGAACGAAACATCCTAGATCTAGAACCCTAGACGTGAACCTAGCTAAACTAATCACCAAACTCAAACCCTAGGCTCGATTTAGCCACAAACCCGTAGGGTTTTGGCCATTCGGCCAGCCCTAGGTCAAACCCTAGCCGAACCCTAAACATACATGGATGATTTTGACTTAGACTAGCTAGATTGACCATAGTTGACTTTGGTTGACCGAATTATAGTATACCCTAAACCCTAGCCGAAATCTAGAAACCCTAGTTGACTTTTGTTGACTAATTTTGACCAATGTTGACCAATAAGTCAAACCGGGTCAAGGCCGGATCTTGACCCAAACCGTGGACCCAAACCCGAATACCCAGTCGGGCCAAGGCCCGTACTTGGCCCATATCGATCTACTTTAGTCCATCGGGCCCAAACCTTAGTTGGCCCATTAGGGTTTAGGGTTTAGGGTTTCTAGTATCCAAGCCCATTTGGACCAAAGCCCAAACCTTTGGCCCATACTTAACCAAACCGAACCCAATTGGGCCAAGCCCAAATCCATGGCCCAATCTAAGTGGACCTAAGCCCAATAAGAGGCCCAAGTGGCCCAACCTAGTGGCCCATTAAGCCCATTAAGCCCAATAGGCCCAATCTAGGCCCAATAAGCCTAACCCAAGCCCATTTCATTTCATTTCATTTCGAAGTCCATTTCATTTCATCTCATTTCATTTCATTTCGACCTATTAAGGTCTAATAACCCAAATTCATTCGATGTCACAAAACATAAAACATAACATGAAATACATATCATTTAACTTATATCGTGTATAGAATCGCCTGTGTTAGCTTAGTCTAATCATTAGTTAAATTATTTAGGAAGCTAGGAGTCTCCAAAGGATTCCTCTGTCTTAAGTATTTGTCGCTAAGCTTTGCCAGGTGAGTCCACAGACCCCTTTTACTCTTTTTACTGTTTTTATAAACTTTGGGGTAGAAAACATAAACACAACTGCTACTGTTTTACTATGACTGTACAACAACATCTATACATTTTCATTATCGCATTGGCATGACAAACAATTATTATACCGGACTAAGGTTACCAGCAATCATTAGCTAGTGGATCTAGACCATGGATATGCAGATAGTACTATTGGCTGACACTCATCCTCCCAACATTATTTGATCATTACTTGGTTTATCCAAGACATCTTTCGGGAGTGTATATCCATAAAATAACAACATACTGGAGTTGAAGTGTTGATTGTGGACTTAGGGGTTGGTATATTAACTCAATAGACTAGCTACCTGTTGGGGATAACAGTTCATGCGATGTCAAACTTAACAATTTGTTCAACACATTTTCATAAACATAACTAGTAATTGTAGATATTCTACAATTACACTTCACTTTTCATATTTACTTCTCATATCATATGAGTGTTGAACCTTATACATTTTCAGTCATAAATCATTTTCATAACAAACATTTTGAGTAGCAAAAACATTTACTTTACCTTACACGTTACTTTAACCCTGTGGATTCACTCAACATTATTGTTGACCCTTTTACTATTTATATTTTTCCAGGTAATTAGGTGCAGTGGAGTTTGGAGGATATGGGCATTGGGATTTTCGTGAGCCATGATTAAAACATTAAGTTTACGAACAATCATTTCATTTCAAACAATTTCTATTTTAGGAAACTTACTATTTTTGGAAACTTTCTACTTTTGGAAAGTGAAACAAACCTTTATTTTTCGTTAATGCGTGGTTGTTTGTTTACTTAATTTTTGCTATGTTGTCATGAACGTTACACCTTCGTTCTTCCGCAAAACATTTTAAATGAAGTAAAACTCATTTTTGGCGGGGTGTGACATGTATTAATACTAGACATTTAATAGTTAAGTGCAACAATAATAAACTAGTTAAACTATAAGGGATGGAAGTGTTAAAGGATAAGTTTAATTAAAAGATTAATCTTAATTAAACTAGAAGGGCCCTAAGTGAAAGTCCTTCTATTATAAATAGAAGGCTTAGGGATCACTTATAGGGTTACACCTCAAAAGCTGAAACCCTAGCCTCCTTTTCCTCCATTCGGCTGAGATCAAGAACACAACTCTATGTGTTCTTCGTTCGTTCTTCGTGTTCTTCAAGTATTGAAGAACAAGTTCATTGCTTAGATCAACTAGAAGATCGCTCGATTTGTCCATCTTCAGTGGACTAATCTTAAGCAAACAACAAGATATGTTTTGGGAAACACTTTTCTCCCTTCTCCCCTCTTGGACGAATTCGACCAAAGAACCCTTTGGTTGATGGTCGAACGAACCACACAAGCCATGTGTGTGTTCGAGTTCTTCGTACAAGGTTTCTTTCTTGTTAATCTAGTCTAGATTTCCAACATCCCAATCCTTTAGGGTTTAAGGATTAGGTTTAATCTCACTTCCGCTTTTAGGGATTAAATTTTTAACCGGTCAAGAACAAGTTCATGTTCTTGATCAGTATGGTTCGAACCAAGTTTACTAGGAGGTCGGTCCTATGGGTCGATCAGTCTTGCAAGTTGCAAGTGAAACCCTTCAATAACTACTGTATTTTATTCGATAGTTTAAAACAGTGCTCTAAAATTACATAATATATTGTATGATAATGATTTCTTTACATTTTTAAAATCATAGTTATTTGATTTTTAACAAAAAGTGAATTTTAGTACTTCAAATTTTAGAAGGCGCGTCATGGCGGCGCCAAGGCGTGAGGCGCAGCGTCGACGTTACGAAACAGACCATGGCGGCTAGGCTAGGTGTGGCGTGAGATAAGGCGTGATAAAGCGCGCCTTATGGCGAGTTTTCTTGAAGGCGGTTGTGAAAAATGAATTTAAAAAAAAATGATAAAATATATAATTATAAATTTAGATGTAATATTTTTTTATGAGCTTTATGTATGAATTGTTATATAAATCAATAGATCTATATAATTTTTTTAATTTAATATACGTATGTATATAAATTATATAAAAAATTTGCCGCCTTAAATCACGCATTGAAAAACGCTATGGCCCGCCATGGCTCGCCTTGGCTGAGGCTTGATGGTGCCGTCACACCACGCCTTACGTTTTCTAGAACCTTGGTAGTATGGGTATGTTTGAGAATGTTTTTGAAAAGCTACTTATTGACTTTTTAAGAAGCTAAAATCAAAAAGTAAGAAGCTCTTAATTTTAACTTCTCAAAAATCAATAAGTCAATAAACACTTTTTTAAAAACTTATCCAAACATGCCCTATATGATCATGTTTCTATTAAAACTTAATTAATGAAACTATGAAAGTAGTGTTGGTCCGCATTATTTGTACTATTTATGTTTCTATTAGTTTGATAAAACAAGTGTTATGGTAAATTAATGATATACGAAAAAAAAAAAAGTAGATTATACATTTAATATTGTGGTGAGTAGAATGGAGACAGATAATAATAATTAATATCAATCCTTTTTATTATTTTTTAATGTACTAAAAAATATATATTAATTATTTTTTTTTAATTTTTTTTATTAAAAAACCATTTAAGATATAAAATGAAATATTGGCCAGAACTAAAGAATGCGGATGATATCATGAGTGTGGACAATTCGGGATGCATCTAGAACTAACACAAGAATTTTAATAGTTCCACATTTTTATTTCAATAAAATCATCGATTTCAGATGGGTTTCTTTAGAACAGTTGCAGCAACGTCAACAACGACGGCCGTTACAGCAGCAGCAGCAGCAGCAACTCTCGCTCTCAATTCCGTCTCTCCATCTTCATCTTCCTCATACAATTTTAATTTCGCTAAACCCTTTCTAAATTCATCCTCACAAACCCCAAATCGGTTTGCCCTAACCAGGAATCTCACCAACCCCCCATCTGCTCTTCACATGGACGCCCCAAAGGTTACAACTTTTACTTCATTCATATCGCTAATCAGTTTTTAAATCTGCCGCTTGTGTTAATTTCTGTACTTTTTTGTTATCTTGCAGCTCGATGTCGAGTTACCGGAAGTTATGGTGCGTTCTAAATCTTCGTTTTCTGTTGATTTTTTTCATCAATTGTTGAGTTAGCAGCGTAGCTACGTTATATGCAATCTATCATGTGAATTCAAATGAACTAATTTGAATCGAATTAACAAAATTTAAATTTTCTGTTATTTTCGGCATTATTGAGCTATTGATGCAATAATCTGATATTTACATGTTCATATGATGCAAGTATTAACCTAATAC
Source organism: Calendula officinalis (assembly GCA_963853835.1). NCBI lineage: Eukaryota > Viridiplantae > Streptophyta > Magnoliopsida > Asterales > Asteraceae > Calendula > Calendula officinalis. The sequence goes on from OY970823.1 coordinate 49,909,217, forward strand.
TTGCAGACTGCAGAGGTTTCAAATCCAATTTGGCAATAATTAAGGCCAATCCAATCCAAACCCTAACATTTGTGACATTTTAAAATTATTTTTTGATTCATGTAATTACAGACAGAGTTCATGGTGGATATGAGCTGTGAAGGTTGTGTTAAAAGTGTCAGGAATAAGTTACAAACTGTAGATGGTGAGTGTTATAAATCTATGGTTGGTGTTGGTCAATATCCTGATTTGATTCTGTTTGATTAGGAATTAAGAGTATTGATGTGGATTTGAGCAATCAAGTAGTCAGAATATTCGGGTCTTCACCAGTAAAGACCATGGCTGAAGCCTTGGAGCAAACGGGCCGGAAAGCCCGACTAATTGGTCAAGGTTCTCCAGGAGGTCAGTTCTTTCATTATTATGCTGACTCATCAATTTTAGGGCTGAATTGTTATATTGGAATGCAGAAGTTCATATTTCTGCTGCTGTTGCTGAATTCAAAGGCCCGCAGATATTTGGAGTGGTTCGTCTAGCCCAAGTTAGCATGGAGTTGGCTCGAATTGAGGCCAACTTTAGTGGGTTATCACCTGGAAAACACGGTTGGTCCATTAATGAGTTTGGTGATCTCACTCGTGGGCCCGCAAGTACCGGAAAGATATTCAATCCTATCAATCAACATCCATCGGAAGAAAAGGTTAGTTATATTTTAGGGGGTGTTTGGGAAAACTTATTTAAAAGGGCTTATGCTTATGAGCTTACTTAAGTTAATAAGCTTTTGTTTAATAAAGTGTTTGGATCGGCTTATATAGGGTTATTGTAAAATGACTAAAAAGGACATTGTGATTGTTAAGTTTTAATCAAGGAGATGAATATTGATAGAGGTTACTGTCATTTGATTGTTAAGATTTAAAATTTAGATTTTAACAGCAATTAAATTTTAACACTAGCAACATCCATCAAATTGATAAAAATCAATAAAGTTTGAATCGATAAAATCAAAGTGTTTGGTGGGCCGTGGAGCGAATATATTGAGAATTACCAGATGCGCTCCATATGTTTGTGAGGTGACGAATTAGGGGGTAAGGAAGTAATAATCCTTAAATAAGCTAATAATCCCTTTTGAAATGGCTTATCTAAAACCTCTTAAATAAGCTAATATAAGCTTATAAGCTCTTCCAAACACTAGTAAATGCTTATTTAGCTTAAATAAGCTTAAAAGCTAATAAGCCTTGTAAATAAGCCTTCCCAAACACCCCCTTAATCATATTTTAAATCTTTCACCAATTTGGTGTTTTGTTTTTGCATAATTTAATCCCTTAGTTTGGTTAACTTGTTTAAAAGCCATGCAAACCTACTAATCACAAGTTTATATCACACACACTCACACACTCACTGGGCGGCGGGTACCCTGTGTAACGCAAATCTTTCCATGATACAACAAACTGTGAATTTTCAATGTTACTCATTATCAAAGAAAGAAACATAGTTTATTATGAAAGTGAGATCACACAAAAAATAATGACTTTAATGTGTCTTATTCATCGTATGAAATCTCTCGATACACCACGTTTGATGTGTAAACTCCGTCAAGATTAAACTTCTTCTTCGTTGGATTTACTAACACTTTCGGCGTGTGTCGTGAAATTCCTCTTAACGGAAATTCTATTATGACAACTTTATGTTGCCCTGTCAAGAGGAATTTCACGACACACGCCGAAAGTGTTGGTAAATCCAACGAAGAAGAAGTTTAATCTCGACGGAATGTACACATCAAACGTGGTGTATCGAGAGATTTCACACGATGACTAAGATACGTTAAATTTATTATTTTTTGTGTAATCTCACTTTCAAAATAAACTATGTTTCTGTTTTTGATAAGTAGTAACATTGAAATTTCATGGTTTGTTGTATTATGGAAAAGATTTGCGTTACACAGGTTTCGTTTAGTCCCTAAACCTACCAAAATAATACGAATTTTGTTTAAAACAATATTAAGTCATACTCCCTCCGTCCCAAAATATTTGTTCGCGGAAAAGAAGCACACAGTTTAAGAAAAATGCATTTATTGCATTGTATAACCAATAGAATTTTGTCTTTACCACCTAATTAGTCTTTGATAGGTGGAATTTTGAAGTTAACAATAATTTTGGGACATATTAATATAGAAAGGTGTACAATAAAATTTGGATGAAGGGGATAATAATTAGAAGAATAACAATGGTGTTATTGAGTTTAAAAATAGGTGAAACATAGAGGGAAGAAGTTCACCATTAAAGTCAAATACCTGAAAGTTTAAAGGTTAAACATATATAACAGGTGAACAAAATTGTAAAAATACACTAAATCAACCAAAGTTTAAGAAAATTCATTGCCAAAAAGAGTTGAACAGTTAAAACGTCTATTCAGTTTAAGTTTAAGGATTAAAACATAATTAATCTTTTATTATACGTAAACAACAATGTTATTAATATAAAAAATTACAGGCACTTGGTGACCTGGGAACACTTGAGGTTGATGAAAAGGGTGAAGCATTCTTCTCTGGTGTGAAAAAAAACCTTAAAATTGGCGATTTAATTGGTAGAGCGATTGCCGTTTATGAGAGTGAAGATAAATCTGATAGTGGTCTTGCAGCAGCGGTTATTGCTAGAAGTGCAGGCGTTGGTGAGAATTATAAAAAGCTTTGCACGTGTGATGGTACAACTATTTGGGAAGCAACTAATGCTGATTATGTTTCTAGTAAAGTTTAATACAATTGTGGCATTTTTACATTTTCTGTTTTTATATATGGGAGAGAAGAAAATAATATTACTTGAATGTTATATTTGTATCTGGATGTTTAGAAGTGCAAATTTTGCTGTTTGTTGTGAATAATAATGTGTTTCATTAGGCTTGGTTTCTAATGTATCTTGTAATCCCCGCAACATTGCGCAGGTACCATTTACTAATTATATACTTCCTCCGTCCCATAAAAAACTTCTCATTTGCCTTTTGCACAAGTTTTTAGGTGATAGTTAGGCCCTGTTTGTTTTGGCGTAATCTTTCGTAATCTTCCGTAATTGTAATTCAATTACATTACGGAGGACGTTTGGATGACGCTTTTTTTCGTAATTCAATTACGACGTAATTTCGAATTACGATATTCGTTGTAATTGAAATCCGTCCCAACATCCCACGAATTCAATTACGGTCCTTTATTAAACTAACAAATTTGAATATCTTATATGCTTCAGATTTTAAAATTATTTTAAAAAATTAAAAATATTAAAAAAAATTAAACAAATTTTAAAATTTTAAAAAAATTTTAAAAATTTAAAATTTTTTTATAAAAATTAAAAAAAATTAATTTTTTTTAATAAATTTAAAATATTTTAAAATTTTACAAAAAATTAAAAAAATTAGAAAAAAATTAAAAAAGTAAAAACTATTTGATTTGTTTAAAGTAAACAAATAATAAAAAATTTAAAAAAAAATAAAAAATAAATAAAAATAATAATAATAATAAAATAAAATAAAATATTGATTTTTTTTAAAAAAAAAATCATAAGTATTTATTTGAATTACAACTCAAAATTTTGGTAAGCAAACGCGTAAGCGTATTCAATTACAACTCAATTCAATTACAACCGAATTCAAATACAACCGATTTCAATTACATTACGTAGGATTACGTTGTGGCAAACGTCCCCTTAGTGGTGTGGTCATTGACAATATTTTTGATTAAAATATAAGGTTGGGTTGGAGAGAGAAAGATAGTTAGGGGATATTAGTGGTGGAATCTTTAGTAATAATAGTTTTTTATTGTGTGGAGCCCATTAAATGTGGAAATAAGAAGTTTTTTGTGGGACAAAAATTTAGAGCCAAATGAAGCGATATATTAAAAAAAAAAAAAAAAACTAGTAGATTATATATTTTATCTTATCAAATATGTAGCAATATAAATATGTAACGACCGTAATTTTACAATTTGTAATGTCACATATTTAATTCGGGATTTATATGAATTTTAGTATTTATGTTAATTTATGTCTTGAGCTATGCTTTATCGAGTGTTGAAATGATCGGGACTTAGTATAACCGGGGACGGGTCAAAACTTGGACGGAAACAAGTTTAAAGACCAAAAAGCTGGCCTAAACAGCCCTCGCGGCGCGAGGCAAAACGCGAGTTCCGACAGAAGGGTTCAGAAGCAAACGCGAGCATCTTCGCGTCGACCTCGCGTTGAGGTCGCGACGCGAGCCTGGCGCGAAACCTGGTAAAATGCGGCGACCAAATGGGAAACCCGCGCGACCTCGCGGCGCGAGCAAGACGCGAGCGGGGCGCGAAGTGGTCTGAACTATAAAATCAAGAGTGTAAGCTAGAGCTTCATAACACCCTCGAACCCTACAACCCTAGCAGCCGAAATTGGAGCACCTTGGTCGGTTTTTGGAGCTAAAGAGCTCAAATCTTCATCACTTTGAAGGATTCAAGCATCAAGGGTAAGGATTCTTGCTTGTTTTACTTAGTTATCTTGATTTTGAGCTTGGTATGGGTAAAAATGGTGGTTTGGGGAACCAACCATATCATCTTTGGGGAGGATGAACTACTATGGGTGTAAAGTATTCCTTGTAGACTTGTAATCATGGTGTACAAGTTAGATTTGGGATATATGATGGAAAATCTTGAACTAGGGTTTGAGATTCCACCAAGTTGTATGAACTTGGTGGTTGGGAATGTTCTTATGGATTAATTAATAGCTAGAATGGATTATAACTAGGTTGTTATGGTGATTTTGATGTTAGGTCAAGAAGACCTTGTGATTGGGAAGTAAAGATTGTGTGGTTAAACACGAGAATTGGATAGCTTGGCTAAGGTGAGTACATGTGAACTTTCAAAATTGGGTACATAGCTAGAAATTGTTTCATGTTAAATTGCTTTTATCGAGTCTATAAGTACTTTAGTTGACTATGTGATTTTTAATGAATTGCTTATATGATGATGAATCGTATTGATTAGTTGATTAAGTAATGAGGGGGCTATAAGCTCATAATGATAAGTGATATATGATGATGATGATGATGATGATGATGATGATGATGATGATGTCCCTAGGCCCGTGATAGATTGGAGGCATTCCGGTTATTGCGGTACCTTAAGGTTAGCGGTAGATTGGAGGCATTCCGATTACCAATACCTATGAGTCCCGGTAGATTGGAGGCATTCCGATTACCGTGGGAATGACGGTCTTGATAGATTGGAGGCATTCCGATTATCTTGACATTGGCCAATGAATTGAGTAATGAAGTGACCCAAACGAAATTAGTAACATTATTCTAAGTATAAACGATATTATGTGACTAGTTGTTTATCGGGTCTAAAACCCATGTATCTCACGAGGCAATTTTGTCTCACCTACTATGTTTGTGTTTTTGCTATGTACTCAGGATCGGGATCGAAGATATAGGAGGCCCGTTTAGAGAGGAAGCCTTGTTGAGATTAAAGTGGTGTTCATAGTTAGAGCTCTTATGCTATGGCTTAGATATATTTTGTAACACCGTTTTTGTAAACTCTGATGATCTCAAACAAGAAACCTACCATTTTATATTTTTGGTTATTTGGAAATGATGAAATGTTATGTATTCGGTTGGAAAATGTTTAAATATTATTATTAAAAAATTTGAGGTGTTACAACTTGGTATCAGAGCTATAGTTTAAGTGAACTAGGTTGAGTTGACCATCCTAGACTTAAACTGAGCTAGTAGGACCATAGGTTCCATAGGATATCTAAGAGTTGACTATTGAGACCTTAAGTGTAGGTTCAATAGGGTTGACCTTGAAGGAATAGGTCATACATGAAATTGGAACGGTCAATGTTCCCAATGTTTGATAAATTGACTTCTAAATGGTTTATGTCTTGTTATAGCAATATGGTGCACACTAGAAGTGGAAGAGGCCCACTTGATCAAGGGCAATATTCGAATAACATTGCTCATCCGGTGTTTGGCCCTCCACCTCAGGAAGAAATGGAGAACTCGGGTGTCGAAAGGAACACTCACACCCCGATCACCGTAGAACACCTCCAAACTATGTTCAACCAAATGAGGGACATCGTGAATGACGATGTGAACCGAATCCTCAATGAACATCGGGCTCGAGAAAGGCGGGAAGAGTCTCCACCCCGCTCAAAGAGCAAGTCAAGTAGTGATGCTCAAACCGAAAGGTCTTCGACGGAAGAAGAGGAAAGTGACCCCGAACCAAGGGAAAGGAGAGGGTGCACATTCAAGAACTTTATGGCTTTTAAGCCCGATAACTACTACGGTAGCTCCGAACCGAAGGCCACGATCCGTTGGATTCGTGAAACCGAACAAGTCCTTGAAGCTAGTAAGTGTAAGGATCGGGATATGGTGATATATGCCTCTCGATTGTTGAAAGATGAAGCCCTCGTGTGGTGGGACACCATGTATGAATCCTTGGGGAAGAGGGCGGTGTACAAGATGAATTGGGAAGGGTTTGTGAAACGGTTGAAGGCAAAATTTTGCCACGAAAGAAACTTGGAGAAACTTCAAGAAGAATTTGTCCACTTGAAGAAAGAAAGCATGAGTGTAGATGAATACACAAAGAAGTTCACGGGATTGATCCCGTTTGTGATCAAGTTGTACCCGGATGAGAGGTCCCGGATTGTTCGTTATGCTAATGGACTCCCGTGGGAGTATGAATTGGAAGTAAAAAGAGCCGCCACGCTAGATGAAGCTATTGGTGCGGCGAGGAATGTTGAGGAGGTTGGCCAAAGAAGGATCAATGAAAGGCCAAAGTTTGAGAAAAGGAAGTTTGAGGGAAGCTCGGGATCGGTGAAGAAGGGAAAGTTCACCCCGACTTTCTCTAAGCAATGAGTGTGGGCACGTGTAGGAAGTGTGGTAAGGACGACAAGGGTGAGTGTTTGGCGGATTCAAAAGCTTGTTTTAAGTGTGGGAGGCCGGGGCATATGGCAAGGGATTGCCGGGCCAAGCCGTTGGATGAGATTGAATGTAACACCTCAATTTTTAAAACACCTTTTAAATCATATTTTTAAATAAAAATATTACAAGTCCAACATTACCAAAATACGGTTTAACAAAAACCAATAAGAGTTTATCAGAGTATTAAAACCGGTGTTACAATGCAATATCATAACCATAGGATAAACGAGAACTACCTACGAGCTCTCGAGCTAATCAACACAAGGCCACTTCTAACGCGACCCTCTAATCTATCGATCCCGAATCCTGAGTACATAGCCAAAAACAAAGTAGTACGTGAGACAAAATAGTCTCGTGAGATACATGGGTTTTAGACCCGATAAACAATTAGTCAAATAATATCATTTAATCTTAAAATAATATTACTAAGTTTGTTTTGGGTCACTTTATCACTTTCATCATTGGCCAATGTCAAGATAATCGGAATGCCTCCAATCTATCAAGACCATCATTTCCACGGTAATCGGAATGCCTCCAATCTACCGGGACTCATAGGTATTGGGTAATCGGAATGCCTCCAATCTACCACTAACCTTAAGGTACCGTAGTAACCGGAATGCCTCCAATCTACTACGGCCCTAGGGACATCATCATCATCATAATCATCATTACTTATCTTTTATCGTTATGAGCTTATAGCTCCATCATTTCTCAATAAATCAATCATTTCGTTATCAAACAAGCAATTCATCATAAATCACATAAATGACTAAATTACTTAAAGACTCGACAAAATCATTAGATCATAAAAACATTTACTAGCTATGTACCCAGTTTAAAAGTCACATGTACTCACCTTAGCCAAGCTAACTCCAAATCGTGTCTATCAACACGAATCCTTGCTTTTCAACTTGTGAAATGTCACCAATCTTTAGGTCTTCTTGACATATCATCCATATCATCTTAAAATCTAGTTATTATCCATAACTAGCTACCAATAAACCCATAACAACATTCTTGGCCACCAAGTTCATCCAACTTGGTGAAACCCCAAAACCCTAGCTCAAGATTTCCATCAATAAACCCAAATCCAACTTGTACACATCATTTACAAGCTTACTATGAGTGTTCTACACCCATGATTAGTCATCTTCCCCAAAGATGACATGAATGATTCCCCAAACCACCATTTCTACCCAAACAAAGTTCATAACTAGCTAGATAACGTCAACAATCAAGAAATCTTACCTTTGATGTTAGATCCTTCAAGATGGTGAAGATCTGAGCTTAAGAAAACCAAGATCGCCCCCTTTCTCTCTCTAAAACGGCTGCACAAGTGTTGGGTGGAAAATGAAGAAACCCTAGCTCAAACCCGTTTTAATACTGCTCGACCAGACTTCGCGGCGTGAACTTGTTCGCGTCGCTAACTTTGCACCTCGATCGCATACTTCGCGATCGTTAAGTTGTCGTGAACTACTTCACGCTCGATGGTGACAATCGCTGTTGACAGTTCCCGATCGGGAACTATAGTTCGCGTCGCGAACTTCTTAAGGCAGCAGGGCTGCACTTTTTCATCTTTGCCCCGACCCGGTTTCGCCCATAACTTTCTCGTACGGTCTCCAAACGACACGAAACCAATTCCTACGTTCTTTAAACGATTTATCCCTTTTTATCGTATTTTTATACAATTTATTTAATACCAAAATTTCGGGTCGTTACAACTATCCACCCCTTAAAAGGATTCCGTCCTCGGAATCACTCAAAAATTTCAAATCCCCATTCTACCGAGCATCCATTCTCATTCTCCCATGGTTATTACCATCAACATTTTCTCGTTCCAATTTAGCCAACCACATGCATATAAACACTCACTTAACTCTGTTAGATCCGAACGGGTCAAAAGAATCAATTTTAGGCCCTTAATACCCAAACGGGTCAAGATGCCACAATTTGACCATAACGCTTCAAATCCTTTAACCGATCACTCTATTCACAAAACAATAACATGACATAACCATTACAATTATTTGATTGAATAATAAAATAAATCTAGCTTCGACCAAGTCGATATAATCCAACCTTGTCTAACCCTTGACTTAAGAACAAAGTCAACTATACTTTAACATTTTCCCTTCTCGCTAAAGGATCCCATAAATCTTCCTTTCCTTCACAATTTACCCTTAGTTTATGATCTATCTACAATCATATACTCGATCCCCAAATTCAATCTTGACAACACCCAAACAGGTCAAAGTTTCATGATTCGACCCTAACACACCCAATCATTTAACCAAACTCTTTGTACCCATTGGGATGATATGACCCGATCATTACTAATAACCAATTGACCAAAATGATAGTCAGTGCCTAGCCTTGACCAAATTGTCAACATCGTTCCATCTTTGACTTAAGCACAAGTCAACCATATCTTGACAATTTCTTACCCACTAGTGGTTCCATTAATCATCAATTCCTTAACAATCGACTTTACATTCATGGTCCGACAACAATCATACCCGATTCCTAAATTCAACCCGAAGTACCCAGCGGTCGAAGTCGTACTCTTTGACTACTATTATTTCCATTAATCCATTAACCACTATTATACCCATGTAGATGATATATTATGCCTTTACCCTTGGCTAACCATTTTAAACGAAAGTCAAAACCCAATTTTGACTAAAGTCAACAATCTACTAGTTGACTAACCTTGACTTTATGAATAAGGTCAACTTACCTTGCTAAATTCCACATATTCTTTATTACTAAGGCATCGCTTCCCAAGCTTTTCATTCCCGATTTCCTATTTAGATTTCCTTTCTCAATTGTTCCCTTTTTTTCTTCGATTTCGATTTCCACAATCGATTAACAACTTCCATTTAAATCAATACCAAATCTCTATTACTTTTTAACTCTCATCCAATTACTTATACCTTTTATAATTTCCTTCAAGCATCCTCATACCATACTTGGATTTCCCGATTACCAGCTCTAGAGCCTCAATCATATCCAATTGTGGCCTAACCACCCGATATACATCTTTCACCACTCATTGGGTACTAACCACCGTGCTTTCTAAAGCATTTCTTTTTCATGAACCATTAACTTGTAGGTATCCCCTACTCATACTTCTACTTAAACACGACCCGCGTTTTCAACACAATTTCTCATTTTCCATAAAATTATAATGATAATTAACCATAAAGTTCTACATACAACAGATATAACCTCACATTCCTGATACATCAAATCATACTTAATTATGCCACTGAGATGATCGGAAAGCCTCCAATCCATCAGGGCCTAAACTTTCACAATGATCGGGAAGCCTCCAATCCAAAGTGACTCATACAAAACTATTCCGACTTGCATACAATTCATGTATGCATTATTACACTTAGCATCATGCTATCATTTTCTTTCACAATTTACTTTCAATTTTCCTACTTATACATCATACCACACGGTATACACATAATCATTTCTAGTGCTTCCCACCAATCTACTCATTTATCAACCGTCCTTATTCGATCCATTCTATTATTACTAAAACTTCTAACTTTTCTTTCACCCGGTCATCATGAGTCAACCAATCACAAATTGATAAATCTTGACTTTTGCATAAAGTCAACCATACTTCTCCCAACTAACAATTTCTCTACTCACGAGGTACTACCCGCAATTTATCGCTTCCGGTTTTACTCATCATTATTTTCTTAATAATTGTTCCCGTTTCCTTTTACTTAAGGTCCTCCCCAAATAATCCGAGAGTAGCACCTTTACATAAAGGTCACACTAACATTTACCGTTTCTTGACCTTCATTTGGTCACTCATACTATCACTTAGTATTCCTTCAACCATATTTGTACCCCACCGATCAACTTCATAACTTTTTATTCTCAAACATCGGTATTAGATCCTCTACCGCAACACATTCTACAATTTTTCACGAAATTTTACCATATCTTGGTTACCAAGTAATAAGTTGGTCTCTAGGAGTTCTCTTTCCTCATATTCTATAAACCGTAGGCATCTCCTACCCATACATGACCTAATGCAACCCGCACTAGCAAACCAACTTCTTATATAACACGTAGAACTATAACAATACAAATCAACCACATGGTCCTACATTCATCTCATTAATACATAAACGTTATCATACGGACATAACAATCCGTAATTCAACTATCACATCAAGATGACTGGAAAGCCTCCAATCCATCAAGATCCAAGCTGTCACAGTGATTGGAACATCCCCAATCTCGGAATGGAACCATTGGGATTCGCCCAGCCAATTCCACCCCCAAACATCATAGTAGCCGGGGATCCCCCGAGCTAATCTCATCATTTCTTTCTTATTCTACCATACATACTTCACTAGTATACACCTTTTCACATCACTTACTTTACCCCTATCTCACCCTTTTAATCGTCCATTTATTCACCATGCAATTCAGCACATTTTCATAACATCGCGCTATCATTTTCTTCCATATTCACACATTTCTCGTCGGACATACTACTTAATACGTTTCATATAACATTACCTTTTTCATTATCACATGCCTTTAAGGCCATCATATTATGCATAAGCATTGTACCTCGCGGGTAACCAATAAAATTTCCGATTCCCATTTACCGTCTCACTCACACACTAATCTCCCTTAAACGGTTCATTTCCTTATTAATCAACTTTCCAAATCCTTTGTCACCACCGGGGTAACTATCAATCTATTCCTTCAACCATAGTCCACCGGTCAACCCGGTCATCTTAAGTCGACCAATCGACTCCGGTCCACATTTGTAACTCATGACTTAGCACACATTGGCCCAAATTTCCATACTCTCGTCTTTATACATCGCGATACTTAAAATACTTATTTTCCATTCGTAGTCTCACACTACCCCATGCCCCATACTGTCATGCCATTACCATGACATGTAATCAATAATTGTTTTCCTACCGTTGATATCGACTTCATCGTTATTGTCACAAAACTTGACATGGCTATATGCCACACAGTAATAATTCTTATCAAGACTTAGTACTTCATTGTACTACTACATTTCCGTAAAAAAATACTCACCATATCTCGTGTCTCATCCTTTTTACATATTAGTATCAACCCTTATATCCTTACTATATGCGACACACTTGTCTATAGTCTTTTCCAATACATGCTTCCACACACACCACTAACCGGGAAGACCATTCCCAAAATAAATCCCCATGTCGTACGACTCGTCTCCAATTTCTAAAAGCACCAATTCGAGCAACAACCAAACAATTAAGCCATAATCACATAACATCAATCTTCACCTAAGATCTCCGAGGCTGCATCATGAACCCCCCTCTAGATTTCCTTCCGGGAAGACTTCCCCTTTCAACTCACTCGTGAGTTCCTTTCACAACATATTGTACCGCACTCTCTTTCCAAAAGTTTCATACTACACATTCCACCGTGTCGACGCCTCACCCTTTAATTATATGGATGTCAAACTTATCATATCTTTCTTTCTTCGCTTGCTACTCTCTAGCACTTGCTCAATCCACCGAATCCACCAATCGTGACCTCCGGTTCAGAACTTCCGATTTACCCAACGGTCTTACATGCTATGACAACCTTATACAACATCCTTCCATTTATTCCGACTAGGTCTGGCTACCTCTTTATGTAGCTACTTCTCACTACGGGCTTCGCCATTCGATGACTCTTCCTTCATACGGGTATTGGAATCATTCCTCCTACCCTTAATCATACGGTCATCAATAGTCTAGTTCACATTCTCATTCATAACTCTTCCCAATTTAGTGGAGCTCGTCCACTTTTCACATTCATTCTTTCGCCATACCAACGTATTCAACAAACAAGATTCAAACGGTCAGCTCAACAGTAAAAAACAACACGATTAGATCAAAACATGGCACTTATCATAGGGGTCGACCCTATCATACTAATGCCCTACGGTCTCAAAAGACTCATATTGCGCCCTGCATAACAACTTCCATAGGTCCCCTAGGTTCAACCCTAAACTTAACATAAAGTCTCAAGGTCAACCTATCGATCTCAAGGAATCTTACATTCCTATTGCTACAGTCTAAGACTAGGATGGACATCCAACCTAATTCACTTAAACTATAGCTCTGATACCAAGTTGTAACACCTCAATTTTTAAAACACCTTTTAAATCATATTTTTAAATAAAAATATTACAAGTCCAACATTCCCAAAATACGGTTTAACAAAAACCAATTAGAGTTTATCAGAGTGTTAAAACCGGTGTTACAATGCAATATCATAACCATAGGATAAACGAGAACTACCTACGAGCTCTCGAGCTAATCAACACAAGGCCACTTCTAACGCGACCCTCTAATCCATCGATCCTGAATCCTGAGTACATAGCCAAAAACAAAGTAGTACGTGAGACAAAATAGTCTCGTGAGATACATGGGTTTTAGACCCGATAAACAATTAGTCAAATAATATCATTTAATCTTAAAATAATATTACTAAGTTTGTTTTGGGTCACTTTATCACTTTCATCATTGGCCAATGTCAAGATAATCGGAATGCCTCCAATCTATCAAGACCATCATTTCCACGGTAATCGGAATGCCTCCAATCTACCGGGACTCATAGGTATTGGGTAATCGGAATGCCTCCAATCTACCACTAACCTTAAGGTACCGTAGTAACCGGAATGCCTCCAATCTACTACGGCCCTAGGGACATCAACATCATCATCATCATTACTTATCTTTTATCGTTATGAGCTTATAGCTCCATCATTTCTCAATAAATCAATCATTTCGTTATCAAACAAGCAATTCATCATAAATCACATAAATGACTAAATTACTTAAAGACTCGACAAAATCATTAGATCATAAAAACATTTACTAGCTATGTACCCAGTTTAAAAGTCACATGTACTCACCTTAGCCAAGCTAACTCCAAATCATGTCTATCAACACGAATCCTTGCTTTTTAACTTGTGAAATGTCACTAATCTTTAGGTCTTCTTGACCTATCATCCATATAATCATAAAATCTAGTTATTATCCATAACTAGCTACCAATAAACCCATAACAACATTCTTGGCCACCAAGTTCATCCAACTTGGTGAAACCCCAAAACCCTAGCTCAAGATTTCCATCAATAAACCCAAATCCAACTTGTACACATCATTTACAAGCTTACTATGAGTGTTCTACACCCATGATTAGTCATCTTCCCCAAAGATGACATGAATGATTCCCCAAACCACCATTTCTACCCAAACAAAGTTCATAACTAGCTAGATAACATCAACAATCAAGAAATCTTACCTTTGATGTTTAGATCCTTCAAGATGGTGAAGATCTGAGCTCAAGAACACCAAGATCGCCCCCTTTCTCTCTCTAAAACGGCTGCACAAGTGTTGGGTGGAAAATGAAGAAACCCTAGCTCAAACCCATTTTAATACTGCTCGACCAGACTTCGCGGCGTGAACTTGTTCGTGTCGCTAACTTTGCACCTCGCTCGCATACTTCGCGTTCGTTAAGTTGTCGTGAACTACTTCACGCTCGATGGTGACAATCGCTGTTGACAGTTCCCGATCGGGAACTATAGTTCGCGTCGCGAACTTCTTAAGGCAGCAGGGCTGCACTTTTTCATCTTTGCCCCGACCCGGTTTCGCCCATAACTTTCTCGTACGGTCTCCAAACGACACGAAACCAATTCCTACGTTCTTTAAACGATTTATCCCTTTTTATCGTATTTTTATACAATTTATTTAATACCAAAATTTCGGGTCGTTACATTGAATGCTACTCATGCCACGAGAAAGGGCACTATAGCAATGCTTGCCCGAAGAAGGGGAGTGAGACGATGGTGTCGACCGCTCAAAAGAAAGCGGAACCGACAAAGGTCAAAGGGTGGTCCTTCCAACTTACCCGAGATGAAGCCAAGGAGGCCCACGATGTCGTTTCAGGTACTCTACTCGTAAATTCTATTCCCGCCCGGATATTGTTTGACTCGGGTTCTACTTATTCGTTTGTGTCCCATGATTTTGTTGTAAGTTTGAATGTGCCTTTAGAACTCCTAGATGAGATTTATGATATAGAAATCGCGGATGGGAAAACCACTATAGTACAACATATGTGTCGAAATTGTGAATTAGAGATAGACGGGAAAAAATTTAAGGTAAACTTATTACCGATGGAAATTGCGGGATTTGATATAGTTATTGGTATGGATTGGTTGGGTGAACATCAAGCAAAGATTCTATGTGGGAAAAAGATAGTCTCGATCAAAACTCCCGACAATGAAAAAGTTTATGTGTATGGAGAGAGACGACACCATATGCCATGTCTTATAACCGCGGTTAAAGCAAGGAAATGTCTAGCCAAAGGGTGTTCGTCCTTTTTAGCATACGTGCTAGATGGAAGAAAAGAAAAGAGGACGGTGGAAATTGTGAAAGTAATTCGGGACTTTCCCGAGGTTTTTCCCGACGATTTACCGGGATTACCACCGGAGAGACAAGTAGAATTCCGTATTGATTTAGTTCCGGGAGCGACACCGATAGCTCGTGCTCTATACCGTTTGGCTCCCACCGAAATGCGGGAATTGATGTCACAATTACAAGAATTACTCGACAAGGGATTTATCCGTCCTAGTTCGTCTCCATGGGGTGCGCCCGCATTGTTCGTAAAAAAGAAAGACGGTTCGATGAGAATGTGCATCGATTACCGAGAGTTGAATAAGATGACCATTAAGAATCGATACCCGTTACCTAGAATCGATGACTTGTTTGATCAACTTCAAGGTGCCGACTATTTCTCAAAGATCGATTTAAGATCGGGTTACCATCAAGTTTGCGTGAAAGAAGGAGATACCGAGAAGACGGCGTTCCGTGCACGTTATGGGCATTACGAGTTTTTGGTAATGCCATTCGGGTTGACTAATGCACCGGCCATTTTTATGGACCTTATGAATCGGGTTTGCAAACCATTTCTCGACAAATTTCTTATCGTATTTATTGACGATATTCTCATTTATTCAAAAACCGAAGAAGAACACGAGGGTCATCTAAGGCAAACGTTAGAAGTACTACAACGAGAAAAATTGTATGCGAAGTTTTCTAAGTGTGAATTTTGGATTCGAGAAGTCCAATTCCTCGGCCATGTCGTGTCACGAGAGGGAATCAAAGTTGACCCGTCGAAGATTGAAGCGGTTATGAAGTGGGAACCACCAAGAACTCCGACCGAGATAAGAAGTTTTCTCGGGCTCGCCGGTTATTACCGCCAATTTATCCAAAACTTTTCTCGAGTGGCGACACCACTCACTTTGTTGACCCGAAAGAGTAGTGAGTTCGTGTGGGGAGAAAAGCAAGAAAAGGCATTTGCCATGTTGAAAGAAAAATTGTGTAACGCCCCGGTTCTCACGTTACCCGATGGAATGGAAGACTTTGTTGTGTATAGTGATGCTTCACATAAGGGTTTGGGTTGTGTCTTGATGCAACGAGGGAAAGTGATTGCCTATGCCTCGAGACAATTAAAGAATCCGGAAGAAAGGTACACGACTCACGACTTAGAGTTGGCGGCAATAGTGTTTGCTTTGAAGTTATGAAGACACTACTTATACGGTACAAGGTGTACGTTGTATACGGATCATAAAAGTCTTCAATATGTTTTCACTCAAAAAGATTTAAATATGAGGCAAAGAAGATGGATCGAATTGATACAAGATTATGATTGTGAGATCGTTTACCATGCGGGAAAGGCTAATGTGGTAGCCGATGCCTTAAGCCGGAGGGTGTATGAAAAACCGAATAGAGGAAAGTTAACAAGGATTGAGGTCGTATCGACTATTGTGGAACGAATCAAGAAGGCCCAACGAGAAGTGATGGAAAAAGATGAGTTAAGGCAAGAACGTTTGGGAAAGAACCAACATTTTGTAGAAAACAATCAAGGGTTGAAAACTGTTGGTGGTCGAATTTGGGTTCCCAAGTTCGGGGGTACTCGAAAGGAATTGATGTATGATATGCATAAGTTAAAGTATTTGATCCACCCGGGGAGTACAATAACGTATCAAGATATGAAGAAGATGTATTGGTGGCCCGGGATGAAGGCAAGGGTGGCAAAATATATTTCTAAGTGTGCCACGTGTGCACAAGTAAAAGCCGAGCATCAAGTACCTTACGGGGTAGCTCAATCGTTACAAATCCCGGCCGGAAAAATGGGATGACATAACAATGGATTTTATTGTTGGATTGCCAAAGACGAGCAAGAACCACGACGCCATTTGGGTCGTAGTTGACCGGTTGACCAAAAGTGCATTATTCTTGGCAATTCGGGGAACCATGCCACTTGAGAAGTTGGCAAAGTTGTATGTGGATGAAGTAGTAAGACTTCATGGAGTCCCGTTGTCGATTGTGTCCGATAGAGATGCGAGGTTTACCTCGAGATTTTGGAGATCGTTGCAAGAGGAGTTGGGAATGAAATTGCGGCTGAGTACGGCTTACCATCCGCAAACCGATGGTTAAAGTGAAAGAACCATTCAAACGGTTGAAGATATGCTAAGATCGTGTGTGTTAGATTTTGGAGGTAAATGGGATGAACATTTACCGTTAGTCGAGTTCTCCTACAATAATAGTTACCAATCGACTGTTAAAATGCCGCCTTATGAGGCGTTGTATGGAAGGAAATGTAGAACTCCATCGTGTTGGCTCGAAGCGGGTGAGACGAAACTCACGGGTCCCGAAATTGTGAAGGTGACCAATGAAAAGATTGAAATAATTCAGGCCAATTTTAAAAAATTTAAAATTTTAAAAAAAATTAAATTTTTTTTTATAAAAATTAAAAAAAAATAATTTTTTTTAATAAATTTAAAATATTTTAAAATTTTACAAAAAATTAAAAAAATTAGAAAAAAATTAAAAAAGTGAAAACTATATAATTTTTTTAAAGTAAACAAATAATAAAAAAATTTAAAAAAAATAAAAAATAATAAAAAATAATAATATAAAAAATAAAATATTGAATTTTTTTTTTTTAAAAGTCATAAGTATTGATTTGAATTACAACTCAAAATTTTGGTAACCAAACGCGTAAGCGTATTCAATTACAACTCAATTCAATTACAACCGAATTCAAATACAACCGATTTCAATTACATTACGTAGGATTACGTTGTGGCAAACGTCCCCTTAGTGGTGGGGTCATTGACAATAATTTTGATTAATATATAAGGTTGGGTTGGAGAGAGAAAGATAGTTAGGGGATATCAGTGGTGGAATCTTTAGTAATAATAGTTTTTTATTGTGTGGAGCCCATTAAATGTGGAAATAAGAAGTTTTTTGTGGGACAAAAATTTAGAGCCAAATGAAGCGATATATTAAAAAAAAAAAAAAACTAGTAGATTATATATTTTATCATATCAAATATGTCGCAATATAAATATGTAACGACCGTAATTTTACAATTTGTAATGTCGCATATTTAATTCGGGATTTATATGAATTTTAGTATTTATGTTAATTTATGTCTTGAGCTATGCTTTATCGAGTGTTGAAATGATCGGGACTTAGTATAACCGGGGACGGGTCAAAACTTGGACGGAAACAAGTTTAAAGACCAAAAAGCTGGCCTGAACAGCCCTCGCGGCGCGAGCCTAGCGCGAGGCAAAACGCGAGTTCCGAAAGAAGGGTTCAGAAGCAAACGCGAGCATCTTCGCGTCGACCTCGTGTTGAGGTCGCGACGCGAGCCAGGCGCGAGCCTGGCGCGAAACCTGGTAAAATGCGGCGACCAAATGGGAAACCCGCGCGACCTCGCGACGCGAGCAAGACGCGAGCGGGGCGCGAAGTGGTCTGAACTATAAAATCAAGAGTGTAAGCTAGAGCTTCATAACACCCTCGAACCCTACAACCCTAGCAGCCGAAATTGGAGCACCTTGGTCGGTTTTTGGAGCTAAAGAGCTCAAATCTTCATCACTTTGAAGGATTCAAGCATCAAGGGTAAGGATTCTTGCTTGTTTTACTTAGTTATCTTGATTTTGAGCTTGGTATGGGTAAAAATGGTGGTTTGGGGAACCAACCATATCATCTTTGGGGAAGATGAACTACAATGGGTGTAAAGTACTCCTTGTAGGCTTGTAATCATGGTGTACAAGTTAGATTTGGGATATATGATGGAAAATCTTGAACTAGGGTTTGAGATTCCACCAAGTTGTATGAACTTGGTGGTTGGGAATGTTCTTATGGATTAATTAATAGCTAGAATGGATTATAACTAGGTTGTTATGGTGATTTTGATGTTAGGTCAAGAAGACCTTGTGATTGGGAAGTAAAGATTGTGTGGTTAAACACGAGAATTGGATAGCTTGGCTAAGGTGAGTATATGTGAACTTTCAAAATTGGGTACATAGCTAGAAATTGTTTCATGTTAAATTGCTTTTATCGAGTCTATAAGTACTTTAGTTGACTATGTGATTTTTAATGAATTGCTTATATGATGATGAATCGTATTGATTAATTGATTAAGTAATGAGGGGGCTATAAGCTCATAATGATAAGTGATATATGATGATGATGATGATGATGATGATGATGATGATGATGATGATGATGATGTCCCTAGGCCCGTGATAGATTGGAGGCATTCCGGTTATTGCGGTACCTTAAGGTTAGCGGTAGATTGGAGGCATTCCGATTACCAATACCTATGAGTCCCGGTAGATTGGAGGCATTCCGATTACCGTGGGAATGACGGTCTTGATAGATTGGAGGCATTCCGATTATCTTGACATTGGCCAATGAATTGAGTAATGAAGTGACCCAAACGAAATTAGTAACATTATTCTAAGTATAAACGATATTATGTGACTAGTTGTTTATCGGGTCTAAAACCCATGTATCTCACGAGGTAATTTTGTCTCACGTACTATGTTTGTGTTTTTGCTATTACTCAGGATCGGGATCGAAGATATAGGAGGCTCGTTTAGAGAGGAAGCCTTGTTGAGATTAAAGTGGTGTTCATAGTTAGAGCTCTTATCCTATCGCTTAGATATATTTTGTAACACCGTTTTTGTAAACTCTGATGATCTCAAACAAGAAACTTACCATTTTATATTTTTGGTTATTTGGAAATGATGAAATGTTATGTATTCGGTTGGAAAATGTTTAAATATTATTTTTTTAAAATTTGAGGTGTTACATTATATATTTTATCTTATCAAATATGTAGCAATGTAAATAAAACACATGATGAGAATAAATACTTAGGGTTGTCTTTAAGGCATAAAGAGTTGTACATCAATTCAAAGGGTATGCTAATTTTTAAAATCCGGAAGTTAGTTAAGGATTGAAGTACAAAATTTTAATGTATGTCTATTGACAGTCCGTAGGACTGTCATTATCAAAATTCAAAATGTATTTTTGGTAAGCGAAAAATAGAAAAAAACCATTCTTGAGTCAGACTGAATGCTGACCGAGTAAACCAGTTTTTATTTCTTCAAATACCGACACTCTCTTCACTAAATTTACGAGCCCAGATCTAATAATTATTTGACTTCATCTAACGCCTCACATCCTTTCTTATCCTGTCTCTTAATTCTTGTCCGTCCGATCAGATCCAAATATCGTATCTCCCTAATACGTCCCTCGTGTATGGAAATCTTTCCAATTAAAGCTCCATACTTTATTACCCGTCAAATACTAAAATTATTATCATAGAAAGCAAAATATATATTTTACATAGTAGAAAAATTATTCGAATTCGAGTTAACAACGACATGATACTAATGGGAGTGACATTATTCATAAGTTATAAACTTTAATTTTTAAGAATTGTTATTGTTAATTGTGGTTTGTTCAAGGAGATACAGAATTATTATAAAGTCTCAAGGAACACTTTTGGACCCTTGGATCAAGGAGATCAATGGTCCAGATTATATTCTCATTTAAAATATTTTTTGTGCGTGGAAGGGTATAATGCCCCTCCATGTGTAATACTTATTTTTAATCTTGATCATTGATTAAGCTTAATCTAATGGCTGTAAGTTATTCCTTGAGACTTTATAATATTAGTGTTCCTCCCTGAACACAACTCATTGTTAATTAGAATAACTTTTTGAACACTTTACGGTGTTAATTTAAAGGGAATTAATTTTGCTACCACACATTTTGATGTTTATACTACACTGTACAAGTATTTCTGCACAATGTACAAATAAGCAATGCAACTATTGTGGTAGATGTATCAAAATATATGGTATAAAAATCACTCCCTTAATTTAAAGCTTAAGTAAATTAGGTCAACAACCTTTTTCTTTTACTCTATTTAGTATCTATAAAGCTTACAAGTAATAAATCAAGCTTTGACTTTAAAAAATTCGTGTTTCATATGTTCTAATCTACATCATTTTATATATTTTACAAATAGTTTATATACATTAAAAGATTAACATATTTTATATATTCTATCTGATATTTTATAATTATAAGTTTATGTATTTTATAAATTTTATATGTGATACATGTCCACATTATTTTATCTATATAGGCTATTTATATAACCATGATATCACACTTTCTTTTAATCATGACATTCCACAGTTTCTTCTACTGTACATTTTTACCGAAAGTTTTCGTGAATTAGTTTCTAAACTCTTGGATAAATGTATGACTTTCAACATCTGACTTCACAATAATAAGTGAAAATATACCACACAACTTATACACCACTAACCATTCTAATTTATACTTCTTTTGTCTCTAAATAAAATTATTATTTCATTTTAAATGTTTGTCCCAAATAAATTCTTACTTATTCAGTTTGATGGGATCTAATTAATAAAATAGATTTCTAATATGTACTTCAGGGTGCACATTATAGTAATGTTAAATATTTTCATGCATCTGCATTTAATTCATCAAAAACCTTCATTTGTAATTATGGTAAGAGTAAAATCGGTATAATATAAAAGAATTAATAGGGGTGATAATTTCTGACCCGACACGAAACCCGACCTGAAATCGACATGAAAATAAACAGGTGTGTGTTGGGGTAATAAATAATTGTGTCAGTCTCGGGTTGAGTCAGCTGACCCGTTTATTAAACAGGTTAGGTTCGGGTCAATGATAAATTAAATGGGTCGACCCGCCAACCCGTTTAATTATTAAAATATATTTTAAAAAAAATATATATACTTAATTTATAGTTTACTAGTTAAAACATAATTAATAGTTAGATAAAAAATTAAAAATGTTACTTAGTAATTTAGTTTTTAGTATTTTGTTATCAATTTGTGTAATAATAACAACATTTTGACCTGTTTAACTCGTTTAACTTGTTTGACCTGATAACATGTTTAACTCGTGTTATTAAATGGGTTATATGGATTAGGTTTGGGTTGAAGTTAAACATGTTAGGGTTGAGATATCTGACCCGTTTATATAAACAGGTCGGTTTCGGGTTGAACGTTTCTGACCTGCCAACCCGCGAACCCGAACCCGTCAACCCGAACCCGACATGAATTGCCACCCCTAAGAATTAATGACTCAATAATACCATTTTAGTCTAGTTAAAGAAATTTTGGTTTATTATTTTTTATTGTATGCCTATGAGCACGCATTAGCAAAACCCTTAATAAAATAATATTTGTTGGACACAAATTTATGCACAAACCCATTACTAATTATATCTAAGGGAAAAATTGTTTAATAACCATACTGATATTATATATCAATCATAATTATTACCAAAAATCCATCACTGATTTTATCTAAAGATATTAAATAGAATTTGAGAGTGTTATTTGGTAACTAAGAGATATAAAATAAGAGATGGTACGTCGCAATTTTCAATCATATTAGAACTCCTTTATAACTTAAATTAGAAAATCAAATGTTGGTTTAAAATAACTATCAGTCTATCATTAGGTTTGTTCGGAAAATAATAATTTCCAACTTATAATAAAATTCCTTAGAAAAGAAGGTACGTTGAAAATAAATTAAAACAAAGATATGCGTTTGATACAAATTAGAAATTCATATGTAAATTGAAGTTAATCCAAACAACAGGGGGCCTTTTGGAACTATCATCCGTCTTATCATAGTCATCTTCACACACACTCACATTTCCTGGATCCAATCCAAAGCCAGACACACACACACACACACACACACACACACACACACAGAGTGTCCTACTCTCTCTCACACACAAACACGCTTCAGTGTGTCTAATTTACAAAATTGCCCCCAATGGTGGAGGCACAGTCATGGACAACTCGCCGGAGCAGCAACCCTAGGCTCGAAACCTCCGTCGACATCCCGTCAACACCGACCGGAGAAGTTCGTTACGGCACAACTAACAACATCTTCGCCTCATTCTCCGCCACATCATTCGTTTCTCCGACCATCCTCACGGCGTTGATCATTGCGTCATGGTATTTCTCCAACATCGGAGTTCTTCTTCTCAATAAGTATCTCCTCAGCTACTACGGGTACAAATATCCGATCTTCCTCACAATGCTTCACATGATCTCATGTACTTTCTATAGCTTAATCGCAATTCGTTGGTTTCAAATCGTGCCGTTTCAACAGATTTTATCACGAAAACAGTTTATGAAGATATTTGCGTTATCTGGAATTTTTTGCTTTTCAGTCGTTTGTGGAAATACCTCATTGAGATACCTACCTGTTTCGTTTAATCAAGCAATTGGTGCAACGACACCGTTTTTCACTGCGATTTTTGCGTTTTTGATTACTTGTAAAAAGGAAACTGCTGAAGTATACTTAGCTTTAATGCCGGTTGTGTTTGGTATCGTTTTAGCAAGTAATAGCGAGCCGCTGTTTCATTTATTCGGTTTTTTGATGTGTGTTGGATCCACCGCCGGCCGAGCATTGAAATCGGTGGTGCAAGGATTGTTATTAACTTCAGATTCGGAGAAATTACATTCGATGAATCTGCTATTATACATGGCGCCAATGGCAGCTATGATTCTATTGCCTTTTACTTTGTATATAGAGGGAAACGTGTTCTCGAAGACAGTGGATAAAGCTAGAGACGATTCGTTTATGGTGTTTTTGTTGATCGGAAATGCTACAGTTGCGTATTTGGTGAATTTGACTAACTTTTTGGTTACAAAGCATACAAGTGCGTTGACTTTACAGGTGCTCGGTAACGCTAAGGCCGCCGTTGCAGCGGTGGTCTCTGTATTAATTTTTAAGAATCCGGTGACAGTTATGGGGATTTCAGGCTTTGCTGTTACAATAATGGGAGTTGTTCTTTACAGTGAAGCTAAGAGGAGGTTGAAAATTACAGCTCACTGATAAAATAAAAAGAAATCACAAGGTACGAATTCTTTGTTCTTTTGTTTTTCTTTTGATGCCTTTAGGTTTTCATTTTGTTTCGAATTGGGATAAAGTAAAACCAAAGAACATAATTCGATTCGATTGGATATGAAGATATGATCAATTGAATTGGATAAAGGCAAAAGGGGATTGTGTTTTGTTTCTGTTTCTTTTTCAAAGTTATGCTTTATTGCATAGTTGTTCTTGATTGGGGCGATTTTCGTTTTCGTATTCCCCTGTTTGTATTACGAATTACATCAAAATTCTTCAAATTATATCATTTTGTTGTTTACTAGAAATAAATACCAAAAGAACCAACATGTTTTAGTTTCTTAATACCTGTTTGTGTATAATTAGCAGCTTCTGGATGCTTGCTGTATTGAGTGTATTCTAATTCAAGTTTACTTGTAATCCTGTATGAGAATATAATAACACAATTCCTTTGACTATTAGGAGAAACTGATTTCTTGCTTACAAGTTAAGTCTTACTATCAGTTTACTGTTGTTTACAATCATGGTTTTATTTTATATAATTGCTATAAATCTAGGTATGAATATACGTTAAATTAGGTTTATTTTAGACTCGCGCCAACCATTGCTTCAGCACAAAAAACTGAAGTGAAATTTATTGTTGGCATTAATATATCAGTTTGAGTAACAAATAAAGTGACGTTGATTTGACAAAAAACTGAAGTGTCAGTAGTGATAACAAGATTTGAGAGCAGTCTTAGTACGCAGTTTCAATACTTCAATCAAAAGCTTTCAAGAAGCTAAATAGGACCCACAAAAGTTTAAGATGCTACATTGATAACCCAATGTCAATGGTGCATGTGGGTACTTACTTTGTGACTAGTGGTAAACAAAAAGTTAGGATTGTGGATGCTAGATTTAAGTCTTCTTTTTCTTCCACTGATTATATGGTTATTGTTTGTCCACTGTATCTATATTTCAAAATACAGAGTAGGAGTGTAGTAGGACATTATCATGCTTTCACATTGTTGCAAAACAAACATTTAATAGGGTGCGGAATACTTCCATGAATATAACATGAAAACAAAGCTAGATGGTGAGTGGACCCGTTTTGGCATGATCCAAATATAGGGTTAATATCAAGTGGTTTCAAACACAATAGCGAGATATTGTAGTTTGGAGTATGGCTGACAATTCATGTTGTGTTCGGTATTTATATTTTAAGAACACGTTAGAATAGTTATCCCTAGCATGACCATTTTATTTCATGGGTCGTCCGTGGCTATCCGTTTTATGACCCTAACCAAATTATTGAAAACTCATATATCATAATCGCCCGAATACCACCTCATAAATTGATTATCTCTACTTGATTAATAAAAACATTAAATTTGAAGTTGCTAATATACAACTACAATTTCTATATAAAAAATTCCAATAAGTGCTACTCAAAATAAATAAAGTTTTGAAAAATAATAGATTAAAAACAAAATCAAATTAATTAAAAATGATTTCTATTAACACAACATTATAAAAATACAATATTTAAAACCATATAATCAATCTCTTGAGTTTAAAAGTTATGAATATCCATATAACATGTACAAGTAACCTAAAGAATGTTTATCCAAATTGAAAAATTAATTTTAGTTATTATATAACAAAATGAAAGGTAATGTTATCAAGTGCTTTGTGTGGTTACCATGCTATTAGTTAAGGACTGTGTGTGCATGTTTGATTGCATGTGATAAGGAATTGCATAATGAACATTGTATATGTGTGATCACATCATAAATTTGTATGGTAGCAACCAAATTGGACAATATATTGATTTGATGAGGTAAGGAGAATAAGATGGTTGATGATCAACAAGCTTGTGAAATGCACATGACACACATGGAGACATGCCCTTCTTTGCTTTTAAGTTATGGTAGTAGTTGGTCTTTCTTTAACTTCTCTCACTTTCCCAACATCCAATTTATTGGGTTAGTTGGTTTTCCTAAAACAATATCCCACCCAAACCATTTAAACATCTACTACTTTTCATTGTTATTTTATAATAAAAATATAGTAATTAAAAAGATAATGTATATGGAGATTGCTTAGAATATTATTCCATTAAAAATTTAAAACTTAAAACTATCTATTTACCACAATAGTTTATATAGAATATCCACGTATGTATTTATTTCCATTTATACTAATTCCAACCAAATTCTAGACGGAAAAAGTTAGTGTTGGAAAATCCAAAAACAACTTAACTTTAACATATTAAAATAAAATAAGTTAAAGTTAAATATGAATATTAATTCCAACCAAATTCTAGACAGGTTATCACGAAACTTCACATTATAATTTTTATCTATCTTATCTTAATATGTTTTAGTTAGGCTCATTTCTTTGTTTTTTCCAATTTCTAGCATAAAGCTGGTAGAAGATTGCATAAACGAAACCATATACATATTTGACGCCCTAAAAAACTGTTTCAATGTATGACTGTATGAGTGACTTTATTATAAAAGGTTGAATACTTAAATATCGTCTGTATATTATACCTTGTTAAAAAATACAGTTTTTTGTGAAGCTGAAATTTAATAATTATAAAAAGTTAATGAATAACCCACGTAGTTACATCATGAATAGATTTTAAATAATTATTTTCTCCTTTGTCCTGCGACATCGAATGATGGTTCGGTATTATTTAAATTGATGGGTGTTGTCGGTTTATATTAGTTTTGAATAATAACGTAATTAAGTGACGGACCCGTGAAATGGACACCCAACTTATGATTCCAAATACGTAACATATTATTTTTCCTACAAACAATCAGATGTCAATTCTAGTTGCTGGTAACATTTCATTTTATGTTTGAAACAATTGTTTTCATCTTTCGGAATTTTGATAAATCTTTTTCAATTTGTTTTTCCAAATGTTCCTAACTAGTGAAGGTACGTGCGCTCAGGGCGTCTTCGAGATTTTGAAGGCCCTGTGCAAAAAACACGAAAATAGGCCCCCTTAATACAAGATTTTTATAAAAATTTGGATATTCTAATTTTTTTCCTATTAAATTATTAAGTTGGCTTAAATTTTAATACTATATATATAAGATATATATAAAAATTGGGCCCCTATAAATTATGGGCCATGTGCGGCTGCACCTCCTGCACCTCCTTAAAGACACCCCTGCGTGCGCTTTGCTGCAGAATAATCCAAACGGTATATAATTTACCGTAGGAGTTGCTACAAAATAAAAACAACATAAGTATGATAGAAACCAAAACAATTGCCTTTGTTTGTTCATTCATGTAACTATTAGAGCACCAAGAGCTCCAAATCGTTATTTGACACTTAAAATCTCAAATATCCCTATAATACTCCTTTGAGACCCATCAAAATACCACTTACACACAAAATATCTTTATAAACAACTTTTCTTTATCCTCTCTCATCCTTTATAAAACCAGTGAACTCTTTCACTTACACCACATGGGGTGTGGTGGCTAGTAAGTTTAAGCCTATGTGGTAATTGGTGGAGGGGGTCACCACCACTACACCCCACCCTCTTAACATGTAAAAAGCATAAAAACTTGACATGCTATCTAGGTGTTGGAGCAAAACACAGATCAACTTATTACTGATGCTGCAGTTAGTACTGACATAATTAGTACTGATGGGGCAGAAACATTTACTACTGATGAAGTTGATGCTGGTGTTCACTATAACTAAGTTACTACTGATCATGAGAAGATTGAAGATACTACTGATCATTGTAGTTACTACTGACGTTGATTATGGACTTACTACTGATCACCAAGTTTACTACTGATGTTACTTATTTACTACTGGTGATTGCAGTTACTACTGATACGCGTTTTTGGAAGATATCAAGTCCGAGATCTTCGTAGAAATAGTTATAGAATGTAATTAAATGTATATCTTTTATAATTCGATGTAAATCAAATCCTAGAATAACTAGGGTAAATAGTTTAGCTTCAAGGACTACTATAAGTATGTTCCTTACGAATTGTAAACGTACGTGTGTATTGTTAACTCAATAATATACATTGAAGCTTTTTGTGAAACTGTGTTCTTAATATTCTTGCATATTGTTCATACAGTTCATTGTTCTTAATTATTGATATAGTGTTGATCCGCTGCAACTTCTATCATCAATTAGATCTAAGGTGTTTATTAACTTGTCTATAGTTAATCGATCCTGACAAGTGGTATCAGAGCATATTGGTTCTAGATCTACTATTTGTTAAGAACAATAAAAAGTTTTAATCTTTAAAACACACACATTATTAATCATGACTGATAATAATGAAAGCACTCAGGCCAACAAAATCCCTATGCTCACTCCCAATAACTTTGGGATGTGGAAGAATCGTATTAAGCAATACATGCTTATTACAGATTATTCTATGTGGGAAGTCGTTTGTGAAGGAAACAAAACTGGTCAACTTCAAGCAAGCAGCTCTGTAACTGAGGCAGACAAACTTAAATGTGAGAAGGAGAAGAAAGATAAAGGCATCGAACTCAAAACTCTAAGCACTCTCCTACTAGCTATTCCTAATGACTATCAACATCTCTTTGTTGAATATGATGATGCTAAGATGCTTTGGGAAGCACTGGAGAAGAGATTCGTTGGGACAAAGAGTACAAAAAGAAACATGAAGTCTGTTCTCAAACAAGACTTTGAAAATTTCAAAGGAAAGCCCAATGAAACACTCACTCAAGTGTTTGACAGATTCAACAAACTAATTGGTGAACTCAACCAAGTTGGTGTAAAGATGGATCAAGAAGATGTCAACATGAAGTTCCTAAGGTCTCTTAGTGAAGAATGGGCCATGTACACAGTGGTGTATAGACAAAGAGATGCTCTAGAAGAAAAGGAGTTAGATGAACTCTATAATGATCTCAGAGTGTTTGAAACTGAGGTAAATCACAAAAACCCTTCTATTTCTTCTAACAATGCTGCATTTGTGTCTAGTACAGGTCAAGGACAAGAATCCTCCACAGGAAAGGCTGCAGATTCTGAGGATACTGCAAGAGAATCCTTCTTCACTAGTCATGTGCATACTGCATTGATTAGTGATGACTTGGAACAATTGAATCCAGATGATCTTGAGGAGATGGATCTTAAATGGCAGATGGCTATGCTGAGCCTAAGGACCAAAAGATTCTTAAAAAGAACTGGTAGGACAAGCCTCAATTTCAACAAAGGTGACAAAGCAGGATTTGACAAGACCAAAGTCAAGTGTTACAACTGTAACAACCTTGGTCACTTTGCAAAAGAATGTCCTCAACCAGACAAAAGATCAAAATCAACTGCTCTTGTGTCACAACAAGGACAAGGCTATGACTGGAGCTTCCAAGCAGAAGAGCATACTCAAAATCAAGCTCTCATGGCCTTTACTGACAACAAAACTGAGGTAAAATCTAAACCTTGTACTCCTGAATGTGCTAAAATTATTAAAAATCTAGAAAAAGAAAACACTAAATTAAATGAAGATCTAGCAAAAGCAATCAGAAGAAATCATGAGTTTGATAGTGTAATTGCTGATCAAGAACATCAAATAAAGGTGTACAAGATGATTGATCAACGGATCAAGGAAGAATTGCTTCAAGCTGTGGATGAGAAAGAGTTCTATGAAACAAAAAATAAAGAACTAACAAGTAAATTAGAAGAATGTCAGCTTGAAATTGAACAAAATAAATTAACAATTAAAAAGTTTGAAAGAAGCACTAAAATTCTAGATGAATTAACTAATAATCAAACTACAGAAAAAGTTGTTCATGGGGTGGGATATCATGCTGTACCACCTCCACACAAATTCATTCCTCCACTTAAAAACAGTTCAGAAAGAATCATTAATGAATTAAAAACTGCAAATCAAACTGAATCTAATAATGAAACATCTGAATCAAATGATTCTTCAGATGATGAGCAATCAATTGAATTTACAATATCTCAAACTGAATCACCAAAATCAATTGATACAAGTTTTCACACAGCTCAAAGTCCAAATGATTCTCCTAAATATAATGCAGAAAATATACCCAAAATTCTAAAAAGAGGAAACCAAAGAAATAGAAACCAACTCTTAGAACAAAGAAAAACAATAAAGGCTCAAGAAAATAAATTAAAATGTGTTATTTGCAATAAAGTGAATCATTTAGCAAAGGATTGTCACTTCAATCCAATAAATTGCAAGGAGTTCAAAGAATTTAAAGTTTTTAAAGAAAATGCAAAAACTCAAAGGTTAAAAGATACTACTGGTCCTTCAGTAGCAAATACAATCAAAACTCCAATTGCTGAAACTACAAGATTTGGAAGAAGTGCACCAAGATTTGTGCAAAACAGAAGAGTTGGCAGCCCAAAGAACAGCAATTACTTCAAGAACAACGGAAAATCCAATCAAAATAAACAATATTTTAAATTTTCCAACACCAGTAGAAACTCTAACAAATTTACTACTGGTGCTAACCCTAATTATAATGCTGTATGGTACCAGTACAAGAATACTACTGGTAAAAACCCTAATTTCAAAAATACTACTGCTCCCAAAACAAATTTCAAAAACACTACTGGTGTTAACTCTAAAAACACTACTGGTCATTCTAAACATGGTAAGTACCCAAATACTACTGGTCCATCAGTAGTAAAGTATTCAAAAGCTAAAAACAATGGGTATCAACCAAGATCAGTAGGAAATTCTCACACCAGTAATAACTCCAAAAGGACAGTAGTAAAACAAAATACCAGTAATAAACAAGTATGGGTACCAAAAGTCTTTAGAGTTAAATCCCCAACAGCTCATTTCTCAAAGGATGAACCCAAGACATATAAAGCTTGGGTTCCCAAACTTAACTAATCCTTTACTCAATTGTGCAGAGCATTCAGATCCCAGAAGAAGGAAGAACATGGCATATTGATAGTGGATGCTCAAGGCACATGACTGGAAATCTGCAAATTCTTAAAGATTTCAAGTCATTTGATGGAGGATATGTGGCATTTGGTGAGAATCCCCAGGGAGGTAAGATTACAGGTAAAGGTACTGTTACTAATGGAAAAATTACCTTTGATGATGTATTTTATGTAGCTGAACTAAAATACAATCTTGTCAGTGTGTCTCAAGTTTGTGATAAAAAGAACAAGATTCTGTTCACAGACATTGAGTGCATCATTCTTTCTCCTGATTTTATTTTAGATGAAAAATATGTTGTTTTAAGAACTCCAAGGAGAAACAATGTGTATTGCCTGGATATAGGGGGAGAACTCATTTCTACAAATGAGGTCAACTGTTTTATATCCAAGGCAAACACCACTGAATCAGAACTTTGGCATAGAAGGATGTGTCACACAAATTTTAAAAACATGAATAATTTAGTAAAAAGAAATCTGGTCATTGGACTACCTCAAAAACAATTCATGTGTGATCATCACTGTGTTGCATGCCTAAAAGGTAAACAACACAAGACTTCTCATAAGTCCAAAACTGTGAACTCTATTTCTGTTCCTTTACAGCTCTTACATATGGACCTTTTTGGACCTACAAATGTAATGAGTATTGGAAAGAAACAATATTGTCTAGTTATTACTGATGACTTTTCCAGATATACATGGGTTTTCTTTCTCAGGACAAAGGATGAAACAAGTGAACTCATAAAGAACTTAATTATCAAACTGGAAAACACATCTGATCAAAAACTGAAAGCCATAAGATGTGATAATGGCACAGAATTTAAAAATGCTAACCTAATTAACTTTTGTGATCTTAAAGGTATTGACAGGCAATACAGCTCACCTAGAACTCCACAACAAAATGGTGTAGCTGAAAGAAGAAATAGAACCATCATTGAAGCAGCAAGATCAATGCTAGCAGATTCAAAATTACCAATCACTTTTTGGGCAGAAGCTGTCAATACTGCTTGTTATGTTCAGAACAGAGTATTAATAGTGAAGCCACATTTTAAAACACCATATGAACTTTTTAATAAAAGAAAACCTTCTATAAGTTTCTTAAAATCATTTGGTTGTCCTTGTACTATTCTGATTACAAGAGAACAAATTGGTAAGTTTGACTGCAAAGCTGATGATGGAATCTTTGTGGGATACTCTACTCAAAGCAAATCATACAGAGTATTCAACAAAAGACTAAGGATAATTGAAGAAAGCATCAATGTATCCTTTAATGAAAATGTACCTAATGAACAAGGAAATGGTCCAGATTGGCTATTTGACATAGACAATCTAACCAAATCCTTTAATTCTAATATGAATTTCAATGCAGGTAATTCAAATTGTCTTAATCAAAAAGAAGGAACATCATCTGTTAATACTGGTCAAGAAAAGATGAGATACATAATTGTTGATACTGCTCCCATAGTTAATACTGATATCAGTAATAACTCAAATATTGAAAGCAGTAGTAACTCTGAGAATGAGGTCAGTAGTAATTCCAATACTACTGGTACCAGTAATAGTACTGAAAATACTACTGGTCCCAACAATAACCTAGATTCTCATGATACTACTGACACCAGTAACAACAACAATACTACTGATCCTAATGAAGATAATTCCAGTAGTAACTCTGACCAAGATGATGATGAACCAAACATCCATGACAATGAAGAATCACAAGATGAACAACTGCCTGAGACAAATGAGTCCAATCTTGGAAATCAACTAGTGGTTGATAAAGCTACAACTACAAGGACTCAGAAGAACCATCCATTAGACCTTGTTCTAAGTGATGTTAACTCACCACTTCAAACAAGAAGCAAATTAAATAAAAGCTTAACTGCAAATATGTGTAACATTAGTTTAATTGCTAATGAATGTATGTATGAATGCTTTCTGTCTCAGGATGAACCAAAGAAGATCCAACAAGCAATGAAGGACTCAAACTGGATTGAAGCAATGCAAGAAGAACTCCTTCAATTTAAATTACAAGCTGTTTGGACACTTGTACCTCTACCCAAAGGAAAAAGAGCCATTGGAACAAGATGGATATTCAGAAACAAGAAAGATGAAAGAGGTATAGTGATCAAGAATAAAGCCAGACTTGTAGCCCAAGGATACACTCAAGAAGAAGGAATAGACTATGATGAAGTATATGCTCCTGTTGCTAGAATTGAAGCAATAAGAATATTTCTAGCATATGCTTCATTCAAGAAATTCAAAGTCTATCAAATGGATGTTAAGAGTGCTTTCCTATATGGGAAAATTGAAGAAGAGGTATATGTTTGCCAACCTCCAGGTTTTGAAGATCCAAAACATGGTGATTATGTGTTCAAATTAGATAAAGCTCTATATGGCCTACATCAGGCACCAAGAGCATGGTATGACACATTATCATCATACTTATTGAAGAACAACTTTAAAAGAGGAGCCATTGATAAAACATTGTTTACAAAGAAAGTCAAGGATGATATACTACTGGTACAAATTTATGTAGATGATATCATCTTTGGCTCAACCAATGATTTACTTTGCAAAGAATTTGAAGAACTGATGCAAATTAAATTCAAGATGAGTTCCATGGGTCCAATGAACTTCTTCCTTGGACTCCAAGTCAATCAAAGAACTGATGGTATTTTGATAAATCAATCAAAATATGTCAAAGACATCTTGGAAAAGTTTGATTTGAAAGACAGTAAAAGTGCTAGTACACCAATGGAAACACACAAACACCTACATCCTGATGTTGAGGGGGAGGATGTAGATGAACACTTATATAGATCAATGATAGGCTCTTTGATGTACTTAACTGCATCAAGACCTGACATTATGTATAGTGTTTGTGTGTGTGCAAGATATCAAGCAAGACCCAAAGAACTACACTTGCAGGCTGTTAAAAGAATATTCAGATACTTGAAAGGCAAACCATCACTAGGTCTATGGTATCCACATAATTCACCATTTGAACTCATAGCCTACACAGATAGTGACTATGGAGGTGAATGTCAAGATAGAAAGTCCACTACTGGTGGATGTCAATTCTTTGGATCAAGACTAGTGTCATGGCAATGTAAGAAGCAAACAAATGTATCAACATCTACTGCTGAAGCAGAATATGTAGCTGCATCTGCTTGCTGTGCTCAAGTTCTATGGATTCAAAATCAGCTTCTAGACTTTGGTATCTCTATCCTTAAAACTCCTATTTTTATTGATAATCAAAGTGCTATTAGTATTGTGAATAATCCAGTAAAACATTCAAAAACTAAACACATTGAAATAAGATTTCACTTTATAAGAGATTGTAATGAAAAGAAATTAATCAAAGTAGTTAAAATCCATACTGATGATCAATTAGCAGATCTTTTTACAAAAGCATTTGATGTAGGAAGATTCAACTTCTTGGTTAGCAGTATTGGAATGATTTTAATAACTTAAAATCTCACTTAAAATCATGTGTAAAGTTAGTGTTGTAAAATATTATTTTCTTAAGTGTTTTACTACTGGTATTGCTGTACTACTGGTGTGAAAGTGTATGCACAAAATACTACTGGTAATTCATTACTACTGGTGTATTTTAGGTGTACACAAATACTACTGGTAAGTCAGTACTACTGGTATTCTCATATACTACTGGTCTTGTGTGTTAATGGTTACTACTGATGTCTATAGTTACTACTGATGTTAAAATTCCTTAGTCATTACTGATGTTAGTAGATACTACTGACGTTTTACTACTGATATCTTATTTGCTACTGGTCTTTCATAAACACAATTACCAAACTAACCCCCATGAAAATAACCGTTATGTTATGATTCGAAGGCTATTTTCGTAGTTTTGCAGGTTAAATCGAAAGATATAAAAGGCGGCATACGATTAATTTAGCATTATCTTCACTTCGATTTGCTAAAACCTCTCGATAAACCCTAGTTTACGATCAAAACCCTTCATCTGTAACAAAATTCTTGCAAAATCTCAACAACAATGGCAACTTTACAAGCTCTCGATGTGCAAACCGATCTAAAATACTCAGAATTTCACAATATGGTTGCATTCTTAAAGAATCCCGACGGAACAAAAGATTTCCGTCCGATCGTAAAAATTTTGAGAAATTCATATATACAGTTTGCCTTAACTGTAAAACCAAAATCATATCAACAGCACTTGGTGGATTTCTGGACCAATGCTGAGCGAACAGAAGGAACAACATCATCAATGATAAAATCTAAAGTAGATGGAAAGCACATCACAGTAACAGAACAATCAATCAGACACCATCTACAATTACACGATGATTCAGGTATGTCTACTCTTCCTAAGGAATACATTGCTGAAATTTTGAATAAAATGGGATATGAGGGAAGACTGAATATAGTTACTTTTCAAAAGGGTCTTCTCTCCCCACAATGGAAATTTTTAATACATACCATTCAGCACTGTATTTCTCCTAAAAGAAGTACTTGGAATGAGTTTAATAAGGCAATAGCCTCTGCTGTTGTCTGTTTATGCACAGACCAAGTATTTAATTTTTCTTACATGATATTTGATGGTATGTTGGGAAATCTTAGTTCTTCTAAATTTTTAATGTATCCCAGATTTCTACAACATATCATAAACTGTGAATTACAAAACTTGTCAACTCCTAAAAACATTTTTATATTACCTGAGTTGAACAAGAAAGTTTTCTCAAATATGAGAAAACAATTTAAATTTTCGGGCAAGGAAACCCCTCTGTTTCCTAACATGATCAAAGATCAACCCAATATTGGAGAGGGTTCAACCATTGCTACAACCCAAGTTGAACCTCAACCCACTCCATCACCCCCAAATACAGCCCAAACACCAATCCAAATAGCCACTCAATCACCAACCCAAACAGAAGTCCTGAATGTGTCCCAGGAACTTGATATAAATCTGCAGAGTGCTACTCTTCACTCTGTGGAAGACCTACCAGACAAAACCAAAAACATTTCCACAATTTATAAAAGAAAGAAACTTTCTTCAAAGGACACCAGGGGACAAATCGAGTCACACCCCAGGCTCAAAGAGTTGTCCTCCAAGGAGGAGAGAGGACATGAGGGGAGGGCTTTCACTACTGATGCCCCAAAGGTGGGTGCACAGGACAGTGAAAACATCATTAGGACCCAAACCTCGGCAACTTTGAGTGATGACTCTTTTGAGGAATTACTCAAAGGACCCCGGTGCCAAGAAACCACAAGGGGGGGCATCTCTGCTTCTTCTAGGAAGAAGAGAATGTCTAAAAGACCCAATGAATCACCAAGCAGTGATGAGGGCAGATCTGTGGAATTGATGGAAAGGAAGGAAAACCTTAAAACCAATGTACCTGTTAGTGAGCCCGATGATCTTGCTAGATGGAGTGAGGGCAGTATTAAAATCACTCAATTGACGGATAAAGTGGATTCTCTTGAATCCACTGTACAAAATTGCCATATATATTTAACTAACCAAGGGAAAACCATGGCTGCAATGAAAAGGCATGTCAACACCATCAACAGAAGAATGAGATTATATGAGCACAGGCTTTATCAACAAGCCAAAATCATCAGACAATTGAAGAAAAAGATTGATGATAGTGAGGCTCCACCAGTTGAGCTCACTAAGGGGGAGAAGGATAATATACAGACAATGATTGATGAATCTATAGCAGCAGCAACATCCTCCCTTTTAAACTTAAAAGAAACAAATGTTGATGAAGGCCCAGAGATGATGGTGACAGAAGAAGAGCCTATTACTACTGCTACAATGGAAGAACAAGTTGAAAAGGAAATACCAGTAGTAACCTCTACTACTGATATTATAGCAGTAGTAAATGAAGAAAAGGAATTAATAGCAGCAAATACTACTGATGCCCTATCAGTAGTAACTCCTGAAGTAACACCAGTAGTAACTACTCTAGTTACTACTGAAGAGGAAGAACTACATTTTCCAGAGCTTATTGAAAGAGAGAGACATGTCATCATTACCAAACCACCAACACCTGATCAACCACTTATCATACCTGACATTGATGATAATGTGAATTGGTTTGAGGTTGATGAATGCTCACTTCCTCCACATCCAAAAATACTTCAACAAGATGAACTTAGATCATTTTCTCCCTCTGTTATAATAAGTGGAGTGCCAGACATGAAATATATTCCACCTCCACCTTCAGCACACATTGGAAAGGGTAAAGAAATATATGATGAAGATTACCCTAACAGAGCTCTTGGTCATTACATGGTAAACAAGATAAATCTTGTTAGAGCTGATAAACAAGACAAATGGAAGGTGAAGAATAAGAGATTTTGGGAGAAGGTAGCTAAGTATCAAGCTCTTGAACAAAAGAAGAATCAAAGAGAAATTTCTGTTCAAGCACCTGTTCAAATTAAAGATGTTCAGATAGAAGCCCAAGAAGCAGAATTCAAAAGGCTTAGAAAAGTAGAAGAAGAACATCTAAACTGTCTTGAGGAGCTTGTAGCAGAATGCAAAAGAACAAAAGGTGAGTTACCAGATGATATATTTGAACAAAAAGCTCTTATGATAGACTTTCTGAAGACAAGAGGTCACAGTGCAAAATCTTTTGGAAGAATGAAGATGGTAACTATTATTGAAAAATACTGCACTGAAAAGAAGAAAGACCTGGCTGAACAAGAAGCTGAAGAATCAAAGAAAGCCAAAGCCAAAACTTTAATCCCAATCAGCTTAAATTTGCTCAAAGCTGGTAGTGTTACAACTGTTGGTAATACTTCAACTCCCCAAACACTGAAAAGAAAATCTGTTGATCAAGAACAAAGCTCTAAGAAGAAATCAAAACAACAAATTATACCTGTTCTTGAAATGCCAGTTGCTCCTCTACAGAACAATCCAATTCTTAACTGGAGAGTGATGCAGAATAATGTCATAGAAGTCATAAGGGAAGACAAAGTAGTACAAAGATTCACTGGATGGTTACCCTTAATCAGATCATGTTCAAGAAGTGATGTAATCAAGCTTCTGATTATTGGAAAACCAAGAATGACAAAGAAATCATGGAAAGAATCTGGAGCTGGATATTTAACAAAGATGATTGATGCTGCATTTTATCTAGATAATTATCCAGAACAATTTACAAATCCAGGTAATGTGTATGCTTGGAATGTCATTCCTACTGCAAATATGTACTTCTTTGAGAAATCAGGCAAAGTGTGTGAATTGTACCTATATGAGAAAGAATATCCACATTCTGAGAAGACAATGTATCAGATATTCATAAACACTTTGATGAAACCCTATGATGCTGTTATGTTTCAAAATAAACTGAATTATTTTACAAAGAGGAACAGCAGATATATTATTGAACAAAGGCTTCAACAGAATCAAAGAACTCTTGAGAAAAGAAGAAAAGAACAAGAGGAACAAAAGAAACTTGATTGATTAAAAGATGATCAATAAGTTTAGGGGGAGATTGTTGGAGCAAAACACAGATCAACTTATTACTGATGCTGCAGTTAGTACTGACATAATTAGTACTGATGGGGCAGAAACATTTACTACTGATGAAGTTGATGCTGGTGTTCACTATAACTAAGTTACTACTGATCATGAGAAGATTGAAGATACTACTGATCATTGTAGTTACTACTGACGTTGATTATGGACTTACTACTGATCACCAAGTTTACTACTGATGTTACTTATTTACTACTGGTGATTGCAGTTACTACTGATACGCGTTTTTGGAAGATATCAAGTCCGAGATCTTCGTAGAAATAGTTATAGAATGTAATTAAATGTATATCTTTTATAATTCGATGTAAATCAAATCCTAGAATAACTAGGGTAAATAGTTTAGCTTCAAGGACTACTATAAGTATGTTCCTTACGAATTGTAAACGTACGTGTGTATTGTTAACTCAATAATATACATTGAAGCTTTTTGTGAAACTGTGTTCTTAATATTCTTGCATATTGTTCATACAGTTCATTGTTCTTAATTATTGATATAGTGTTGATCCGCTGCAACTTCTATCATCAATTAGATCTAAGGTGTTTATTAACTTGTCTATAGTTAATCGATCCTGACACTAGGGGTGTCCAAATATGTTAAAAACCAAATATCAGAGTAAATATCCGATATCTGAAAATTAGATATCAGAAAATCCTGGTATCCGAAATTCGGATAGCTGAAAATCCGGATATCTGAATTTTGGATACCGGATCCGGATAGTGTTTTCAAGATCTTCGGATACTCTATACCGAAAAATTATCCGAAATATCAAAAAAATATCTGAAAATATACGAAAAATATCCGAAATATCTGAAAAATACACAAAATATCCAAAAAAATATACGAACTGTCCGAAAAATATTTAAATATTTAGTTTTTTCGGATACCTGATATCCGGATTTCGAATATCTGAAATTCGGGTAATTGAATACCGGATACAGGATTCGGATATTAAAAATTACTATTCGAAAGTCCGGGTACCCAAAATACGGGTATCCGAAATCCGGACACCTGGTTTTGAATACTCCTAAATTGCTATCATATTTACATATCTATGGATTATTGGGTGTAGTTTCTAAATTAGTTAAGGCTTTTGTAAGAGCTGTCTTTAACATGTATAAAAGGTGTGCACATTCATGTAACTATTCAGAGGACTTTCTTTACATTAATTTTGACTTCCTATTGACAATCTTAGAGTTGTTATTATATTTTTCATTAATTAATTATGTGTGTTATTAAATTATGTAATGCATGTCAATATGTATTCTAATATTTTCTTGAAGAAATAAAATTATGGAAATAAAAAAGAAAGAAGGGAGAAGTTTAATATGTTCAAAATAATTACTTTATTTATGTTGTTTTGCGTATGAGATAGTGGAAATTTTGCTTTACTTTTAATACATGTATGTACATGTGCCAAAACGACTTCCATTATATCTCAAGTGTATCATAGTTGATCATTAAAGTTTAATCTATAAGGGTGTATGTAATTCGATATAACTAAACTTTCCTGATGTTATACAAAAGTAGTAGAAATAGTAATACAAAATAAATAAATTAAAATTTCTATAAAGATTATTACATATTTGTATGCATATAAAAACGTTGGGCACTAAATACTTGGGTTAAAAATGCACCCATTGTGACCTTTTAGTCAACCTTAATGATTTATTTCTAATGGGTCAAACGGATAAATTATCAAAAAAAAAAAAAAAAAAAAAAAAGATAAAAAGCAAACGGCTCAAACAAGTCGAAAGGGGTGCAAATTAAGTGTATTTACTTAATGCACATAACCCGCTAAATCGTAAGTTAGAACTACTTTATAGTTTGAGTGTTCATCAATTATTCTGAACCCTATAATGACCGAAACATTAGTCACAAAAAGTCATATACGTAGTATTTTGATCGATAGTGTGAAACGTTGAAAAAGAATGGTATTTTGATTCCTTGATAGAAGCATTACAAGATCTTAAAGACAATCATAAGAACACTATCATAACATATCCTAAACATAATTAGGTTGTACCCTCTAATAAATACACAAACAGACTCTAGCCAATACATACAAATACTAACCCACACAAACTAATAAAATGTACAAATAATTACAAACATAGACATATAACAGCTTAACAAAGCATCATTTACAAGTGAAAAGAAGGTCAATTAAAGCTTTGATGGAACTAGTTTCCGTGCTCCTTGTAGTTTAGGCTTTTTGGAGTATGGGCCTATGACACTGATCATTAGCTTCACACCCTTCTCACACTGCCCTCCCACACCCGAAATGAACCAATTCCCGCCCACGCTGTCCAAGCTCACCGCATCCTTTCCACTCGCCATTGCCTCGTCCTCACCAGGAATTTTGCATTCCTTAAATGACGCTTCATCCACTTTAAACACGTTACTTTTTCCAACTTCGTATTTGAACACTGCATTAATTCATATATTTTGCTTCAACACATACAACTTTTACTAAACATAAATTGTCATAACTTCTTAAAAACATAAAATTTGTATCAATAAACTTAAAAGTGTAGTGATAAATACGTTACACTTAATTTCTATACGCTTTATTTGCTCGTAGAATTAAGGTGTAACAATTTGATCTTTAAAATTAAAAGTTTATAAGGTTTCTTTTGTACTCGCCTATAATTGCCAACTATTTTGTCCACTTGAAATTCAATTTTTTTTTTTTGTATTTATTTTCACACTTATAAATGTAGTTATTTGGCTAGCTGAGTCTACATACTTGACAAAATAGTCGATTTAGTAACCTGGCGCATTAATCTGATCGTGTTTTCTCACGCAATTTGCTTCTAATCTCAATATATTGAGATGACCGTATATTTTTTTTAGCCCGTCAAAAACTCCAAAGAAAGCATGTCAAGTAAGAAAACGCTATCAAATTAATGATCCATGATACTAAATCGACAATTCTATCAAGTCAGGATATCATGATATATCTTTAATAGTCCAAAGTAGTAGAAAACTTTAATATTCAAATTACTAAAATACGTTTTGTACTTTTAAAAATGCGTAGAAAGAAAATAAATAGGTAAAAAGAGATATTTGATGAAGATATCATAAGCATAGAAGTATATACATACATAGTGTGTCTCCAAGACTAAATTCCTTCCCTTGGGCCCAATCTTGATAACTAACCCCCTCGACCCCCCAACCTTTACCATCTCCAACCACAAATTCCACAGGGGACTCAGAATTCGAAGATTGTAGCTTTGAAGTTTGTTTCTTTGGGGCGAATGGCGGCGCAACCTCGATTACCATCTTCAAACCTTCTTTACAGAACTTACCATCTTCCTTTGAGCAAATAAAATATTTTTTCCCCGCGGTTGTGATGGCATATATATCGTCTCCACTCGTCAGAGCGGGCGGACTAGGGTTTGGGACCTTACACGATTCGTAGCTAGCCTGGTCGACTTCTACGACATCATATTTTCCCTTCGGGTATTTGAATCCTACACCAAATAAATGATCTCATATAAATGTGTCACTTTTAATAGGTTTCTCACATTCATAGAGATGAAAATGAATAAATTTATATTTATGTTATTAACATGTGATGTGCAGTTTATCTTTACTATATATAATGTATTTGGAACCTTTTGAAATTGATAAGGCTTTGAGTATATAACACGGATGGTCCTTGTGGTTTGCTAAAAGTTTTAGATTTGATCCCTAAGTCCAAAGAATTACATGGATAGTCCTTAAATAATAGATATATGGGTTCAGTTACGCTTTTGAT
Organism: Calendula officinalis; assembly: GCA_963853835.1. NCBI lineage: Eukaryota > Viridiplantae > Streptophyta > Magnoliopsida > Asterales > Asteraceae > Calendula > Calendula officinalis. Next base: position 49,951,662 of record OY970823.1, read on the forward strand.
CCATGTGGCAGACGTTCGTTAAATGCCTCCATTAAATCTCATCATGTGCATTGCATATAAGCGGAACAATTGTCTTTTCACTTAAATACCTCACCCATATCATACACAAACAAAAACTACACACTTTTCTAAAGGATGCATAATCTACTTCATTTGTCCACGATGGGACTTGAATCCATGACCTATAGGACATGTGCAACACTTTACATCTTATACCTTTTACCACTAAGCTACAAGCCTTGGTTGAACGCAGTTAACTTGCTCGGAAATTGGCTTGAATTTTTCTCTCTGATTTTTAGCTTGGCGAGGGTTCTAGAGATTTGGAGGTCGGAATATTTGGCAAGGGTTTTTTCTTCAACTCTGACCACTTTTTGCGCTTCATTGATGTTATTCCGTCGGCTAATCTGAAAACTGGGGAGGTTTTATGGTTTCATTTGGCCGAAGGAGGTGTGAGACTGAGGATGTCACATCCGGGGGTGTTAAGAATTTAACTAAAACGTATTTTAGTCATTTCGCACAATTTGATAACTTTTTTAGTAGACGTCCACCTTAAGGATTAAAAGCGTGATTGACCCCTCATATATAAATTCTATCCATGTAATTTCTAGGACATAAAGACCAAATCCAAAATTTTTAGGAAACAACATGAATCATCCGTTAAATATGCTTTGGATCCATTAAATAAGTTTTTTTGGGGATAAGACAGGTAAAAACATATATGAGCAAATGATTATGATGTAGTTTTGTAATTATTCAATAATTTATGATTTATAAATTATAATAAAATATCCACATATTCTTATTTATTTGTTATAAAAGTATAAGATGCATACTGAGTTTGTCGTCAATAATGAACTCCTGTGTCTTCGCCCATTCATTAAAATCAAAGCCAACATTCCAACCATTCGCTCCACCAACGTCGTAATTGCTAACATAACTCGGGGTCACCGAAGTATTTAAGACAAGTATTGTTGCTACGAGGATGAAGATGCCCAACTTTTTATTAGCCATTTCCTTTCACTTTCAATGACCTCTTTGATTATTTGTGAATTCCTAATTGATATATAATAACTATACTATTATGTCTTTGAAAAGGGGTTAGAACAACATTCTTGAAATCAATTAACATTCACATTCATGTTAAGATAGAATTTTAAGAGGAAGTATGTAAGAAATTATGTACACCACGAGAATTAATGGAGGGTGTAATTTGTTGCCAAATTACTCGTTTAAATATTCTATATTTGGAGAGAGCGTTCTTCTTTTATTAGCAAGTAGAATATATAATTGATTAACAAAAACAGAGTAAATTAAACAAGACAATTAATATGGCTACATATTTTTCTTTTAATAGAGAGTTTTTCTAACTTATATCATACAATAACGTGAACATAAAATTTCTATTGAAACAGATGGTCATATTTAATGCACCTTTAAAAATGATGGAAACTAGAGTTTATTAATGTTATTAAATACATATTTAGGATTTTATTTAATTAATATAATGTTATCTGGGTAACTTTGTTGCAGGTGATGGCAATGCTAAAGCTCGTTGCCGTTGCATCTTTTCTTGTTGTTAAAAAAAACATATTTAGAAAAATTACGATTTATTTAAATGCACGTTATCATCGTATGCCCTTGGAGCATACGAAAAAACCCATTAATAACTGATGCTAGTTATTGAGAAATGACATTTGTGATACATAGTTACAATGACGAGCCATCTATTTATAAGGATGGAAATAGCCATTACTTTCATACGATTATTAACGTGGGACTAGGCCTAACACCTGTTTGCGGTCAAGTAAGACCGAATCCCCTGGAACTGACAACAAACGATAATTTTTAATTACAATTTCGAAGGGCCGAGAACCAAACCGATGTGGACCGGTTCGGTTTGGTGGTTCTTATTGGTTTGGACTGGTTGGAACACCGTGTTAGAATTGATGGGCTTTTGATGGGCTGTTGTTGGGCAGTGCATACGAATGCTGCATAGAACAATCATGCAAGGCTGCTGACCAGGTGATGATGTGATGCTGCCGCCAAACAATAAAAACTGAGGCAAGATGTAATTAATAATTAATTATACATTTATACTGTTACTGAGGTTTTGATGGTTGACCATGAAACTGGTATTCCTTCTCATTCTGCAACATTTTGATCGAAGTGTTATAATTTGATTGAATTTTGATGTTTTGTTTAAATATATACTTAATTTGATGGCCATGTAACATTTTAATGAATGATTTCTGTATAATTTATTTATTTTTTGAATGGTTCGAGTTAGCAGTGAAGCGGACAGTATGCTTTCCTCGAACATCTCTTTTTTTATAAAGTTTTAAAATGACCAATCCTTATTTGGAGTAGGTTTTTTGTGATCTTATTTAACCGGAACCTTCAAACAACCCCTTCTTGCACAGGAACCTTCAAACATTTGATATTATTTTTAAATGTATCATTTAAATGTATTTAAATAACTATTTTACTGTACCAAAATTTTAATTATTATTTAGTTTTTTATTGAGCTTTTATTGTTATGTATTTTTCATTCGTTTTTTATTAAATTTATTTGAACTTGGCTCAGTGATTAAGTTTGGCGAGACACGCCTTAAGAGCATTTCCAACCATAAACTCTATATAATTCACTCTATCTTTATAAACGGTGGGACCGTGGGACGACTCACTCTAAACAATATCTCAACTCCAACCATAAACTCTATTCTTCCCTTCAAAAACTTTTAAAAATAGTGAGACTCATATGCCACTAACACTTGCACTCACAAATAAATGTGGGACTCATGGATAAAGTTAATTCCTCTCACTTCAAATATAGAGGGAGTTTTTCACTCTATATTTGAAGTTGATGATAGGGTTGGGTTGGAGATAAAATAACTTCAAATATAGAGATAGAGGTTTTGATAGAATATGATTGGAGATGCTCTTACAAAACACCCTAAAATAGTTTATACTACTATAAAACATTTTTCTAAATAAAAATAAATGAAAACTTAAAATCTAAATATATTCTTTAAAATCACGTTGTGGGTACAAAACACACATGCATAGTCTAGGGGTGGTAATTTCTGATCCGTCACGAAACCCGACATGAAACTGACACGAAAATAAACAGGTTTGGGTTGAGGTTAAAAATAATTGGGTCCGTCTCGGGTTGAGTCAGCTGACTCGTTTATTAAACAGGTTAGGTTCGGGTCAATGATAATTTAAATGGGTCGACCCGCCAACCCGTTTAATTATTAAAATATATTTTAAAAAATATATATTTATACTTAATTTATAGTTTACTAGTAAAACGTAATTAATAGTTAGATAAAAATTAAAAATGTTATTTAGGAATTTGGTGTTTAGTATTTTGTTATTAATTTGTGTAATAATAACAACATTTTAACCCGTTTAACTTGTTTGACCTAATAACCTGTTTAACCTGTTTTATTAAATGGGTTATATGAGTTAGGTTTGGGTTGAAGTTAAACAGGTTAGGGTCGAGATATCTGACCCGTTTTGTATAAACATGTCGGTTTCGGGTTGAACGTTTCGGACCCGCCAACCCGTGAATCCGAACACATCAACCCGAACTGAATTGTCACCCCTGTTGCATACATCAATTAATAGAAGTTGCTAGAACGTTCACTGGAGATGGCTTCGCCGCCGGAAGAGCAGCCGGATCGGGAGGATTATCCGGCGACCAAAGATTTGTTACATAAGACTAAACTTATTCAATTTTGGGAAGAAATACTCCGATTATCCTTCAGAATGATAATGGACCTTGCCCTCTCCTAGCTATGTGTAATCATCTACCACTCTTTGTAACTATTTCTAGGGTTTGAAATTTGTTGATTTAAGTGTAAAGAGTTTTTTGCTGTTATAACAGTTTGTTTAGCTGTTAATCAGGAAATGATCGTTTAGTTTGTTTAATTTGTGGATTCTTCTGATACTGGTGAGAGGGTTTAGGTCTTGTTAGAAAGCAAAAGATGGTGGGGATCATTTATCTTATTTAGAAGATTGTCCACAATATACGATCCTAATTTACAGCCAATACTTTTATATTGTTTCCATGTTTAGCTCATAAGTCTTGTATAAATATAGCCTTTGTGCTCATATCAATATACACAAATCAATAATAATACAAAAGCTTCTGTTAATCATTGTCAATATGGTATCAGAGCGTGTTTCGATCTCATCAATTTTTTGTTAATCTTCCTTCACAAACCAAAATCATTCAGCCACCATGCCCGGAGATGACAGCTCCGTCTCCGATCTTGCTATGCAACTAGCAAACATACTGAAAACCAATATCAACCAACAACCCCAAAAACCAAAATTATCAGATCACCTTCAAATTAACCTCAAACTAGACAACCAAAATTATGCTTTATGGACTCGGATGATCCGGGTTGCCATTGGAGGAAAATCAAAGGCACTGTTGTCTCATCTAACAAAAGAACCTCCAGAAGAAACAAGTGAAGCTTACGAAACATGGGAGCAAGAAGATTTAATCGTGTTCTCATGGCTTATACAAAACATCGAACCGGTAATAGCAGGCAATCTCACAGAGTATCCAACTGCGAAGACATTGTGGGATGCGCTTGCAACCACATATAGCAGCGGAAAAGACAAACTCCAGGTATTCAATCTACATGTAAAAGCTAATGAACTAAAACAAAACGAGAAAACTCTCGAAGAATTCTGGATCGCCCTTCAAGGAGTGTGGGGAGAAATCGTCAGAATCGATCCAAACCCCATGACTTGTGCCGAAGATATTAAGATATATTCAAAGGTTAGATCTGAACAAAAACTCTTCCAGTTCCTTCATGGATTAGATCGCAAATTCGATCCAATTAAACGCGAAATACAACGACATGAGACTCTTCCATTCGCTGAAACGCGTATGCTACAGTCCGAAAAGAGGCGGCTCACCAGAACATTCTGGGATCAACGAATAGTGAACCTCAGGGCATAGCGACCGGACTGAATGTCGGTTCCGGCGAGATGGAAGGTGTCGGCTTGGCCGGTAAAGGCTATCGCAGGAACGATGGAAAAAAACCGTTCATCAGAGAAGATAAATCACATCTTGTGTGTGAAGAGTGCGGTATGACAAAACACACCAAGGAACAATGTTTTCGGATTGTTGGGTATCCGGAATGGTGGACCGACGGTCACAAAAAGAGCACAAAAAACCCTAAATCAGAGAAGGAGAAGAAGGGGTTTCCTTCCAATCATACGAGTACTAGCAACAATGAAGGAACCGGAAAAGGATTTGGGGGAATTACTGGCGGCGATAACAATGGAGAAGAAGATGATTTCTCGGTAACAGGTAAAACAAAGGAACATGTATCATCGACAGGTATATGCGGCCCACATACTCCAAAAACTAATAATCCATTTAATTTATGTTTAAAAAGCCCACCTTACAAATTGTTTGAAAGTTCAAGTGGGCTTGCAAATATAGCCCAAAATCGGTCAAAACAGTCAAGTGGTCCATGGATTTTCGACTGTGGCACAACTGACACGATGACTTATGAACTGTCTGATTTTACCGAAATATATAAACCCAAGAAAACTCATATTCTAGCTGCAAATAAAGAGAAAATGGATGTAAAAAACGGAGGAACTGTCAAGATTTCTCGAAATATCAAACTCCCTAATTGTTTATATGTTCCTTCCTTGTCACACAAATTGTTGTCAATTAGTCATGTGACAAAGGAACTAAATTGTACTGTTCTCATGCATCCATTTTTTTGTATCTTACAGGATATCAGGACGGGACGGATTATTGGGCGTGGCACTGAAAAACATGGGCTATATTATGTTGATGAAGTGACTCAAAGTGGTACTGTGATGTTAGCTCATGGAACTACCGAAAGAGAAGCATGGCTATGGCATAGACGGTTGGGTCACCCATCTACTGGTTACTTACACACTTTATTTCCAGATTTTTTCCCTTTAAATAAATCTATCTCTTGTGAAACTTGCATTTTAGCTAAAAGTCACAGACAATCGTTTAAACATAATAATACTCATTTTAAAGATCCTTTCTCATTGATCCATTCAGATGTTTGGGCCCTGCCCTGTAATTGGGGGGCAATACAAGGAAACATTCTAGAAGTTGTTTCAGAAAAAGTAATAACAAATGGTGATATGAGAAACAAAAGAATAGTGACCGAGAGTCTAAGCATTGTAGAAAAAGTGATTTGTTTGTGTGTCTAATTCCTTGATTATAGTTTCTATTTATAAGGGTTATGTAAGATGTCGTTTGTAATTTGTTATAAATCGCTTTCTAATCCAATAATAAATACTTTCTTGATATTAGCAAACACTTAATTGTATAATTAATGCTAGTTAATAAATACTAATGGTAAACAAATATTCTGAAATAAATAGAAATTGCATTTTTAATATATCGTTTAAATCCGCAGCAAAGAACAACATATTCCTCATTATATTTTACTCCTAGGATAAACAAAATATGATTGTTATTTTTTTAATATTACCATTTCTTTTAAAATCAATCTAAGGTATTGCAGCTAGTTTTTCAAGGCCAAGGTTTTACAAACGGCCAACTTGACGGAAGTTGAAAAAGGGCAGAAATATTTGACACTAACTTGTTGCCGAGAAACCAAAACCAAACAGAAACTCGAAATAGCGAACTCGAATTCTTTTCGTGGGGCGCGAATTTTTGTTGCGGGGGAGAAATTTTTGTCGTGGGCAGAAATTTTTGTCGCGAACTGCCGTTTGGCTGCAAAACTTTGTGGTGTTATTTATACAGTATAGTTTAATGATAATTAACTGGCTATGTGTTAATTGATCGATGTGTGCACAAGGAAAAGAGTAGGGGTCAGCTTTGTTGTTGGGGGCTCGGCTTTCGTTACTTTTAGATAACGATAATTGTACCTTGGCATATGTGTTGTGTCTGAAGGAAGTTTTATCATTGTTAATGAGTAAAGGGCTACCGCTATGTTGTTAGGCCCACAACAGTTGAAAGGTTCAGCAGAACCGCTGGTCCTCTCGTTATTTGTGATTTTGTGAGGATTGTGAATCAAGATTGTTGGATTTAGACATTATAATGTGTTATAATTTTAATCACTTAGCTTTGTGCTAATCCCCCACGATGTTGAATATTTTGCAGGTTTTGAAAGATAGTCTTTTGGGTGTTGTAAATAGTAATGTATGACCAATATTATAAGATATGTTTTGTGAACGAGCCGAATGTTTAGTAACACTGTTTTGTTTACAACTTTTACTTTAGTTTTATAATGTTTGTAAAAGTTAATTAGTTTAAACGCTTCTGTATTTTATTAAAAAAGGCTTGGAAAATTAAGGTGTTACATCTCAGTGGCCCATTTTCCGTTGCTTCACTTTTTCCAAGCTGGAGTATCAAACAAGTTCAAAGAATGGTACTTGGGAACCCACCAAAATTCACTGGTAAAGGTTACTTGCCCTGTTTCACAAAATTTTCAAACATAACTACCGTTGTTAGCTGTGAGTGTATGATTTCCAAGGTCGCTGGTTTGAGATCTCACATGAACGATGATATCTAGAGCGATGTTGTTAGTTACAAACATATGCCATGTGGGAGTAACAATACAAGGAACCTTTATACAAGTTGTTTCTGAAAGAGTAATAGCAAATGGTGATATGAGAAGCAAAAGAATAGTGACCGAGGGTCTATGCATTGTAATGAAAATGATTTGTGTGTGTGTCTAATTCCATGATTATAGTTTCTATTTATAAGGGTAAGGTAAGAGCAAATGGTGATATGAGAAACAAAGGAATAGTGACCATGACTCTATACATTGTGATAAAAATGATTTGTGTATGTGTCTAAATCCTTGATTATAGTTTCTATTTATAAGGGTAATGTTAGATGTTGTTAGTAGTTTATATTTATAAGGGTAAGGTAAAAACAAAAGAATAGTAATCGTGACTCTATGCCTTGTAATAAAAATGATTTGATTCTGTTTCATTGATTATAGTTTTTATTTATAAGGGTAAGGTAAGGTGTCATTTGTAGTTTGTTATAAATGTCTTTCTAATCCAATAATAAATACTTTCTTGATATTATCAATCACTTAATTGTATAATTAATGCTAGCTAATAAATACTAATTGTAAACAAATATCATGAAAATAATAGAAATTGCATTTTTAATATATTGTTAAAATTCGCAGCAAAGAACAACATATTCCTCATTATATTATACTCTTATATGCGATAAACGAAATACAATTGTTAGTATTTTACTATTACAATTTCCATTAAAATCAATCAAAGGTGTTGCAACTAGTTTTTCAATGCCAAGGTTTTACAAACTGCTAAATTGCCGGAAAAGGCGCATTTTGGTTGCTGATATAAAACCCATCCGATCTTACTAACCAGTAACAATGCTGAGTGGCCCATTTTACGTTGTTGCACTTAGGCTGGAGTATCGAAGAAGTTCAAATATTGGTACTTGGAAACCCACCAAAATTCACCAGTAAAGCTTACTTGCCCTGTTTCACGAAATTTCCAATCATAACTACCGCTGTTAGCTGTGAGCGAATGATTTCAAGCTCGCTGGTTTGTAATCTCACATAAACGATGATATCTTAAGGGATGTTGTTAGTTACACACATATGACATGTGGGAGTAATAATACAAAGAAACTTTATAGAAGTTATTATTGAAAGAGTAATAGCAAATGGTGATATAAGAAACAAAAGAATAGTGACCGAGGGTCTATACATTGTAATAAAAATGATTTGTGTGTTGCTAATTCCTTGATTATAGTTTCTATTTATAAGGGTAAGGTAAGAGCAAATGGTGATATGAAAAACAAAGGAATAGTGACCGAGACTCTATGCATTGTAATAAAAATGATTTGTGTATGTGTCTAATTCCTTGATTATAGTTTCTATAGATAAGGGTAATGTAAGATGTTGTTTGTAGTTTATATTTTTATGGGTAAGGTAAAAACAAAAGAATAGCGATCGTGACTTTATGCATTGTAATAAAAATGGTTTGTGTGTGTGTCTAATTCCTTAATTATAGTTTCGATTGATAAGGGTAAGGTAGGATGTCATTTGTAGTTTGTTATAAATCGCCTTCTAATCCAATAATACATACTTTCTTGATATTATCAAACATTTAATTGTATAATTAATGCTAGCTAATAAATAGTAAGTGTAAACAAATATTATGAAAATAATAGAAATTGCATTTTTAATATATTGTTAAAATTCGCAGCAAAGAACAACATATTCCTCGTTATATTATACTCTTATATGGGATAAACGAAATACAATTGTTAGTATTTTAATATCACAATTTCTTTTATAATCAATCAAAGGTGTTGCAGCTAGTTTTTCAAGGCTAAGGTTTTACAAACGGCCAACGGAAAAGGCGCATTTTGGTTGCTGATATAAAAGCCATCCGATCTTACTAACCATTAACAATGTTGAGTGGCCCATTTTCCGCCGTTCCACTTTTTCCAAGTTGGAGTATCGAACAAGTTCAAACATTGGTACATGGGACCCCACCAAAATTTACCGGTAAAGGTTACTTGTCGTGTTTCACAACATTTCCAATTGTAACTGCCGTTGTTAGCTGTGAGCGTATAATTTCAACCTCGCTGGTTTGTGATGTCACATGAACGAGGATATCTTGAGCGATAGTGTTAGTTTCAAACATATGCCATGTGGGAATAACATTACAAGGAAACTTTATAGTTGTTTCTGAAAAAGTAATAGAAAATGATGATATGAGAAACAAAAGAATAGCGGCCGAGAGTCTATTCATTGAAATAAAAATGATTTTTGTGTGTGTCTAATTCCTTGATTATAGTTTCTATTTATAAGGGCAAGGTAAGAGCAACGGGTGATATGAGAAACAAAAGAATAGCCACCGAGAGTCTATGCATTGTAATAAAAATTATTTGTGTGTGTTTTTAAATCCTTGATTATAGCTTCTATTTATAAGGGTAATTTAAGACGTGTTTGTAGTTTATATTAATAAGGGTAAGGTAAAAACAAGAGTATAGTGAATGTGAGTCTATGCATTGTAATAAAAATGATTTGTGTGTGTTTAATTCCTTGATTATAGTCTCTATTTATAAGGGTAATGTAAACGAAAATGGTGATATGAGAAATAAAAGAATACTGACCAGGAGTCTATGCATTGTAATAAAAATGATTTTTGTGTGTGTCTAATTTCTTGATTATAGTTTATAGGGGTGCCCAACGGGTCAACCCGACCCGACCCGCCTCTTATCGGGTCGGGTCCGTCGGGTTTGAGGTTAAAAAATTCTAACCCGAAACCCGACCCGATAAGGATTCGGGTTTGTCGGGTTCGGGTTGGTCGGGTTTCGGGTTTGTCGGGTTGATCCGATCGGGTTGGTCGGGTTAGACTTGAGTTAGGAATTTTTGATAAAAACTATAGAAATTATTTAATATATTGAATTTTATGAATATTTATTTAACACTTTTAATTGTTAATTGATTTTTATTGAATTCTTTATCATATAATTTCATAATTAATTGATTTAATAGTAAAAATATGTTAATTTTTATAGGAAATAAAATACTTAAACTTTAATCGGGTCTAATCGGGTCAACCCGAACCCGATAAAGGTAAAAAATTATAACCCGAAACCCGACCCGATAACGAATCGGGTTGGTCGGGTCGGGTTTAAAAAACCCGATAATAACATGGAACCCGAATAGACCCGACCCGATAAGCGTAATCGGGTTCGGGTTCGGGTTAGGGTCGGGTCGGGTCAACCCTTTGGGCACCCCTAATAGTTTATATTTATAAGCGTAAGGCAACAAGTTGTTTGTAGTTTGTTATAAATCGGTTTCAAATCCAATAATTAATACTTTCTTTATATTATCAAACACTTAATTGTATAATTAATGCTAGCTCATAAATACTAATGGTAAACAAATATTCTGAAAATAATAGAAATTGCATATTTAATATATTATTTAAATCCGCAGCAAAGAACAACATATTGCCCGTTATATTTTACTCCTATATGGGATAAACAAAATATAATTGTTAGTATTTTAATATTACAATTTCTTTTAAAATCAATAAAAGGTGTTGCAACTAGTTTTTCAAGGCCAAGGTTTTACGCACTGCCAACTTGCCGGAAAAGGCGCATTTTGGTTGCTAATATAAAATCCATCCGATCTTGTTAACCGGTAACAACTGTGACACCTCAATTTTTAATACAAAATATTTCCGTAAAATCCTTTTAAAAACATTAGAGTAATTGTCCCAAAATATGGATTTACAAAAACCTTTGGTATAAAATAAAGTCATTAGTTGGTGTTACAAAATATATCATAACCAAAGTCAAACGTAAATCCACCTTGCTATCACTACTTAAAACCTATGCGCCTTCACTAGCATACGCACCTAATCATTAGCTCCTGACCTGAGTACATAGTATTACAAACAAACATAGTACGTAAGACAAAATTGTCTCGTGAGATACATGGGTTCTAGACCCGACATTAATATAAAATTAATCACATACATTAGATATATAAATATAAATATACTTTAGCTACCTCCGCGGTAACCCTAACACATTCATATACATCGATCACCTCCTCGGTAATCCTATCACATTCATTCATAGCCTATTCGACCCGTCAAGTTGTTCGGAATGCCTCCGATCCAACGAGACCCCATTTTTGTCCTACTAACCTATTTGCCTCCGATTCAGTAGAACCTTCATTGTCACCTTGTCCAAGCAAGGTGACCCTTCTTATCTTACTATACAGAAAGCCTCCAATCTAGTAAGATCCAACATCTTGTTGGGTGATCGAAATGCCTCCAATCCATCAGTTTAAAGATACCGTGATAACCAGAATGCCTCCGAATCTATCACGTACCTGTCCTATTTCAGTCTACCCGTCATAACTATTACATGTGAGTATATGTCACGTCAATCAACAGTGTCGTAAGGCCATCGTACAAAACATCCATATACTAATCTCAATTAGTATTCACACAATCAAACCAACTAGTTAATATAAAAATAAATAACTAGTTTATCATCAATTGTCACATATTAAAAATATTTCTTTACCGCTATGTACCCAATTTTTAAAGTTCACATGTACTCACCTTAGCCAAGCTCAATCCTCTTGTGCTTCTTCAACAAAATCTTCACTTCCCAAGACTTGTAAATTCCAAGTCTTTCAACAAATGCCCTAATCATGAAACCATACAAGGTTTAACATCAAACATCACCATTGACCACATATTTTACCACTAGTTAACTACTAGTATCATTTTCCCCAATTTTACAAAAACCCTAGTTTCATAAATCTCCATATTATCATAAATCCATATTATGAACATGTTTTTCATGTCAAAATACCATAGATCTTAGTGAACTAGCTTTATTTAACCATTTGAAGTAGTTCATCAAGCTAGGGTTAACAATAACCCAACCAAATGCCCCAAATTTCACATCGAGAGGTTGAGAAAGAAGAGATTTACCTTAATCTTCAACAATGGAAGCAAAATCACTTGATTTGGACCCCAAAATCGGCTCCAAACGACCTTTTCCACTCAAAATATGTATAAGAACTTAGAGAGAGAGAGAGTTAGGGTTTGTGTGTGGAAGAAATGGCTGAAATCTGCTTCTTATCGTGTGTCTGCGCCATAAATCGCGTCACTAACCCATAAATCGCGTCGCTAAAAGGGTCCCCTCGTTAATTCGCGATGAATATAGCGACGCTATCTCCGTCGCTATTTCATTTTCGCGACAGATCCCAAACGCTATTTCGAACCTCTGATTGAACCGTCGCTGATCGCGTCGCTATCACCTAGATAGCGTCGCTATTTGGTGTCGCTAATTCAGGCTGCAACTTTTGTCGTCCTCTTCGACACGGTTTCGTCCATAACTTTCTTGTACGATGTCCAAATGACACGAAACCAATTCCTACGTTCTTTAAATGATTTATCCTTAATTATCATATTTTTATATAATTATTTATTTAAAAAAATTCGGGTCGTTACAACAATGCTGAGTGGCCCATTTTCCGTTGTTGCACTTTTTCCTAGATGTAGTACCAAACAAGTTCAAGGATTACTTGCCGTGTTTCACAAAATTTCCAATCATAACTACCGCTGTTAGTTGTGAGCGTATGATTTCAAGCTCGTTGTTTTGTGATCTTACATGAACGATGATATCTTGAGCGACGTTGTTACTTACAAACATATGCCATGTGGGAGTCACAATACAAGGAAACTTTATAGAAGTTGTTTATGAAAAAGTAATAGCAAACGCTAATATGAGAAACAAAAAAATAGTGACCGAGAGTCTATGCATCGTAATAAAAATGATTTGTGTGTGTCTAATTCCTCTACTATAGTTTCTACTTAAAAGGGTAAGGTAAGAGCAAATGGTGATATGAGAAACAAGAGAATAGTGAATGTTAGTCTATGCATTGTAATAAAAATAACTTGTGTGTGTTTAATTCCTTGATTATAGTTTCTATTTTTAAGGTAAGGTAAAAGAAAATAGTGATATGAGAAACAAAAGAATAGTGACCGGGAGTCTATGCATTGTAATAAAAATTATTTGTGTGTGTGTCTAATTTCTTGATTATAGTTTCTATTTATAAGGGTAAGGCAAGATGTTGTTTGTAGTTTGTTATAAATCGATTTCTAATCTAGTAATAAATACTTTCTTGATTTTATCTAACACTTATTTGTATATTTAATGTTAGCTAATAAATACTAATGGAAAACAAAGATTATGGAAGTAATAGAAATTGTATTTTTAATATATTGTTCAAAAATGCAGCAAAGAACAACATATTCCTTGTTATATTATATTCCTATATGGGATAAACAAAATACAATTGTTATTATTTTAATATTATCATTTCTTTTAAAATCAATCAAAGGTGTTGCAGCTAGTTTTTCAAGGCCAAGATTTTACAAACTGCCAACTTGCCGGAAAAGCCGCATTTTGGCTGCTGATATAAAACCCATCTGATCTTACTAACCAGTAACAATGTTGAGTGCCCCATCTTCCGTTGTTGCACTTTTTCCAAGCTGGAGTATCGAACAAGTTCAAAGATTGGTACTTTGGACCCCACCAAAATTCACCGGTAAACGTTACTTGCCCGGTTTCACAAAATTTCCAATCAAAACTACCGTTGTTAGCTGTGAGCGTATGATTTCCAAGGTCACTGGTTTGTGATCTCACATGAACGACGATATCTTGAGCGATGTTATTAGTTACAAACATATGCCATGTGGGCATAACAATACAAGGAAACTTTATGGAAGTTGTTTCTGAAAATGTAATCGCAAATGGTGATATGATTAACAAAAAGAGAGTGATAGAGAGTCTATGCATTGTAGTACTACAAATTTTTCGTCCTCTGATTTTAACAAATGATTTGTGAGTGTGTTTAATTCATTGCATCTATTTTCTATTTATAATGGCATGCTCATTTTGTAACATGGTTATGAGAGACGAATTTAACGTAGTTTTTAATTTTTATGTGGTCCTAATGGACTAATTTCAACTATTGATTCATTTGAAGTAATGTATTAATCACATTTTTTATACATGGAGGGGGTATTTTGGTTATTTTTACAAGAAAATAATAACTTTTTTTATGTTTTATTGGAATTATCAGTATATATTATTTTTAAAAATATTTATTTTTCATTCATAACACATAATGTGATAATCACATGATTGTATATTTAATCACATGTGATTGTATACCGAATCACATGTGATTGTACTAAAACATATGTGATTAAATATACACTCACATGTGATTGTACACTAAATTATACTCCCTCCGTCCCACAAAAAACTTCCCATTTGATTTTTGCACAAGTTTTTAGGTGGTAGTTAGTGGTGGGGTCATTAATAATACTTTTGATTAAAATATAAGGTTGGGTTGGAGAGAGAAAGATAGTTAGTGGATATTATTGGTGGGGTCTTTAGTAATAATAGTTTTTTATTGTGTGGGGGCCATAAAATATGGGAAATGGGAAGTTTTTTGTGGGACAAAAATTTAGACTCAAATGGGAAGTTTTTTGTGGGACGGAGGGAGTATGTGATTAAGTACCACACATATCGAATAATATTATTATTTTAACTAAAAGATAATGATAAAATATAATAATTTAAAAAAATTCTTTCGAGTGATTATAAAATATGTGATTATTCTTTCATGTATTAAATATGTGATTATTCTTGATCATTAGATCTTGTTAATCAATGGTTGAGATTTGGTCCAAAGACAATCTCTTTATTATAAATTAGTAGGATTTTACCCGCGGAAGATTTTAATATGATATTCAAAAAATTCTTTATTAATATTCATACAACACCCAAAAGATTGTTTATTAATATTCATACAACATCCAAAAGACTGTTTTATACTAAGAAAATATAACATGGATTCTAAGGTATTTCGTATCCAGATATTTCGAGTGACATAAATCTCAAATAAATATACTTTTATTAGATGATATTTTAACAAAACATAGGTTCAAGATGATTCCTACGAGAGGAAAAATCCTTAAGGGCACAAAAGATCACTTGCGTCGACTCCGGCTACCCACAAAGCACGTGGTCGGCTTTAGATTAGTCATCTCATATAGCGAGCCGAAATTCATATTGTCCAAAAAAAAGAAAAAATAATAATAAAGAAAAAAGGCATGTCAAGTTTTAAAAAATTAAATACATATTCCACATTCTATCACATCACATTCACAAATGTAAATATAGTAATTGCTTTCCAGTCCAATATTAAAGTATTTTCTTAGTATTATGAAATGCTTAAATGTATAGTAAATGCTAGCTAATTAATACTAGAAAGATAATATTACTTTTTATCTAATTTTTCTAAGGTTCTAAAAAACGTAAGACGCGGCGTGACGGCATCATCAAGCCTTGGGCATGACGAGTCGTGGCGAGCCATGACATATTCTAAGGTGTGGCTTAAGGCGACAAATTATTTTATTTAATATTTATATATATGTATACTAAGTTCAAAAAAATATAGATCTATTGATTTTTTATTTTTATATGTAAAGTTTACAAAAAAAAATTTAAATCTAAGTTTATAATATTATACCACATCATTTCTTTAAAAAATCATTTTTTTTAAAAAAATTCAAATTTTACAAGGCACTTCTAAAAATCTCGCGAAATGACACCGCCTTACGCCGACTTATCGCGTTTTTTCTACGTCACGCCTTAAACAACCGCCATGACCTGTTTCGTAACGGCGGAGCCGCGCCTCACGCCTTGGCGCCGCCAAAGCGAGCAAACCGAAATTCATATTGTCCAAAAAAAGAAAAAATTGATATTCAAAAAATTGTTTATTAATATTCTTACAACACCCAAAAGATTGTTTATTAATATTCATACAACATCCAAAAGATTGTTTTATACTAAGAAAATATAACATGGATTCCAAGGTATTTCGTATCCAAGATATTTCGAGTGACATAAATCTCAAATAAATATACTTTTATTAGATGATATTTTAACAAAACATAGGTTCAAGATGATTCCTACGAAAGGAAAAATCCTTAAGGGCACAAAAGCTCACTTGCGTCGATTCCGGCTACCAAAAAAGCACGTGGTCGCCTTTTGATTAGTCATCTCATATAGCGAGCCGAAATTCATATTGTCCAAAAAAGAAAAAATAATAATAAAGAAAAAAGGCATGTCAAGTTTTAAAAAATTAAATACATATTCCACATTCTATCACATCACATTCACAAATGTAAATATAGTAATTGCTTTCCAGTCCAATATTAAAGTATTTTCCAAGTATTATGAAATGCTTAAATGTATAGTAAATGCTAGCCAATATTACTTTTTATCTAATTTTTCTAAGGTTCTAAAAAACTTAAGGCGCGGCGTGATGAGTCGTGGCGAGCCATAGCGTATTCTAAGGTGTGGCTTAAGGCGACAAATTTTTTTATTTAATATTTATATATATATATATGTATACTAAGTTCAAAAATATATATATATTTATTGATTTTTTATTTTTATATGTAAAGTTCACAAAAAAATTTTAAATCTAAGTTTATAATATTATACCACATCATTTCTTTAAAAAAACAATTTTTTTTGTTGAAATTCAAATTTTACAAGGCGCTTCTAAAAATCTCGCGAAAAGACGCTCCTTACGCCGACTTATCGCGTTTTTTCTACGTCACGCCTTAAACAACCGCCATGACCTGTTTCGTAACGGCGGAGCCGCGCCTCACGCCTTGGCGCCACCAAGGCGAGCGAACCGAAATTCATATTGTCCAAAAAAAGAAAAAAATGATATTCAAAAAATTGTTTATTAATATTCTTACAACACCCAAAAGATTGTTTTATACTAAGAAAAAATAACAAGGATTCCAAGGTATTTCGTATCCAATATATTTCGAGTGACATAAATCTCAAATAAATATACGTTTATTTGATGATATTTTAACAAAACATAGGTTCAAGATGATTCCTACGAAAGGAAAAATCCGTAAGGGCACAAAAGCTCACTTGCGTCGATTCCGGCTACCAACAAAGCACGTGGTCGCCTTTTGATTAGTCATCTCATATAGCGAGCCGAAATTCATATTGTCCAAAAAAGAAAAAATAATAATAAAGAAAAAAGGCATGTCAAGTTTTAAAAAATTAAATACATATTCCACATTCTATCACATCACATTCACAAATGTAAATATAGTAATTACTTTCCAGTCCAATATTAAAGTATTTTCCAAGTATTATTAAATGCTTAAATGTATAGTAAATGCTATCTAATAATACTTTTTATCTAATTTTTCTAAGGTTCTAAAAACCGTAAGGCGCGACGTGACGACATCAAGCCTTGGGCATGACGAGTTGTGGCGAGCCATGGCGTATTCTAAGGCGTGGCTTAAGGCGACAAATTTGTTTATTTAATATTTATATATATGTATACTAAGTTCAAAAAAAATATATATATATCTATTGATTTTTTATTTTTATATGTAAAGTTTACAAAAGAATTTTAAATCTAAGTTTATAATATTATACCACATCATTTCTTTAAAAAAATTATTTTTTTTTATAAAAATTCAAATTTTACAAGGCGCTTCTAAAACACTCGCGAAAATGAGCGCCTTACGCCGCCTTATCGCGTTTTTTCTACGTCACGCCTTAAACAACCGCCATGCCTCAAAAAAGAAAAAAATTGATATTCAAAAAATTGTTTATTAATATTGTTACAACACCCAAAAGATTGTTTATTAATATTCATACAACATCCAAAAGATTGTTTTATACTAAGAAAATATAACATGGATTCCAAGGGTTTTCGTATCCAAGATATTTCGAGTGACATAAATCTCAAATAAATATACTTTTATTAGATGATATTTTAACAAAACATAGGTTCAAGATGATTTCTACGAGAGGAAAAATCCTTAAGTGCACAAAAGCTCACTTGCGTCGATTCCGGCTACCAACAAAGCACATGGTCGCCTTTTGATTAGTCATCTCATATAGTGAGCCGAAATTCACATTGTTCAAAAAAGAAAAAATAATAATAAAGAAAAAAGGCATGTCAAGTTTTAAAAAATTAAATACATATTCCACATTCTATCACATCACATTCACAAATGTAAATATAGTAATTGCTTTCCAGTCCAATATTAAAGTATTTTCCAAGTATTATGAAATGCTTAAATGTATAGTAAATGCTAGCTAATATTACTTTTTATCTAATTTTTCTAAGGTTATAAAAAACGTAAGGCGCGGCGTGACGGCATCATCAAGACTTGGGTATGATGAGTCGTGGCGAGCCATGGCGTATTCTAAAGCGTGGCTTAAGGCGACAAATTGTTTTATTTAATATTTATATATATGTATACTAAGTTCAAAAAAATATATATCTATTGATTTTTTATTTTTATATGTAAAGTTCACAAAAAAAATATTTAAATCTAAGTTTATAATATTATACCACATCATTTCTTTAAAAAAAATCAATTTTTTTTTGTTAAAATTCAAATTTTACAAGGCGCTTCTAAAAATCTCGCGAAAAGGCGCTCCTTACGCCTGCTTATCGCGTTTTTTCTATGTCACGCCTTAAACAACCGCCATGACCTGTTTCGTAACGGCGGAGGCGCGCCTCACGCCTTGGCGCCGCCAAGGCGAGCGGACCGAAATTCATATTGTCCAAAAAAAGAAAAAAATGATATTCAAAAAATTGTTTATTAATATTCTTACAACACCCAAAAGATTGTTTTATACTAAGAAAAAATAACAAGGATTCCAAGGTATTTCGTATCCAATATATTTCGAGTGACATAAATCTCAAATAAATATACGTTTATTTGATGATATTTTAACAAAACATAGGTTCAAGATGATTCCTACGAGAGGAAAAATCCTTAAGGGCACAAAAGCTCACTTGCGTCGATTCCGGCTACCAACAAAGCACGTGGTCGCCTTTTGATTAGTCATCTCATATAGCGAGCCGAAATTCATATTGTCCAAAAAAGAAAAAATAATAATAAAGAAAAAGGCATGTCAAGTTTTAAAAAATTAAATACATATTCCACATTCTATCACATCACATTCACAAATGTAAATATAGTAATTTCTTTCCAGTCCAATACTAAGACTGTGCGTAATAGGTGACCAAACTAAGTTTGGTCACTCCTGCCACTTCTGCGCCACATCAGCCCGACCAAACACTTAAAAAATCCCGACCAAACACACGTAACCAGGCGACCAAATCATTCCCCTTTGAAAAAACCTTCCCCCTTTGAAAATTGATCGGTCGTCTGGACGACCGATGGACACCCTCGACGCGTCGAAGTGATGTGGGCGTAAGGGGGGGACGCGTCGAGTGAGGCTTGCCACATGGGACGACCGACCTTGCGACCTTTCCCGTTACGGGTGGTCTAAAGTATTTTCCTAGTATTATGAAACGCTTAATTGTATAGTAAATGCTAGCTAATTAATACTAGAAAGATAATATTACTTTTTATCTAAATTTTCTGCTAATTTGATAAATATAAGTGATTAGATAAAAAGATGAATGGGGAAAGAAAATTAATAGATTCTAATTTCTACATATCAATTATTTTATGGGTTGACGGATGAAGTAAGAACAATTATTAAAAAGGAGAATTCATTTTTGCACCACAGTTTTTAATGTCTATACCACAGAATACAAATTTGACAGTTAATTGTACAACCATCTAAAGCAACAATTGTGGTATACCCATTAAACGTTGTGGTGTATTTATCACCACCAAATAAAAAACAATACATGTACAAATTTTCTAAATACTAAGGCATCTCTCAATAATTTGTCCTTCCTTACCTTATCAGTTTTGTCACATCACACCTACGCTACTGACAAAAACTAAAAAATTAATGCCAACAAAATCTCTGACTTCCCACTTCAGTTTTGTCGTATGTTGGAAAATTGGGTTTGGACCGGATAAACCTTTGAATCGTGTGAATTCACTTTCGCAATAAAGTATTTCGATCCTACCGATTGCTTGTGGGTTCCACGAAATCCTTATTGGGATAAGACAAAGGCAACAACTCTGATTCCAAGCATACAATCAAGAGTTTGAACAATAGAAAAAATTTGTATGTTTTTCATCGATACAAATGAGACCAAACCTCTATGTAAAATAGAGAGTGCAAGGTTGCACTTTCCATTTTATAAAAACTAAATCAATGTTCCATTAACAAATGCAGAAAACGAAAGTACGTCATTAAGAAAACCAGTGGAAAGCCTTGATCTCGATCAACATATATTCTGTATATTTTTTTTCATGGAAAGACTGAAGTATACATATATGCTATATTACGTAACCGTTCATTTTAAAATAACCATATATTGAATTTGTGTTTAAATAGAATATACTAACTAATAAATGCAACCCTTCAATTAGTGAATCGAGTTAGTTAAATCGAGTATGCACTCCGCACCTCCGAACTCGTATTCAAACTTAACTCATATTCTCTTGGTCTCTAGTAAATCACAATTACACTAAATGACCGATGACACTAAAATCACCAACAATCCTCCCCCATTTTAGTGTAATCCTTTGATGTACTATTGTGCTAATATAACTAGATAAAACATATAATATGACACAAACTCATGCATCAATGAAAATGTCGTGACGATTGAATTTTCACCTAGTACATTAGACATTCCAAATATTCGAATATTAGGGTGTCACTAAGAATTGAACCCTTAATATACATAGTGAATACATGAAGATAATATACACATAAGTTTGTACTCTATTGTTCATACTTGACGCTATTATAAGCCATGCATCCATATCCGTTCATGAGTATATACAAAACCAAGTCCAAGCTTATTGAAGCGGCAACACTCCATACTCATATAGGTAGTTCTTTTAATCATGCACCGACATTTGCATTTTTTCAAAAGAACTATTAAGAAGTTACTCTTCACTCTGACTATCTTACCGGTCTGAACACATACCTTGGGATATATAACATGTGTTCCAATCTCTAAGTGTAAGCTTTCCGCATTGAATTTAGCTTCTAATAATGTATTAGAAGGGAATTGGGTGTCTCACAGTATAGAGATTTTAATGGACTCTAATCACATCCCTATCACCGACTTGTGCACTAAGTCTAGTTAACCCCTTCGTCAAGAGGCACACTATCGATAATGTATTTTTGCTACCGCAATTTATAAAATATCATAGAGCTAACTTTTAAACATAACATGTTTATTAACAAGTTTCTCAAACCATTTTATTTCTTTGCAACAAGTAGACAAAATCAACAAATATCAATGACAATAATTAGGGCCCTTTAATTATGTCAAAACAATTTTGTTATATTGTTCCTAAGACACATCATGTCCAATAAGTGTGAAAAAACCAACCACTTATACATATTTTGTCTTCTTGACCAACTATATCAACTTATTTTTCAATCACTAAAGAATACATCTTTGTGTTTAAAACCATATCTAGAGATTTAAATAGACTTTAATCTCATCCATATGCCGAATTTAATCAGTTTACTAAAAAAATCCTTGTGAAAGGACTCACTAAGTTCTTACTGGATCGTAAGAAAGTACCGGTGATCACCCCATAATTAATAAACTGCCTGAATAGTCTTTGTTAAGTCCAATCTTTTTGAATTTACAGGTGTCCTCTAAATTTTGCACCTTTATAGAGTATTAATATACTCTCTATCCACTAAGTTTCGATAAACCAAGAAACTCATATAACAAGTTCTAATATCATAGTGAACATTGTTTCTCCGATCCAAGATATCCATATTAAGTGTAAAATTCCTACAACTTATAGATGTTTCATCTTCTTGATCAACAATCTAACTTGCATCATTAATGGATACTTGTATTATTCAAAACCATAATTAATCCATGATTTTATTTAATTACTTCACAACATCTCAACATATCATACACACATAAGAAAACGATAAATCATCGACCATTAACATGTCGATTGTATGTCATATACACATATATTGCATGACAATGACCATTTCAATGTGTGTTATAAACTCAAATTTTCCAGTTTACACTCATGAGGAACCAAACTAAGATTACCTTTTCAGTAATTTGTCATAGTTTTTCCGTATCTAAATTTATATCAAAATCAAAGCGTAAAGCAAATTTCCAAATCAAAGAGATTTAATAGGTCATGTGACCAATAGAATAACAACCACCAAAATAGTGGTTTACCGTCACAATTCCCATTCCCTTATTATGTCTTTCCTTTATTTTATTATTCTAGATTTCTTGCAATTACACATAATCCAAATAACATTCAATTCTTACATGAACGATTTAGTAAAATAAGAACATCAAAGTAATACATGTCTTTGCATTCCAGAAAATATTTTCTACCACAGATATATTGGATTATTTCCATAGTATAAATGCCACATAAAAAAGGAAAACAATCTTTATCTTTATTATAATAAAACAAAATTATAACATATAGACTAAGAAAATTCTTTATCTTTATTATAATAAAACAAAATATCAATAGACAAGCGAGTCTACTGATCTAATTGAACAAAACCATAGTTTAAGAAAATTTAGTTCACATAATTCTTTCAACCCGAACCATTTATCTAAAATTTCTGAAAACAACAAATTCATCTAGGTTTCACACACATTGCCTCTAAAGAAGTCCATGTATATGCTTCGATTTACTTAACACGATAAATTAGAACATGATATGGCACATTTGTTATTTTAAACAAACAGTCATTATCATTTAAGCAGATCTGTATACCTCATTTATACAAATTGAAATTATCATCAATATGTATTATACAAATGTACAAAATCAACACTAAATAATCTTTTTAATTTCACCGAAAATTTGATGTTAACCGCTAATTTTTCATGTGATTCATAGGGGGGATGAATCATCTATCCGATACCAACCAAACTTCCACAAAGTTCTAAACTGTATCAATTAATGTGAGGTTTCTTGCACCATCGTCAATTATCATGACAATTAATCTATACAAAACTTTAGAACCAAGTTTTTAATGTTTGCAAGAAAGCAAAGAGATATTGAATATTTTAATTTAGTCAATTTATTGTTAGTAAATATGCGTGAATACACTTCCAAATGGCTACCAAAATTTTAAAGTTGAATTTTAAAATAATTGCTGGTAGTTACTTACCATCATCCCTTTCCAAATTCCTTTGTCCATGGAAACATCTCATTTACACACAATATTTAAAAATATCCAGTAACACACATTAAAAGAGACTTGCAGTAAATTAATTGGTTGTTTCACTTTCACATAATCATCAGTTATGTATATACCAAAACAAATAACAAACATTTATTTATCTATTCACGTGTGAGAATGAATAAGAATAGACAAACGTACATCTCCAAATTAGCATATATCCTAGTGATGCACGGTGGTTATGAGTTCCAATATTATATTTCATAAAAAATTTCATGCATATAAATATACACATTAATGTTCAAGATGGTTAATTGTATACGCTCAACAACCTATATAATTGAAAGTAATTTTATGAACAAAGAACCCACTATTCCTGTAAATAATTTTAAAATTAAAAATTTTAAGTTTCATGGATACCACGTACTAATATCATAGATGTCAAAGGGAATAACTATTAAATAAATTACTTTGTTAATTGAACAACCATTTTGAACTTCCATTCATCATCATGTCAAATTCGATGACACAATTCACAAAGTGAAATTTCCAAGTTTTCGTTATTATGTAATTAAACATATATTGACAACCAAAACTCCTGCACCCCATTTATGAATAATCAAAAGGGCAGCGATTCATTCGTATAAAAAACAATGACATGAATAAATATATTAATAGTCAAACAACTAAATTTAGATGAAGATAATAATTCACAAAACCTTTTGTCGGTTATCTTTATTTTGGTGAGAACAAAAACAAAACCGTTATTTAATAATAACTGTCATTTACTCTCTAATTAGTTTCTGCAAATTTATATTTATGCGTGAAGAATTCAGAATCATGTCTTTCTATTCATATCCATATATGAATTAAAACATGTTAATTTATTAACTTTAACATCTATTATGTTTTATCTAGAAGATGAATAGAAAATGCTTACTTGTAACTATGTATGATTGCACGGATGTCGGCACTGCATCGCATGAATATTCCAATTTCAAAGCACTCCAATATAATAGTATCCCTCGTTACAGAAAATACTCAAACTCCATCATTCAAACGAAATTTTGTCTAAAATCACCATATCTTTCACAGATTCCATCAAAGATTTATCACAACCAAAATACTTTATTGCTTTGTTGGAAAATTGGGTTTGGGGAGCACCGGATAAACCTTTGAATCGTGTGAATTCACTTTCGCAATAAAGTATTTCGATCCTACCGATTGCTTGTGGGTTCCACGAAATCCTTATTGGGATAAGACAAAGACAACAACTCTGATTCCAAGCATACAATCAAGAGTTTGAACAATAGAAAAAATTTGTATGTTTTTCATCTATACAAATGAGACCAAACCTCTATGTAAAATAGAGAGTGAAAGGTTGCACTTTCCATTTTATAAAAACTAAATCAATGTTCCATTAACAAATGCAGAAAACGAAAGTACGTCATTAAGAAAACCTGTGGAAAGCCTTGATCTCGATCAACATATATTCTGTATATTTTTTTTCATGGAAAGACTCAAGTATACATATATGCTATATTACGTAACCGTTCATTTTAAAATAACCATATATTGAATTTGTGTTTAAATAGAATATACTAATTAATAAATGCAATCCTTCAATTAGTGAATCGAGTTAGTTAAATCGAGTGTGCACTCCGCACCTCCGAACTCGTATTCAAACTTAACCCATATTCTCTTGGTCTCTAGTAAATCACAATTACACTAAATGACCGATGACACTAAAATCACCAACATCGTATAATCATCAATCACCATTTTTTTAACTAAACACAATAATTATAAAATAAATTATTTACGTCTATTAAAAATATTGCATTAAAATAGAAAACCATTACATTGATTTAAAAAAATATATTACCAAAAAGTACTAGTTACGTTATTAAAAAGGTCTTTTTCTTTGCGAATAATAAAAAGAAAAAGAAAAACTTTGAATAATAAACAAATATATTAGCAAAAACTAAAAATTATTACGTTGATTTATGTATTTATCTTTATATTATAGTATACATGTATTTGTTTATTTATATGGATATGAATGTATTGATCGGATGTCGTAATAAAGTGATCGTATTTGTTTATGTGAATATTTATACGAGCCTTCATCTCGTCAGATTTCCGACGAGAAGCAACTGACTCAGACGTAACTACATAATTAGACAGATCACGAGATCCGACAAAGTAACCAACACGCCGTTTGCACGGGGCAAAAAGTATTTTGTAAATAGTAAAAATTGTATTTTTAAGTCATGTATAATGTTACTATAATTATTGTATATTACATGTGTCAGACTGTCACACACTCACACGCGTACCTTTAGTATTTTAGTTAGTAAAATGCTATATACTAATAATACTTAAAGTTTGATATTTATGTAATTTTAGTCATAATGAAAATATTAATTTATATGTTTAATTTTTTAAATGTTAATTATTTATCGAATTTCAAATCATAATTACATAATTGTGTAAAAATATTATATAAATATATAATGACAAATAATTTTTTTTAATGAAAATGTATAATTAGTGCTACTTAAAAATTAGGAGTAATTAAATTGGGAAAAAATTTAATTAGATAAGAATATGAGGAAATCATATATGAAAATACTATAGAGAAGTAGTATTGATTTTTTCTATTTGTTTTTACTTATCTTCATACTACTAGATTAAGATAAGTGTTAAAATTAAAGAACCTTATTAGGAAAGAAAAATAGTACATTACACATGTTAAAATTAAAACTTGAAAATAGATAAGAATATGAATAGAAATAAAATATAAAAAGAAATACAACTTCTCAAATAATAATGTCGGCAATGTGACTAATTGTGACTGTGATTTAGTTGTACATGGAAATGTAATTAATGAACTTAAACGCTTCATTAAATATGTATACTTTCTACAATTCTTTTTAAGTGATACATTTTTTATTTATGTTAATTTCAAAATAAGTGATATACATTTTGATAATTAATTCATCTAGTAAAAGGTAGTTGGGGCTCAAACTCACTAAAAATCTCTTTTAATCTAGTGAAATAATCATTTTATTCTTACTTTGATTTCAAACGTTATTAACTCTTTTTTATTGTGGTAGAGTTGTCTTCAAGGAGGTCCATCAAAATTTTAAAGTCCCAAAGAACAAATCCTAGCCATTGGATTAAAATGATCAAGATCAAATCACATGTAAAAGTTGTTAGATTTGAAGACGTGCCTTAAACATCGTCGGAGGAATGGAGAAGAGTTGTAGCGGTTATGTGCTTTCCGGTTATGGGCAGGTTCTAAATCTGAGTTGATTAGAAGCTATTTTCCGTTGAACACCGGGTTCCAAACAGATTTACTTGAAAGTCATCTCTTTGAAGCTCGGGTCATACACTGAAGTGTGTAAGAGCCATTATCCGTTGAAAAGCGAGTTATACGTTGAATTGTGTATAAGTCATATATATATATATATATGTATATATATATATATATATATATATATATATATATATATATATATATATATATATATATATGTATAAGATAAAATTAAAATTAAAGTGAAATAAAGAATTAGAAAAAGATCCCTGGTCGAGACTGGTAACTATCCCCAAATATTTATCATGAGTGTTGGATTGAAGAGCTTTATTTCCAATCATGTGCCTTGAACATCCCAAGTCAAGGTACCACATATTCTACATAAAATAATTAAAACATGTTTGGTACCCAATTATGTATGGGTCCTGAACGATTAGTGACAGATGTTTTATGTAGAATTATTGTATGATCGAATTAGAGCTTTGGAGAACTGCAAGGAGGCAGTTCAGAAGTTGTGGATCTGACGACCCATTTGAAAGATTTTTCAGAGGATTGAATAATCCAGTGAGAATGTTCATTTTGGATCCAATTATACTTCACAAATGTTGAGGATTTTGTAGATTTTTTGTTGTCGCACTTTGAGGAACCTAAAGATTTTGGCTTAGTGCGAAAGATCCTCGAGAAACTTTGCGACGAGAAGACGAGTGTGTATCAGAGGTTGGTGGCTTTTTGGAAGAATTCTTTGGTTGTTTAGAAACCGGTGAAGATAGATCTTTTTGATTAGATTTTGATGGAATAGAGACATATGATTTGCATTGGTATGGAAAGCATGTTTTGCATGAGTTTATGATTTTACCAGATTTATGAAATACTTTGCTCTTATAACCACATGGTGCATCTAATCTAACAAAAAATCATTCATCAGTTTGAGTAATTTGTTTCTTTGTAATTTTATCAAAGAATCTTTTTGTTCCAAATTCGTCAGTTTTAATATACACAACATCAAAATCAGGGGAATGTCTGACAGGACGATAAACAGTGGCATCATAATCAGTTCTATAAACCATTGAAGGAGCATTCACATGTCTGGAGTTATTACAATTATTTTTAACAGTGGAAGAAGAAACTGAAAGCGTAGATGGTCTAGTCTTCTTAAGCTCGCTAGGCTTCGTAAGAATACTAGTTTTCGTCGAAATAGGCTTCTTAGACTGCATGGTTCCTTTGACTCCATTGGGCTTCTTGGACTTCTGACTTTGAGACTCTAATTTTCTATTGGAAGCATTTAAGACCGGTGAATTAGAGTTTCTCTTCAAGATGATTGGAACTGGATTAACATGTGCCGGTCCTAATAAAGAGGATTTAGAATTTTGAGAAATATTTTTGTCAGTTTTAGGTTTCAATTCTAAAATGGTGTCCTCTAATTTATGGATCTTAGTTTGAAGATCTTCCTTTTCTTTATCAAAAGCTTTGTGGGTTTCATCAATTTAATTCAGATTCAAGTTGGACAATTTTCTTTTCTAAAATCAATAGTGGAATGATATTGCAGATTTATACATATATTTATCTGCCAATATTGTTCTTTTTGTGTATGTTTATTGTTAAATTATGGTGTTATCACTAAAAAATAGTGTTTCTCGTATATTTCAGGCTTTAATTAATAAACGTGTCAATACAAGTCAAAATTCGCACGAAAAATGAAGATTTTGCTTCCTGGAAATATTAGCAAAGCGAGCCGAGAAGTTAGCATCGCGAGTCAAGTTTTAAAAGTTTAGCAAAGCGAATCTACTTACTGGAGATCTCTAAATATCTCTGTTTGTTTTGGAGAAAAAAGGTTTAGCAATGCTAACTTTCAAGTTAGCAACGCTAGTTTACACGGAAGCAGGTTTTACAATGCTAACATTCAGTTTAGCAACGCGAATCCACGCGGGATCCAACTTTAGCAAAGCAAATCTCAGGTTTAGCAAAGCGAATACGCACGGATCTGAGGGGTATTTAAGTTTAACTTGACCTAATTGACACATATTCTGAAGCGGCAGCAGATCTGGACGAATTGGAGAGGAACCAAGCATCAAGAATCATCATCTTTCAAACATTAGTTGGTTTTTAATCATATCTTTTGAAACTATGTTTGGTATTTCGATTATTTACTTTTGTTTGACGATTACTAGCATGTCTATGTGCTAGTCTTTTATTATTCGCTATGATTAGATGAAATCTAGGATTTAGGTTTGGTATTTTTAGGATTTTAATATTGGTTTTGAACATTTGTTTTCTATATCAAAGACCCTTTTGATTGAACCTTAAATATTTGATTGTTTGATCTGTTAATTATTGATTGTTTTGCTAAGTGACCACTAGCAATTTTAGTTGACAATTACTTCAACTTTTCATTTCGGTGACGTAGTTGGCAACCCACTAGATTTAGGGATTCGAGTTTAAACATCAATAACTTAGGTAAAACCAAAAGTCTAATCTTAGTTATGACCAAATTCTAGATTAGAAGGCGACGGAAATCCAAGCCTAGATATATTTAACAAACCAAAGTGTGACCATAGTATGATTCTTTAGGAAAATACTTCTTAGGAATGATAGTACGGCCATTGTAGGGAGTTAGAGAACACTACTACCCTAACTTCTAGAATACTAATTAAATCGGGACTTAACCAACCAAACCTAGACCTAGAAGGAATCGATCATAGTGAATATATATCTCTCTTATTTGAATACAGTTTTTCTACTTTGTCAGTCTGTTTCAGTTCTCAAAAGCTTAAAGTTAATTTTAAATCAATTTTCAGTTAATTAGTTTAAAAAATCAAAAACCCCTACTTTATGCATTCGTTTAGATTAAATAATTAGTTTTAGACTATTTGGTCGGCTGCGGAAACGAACACCCGAATTACTTACCTGAACTATATTGCTCACGATTAGGTCATACTTGCCTAAGAGTGTGGTAATCTAGAGAAGGCGTATTTTAGGTTATTATTTTATAACTAGATTTTACACATCATAAAATCAATTTCTAGATTTTAGCTTTGTGGGTTTCATCAGTTTCAGATTCAAGTTGGACAATTTTCTTTTCTAAAATCAATGGTGGAACATAAAGTTTGGGTTCGCTGGTTTGTTTTAAAACTTCATTATCTGGAATGAAAAATTCTGCAGGTGTGATGATTGGAAAATATTCATTATGTTCAAATTTGGCTTTCTTCTTTTCATATGTCGAGTATAAGACATCATAATTGAAGTTAATTTGAGCATATTCTTCCTTTCTTCTGTTGAACTTTTCTATTTCTGCTTCTTCATCTGGCATGTGAAGGAAGCTTTTCCAGATTCCCAAGTTCATGTAGTCGTAGTTGTACAACGTAGGAAGAACATCAGCAGCTTTTTCCAGATAACGAGGATTCTCTGCTCCAAGACCCACTTTTGATTTGTAGGATCTTAACTCTTTTGGTTCATTGAACTTGATTGTTTGTTCTGTATGACCGGCTTTCACAATCGTCTGCTCCAGCCTTTTGATGCGTTCTTCGGCATTTTCCTTTTTTAGTGTGAGGCTATGTATTATGGATGATTGGTCATCGATTTCCTTTTTAAATGTTTTGGTAACTTCTTTAATTTGTTCATTTAGTTTTTGAATTTCGATGTCAGCCGTCTTCAACTGATCTTTGTAGTCTTTCATCTTGATGTCTGCGGACTTCATCCATGTTTTCTCTCGATGTAATTGAATCGCCAAGTCATTGATTAGCTTCTTGGAGTCGTCGTTCTCACTTGACACCGTTTTCATGTTTCGAAGGTTTGATATCTCAAGATTTTTTTCATTGATTATATGATTTAGTCGATTGACCTCACTGGTGTGAGCACCATGAAAGGATGACAACTGTTGTTGTAACTCTTGTGTTTTTTGTTGATTAGTGTTATTTTGATTGACTTGAGGAACAAGTGTTTCAAGTTGACGACGAAAAGTTGCATTTTCTGTTTTTAACTTTGTGATTTGTGCATTTGATTCATTAGTTGTGTTTACTTGTTTTTGTAAACTTTCTTTTAATTCAGATATTTTAAATTGAAACATAGATTGTGACGTAGACAACTGATTTTGCAATTCCTTGTTTGATTGTTCAACGGTATGCATTTGTGTTAACTGAAGAGAATATTGATTTAGATCTTTTAAAAATGGTGTCTTTTCAGTTTCTAAATCTGTTATTTGTTTTGTCAACTGGGATTTCTCGTCAATTTTAAGTAAAATAATTTCATTAAACAAGGAATTTTCTTATTCATCAATGTCTGAGTCAGATAGAAAAGAATCAAAGGAAGAAGAGAGTGTACCTCATTTTCATCATTTTGTGGAACAACTAACTCATCCCTCAGTTCAGTGGGATTATCAAAATTTGATAAAAGAGAACTGATTATCTCAATTTCTTTGTTGGCATCCTCATTGAAACGGTCAGAAACCTCAGCATTCTCTCTTGCCATCGTTTGTATCGGTTACGGTTACGACCGAGAGAAAAAAAAAATTAAATTTGAAATTTTTTCAAAAAGATCTCATATGACAAAGGACACTTTAAATATGTCCTAGATTTTCGAATTGGCCAAAAACGACAATCGGGTTAGAAACTGGGGCTAAACAAAGTTTGGAAATTGACCGAAAAATCACAAAAACGCAAATAAAGTGATTGAAACAGGTCTTTTTGGGCCCAGGAGGTTGGGTAAACTGCCTACGTCGGTTTATCACGGCGTAGCCTTCGTCTCGAGCTTTGATTTGGTTACTCGTGGGCTTGAAACGGACACCCGAGCTGAAAGTTATGATCGTTTTAGTATAGCCCCTTTTATCACACGATCTTGGGTTGTTCGGGCCGAGATGATTTGCAAGAGTTCGGGCTGAGAAGTTTGTTCGGGCCGAACTGTGAAAGTGTCCGGGCCGAGATCTTTGTTCGGGCTGAACTGTGAAAGTGTTCGGGCCGAGCTCTTTGTTCGGGCCGAACTATGAAAGTGTTCGGGCCGAGCTCTTTGTTCGGGCCGAACTGTGAAAGTGTTCGGGCCGAGCTCTTTGTTCGGGCCGAACTGTGAAAGTGTTCGGGCCGAGATCTTTGTTCGGGCCGAACAATTTTGCTGTTCTTGAGGAGGGACGAACGAACACAGCCTAAAAGTTCACTAAATTGATCATAGTTTGCTCAATTCTTAACCAAATCGAGTGATTCAAATCCCAATATGCTCGAAAATGAATTTCGTACAAAATGAGTCAATAAACCCGATCAAAACACAACAAATCAGACGATAATTTTGATTTTACAGTGGAAAAAGTGTGTTTTCATGGTTTTCTTTAAAATCACGAAATTAGGATCAATTGTTGATGGATTTAATCGAAACTTGATTCTAAAGTACTTAGAATTACAAGAGGAAGCTAATGAACTATAGAAGACGATGATCAATACCTTTAATTTCGATTTCCAGATTCAAGTTCTTCTTCTCCAAAAACTTCAAAAATGTGCTTAATCTCTACTGATTTGGATCGAATCTCTTGAGACTTTTGCTCTTATACCAATTGAAAAGCTTAAAACACACAATCAATCCATTGCTTTAACAAATATGGTGATTTAGGAAGAAAACTTGGTGAAGAATGTTAGGGTTTTAGTGAGAGAGTAGAGAGAAGGAGGTGAGAACAATTGCTTGGAAAGTAATTCAGATTAATTGCAAAAGTTGGGGAATTAAGGTTTACACTATGGTTTATATACCATGACCTTAATTCCCTAATTAGCTTAAGACTAATCCTAAGACTAACTAAACTAATATACAATGTTACCATTTACCCCCTAGACTATTAATTACAATAAAATAGTAGCTAATTGTTCATATTATTTCGAAGCATATGTGTTTCAACCACGAAACATATGTGATTCACTAAAAAAAGAGTTCTAAAAGCAGGATAGCATACGAACTACGAATCACATGTGTTTCAAAAAGGCGAAACACAAGTGATTCGGTAAACAGCACGGGTTCCAAGAATATAGACAAGCACATTACTTCGAATCACATATGTTTCAAGTCACGAAACGCATGTGTTTCAAGTCACGAAACACATGTGATTCACTAAAAACAAGAGTTTCTAAAAACATGGGAGAATAGGAACAACGAATCACATGTGTTTCAAAGGTGAAACACATGTGATTCACTAAAAACAGATGTTCCAAAATATAGACGAGCATATTACTTCGAATCACATGTGTTTCAAGTCACGAAACACATGTGATTCACTATAAATTGAATACACAACCACCACCGCCGGACACACCACCGACTACCGCCGGCCACCGCTGACAACCGCCGATCTTCGCCGTCCGCCGCCACCGTCCGCCGCCGCTGGCGGTGGTTGTGGGGTATTAATGTATTGAAACACATGTTATGATAGGGCTAATAATTGTCCCTTTGGACTTGATAAAATCCTTGGACTACCTTGAACAAACCATAATTGTTGTAAGGTGTACGGTATTATTCATGACCCAATTATATGAGTTCAAGTCTCGTTGTAGACATATTTTAAATAGATTATGTGATGTTAAAAAAGTAATATACTAATTATCTAATTTAATATATTATTTCGTATAACATTCATTTATAGTCTCTTGTCTCAAAATCCAAAAAAACAAAAATTATCACTTGTTAAGATAATCTCCAATGGTAGGCTATTTAAAAGCTTATTACAGCTCGAATAGGCTTTTGAATAATCTGTTGTCATTGGATTAGATAGTTTATTCTATTTTATTTTATAAATTTAGTCTAACCACTTAATTTTCTTCAACCCTATAATAATCTTTCATTGTCTGTTTTCTTTAACCCTACATTTAATAACTTTTTATTTTACCTTGGATATATTTATATGTAAAGTCTTTATTATTTTTAACTAATTAATAAATAAATATGAATTTTCATTCTAGAAATTTATATATTGACTAGTATTCATTGATTGTTTTTTGAAAAAATGTCAATTAATTATAAAAATTGACGCTAACCTATATTTTATCCCTTATTATTATTATTATAACTATAAACGATAACTTTACATGAGACGTCTTTATAAAAATGTTAAATTTTATAAAGATATCATAAAAAATATCAATTTTTATAAGATGCTATTGAAAATATCAAATTATATATATGAGGAATATTAATACAACAATTGAGATAGATAAAGTTAATTACTAATATAAATTAATAGAAGAAATTTTTTGAAAAAGTTAACCATTAAAGAAGTTTTTCATTCATATGTTTTTGTTAACTAAAAGTTAGTAGAAAGTTGATAGACCATTTATAACCGTATTTCAAAAAATGTTTACTTTGATCAATATACTTTTTTTTATTTATTAAGGTCATTGTACAATTAGAGTATTAATTATTAGACATCTAACTTTTTTTAAAGGTATATACTTAGGTCACTCGAGTGACCGATCATTCTACCTTTTTTTATTTATTAAGGTCATTGTACTAGACGCATATTAATCAATCGGATACCAAAATTTTCAAATACATACACATAGGTCACTCGGGCTACATACAATTTGTTAACAACAATTTACTACCATAATTTAAGATTTTTTTTCACAAAGTACAATAATCAAATTTGATTTTTCCCCTGCATAATACAATGACCAAATTGTTTAATAAGCATTGAGTGCGCACTAAGGCTGTCCGGTATGGGGCCACATTTTTGTGGCGTGGTAGGTGAGGTGGCAAGGGCACGGCGTGAGGATGCTTGCGAAATACCCACCACACCTCACCTTAACACCATTTTTTCTGCCACATCATCTGCCACCTCAGCAACCACACCACACCACTTTATCCAGTAAATACACACCACACCACACCACACCATTTTTTTCCATCTCATCATTTCTTTTCCATTTATTTTTAAATATAAACAAAATTTTACTAGATTAAATTTACTTCAATTTAGTCTTTTAAAAAAAATACAATTTATATATTGAGCATGTGTTCGTATATTTATTTGTATTGTATTTGGGTTGGGTTTAATTAAAGTATTTATTTGTGTGGGCTGGATTTAATTAAAATATATATTTGTATATGGGCTAATTATAATATTTCTTGGGCTAGAGGTAACATGATAGATTGTAACCAAAATCTGATTAACCATAGTTTTTTTCTTCCGCAGTGGCGCAGCTAGCTCTCTTCTCCAACAACCTGCAACTTTTCTCCATCTTCCATTCTTTGGTAAAAGCTTCTTCTTTTTATTTTCTTACATATTTAACGGTAAAATACCATCGAAATTCGCCCCCCACGCACGTTATCCTCCGTTGCCGTGCCGACGCCCTTCCACAACCCACCCCCACGCCGTTTAGGGGGGTGGTGTTCGTTTGCACCACCACGCCGTTAGCCATTGACACCTCACCCCCACGGCCACGGGAAACGGCCCATACCGTTCAGCCTAAGTGAATAACAAGATTATTACGACGTAGACATGCTACCAATCACCAAACAAATATTAGAATTCGAAACGAACATTGTTTTGATGGAATTGATTAAAAACCAAGGACAAGCTTGATTTGATTATGAATCCCCTTGAAAACTGCTGAAGTTCGTACCCTTAATTGCCAAAATACGCACTTCCTTCAAAAGATACCATATGATTTGAATTCTTCTATTTTTAGCTCCGTTTTGGCCCGTTTTCAGCTATTCTTCTAATATCAGACTTGGAATACACAAGAATCACTAATATCATACAGATTTCAATGAAAATCATACACAATTTACGCCAGTTATCCTTATGTATAAAATCGTTAATATCAACGACGTAACAAACCCAACCGAAAGCAAATAAATTAATCAATAATTAATGTTCTCTTACACACCAAATAAAATCTAGTGACCATTAACAAATTTGGTGGTCTTTTTTGCAAAAAATCTTCGATACTTTGAGTCAACGTGGGTCAAATAGTAAGTGCCTGGAGCTAAAAGTGTAGTATCTTTACTAGTCACAAAATCCTTACCCCCATATCTATGTTCCATCACCTTCATTACCTCCACAAAATTTTCTGGTGAAACCTGCACAAATTAAAAACAAATTTAAGACAAATATAAACATGTCGTTATTATTAATAACGAGTATAAATAATAATTAAATACCTCGGTTCGTGTCTTTAATTTCTCATCGACATTCATAACTTTTGCAATGTTTGACAAACTAAAAGGTGCTTTACCCTCACTAAGATGTAACGAAAACATTGTTGCAGATAACCCGCTTCCGTATGAAAACATCACTACCCGATTTCCATCCTGAAAATAATTTTTTAATTTAATTTAATGCAAATATAATTATTATTTAATTAAAAAAATTGTTTACCAGAGAGGTGTTTTTGTTATGAATTAGGGAAGCAAATGCTGCATATATAGAAGCAGTGTACATGTTGCCAACTTGTTTGTTGATCAAAGTTCCCGGTTGAACTTTTTTATCATAATACGGTTTTGCTACTTGTTGAGATGCCTGTGAAATAAAAACATATTAATTTATAGATGGTTTTGTTTAAAGTTTATAAAAATTTAAAATTACCTTTTCAAGATCGCGGTTTTGGTAACTCTCGTCACCGGTTAAAGATGTGAACTGTCCTAGTTTCTCTTTAGCAGATTCATCAACAGAACTGAAAACATTTTTTAGGTTTAATGGAAAGGGAATAATGTAAATATTCACACTGAATTAGTGAATTTAATTATGATTAGTTAATAATTACCTGGCGTTTCTAGCGACATCACTGAAAACTAATCGAGCAAAGCTCTTTTGTACAAGCTGCAAATATTCACAAAAAAGTTAGTTTTTAATTATATAACAAGAATTTGTTAAACCAAATTTAATTACCTTGTTATAAGGAGAATGGAATACAAAATAATCAGCATCAGCAATCGAAAATTGTTTTTCTGTAAATTTCTCATACCTAAAGTTCACAAAATTATGTTAAAACATCCTGTAACATAATTTTTTGTCATATTATTAATAATTTAATTATGTAGCGACTTACTTGTGACAATATCCCTTGTAGCAAGACTCAAGTGCCATTAAATAACAAGTTTGGGAAAGCTTTCCATCAACAACCTTAAAAAAAGAACATATATTAATAAAAACATTTTCCAAAAAAAAATAAAAAATCATAATATTTTAAAAATGATTAATTATACGAATTAAGTAATACCGGATATTCACTTGCAAGATCAGGTTTGTAAAAATCATAAACATGAGACATATGAGAAGCCCTAAATTTGCTTTCAAATGCAATCGGGGCGTTTGGCCCGATCAACATCGCAATAGCACCTGCTCCACCAGTAGGTCGAGCGGGCCCCTCTGCATAAACCTAATAAGAAATTAATTAATTAATTATTATTATTATTATTATTTTCTGAAAAACAATAAATTAAATATCATAAAACTTACTGCACTATCTGTACAAACAACTAATCCAAAACGTCCATCCCATGAATTACTTTCGACCCAATTAACACAATTTAATAAAGCTGCAGTTCCACCATAACAAGCATTTGTAGAATCTACACCTTCAATATCAGTATTTCCACAATCCTGCATTTATACTAATCATTAACTTTTTTTTATTTATAATAACCGAATTCAAGAAATAACAAAAAAGGACTTATTATTAGTTTATAACCTCGAAAATATCCATAAGGAATGTTTTGATGGATTTGCTTTTGTCTATGACAGTTTCACTGCCTACTTCTAGTCGACCAATTTGTTTCGGGTCAACCTCGTATTTCTCGAGTAGTGAAGTGACAGCTGTCAATCTGACATTCCAATGAGGTAGTTAGTTCAAGTGACAGCTGGCAATTTCAAAATTATTTTACTGACCCCATAGAAATGACATCTTCAACTTCTGAACAAAATGCCATACAATCTTGTCCTAGTCCAATTGTGTATTTTCCTTTACTAACTCCATCAAAATCCTCTAGAGTGTCCTGTAAAATAATTAATTATAATTTAAATTTTTTTTATTATTATTACAGATCTTGCTTACAAGCAAATATTAGCAACAGTTTCATTACAAATAATATGAATCAATGGTTTCTACTTTACTTACACAACATAGTTAGAGGAAAAAACAAGCAACTGATTATACTATACATTAGCTTACAAGATAAAACTTCAAAATCTGCTTAAAAAGTGTGTAAATTAATTAATAGTCACATGAATTTGATTTACAAGTTTTCTCTATGTTGTGTATTAAAAACACTTAAAATAAGTTCAGATTAAACATTCCTACATTTCTGATTTGAGTACAGAATTAGCAATAACATGCCTGAGCAAAAACAGAGCCTAAAAGCCCCAAAATATTGTATTCAGTAAGTTTATATACTACTTATTTAGAAAACATATAGCAGCTTCAACACTCTAGATGATAATTAGGTCACATTTGGCAAAATTAAGAGCACCTCATCTGTATCAAACACTAGTGTGAATAACTTAATTTCTAGCAGAAACAACTGAGTAACGATCATTAAGCTCATCTAACCGTCAATAATATGATATTAACCAACGAAAAACATATCCTGTTTCCATTAATCGATGTTACATATATCAAAATCCAACCGTACGACAACAGCAATTACACAAAGTAGAGAAACTCAAAATCAATTGTAGTTGTACCGTACAAGGACTTTAACAGATTTTTACCTGTTGTATACAAGTAGGAGGAAAGTAGATTTCCATGGCGAGAATTCCAACATTTTGGGGAGCCATTAACTGTGCAGAGTAATGAATAGGATGGTGATTAATCACCAGATCAAACGGAGAATAACGATCTCGATTTAGATTTAGATTTTATTTTGATTGTATCTGGTAGAAAGAATCTGCTCTTTTACAGGTGGGAGAGGGTTGTTGAGGAGGGACAAATGGTGGAGATACATTTATATAGCAAAGGGGTAGCGGGGGAAGTTGTTAGCCATGCCTTCTCTTTGAACTTTACCCTTTATCTTCACTTAATTTACACTATTTGCCACTACCATTGATTTATGAAATCGTAATCGTTCTTCTTTGTTTATTTGTGAAATCGTAATGTTTATGAAACAATGTATTGATTGCTTCATCCTTACTTTTCAATAAAATATTGTTTAATTTCATTCATATGCTTTATGTGAATCATAGCAATCAAGTGTGACAAGCGTTGTATTTGTGATTTGAGTCAATATGAAAAGTTGGTATGCTATTTATTTAATCAGATAGTGAATTGAGTTAAAATTTCGTGACGATTTAAATGTTGTTCTGTTACATGTTTTTTTTTAACGATTGAACGATAATTAAAATTATGGTAAACACAAACATCTCCATAATCAACGGTTGGAAGAATGCCGACAATGAATGAGGTTGTCAGAGTAAGACAATCAGTTGGAGAGCTAGGATGAAGAAGTAGGAAGGTGGAAGGATGCCGGCAGAGAATGATTTACCTGAAGAAAAAAAAGTTACGGAAATAAGAGGTGGTGGATTCGAAATTTTGAGGTCAAAACTAAAAAGTTAAAAAATGAGTCAAGGTATATGAGGGTATAATAGACAATACACATAAATTTCAGGTGTCCCCATGAAAACATTAAGGTGTCAAGGCTATGAATTGAAACGAAGGTTTTGAGACCCTAATGGTTGCTAATTAATTAATATGTGTATTAATTAAGGGATAATGAATAATGTGAGTGAAAGGTATATTGTAAGCAACGACTATTAAAATCCATCTAACCAAATATCTCAATTGGTATTACTTGATGTCTAGCTTCCCAGACGGTTCATTTTCCCCCATATCAATGTTGCCTTTATTCC
This sequence comes from Calendula officinalis, assembly GCA_963853835.1. Taxonomy (NCBI): domain Eukaryota; kingdom Viridiplantae; phylum Streptophyta; class Magnoliopsida; order Asterales; family Asteraceae; genus Calendula; species Calendula officinalis. The sequence goes on from OY970823.1 coordinate 49,991,523, forward strand.
AAAAGGTTTAGAGTTCGAATTACACATGTCTCTTTAATTTTTGAAAGAGAAAAATAATGATTCTTCTAAAATAGCAGGAGGGTAGGCTCCCTAATACTTAAATGTTATATAAGTTGAGTTGTATTCTAGGAAGTCCGAGGGATTTGTGTAGTCCTAGGGACAAATCCTAGTCATTGGATTAAGATGATCAAGATCAAATCTCCCACTTACAGCCACCTACAGCCACCGCCGGTCGCCGCCTCCGGCTCCTCCGGCCGCCGGCCGCCGCCTCCGGCCGCCGACGACCACCGCCGTCCGCCGTCATCCGCCGCCGTCCGCCGCCGGTGGCCGGCGGTGGCGGCCGGCGGTGACGGCCGGCGGTGGTGGTGGTGGTGGCTGACAGTGAAGGTGCTGGTGGTAATGGGGGTGGTGGTGGTATTGATGTATCGAAGCACATGTGCTTCACTAAAACACATCATATTACTTCGAAGCACATGTGCTTCAGGTCACGAAACACATGTGCTTCACTACACAGGAAAAAATCAAAACAAGTGACGAACATATCATTATGAAGCACATGTGTTTCATAAAGCCAAGCACATGTGTTTTTGTTCCTGAACTTACAAGCAAGTCATTTGTGTTTGAATCACGAAGCACATGTGCTTCAGGTCATGAAACACATGTGCTTCACTACACAGAAAAAAAATCAAAACAAGTGACGAACATATCATTATGAAGCGCATGTGCTTCATAAAGCCAAACACATGTGTTTTTGTTCCTGAACACATGTAACTTACAAGCAAGTCGTTTGTGTTTGAATCACGAAGCACATGTGCTTGACGTTATGAAACACATGTGCTTCACTGCACAAGAAAAAAAATCAAACAAGTGATGAACATATCATTATGGCCAAGCACATGTGTTTTTGTTCCTGAACACATGTAACTTACAAGGAAGTCATTTGTGTTTGAATCACGAAGCACATGTGCTTGACGTTATGAAACACATGTGCTTCACTACACAAGAAAAAAAATCAAAACAAGTGACAAACATATCATTATGAAGCACATGTGCTTCATAAAGCCAAGCACGTGTTTTTGTTCCTGAACTTACAAGCAAGTCATTTGTGTTTGAATCACGAAGCACATGGAACGACCTTCAACAAAAGGGTACCTTTACCCGAAACCGACACAGGTGGGTAGGTAGAGAATACCTAGGGGCGCGAGACAACTCTCTCTAAGGAACTCGGCAAAATAGCTCCGTAACTTCGGGAGAAGGGGTGCCTCCTCACAAAGACGTTATGAAGCACACGTGCTTCACTAACAAGAAAAATAATTAAAACAAGTGACGAACATATCATTATGAAGCACATGTGCTTCATAAAGCCAAGCACATGTGTTTTTATCCTGAACACATTTAACTTACAAGCAAGTCATTTGTGTATAAATCACGAAGCACATGTGCTTGACGTTATGAAGCACATGTGTTTCATTACTTGAAACACATGTGCTTGGCTGTACATATACACTCCTTTATTTTCAAAACACATGTGTTTCAAGCACATGTGCTTCCAGTGACGACCACCACCACCGGTCACCACCGCCAGCGGCCATCCGCCGCCGCCCATCGCCGCCGTCTACCGCCGCCGGCCGCCGTCTCCGGTCGCCGGAGAAGCACATGTGCTTGTAGTGGTGGTGGTGGTTTGATTGATCTTGACCATTAATTTTTTTTGATCCAAGGGCTAATAATTGTCCCTTAGGACTAGATAAAATTAATGGACTACCTTGAATATTTACCTATATAAGTTAAATGGTTAGGGTCGTAAATATTGGATCTGACAAGGGCAGCATATTTGATAACTGGGTTGTGTTGGGGTTGAGCTTGCTAACCCCTTCGAAAAGATATTATGAAAAAATTATATGATATAAATTGTATGTTTAATTTCATTTTTAGAAGGAAAAAAAATCATGAGTAGTTATGTTTTTTTTTTAATTTTATTTTACATCTAAACAGATTATCCATGTTTATGTCTTAGGGGTTGTTTGGTGTTGAGTAATGTCCCACATTGGACAAATGACGAACCTGTAATGTGCTTATAAGGGTCCTGGGCTACTCCTCTTACAACCAATTGGTTTTAAGATGGAACCCCACAAACTGACATTGTATCAGAGCAAGCTTATAAGGGTCATGGGCTACTCCTCTTACAACCATTTGGTTTTAAGATGGAAACAAACTGACAGAAAGCTTAAAAGGCTTATAAGCTTATTAAGCCATAATAACCTTAAAATTTTATGGTTTTAATTATATGATTTGGGTTATGATTGAATTTATTGACACGATTAATTAATATATCTTTTAATTCGAATTTGGAGCCAAACTCAATTGGTAGGAATTATTCGAATGTGATCAATCCGAGTTTGGGCTTATTTGAGTTAGATTCATATATTGTTACTTGGACTTGTCGATAACATAATTGGTAACAAACATGCATTCAATTAATTAATATACAGAAAAGTTTTATAGCATAACTATGAATATTTACAAAGCCCTATACTAATTACTCAAGAGGTTTCAACAAAGGCCAAGTATTGAAGAACAAATCAAGTTTTTGTATGCCCTGAAACCAAGAATAACGCTACACGATTATGAGTTGGTTCCATTTTTGGCAAGTCTTTCGCGCAACATTCTAACTCCCATGTACCTTCCGAGCATCATTACGGTAGCTTGAGGATTTGTTCCGGGAGAATAATCAAAAGTTGACCCATCAATGACCCTAAGTGCATCAACACCAATAACCTTATAATCACTATCTACTACTTTCTCAACTTGACATCCTCCATGGTAGTGCCATATGGTCATCACCGTATCTCTACAAAATTGTTCTAAGGATCTCGATGCATTCGCATGTTTTGGCAACAAATTAACGGGCGAATTAGCTGTCATATTTAAAAGAGTTGAGATAGGGAGGTAATGGTACCGAAATCTTGAAAATGATCTCGATTCAATTACCCTCTCAATGATTTTGATCCCTTGGACACATTTGTCTAGATCTCTAGAATCTTTAAAGTAGTTAAATGTGACCCAAGGATTGTCATTTGGGTCCATGGACCGAAGCTCAAGATGACCCCTTGAGAGCGGGCCTATAATCTTCTCCAAAATGAACCCACCTAAGAAAGCACTTCTCGGGAGGAACTTCATTGCCTCTATGGCCCTATCTAACGCTGCTTGTGTTCTCTGTTTTGGAGGCAAAGTCGATAGTTGCCCGATCTGAAAAATATATGAAAATTAACCTTAATATAAGTAATCGGGCTTGACATGAAACTTATGGGCTTGAATTAGGGTTAATAGAAGTTTACAAGGTTTTACCTTTGGAGAAAACATCCCAAAATCTTGATTTCTTGGAGTTTCGCTAGCAAAATTTTCGCCACTTGCACCCTCGATATAGCTTCCACTTCGAGTAATACCGACAACTTGGATGAGAGACACCTCAACGGGTCTAGGAGATGGTACGAAAATCGCATTCATCGGGTTATCCGACATCCCTTGGCCCACTAAGGGCTGGTCCAACACCACTGATATGTTATGGGCCTCAAGGTGTTTCTTTGGGCCTACCCCACTCAACATTAAAAGTTGTGGGCTTCCTAATGACCCAGAACAAACTATTACTTCATTATTGGGCTCTGTTTTTAAATAAGCCCAATGATCTAACCCATTTTCATCAGTATATATCACCCCGTTGGCTGTTGGCCTTTTCTTCCCTACACATAAAATTACCATAAGTGTCATGAATGTTATGTATAATTTACAAGCATATAATTAACTCACCCTCGGTTGTAAACAATATTTTATCAACAGGTGCATGCAAGTAAACAGTGAGATTACGTGGGTTTGCATAATGAAGTAAGTCAGCAGAGCTATGCCTACGCCCATACGCATCAAAAATTGTACCCCCAACTTTTGTTCCGTACAAGTGGTCAAGCGTGTAGCCATTATAAGGACGTATTCCAATTTCCAACAAACTATTCCTCACCGCCGACTGCCACTGTCTCAACGGTGGATGAAACGCCACCATCCTCTCCACCCACCGGTACGACTCGTTGACCAGCTTGGCATCCCAGCCGGCTTTTGCAATGTAATCGGAGCCTGCGCGTGAGTAGAATCCGGCGTTCAGGGAGCTTCCGCCGCCAAGAACACGGGCCCTGGCGTTGATGACGCCATCCTCGGAGACAAAACGTTGAGAAGGGGATTTGGGGGAGAGATCGGAGAGGGCTGCTCCGAAGGTGGATAAGTGGGTGAGGTTGCGGTTACGAAATGGGGAGCCGCCGCGTTCAAGGAGGAGTACGGTGGATGTTCGTGAGAGAGTGGCGGCTAATGGGCAGCCGGCGGTGCCTCCTCCGACGATTATGTAATCGTAGTATGATACCCTTGGAGCTGTCGTTGCATGGTGCATGAAATTGATCCTTCGATCTGTACGTGTACGTGGAGAAATAAGCAATTACGTTTAGCGTCATGTTTTTTTCAATAATATTAATATCATAACAAGAATAAAGTTATGAAATTAAATAAGTACTTTCGTAGGGTCAGGTTAATATAATTAAAAAAAACAAGTAAAGTAGTATTGATTCATTAATTTCCTTCATATTTTACTTAATGTGTTTCCTAACTGTCTTTCGTAATTTGCGGAATAATAGAAAAGGTAGGTGTAACTACTCTTCTTTACAGTAATATGTTGGCATTTTCTTTATATTATAAGTTTTAGTGTTACACTTTTCTACTCTCTTTTTCTTCACAATGTTGATCAATTTTATGATCTCTAGCTTCTCATTGATATTTTAATTCTTTTTCCTTTGATATTACTAATATCTAAAAACAACATAAAGATATCGATTGAGTTAACAATATAAAAAAATGAGTTTCGTTAAAGTTGCCTTAAAAAAATTATTAAATGTTTACAATTACCTACTTTTATTAATGAATACGTAATTCCTAAAGTGATTGTGGTTATCATTTCCAGGAGCAAAAAAAATAAAGATTACCTTGGCGGGCAAAGCAAAATCCATGAAAGAGAAGCAATGCAGAGAGAACAGCAGCGATCTTTAGACAACACCCTGAAGAACCCATGTTAACTGTTTGTTTTCTGGTGTTACTGTGTTTTTGTGGATGTAAAAGTGTGTGTATAATGGTGGTTGTGTTATAGGCACAGCAAAAGTATGCATTTATAAATAAAGGTTTTAATGAAGGCTATGAATAAGGTTTTTATGAAGGCAAAATTCCTACAACTAGGCAAAATAAGAAGTACAAAGATTTCCTGGTTTTTAATGCTTGAATATTGTTCAACTATAAGATATCCACACTTTTATATGTTAATTAATGGATCCTGTCATTCTCAAGAAAATCCAAGAAATGTGACAACACAAACCTATTTAATTACGGGTACGTACGTAGTAGAAATTAATATATAGACCGTGCATCCAAATGTATATAAGCGCGTAAAGGAGAATTACGAAAGTACATAAATTTGATTTATGCGCACAATGAAACAAATACCAAGAAAATGACATTTATTGATAGAAGTAAGTGACAAAATGATAAGTGTCAACATTATATTTAAGTTTTAGCAAATCTTTTTGTAAGATGTGACACTTTCTCAAAATTTTGGGTTTTGACACTTACGCATACGAGTTATAAAAGGTTTATCTATGACATATTAATACCCGGGGGTATCACTCGCTACCGAATGTCAATGATGATACGAAGTTATGCGCGTTGAACTTGAAGAACTGATGATGATTGGAGTGGATCAACCTCTAAATTTTAAAAGAGGTAGCGACCTTTAAAGCATGGTAGGAGCTAGGCTATGCAAACGGAATTGGATACAATCAAGAAGAACAACGCATGACAACTTACCGACTTGCCACCCGGTCATAAAGTAATCAGCTTGAAATGGGTCTAGTTATAAAGTGAAGAAAGACAACTCGGAAAGAGTGGTGAAACATCAAGCTCGACTAGTAGTGAAATGCTTTGTTCAAAAGCAAGGAATGTTTAAAAGCAAGGAGTCGACTCTGATGAAGTATTTGCCCCGGTAGCACGACTCGACAGAGTGAGACTCATTCTTGCCTTAGTGGCTCAACATGGATGGGTTGTCCACCACCTAGATGTCAAGTCAGCTTTTTTTAATGGAGATCTCAAGAAGGATGTCAACGTAACCCAACCAGAACGGTATGTTTATCCAGTGGCGGTTCTAGGGGGTGGGCAGGGTGGGCATCTGCCCCCAAAAGTTTTGTGATTAGTATAAATTTTTTTATGTATCAACTCATTTTTTGCTTTTGCTTATAATGTACGAGCGAAAACTAGTTCATGTCGTATATTAGCTTAGTGGCTAACTCGTATATCCTAATCATATAACATTAAGTTCAAGTCCCTTTCATATGCATATTTTTTTAAAATTTATTTTTTCCTTTTTAATGTTTTTTTTGTTGTATTTTCCACTAATTTTTTTTTTTGTGTGACTAATTTCCCTCTTTTTTGTTAGTTTAAAAATGTTATGTTTGCAATGTATTTGATTACATATGTATTTTAACTAGTGACATATTGGTCCACATCATTCATATATAAATACTTTAAAGAATTACTTCAACGTTATAACAAAATTTATGATTAGACTGATTTAGTTCTTGAATTAACTAACAATCGAATTTTGATTTTGACTGATTTAATTTATAATTAGATTTTCTTCAAATAAACATTGATCATTTGATTTTGTTTATAATTTAACCTTAAAAAAATACAACTCGGGAACCTGACTTCACTCTAAAATTTCGCCCACCTTTGAAAAAAAAAATTGGTACCGCCACTGTGTTTATCAAGCACAAAGGCACAAGATGTTCAAGCTCTTCAAAGCTCTTTATGGCCTACGATAAGCTCTTCGAGCTTGGAAATGTTTACAAGATCCGACGATTTATATAAGGAGTCCAAAAAGAAAAATTCTTATTTTTGGTGATTATGTTGATGACTTGTTCATTACCGGGTCTAACACCAAAGATGTTGTCAAATTCATGGAAGAAATGAAGAAAGAATTTGACATGAGCGACTTATGATTGCTTTCTTACTACCTTGGAATAGAAGTATCCCAAACGAAGTGGGGAATATCTTTGCGACAAACAACTTATGCAAATAAGATTCTAGAGCAATCTGGGTTGCTAGACTACAACCGACAATATCACCAATGGAGCCTAAGTTGAAGGTCAATAAGGATGAAGATGGTAAAAAAGTTGACCCGGCTAAATATAGGCGGGTAGTGGGTTGTTTGAGGTACTTGGCACATACTTGACCGAACTTATCCTTTTCGGTTGGAATTGAAGCCATTTCATGGAAAAACCAACCACATAACAATTCTAAGTTCTTAAACACATCTTGCAATAGTAAAAGGAACCATTGACTGCCGACTCAACTATAGTAAAGGTTGTTATATTGAAGACTTGGTTGGTTTTACCAATAGTGATATTGGAGGTAACACTGTTGATATGAAAAGCACAAGTGGGATGATCTTCTATATTAGAAGAAATGCAGTCACTTGGCAATCTCAAAAGCAGAAGATCATCAGTTTGTCTACATGTGAAGTCGAGTTCATGGCAGCAACGACATCGGCATGTGAAGCCATTTGGGTTCCTAATCTCGTGAAGGAGCTCACGAGACATCATATCATGGCTATCACATTGTATGACGATAACCGGTCAACAACCGCCTTGATTAAAAATCATGTGTTTCATGGTCGAAGCAAACACATTGACATTTCGTTTTTACTCCATATTAGAATGTGTTGAACATGGGCAAATTATAATGGAATATGTCAATTCGAATGATCTACGTACGAATATCTTCACCAAGGCTTTAGAACGATTGAAGCACGATGAAATGTGAAACATGATCAGTGACGAATAATGAGCCACGTTCGACTTAAGGGGGACACTGTGAGTTATCAAAGTCAAACTTGCATAGTCATCTTTTTTAAAAAGTTTGATTCATATTCAAACATTCACACCATAAAAATTTGATTCATGCACGGTGTGAATGTTTGAAGGTGCAATTTATGAATCAAGCTTTTCAACAAATATAGTTTATCCATGACATATTAATACCCAAACTTGTATGACTAATTTTTTTAAGACACTACTTTTAGTTGTCCACGAGTGTAATAGAAACATGGGTGTCTTTGAAGAGGTGTGGCTGCACACGGCCCGCATATTTAAGGGGCCCAACTTCTATATACATCTTATATATATAATTTTTAAAATGTTAAGCTCACTTAATAATTTAGTAGAAAAAATGAGAAATTCTATTTCTTTTATATATATCCTTGTATTTTGAAGCATATATTCAGACATGATGTTAAAAATTTCAGGGACCTGAATAGGAAAGTCTGATAGAAGTATCCTTAATAAGTAATGAATTACTTATTTTCATATATAAATTATCTCATTACAGATAAATAACATGGGTGGGATGTCAAGGTGTAAGGTTAGAACTGGATGAATGAGACAGATAAATTTGGCATGGATCAGTATTGAGAATTGTAGGTCAAACACGTGCAAATGATGGACAAAATGCAGATGACAAGTGATGGTAGTAAAGTGACATTCATGAGTCTATTCTGGCCCGCATACCCTCCCAACGTTATTGTAGCATCAGCAATCACTCGGGCAATTGTTCCAGCTTCCGTTGACAGCAATCCACCATTAAACGTCCCACGCGATAGCCTTGATGACATCACACGAGACAAAAGTGATAGGTTCACACCTGATGAATCCAAGTATCAACAACCAATCGGAAATTAAAAAATGTCACTAAAATTGCATCTTGGCCTTCTAAAAATGAATGTAAGTTTAAAAGGATGTACGTACCTTCTAAAACTTCAGCAGAAACAAACATTACAAGTCCCGATACGACATACTGAGTCACCGTGTAAGGACTTATTATGTGAAAGCTAGCAAGAATCCCCAAACAAACCATGATTTCGGATGCTAGTAGAATTTGTCTGAAACACAATCAAATTGAAGAAAAATAAAATCAATCAGTTATATGAATTCAAGAAAAAAGATGTACCTGTCTTCAAACATGTTGCTGATATTGCCTCCAACAATGACATTTACGGGAAGAACGGTTAGTCCGAGGCACACGAGAAATATAGAAACTTTACTGGTGGTCCAGTTGAAATAATATGAAGTGATAACACTAGATTCCGCCAACAATATCTCCATTGCATATTTCAGCATGAAATATATCAACAACTGAACCTGATTATAATTATAATAATAATATATGTTCATGGATAATTAATTAGTTATTCAAAAAATGAACCATATGAAATTGCAAGTAAACAAAAGTAAAGTTAAAAAAGAAACCTTAACGGAAGGTGTAAGTAACTTATATGCAGCTCCAATGGAACTAACGGGTGCACGCGAGTCTTCTGACGCTTCTTCACTCGCATCATCTTCTTGTTCATCATCTTGATCACGTGCCTCTGAACTTGTTAGTAGCGGTTGTCTTACGCCTTTTTCAAGACCATCACTCTCTGCTTCACCTGCCGTAAATTACATAAATGGTCTTTTAGATTTGGACCTACTTGGTCCTTTATTTCATAAATAAATTATAGTGGTATTTTTGACACGTTTGGTCCTTTTCCCGTCAAGTATGGTCACGTACTCACGAGGGCTGTCATTTTCCTTGACCAATTTGAAACCCCCCGGGACGTATGTTTAGGTAAATAAAAAGTATTAGTGTAATTTAATGAGCATTTAGTGTTTGAAATAATAAATATGGAATTGAGGCAGGTAACATACAATGATCCTGTTTGCACAAATGATCAGGTTCTCTAAAGGAAATGGATAACCAAATGAGATAAAAGAGCCACCCAAGGGCCATAACCCAACCAGGAAGCGTGTTTTGATTAATAGTAACGAAATACTTTTTGGGTTTAATTTGTAATAAACCAGCAAGTGCGGGCCCACAAGCCATTCCAAGAGCACTTGCACTAACAAAACCTGCTGAAGCCTGCATTCGGATCTTTAGAGGCACGCAATCACTTATATATCTCCGGTTCACTGCTCTAGAAGACCCCAAACTGCACATTCTCAAATAAATTAAATACAATCTTTTTTTACTAAATTATCCCTGCGCTTTTACCAATTCTCAAATTTTCTCTCTCACTTTGTCCTTTCAAATTTAATCTTTTTTTGACCAAAAATTCACAACTTTTTAACAAATAAATTATAATAAGCGTATTTTAGGTCAAAAAAGATGGAAAACCATATGGACGAAATAATAAAGTTGACTTTGACCTCCAAAAGTCAACTTACCCACAAAAAAGTCGACTGAGTAAAAGCACTTCTAACGAGTTGAAATCATAAGCCAACGCATACAACACATTTCCCACAAAAAGAACAATACTGCTAAAAATCAACGGTTGAAAATACGATTTATTAGACCACGCACTAAAATAAACCGAAGAAAATATCTGTGCAACAGCCATTGCACCAATCACAATCCCACAAACAGTCGGTGCAGCTCCCAAACTCGTGGAATAAGCATCGGCTGTTGGAACAATTATATACGTGTTCACCATATAAAGAAACGTGTTCGCCAAGTTTAATAAAAGTGACATAAAGTGATATCTTTCATCATCCACTTGTTCTTCGTTAGGCGTTGGTAACTCTTCGTGTACTATAAGAGCGTGTTGCCCTAAAAAAGTTAGGAAATTTGTCGAGTATGATAACTTGTCTACCGCTGCTCGTATGGCATCGATTACAGGATCCTGCAAACGGGTTCAATTTATAAACGGGTCGGCTTAGTTTTGTCTCATACGGGTCAAATTTAAGAAAGGGGAAAACCTGAAGAGGACGGGTGGGTTGATCGTAAATTGATAAGTTACTTCCTTGACGATCCTCGAGATCTGCTAAATTTCGAGATATCGCTCCCACAACTGCCCCTAAACCCTGTAAATTTCAATTCATTTTAGAGTTAATATCATAGATTAGTAATGAATTTTCAAAAGTATTCAACTAAATTACTCAAATTTAACTTTCGGTCTAAAATAATAAGCAAGTTTCAAAAATGTTCCAATTATGTGTAATTTACCTTTTATAAGAGGTTTTCATCGAAGTGTTTCAATTATGAGGTTTTTATATATAAATTTAAATATAGTGACATGATAACCTGTTATAAAAAGTAAATTTTACATGATTTGAATATTTTTAAAACTTAGTTATTATAGAGTGAAAGGTATATTTAAGTGACATGGATGAAATTCTTTTTAAACTTGTTTACTATTATATGTAATTAACCTTTAATGAAGTATGAATTTTTTAAACAACATAGTAGTTGAAATTGAAATGTAGCAAATTACCACGTGCTTGAAGACTTGTTGAAGCTGGGAATAAGGATGATTTGCGCGAGTTTTAACATAATAATCAGTAAATCTGTAGCCTAATCGTTTATCAAACTTTTTAAGAATCTTACGAAGCCCAATTGCATTGATCTCAACAAAGTACAAAAGTTTTAATAAATCTCTTCCAATATCTCTATACAATTCTCGTAAGGAAGCTATTTTTGGGAAATCAGGCTCGGTTTGAAGCATTTCTTGTTGTTCTCCGAGCTCGGCTATCCTTCTGCTAAGAATACCTTGTTGCTCCAACAAAAACAGAACAATTTTTTCAATCTGCATTTGTTAAAAGAATAAGAAGAAAATCAGTAATAAAGTAAAAAACATGAAGAGAACTGGGTATGTGGTGACCTGGCAATCGAGCATTCTTGAGAAATCTTTGAGAACGTATCGGCGTTCATAATCCCCGGATTCGACTTGGTGAGCATATTGTTTTACTTTTTTCTTCATCAGCTTGTAATTGATGTAATATCTGATAACAATAATAATAATAAATCATATACTTCCTCCGATTCAAAATAAGTGATACACTTTCCTTTTTAGGATGATTCAAAATAAGTGATACACTTTAAAAAGTTTCCTTATTTGGCAAAAAAAATGGGACTCACATCCACTAACTATCTACTTTAACAAAGTGAAATGACCCCTTTACCCTTACTTTTTACTTTTAAACATCATTAATCTAATTTAACCATCATTATAATCTTTTGCCTCAAAAACCGTGAAACCCCAAGTGTATCACTTATTTTGAATCGGAGGAAGTACATATATATGTATGGTGAATTTATTTAAGAAATATTTAAAAATTACCCTTGCCATTCTTCAATCTGTCTGTCCTTCAACTTTTTCCCAAAAGCAACCATCTCTCACTGCAATATATAAAATTTTCATGTCAAGAACTTTTTGTAAATTCATGACTCAATCAAAGAAACCCACTTGTAGAAACTAATATAACAACATTAAAATGTGAATTACATTTTTGGATGTTAATGCAAGTCACAATCTACTGTTGCTGAATAATTAATTAAACAAACTAATTTGGATTTTAGTTGTCAACTAACCTGTCTTTTTAGTAACAAGATTGTTTTTTGATAAATTATAGGAATTGATAAAAATAATCTTACGTCACATTTTAATTGCGGTATCATCATTCTTGGGCATTCCTAAGGAGTGATCATTAATGATTGAAGACCTAACTCATATAGCAAGGTACAAACTTTCTTGATTGAAATGCGACAATGCACATTCCATACTCCATTAAGAACACATTTCCATACTAATTAACCAATAATATTATATTATAAAAAAATCAATATTCTTTGATCAAGAAAAGGGGATTGAAACCTGACCTTCCTTTGCGTGAACATAAACAAAATACAAGAAATTGCGTGTGTTTAGATCAGGGAATGTTTGTTAATTTGCATGGAAATTGGGCTTGTTTTGGAAGAAGAGATGGATTAGAGGTGTCGTGATTATGTCTGATTTCTTAACCTTCATTCATCAATAATCACCTTTCGATCTTTGCAATCTTTTTTTCAGGGACAAGATTATGTTGTTTTTTCCTTCTTTGTCATTTCTTTATATTCTCATGCTACAATGTAACAATTAAAGTTAGGAAGGTACTTAAATTCACGTCCTATAATATGCAGAGTTAATTAATATGCTACAAGTGTGTTTTTTTACAGCATATTATATTATTTACTACTATTAACTATTTACCTTATCTATTTTCATTTAATATCATATTAAATGCATTCATTGTATGTTTACCATTTTAACAAGTACATCTTCACCAATAATATATTAAATAAAAAAATTATAATAATTTGTTAAGTTTAAATACAGTGTAAGTACATATATGAATATAAATGAAAAATAATAATATATCCATTTTGAGTAGGTACTATACAAACATACTATCTTTGATACCAAAACATCAAATGTTGGAAACTACAATTATTTACAACCAGTTTCCACAATATGGAAATGTTCTACAATCGTATTGTTAGTTCGTTACTTGACGTCTTTCTGAATGGTGAATTTTTTTAACTAATTTTAATCATATCATTCAATACAAATATGATTATGATTGCGAACTCTGATGAGTTGTGTTAGTTTTTAAAAGTAGAATGATTTGTACAAGCTCATGATTAAAACTGATAAACCAAATAAATAACTGCTCTCTAATTGCTTAATATTGATGGTACAACTTTGTATCTCATTTTATATGATACGATACGATACAAACAGAGAAAATGATATCTCGATCAGTTGTTTTGAGTTGGAGCATATTCTTGAATAGCAGCTGCCAGTTTGTCCCTTTCTTCCTCACTCTTTGTTCTTATCAAAAACGTCCGTGCAACTACTTTGCTACTCTCAATCCCATTTTCATCCTATCAATAACAATATCATATTTACTACACTTATATATCATTCAAAAATAATCTAATTATATCAACATACCGCAGTATGAAAAATAGCAACAATGGAGTTTTTCTGTAAGCTTGTCTTTATGCCTGGATATAACAAGGCATTCAGCAGCAATCTTCCCACCTGCCATATGTTTTTATCTTAGCTATATATAACATTGAGCTAATAATGAAAATATGTCAGAAAAAACATACGTCATTTCTGACAAGAATTGTGGGTTTGGAGTCTTTAGTGCCTTTGGTAACACCTTCTTTGCATTTGATGGACAGCTGTCCTGTTCCTCTGTCTTTCCATGCATCTTTATCCGTTGGATCCGTCGACTGAACATATACATGTTTAATAAAAACTCACATATATAAAATAAAATAAAATTTCCTTTCTTCATAATTACCTTGACATAAAGCTTACATTTGACTTCATGCACTACCATGATCCCACTCTCTTCACTCTTTTTCAAAGATGGACTGCTTGGCTGCTCAATTTCATCATCTGTTACAAATTAATTTAACCATAATCATTAAAAGGAGATTAATATCAATCATCACTTAAATTTCCTACCAAAATTAAGAGTAAATAATGGCTTACCACCATCTGCAGCATCCGTATTCACAGAAATTGAACTTTGTCCCCCTGAGAAATTAAAAATTTTTGAAAACAATTTATAAATTATGAAAGTGATAGAAAATGAGACATACCAAAAGAAAAAGAAGATTGATTGTTAAAAAGTGGGCCCGTGCTCCACGAGGGCGCGAAAGCTGTAGTTGCAAACATTGGGGTGGTTGTTGTTACATTTAGGGTTTTCTCTTGAAAGGGTAAATTCATAATTTCCTTATTTTCTGTAATGAGTTTCTTTTGACCAGTTTGTGATCCCTGTTCTAATAAATTGTCACTCTTTGTTGAATTTAACTTCAGCCAGTTGACAACATCACTAAATTTTTCCTGTGTAACAAACAAAAATGATATTTTTAAATAAAATACAAGTTGATAATTATAGCATATGAATATATGATAATAAAATAATATTTAAGCAATGATATCAGATTGCTACCAGAATATTTGAAGCGTGAGTTAGGTAGTCACATACTCCATCTTCCCAAAGTTCATCTGGGTGATTTTGCAACTGAGACTGAACCCAACTGCACACAATCAAAAACTAAAATTAGGGTCAAAAGGACGAAAAGGTAATTTAGTGTCTTGTATAGAAAACGAGGAAATCACAACAGACCTTGCAAATTGGTTATTGAGAGCTCTCACATGTTGTTGTGATGATTCGGCCCGACCCATATCCAACGATGGAGTCACCATTGATTTCTGTTCAGCCCGTTGAAAATCAAATTGGGGAAATTGTGGTGCTACCATACTTTTTTTATTCTGAAACCATGCAAGTACAATAAGAAATCAAGCCAACATTCATATGATATCACATGTAAATCATTTAACATATAAGATACCCGCAATTAACTAAAAAAGATTTTGCTATCAATAATTTATTAATTTTGAAGACAATATTAATTTACTTTAAGTTGAGCATGCAATAGCAATGGCATTAAAGTATATACACACAATGCATACATTAATTGCTAATCCTAAATAATAATTAACAAAAAAAAATGAATTCACTTCTTTTGAAGTTAATTCAGCTTAGCATTTCACTCGATAAGTAAAAAAATCAACAACTTCAGACATAGCACCTCAAATTGCACGAACAAAAAAGGCTAAAACCAGCTGAAATCGCAGAAACACCAATAAAACCAATCATGTAAACCGAAACCTCTTAAGTTCGCATAATTCATTATTAAAACTGCCGATACGACTAAACTGGAACAAATTTACAAGCAAAAATGGAATTAGGGTTTCATACAAACGAATTGTGGGTGTCTGCACTGGTTTCTGACTCGGATTGCCGCTTGGTTCCTCTCATGTATCAATAAAAGCTGAATTAAGAGAATATGAGATTCGATAAATCGATGTCGAATTAACGTTTTGGGTTGATAAAAATACCCCTTTTTTTCGCTGTAGGTCAAAATTTCCTGTTTCTAGGGTTTTGGATTTTAATTTTTCAAATTGGTAGACTAATTATAATGTGCAGGAAGGTACATAGAAACCTATGTTTTTTAGCCGTTAAATTCAGGTGGGGTATTAACTTTTAATTAGGACCGTCGGATATGGTAGATGATGGGTTAGCATGTGTCCGCGTGCTATTGTCGGCCCAACTATGAACTTTTTATTTTCATGGGCCCATTAGTGAGGCCCGTTATTATAAATAATACCTTTGGAACACTACTACAAATTCACGTTTTTTAATTAGGTGGTATAGTTAGCTTTTTATTGTTATTTTAATTTGATATATTGTATAATTTGTTAATTTGCTATAATTTGTGAAGTGGATTATGTGGTGTAATGGTGTTAAACTCACCTCTTTAAATCAATACTCGTACTTTCAAGACTAGTAACTTTTTCAAGTAGTTTTACATGTGGCCAAAGTAGAAATATCATAAATCCAGTAAATGCAATTTATTGACTATCCACCAACTTGTAAATTTAGTACATTAAAAAAAAGTTATTATCTATATTTTGGTAATTTTCTATCTTCTGATTAGTTTTTAATTCAATACTGATTGAATAAACTATGAACATAACATGTATAAGATTCTCCTTCATCTTAAACATGTTCTAACCGTCGTTAAAACATTTTAACACTTGCACTTCATTGATTGGTAATGTTTGGAGGAAAAAAATTAGTTCTTACCCCAACTACATTAAGTGAGTTATTTTGTGATATCACAATAATCAAATAAATTTATATATTGTATATTTGTAGCATTATAAACTAAGAATAACACATAAATTAATATGTAGCTAATAAAAATGGTATCTGTTGAATTTTTGTTTTTAAGAAGGGTAGTTTAAATAAAAGCAAAAGACCATATATCTCACATTACAAACCTAAAAAAACCGTTATCCGGCTTTAATCTAAACCAGAAAATAAGACAATTTTACACGAGAGATCTCCTTTCATCACTTGATCCGTCGCTTTTTTCCTCTCTAGGATACGATTTAACAAAGGTACACCACAATCTAAGCTTCTGAGGAAACTTGTGATTAGGCAACATTTTCATTATGATACCCGCCGCTATCAGTATTAGCCCAACTCCGTGTTGTTCAGACATGGGTTTTGTAAAAACAATATAAGACAACAATAAAGTTACCGCCTTTCTTGCCGTCGTTACCTGTATATACCAATATATAATGAATATTTTCGGTCATTTTTAATGTTTAATACGTATATAGAGTAAATTAAGTGGAAGGTAGTGGTTTGTTACGTATTAGAACCTCACTTCTTTAAATTTGTTTATCACATTATACATCCCCGATGTATGTAATTTGTCATACTGGTCGTCCTTACCGTTAAATCGGGTCGTTAATGGTTCTGAATGTCCAAATTACCCTTATGTTTAATAAACGAAAATAAAGGACTATGCATGTAATAAGTGACAAACCCATTCGTGAAATTTATTATATTAATTGATTTCTTTATATTTCTTTCTTTTATTTCTCTTTATCCATGTTTTTCCACGACCTGTAGACCCACCACAACAATTAACCTCCCACGACCTTACATAGTTTTTCACCTCATCGTCACTCCTTTTCTACAACCACCTCCGTTGACACATTTGCAGACCTGCTTATGAAAACAGGTGTGAAGGAGTTAGGGATGGATCGATTTTCAAGGGGTGTGGTAGTGACGATAATGGTGTTTGATTAACCTTTGACATAGATGTGGGTGGTGAGTCTGCATGGGGTGGAAGAATATAGATATAAAAAAAATCAATTAATAGTATAAATTTTACAGGTCTATGTGATTTACTACTTATTACATGCACAATATTTTATCTTTGTTTACTACAAAGGCCAAAAGGGCAGTTTGGTCATTCAAAAAAATTGGCCAACTCGCTTTAATTGCATGGATCAGTGTAACAAATTACATATACCATGGATGTCTAGTGTAATAAACAAACTTAAATGAGTGCATTTGTAATAAGTAAGTGACGAAACACAGGATCTAATTTACTGGTATTTATATGATATGATGTGGGAATGAAGTGAAAGTAGAGTTACCAAAGCTGTGGTTGCAGCCCCGAAAATGGCAATGAGTGATAGAACTGATACTTGACCAACAAATGTAGCCACAGCTTCAAAAATCAAGACCCCATATACATAAGGATTCTGCATGTTTAATTAATACCCACAAAATTTTGTTAAAAAGATGATCATGGTTGAGTTGGCTTTCTTGAAAGACCTTGTTTGACTATCTTAAAAATGACTATTATTTGTTACAAACTTACTTCATAACATGAATTCCATGCCGTGAACAATTCTCCTGTAAAAATCATTGGTGGAATCAAGAAAGGCGTTCCCACCACCGTGGAGCAGAATAACATTTCCATCTGAAAAATATGTGGAGTGATGAAGTGATCAATACTGATTAGGGGTGTTCAAAACCGGGTACCCGGAAATCCGGGTATCCTAAAACCGGGTACCCGAAAAATTCGGGTAGTAGATTTAGGTACCCATATCAGTACCCGAATTTTCGGGTACCCGGTTTTCGGGCCCGGTACCCGGAAATATAATTTCTTTGTCACAAAAATTACATAAACGGTAGTCGCCATTGTTTATATATTTAATTTCTTTAAATCTTATTAATAAATTTGTTATTAAAAATTGTCGTTATTATTTTCTTTAAAGAAAAATCGTTACTAGTAATGAATCTGACCAAATCTTTAAAGACATCCAATGATTCAAAACCATGATTCAACGACGGAGGTAAGAATATGATAGTTTGTACGTGAGAATTGAGACAGGGTTTTAAATTTTAGACATTTGTCAAAATGAGTCAAGCATATGTCCATATCTAATGATAATTAATGTCTAATAATAATATAAAAAAATATATAAAAATATGTTGGAAAAATAAAATTCGGGTACCGGGTACCTAATTACCCGGTTTTTTAGAAAAACACTACCAGTATTTGATACCCGGAAACCGGTTACCCGAAATCCGGGTATCCGGATTTTCGGGTATCCGGATTTCGGATATCGGATATTTTTTCGGGTACCCGTTTTTTCGGTTATTTTTGAACACCCCTAATACTGATAACTAAAAAAAAGGGCTTGTAAACTAGTGGTAGAATGTGTGACATGTAGTCATGAATTCAAGTACTCTTGTGAACAAAATGGTGTAGATTTAAGGTGTTTATTGATACCTGAGTAGTATCACGATTAATGGTAAAAATTGCTTCTTGCAAATTACCCAAAAAGGAATCCATAATTAGAGCTCCAGAAACCATGACAACTCCAAAAATATTAAAATTTGGGGAAGTGTTTGCATCCGCTAGAGTGAAGAGTATCAAACCAACAACTAAAAGAATAGCAGAAAAATATTCACGCGGAGGGTACTTTCGTCTCAAACCAGGAATAAACGAACCCATTATCATCACAGGTAAAACCTATATATCAAAATCAATTCATTTCAATATTACAAAAAGAACTACAAGTTTTCGTCCATGTGGTTTTCCATGTTTCATCCCTTCCCAACTTTTGTTTGCAGAATTCGTCATCTACCCCCCAAATTTGTCTATGTGCTACACAACGGTTAAATCTTTGAAAAATGACTGTTTTACCCCTTTAAAAATTGTTTTGTCTAGGAGAAGATGTGAACATTAATTTACTCAAAAAGTATTTTCTGTTAAAAAGTTAATTACTCAAGTTGGGAAAATAACTGCAAAGAAAAGTTAGGAGGGACAAAACCTCAAAAATAAAATATAAGATACCTTAGTTGATTTGAACATTAATTGTGCAGGATAATTGAGGTAAGCTAATGATCCTTTTGTTAATCCATGAGAAGCCATAAGAACTACAGAGAGCTTAACATACATTTTCCATGGGTTCACCATTTGTTTTGGGGTGAACCCTTGTAACCGTAACAGTGCTAAGTATACAAATCCTTGTACAAACGTGAAATACCATCCGTAACTGAATTCATTATAGTAATAAATAATATCAACATTTTTGGATCATAATGAAAAACTTTATAATATTAAGTACCTGAATTTAAGCCTGTTATATACATATTCCTGCAATCAAAATACAACCTTTCTTGAATTAATTAAAACACAAATGATGATTTTATAAGAAAATTAAAGTAAGCAACCTCACAAATGCCGTTAACAAGATAACCAAAAAAGAAACCAGAAGAGCAAATGAGAAACTGTTGCCATTTTGGTTTATCCGTTAATGTAATCCCAAACAATGCCCTTATGCGTTCTTCTGCCTTCATCTTAACAATCATCAAAAAACGAGAATTCCCATGTTTATTTTTTTTATCCAAATAAAATCTTGTCTCTTTTTATTTGTATCTTTAATTCTCCATCAAGTTTTCAGCTTTTTGGAAAGACGAAATGAAATATAGTTCTATCTCTCGTCATTGAGGGATGAATGATTGCTAGCTTGAAACAAGGAGAAAACTTCTCCT
Organism: Calendula officinalis; assembly: GCA_963853835.1. Lineage (NCBI taxonomy): Eukaryota > Viridiplantae > Streptophyta > Magnoliopsida > Asterales > Asteraceae > Calendula > Calendula officinalis. Next base: position 50,011,901 of record OY970823.1, read on the forward strand.
TTCTTCAAGGATTTTACACAACAACAAAAAGAGAGGTTAACTTTATATCTATATTTAGTGACAAACAAAATTATGTTGTTTGAAATATTGTAAATAAAATACAAAAATAATATTGATTAACTTTATCAAGTTTTGTCATTGTACGTAGCATATTTTCAAACGGTCTATGAACTTGTATTGACATGGCACTTTCTATGGCTGCCACATCATCATCAAAGTAATTTACAAAAAGTGAAAAAGAACGAAAACATGTTGGTTATATGATGAAGATGTCACCCTATACATACTATAGCAAGAACTCACAATATACGGAAGATAGATACATTTCCATACAATAAACCCAAAAAATATAACACTTTAATTTATATAGGCCATGAATGTATAAGTTAATCTATTGTTAAAGAGTTCAGCAATAGCCTAAGCCAGATAAAATCAAATATTTTTAGTTTAAAATTGATAAAGAATCTTCAATCTTAGTGATGCCTATAAACCAAAGTCAATGTCAAGATGGTCAAAGTCAATGTCAACCAAAAGTCGCTATAATTAATGTGATACATCATATAAAAGGCTTGAAAGTGGATTGTGTGATTCATAATATTACACAAGTTTCATACAAAGATTATCAATTTAACCATCAACCATTCCCGGTTCTGGTTCGGGTTCTAGGTCTGGTTCTGGCTCAGGTTCGGTTTCAGGCTCGGGTTCATCAATTTGACCAGGCTCTTGACCGCCATCTGTATCATCAGGGGTTAGTTTTTGTTGTTCTTCAGGTGAACCATTAGTCTCCATTGGTGCACCTGAAACTTCAACATCTGCCCTAATTCCTTCATCAACCTCACTTGCAGGCGTTGTAATCTTTACAAAAGGTCAAACAAAATTAAGATTCACTTTGACTTTTCTGGTCAACTTCAAGAATCTAATTAACTGTACAAATTTTCAGGAAAATTTCATAAAGCATGAAGCTTTATAACAAATAGAGTAAATTACATAAAGGGTCCTTTTGGTTTGTGTGAAATTCTGGATTTCGTCCTTGACTTTTTTTTATTACACAAGTAGTCCCTAATTTTGGTGTTACAAGTTTCAAAATTAGGGACTATTTGTGTAATAAAAAAGTCGAGGGGCGAGATCCATAATTTATACAAACCAGAGGGTGAGTTATGTAATTTACTATAACAAATACTACCAAGAACAAAAATGTCAAACAAAATACAGATTTATTTTGACTTTTGTGGTAAACTTCAAGACTCATTTACTGTTTGAATTTTTAGGAAAACTTGATAAAGCATGAAGCTTTATAACAACAAATACTACAAGAAGCAAAATCTTAAAGTCAAATTCGTCAAACAATTCATATAATATCGAATAAATAAAGTACAAAGGTTGACCATTGACCTTAAAAGTCAAAGTGTGTACCTGATTTTCTTCTGTTTGATTTGTAGTAGTTTTGGAATCTTCTTTTTTAGCGCGCTTTGATCTGTCGCTTGGTTTATTCTGATATTTTGATCGGACGTCAGGTGGCATGAGTTCAATGGGAACAACCCCTTCAACACCATATTCAGTGAACTGTAGAAAAAAAAAGTTTATTTAAATATAAAATGATATAATTTTTTTAAATAAATTTCATGTTTTTTAAATAACAATTCTCACTCGAGAAAATCCCTCCAAATCCTGCCTTGCTGAAAATCGAAGGCCTTTCCAGCAGTAAACCTACACAAATAGTCAACCAATTAATTAGATTACTCAAAAAGTTTAATGGCCCATGAGACCCGTTTGAGACCCAAATCGACCCGTTCATATGTAAACGGGTCAAAAAGGAATTAAGACCAACCCGGTTGTTTTTGTGGTGGTATTCTTCTTCAATTCCAGCAGATTCATCCATCTACAATTTAGAAACAGAATCCAATTAGTTTTATGTAAATGAGATCTTGAAAATCATTTTAGTGAAAGAAAATATTTCTTTTTCTAGTAAATAAAACTTTAATATTAATCTAAAAAAAATTACATCTTCAGCTAAGGGTTTCCAGTATTCTGTTACAGCCGGTGTGCGTACACGTTGTGAATCAGTTAGAGCATTCTGCAAGAAGACACAAGACTGGTCAATTATAAAATAACTGTATATTATAGTTTGACCTTTGGAGTCCAACTTTGACTTTATAAATTCAAATTTGTATCAACTTTCATGAAACTTGTCATCATTAACCAGTTTTTCCTAATTGTAATATTTACAAACAACCTAAAAAAGCAGAGTCTATTTTTTAAGACACCAAAAAAGTTTTTTTTTTAAAGTATAAGCTTAAGCAACTATTAAACTAAAATGTAGTTGATAAAATTACAAAATTTAAACAACAATGAAAAGTTTTATAAAAAAAATAAAAAAGATATTTAACGTACAGGATTTTGATCTGCCCATTTCCATAACTGAGCAAGTTCTTTATTCCCTAATCTCCATCTTGGACGACTGCAAGTTACAATAGATTAAAAAACTATTAACATTATACTTTATTATATAAATAAATATTGTATACCACATTTCAATAAATTGCCATACATTTATTAATTTAATAATTTTCAAATAATACCAACTTTATTACAAAAATGTGTACCGTTTTTTCCCTCCATCTCGGATCGTTTTCTTTTCCATTGGTTGTTTCTCAAATGGAGCGCAACCATCACGTTTCCACCAGACCTAAAGTAACATTTATCATAAAAAATAATTCAGGACAAAAAAAAAAAGTCAACATTTAAAAAAAAATTGACTGATTACCAGGTCAGATTACCTTAAATCGAAATTTTTAGAAGTTGGTCTTTTCTAACCAAAAGAAAGTTAGTTACTTTTTTATGCAATTAGTCATTTTTTTCAAATTAGGTTAATTAATATTCACATAAATTCAGAAATTAAAAAAAATAAAAAATATACCCAGTTTGTTTCACGTTGTAATATATGTTGGATGCTTTGAAGAAATTTTTCTCCTTTTGGTGGAGTCATAACCAGAAGTTTTTTTACTCGTTCTTCATACGATTTTATCTCTTCTTTCTGTAAGTACAAAATAACAATTTCTCATCATTTTAATTAAAATATAACATAATATAATTTTGAAAATCAATTGGGGGAGCACTAACCATAGTTTCAGAAGGTAAATCTTTCTCATTTTTCCCTGGGGCCTAAAATATTTGATCAATAAGTAAAAGCATAAAGGTGTAATATTAATCAAGATAAAATATTTAATATAGTAATATGCATATTACCTTAAGATAGTCAAACAAAATCAGGCATTGTACAAGAATATGGCGTCTAAAACTTGGATCTTTTAACTGTCATAAACCACAAAAATAAAACATCAAGATTAAATAAAGTAGTTTAAAATGCAAATTATAATAAAGTTGGTAATTTAATAAAGAATTTATTTTAAACCTCTAGACCCATTAAATTACTGCTTGTAAGATATTTTATGCTAAAAGTCGATGCTTCATCTTCAAGATTATTAGCACTACTTTCTTCATCAGTTAGAGGCTGAGCTTCAAATGTATTCAGGACAACCTAAATAAAAATAAAAAGATTAAACTAAAATAAAAATGGTATATAAAAATAAGTAAATAAATAAAAAGATTACCGTTAAGCAGGAAGAGAACTTATGCCACTTTGTGGTTGCAAGACTAATGGAAGCAGGGTTACTAAAATACTCCTGAAAAACAATAATTAAATTGAATTAAATTAATATTCATAACTTATTTTCAGAAAATGCATTATTAAACTGACCTGTAAACTCCAAAAGGTTTTGTAGAAGTTAAAGTCGATAGAAATTCCTGAAATTTAAATTAAAAAAGTTCAGAATTATAATTATAATATTATATATTGCTAAATATTGATGTAATTAGGATTAAAAATGACATCAGCAATGAAACAGAGTCCATAGTAGTTACCATCTGGTGCTTGCTTCTCATATTTTGTCTCGTTTGAAACATTGAACACTCCCTTAATATTGACAGCTGTAATTACAAAAAAAAAAAAAAAAAAGCACGCTTTTTAAATTAGAGGAAAAAGTTTTAGTATAGAAAATTAGAATAATTAACAAAATGAGTTACCTGAACGTTCAGATAATGGGAAAAAATGAGCAAGAAACATTATAATACGTCCACAAAAAACCACATTATTTGCCTGCATAATGCTTAGTCAAAGAGAAATTATTAGTTTTATAATATTAATTTTGTAACAATAATTAACCGTTTTATTTAATTGAATATACCTTTGATAGACGGCGAAGAAGTTGATTGCAAGTTCTTAACATAACAAGTTTTCCCCTTGCAAAAAGTTCCGGCTAACATAACCCAAAAAAAAAGAGCCTTTTTATTTTAAGATTAATATTATATTATTAAAAAGAAATATGAAATATTAAATACAAAAATATAGAGATATTGCATACCTTACCCAAGATGTCTTGCTTACTTTCTATATAACCAAAAACATCTTCACAATTTCTCATTGTTGACATTTCTGTTAAATCTTCCAACAGTTGAAATATCATTCCACCTTCAACGTGTTCATTTTCACAAAGATATAACACAATATCTGACATGAAATAAATTAATGCATATTAGTTTATCAAAATTCAAAAAAAAATTTAATTTGAAAAAAAAAACACTCACCAAGAAGGCGAGGTATTTGCCCATGACCATCATCAGTTGACCCCCCATATTTCATAGTATTTTCTCCTGATTGAACTGCAGCTGACTACACCAAAAAAGGGAGAAATAAATAAGATATTTATAAAATGTAATTAATATATAACAAACATACCACTAGTTCCTGAAGTAGGGTTCTCAGGATGTTTTCCAGTAATTGGTTCTCATCCTGAACTAATTTAGTTTGTCTCTGCATAGCATATAATTTATCTGTTAATCTTTGAAAATTATAACAGAGTTATTAAAATTTATGCATCATACATTTAACATTTTTCTACAAATATGGCGCTTATTAGCTTAGAAGCTTATTAAGCATAAATAAAACTTACATTTATAAGCTTAATCAAGCTAATAGGTTAAATAAGCTTTCCCAAACAACCCAAACAACCCAAACCCTTTATATAAAATTGATATGTATGTGGTTGTCTACATGAACAATTTATAACTTATAATGTTGTGAAATACTAACAAATGAAGAAATAACCGTTAAATAACTAACAATAATAATAATTGCATTCTTCAAAATCAAATTGGGGAAAACGGGAAACAAACCTGGGGTTTAATTGCTTGTTGAACTGTTTGAAGAGCAAAATCTTCAGGTTTTCCAGGTTGTGTAATTACTTTCCTGAATAAATCCTGGATAAACAAACTAATTTCATTAATTTAATTCGCCTTCAGCTTCCTAATAATCAACAGAAATTAGGGGTTACCATGTCGATTTGTGAAACAGATAATCTCGTAAATTGCTCTATGCTGCGTTCTTCGACCAACCGATACCGCTTTCGATCCAAATATTTGGAAAAAAAAATATTTGATTGTGTCACAAGTGAGGTAAAACTAGTTCATGGATTCTCGCATCATAACATTTGCTGCTTTCGTCTGTTCTTCCCCAAGCAAACGCATAAAAGATAAAGAATTGGGCTTTTTGTTTTGAAAGATGTTGGATTGGGCTTTAGATGAAACTAACTTACTTGGTTTCTTTTTTTTTCTTTTAAATAAAATTTACTTATTGGAATGTTAGTTTTTAAAAAGGATATATATTGAATTGATCTTTTAATTTAAAACCAAGATATTAAGTGCATGTTAAATAGTGCTATCATGCTATCATTTTTGTATTTTTAGTTAACACGGTCTGACAAGAATTTTATTTACGATTTTTATTTTTTTAATCCGAACGCGACACGAATTTTATTTACGATTTTTATTTTTTTAATCCGAACGCGACACGAAGTTGGGTTTTTTTTTGCTAACATGAACATGACCCGGTTAAAAAACCAAGAAACACGACAAAATGAGATAAATAACAAAAATACCAAATTGTTTACTTAGTGCATGTTTAAAAACCGACAGATACGACAAACACAACAAAATATAACATAAATTACTTCTAAATGTTTCCAAAATTATTATTGTTGTAATATTAATTAAAATTGTTGTAACATAAAGCTAATGTCTGGGATAAATGTTTAAAATTATTGTAATATAGCCTCAATTTCGTGTTAATTTTGGTTTCCGAACCCGAACACGATACAACACGAATTCGAATTTTTATTTCGTCCCAATTTCATTTCATTTCGTATATTTTGACGTCAGGTTGTGTCAAATGCTTTATAACATTTCTAGCAGGTTTAACAGCCCAATTAAGGGTTGTGTCAAAGTAATTTTCCAAAATTTAATTAACTTTGACTACTTGCATAGCATTCAAAGGTAGCACTGTAGCAACATATCATTTTTAATGGATCAAATACAAACTTAGCTAGAAATATGTCATATGACAAAGGGTTTATGTAATGCATAGCAGTTCCAATATCCTAAATGGCCCATTTAAAGTTTTAGATTGGTATTGTAATAAGGGTTTTTTTATTGGCATACCATGACTTACATTAATAAAGTGATAATTTCTTAAATATGTATTGATTAACATCAATGCGCTCTAAAAACTGTTATTTTAAAAGATGTATTAAATTTGATTTTATGTTTCAATGGTAATTATCGGCTCATTAAATGCATGTTATCGTATGCCCTAAAACATTCGTTAGAAAAACCCATGTAATAATAATATTTTTGTAAATATATATAAAAAAATTTAAAACCCATACGAGAAATACTCCATTTCAACTCATATCCATTTTTTACTAGAGTAAAATTGGTATAAATTAGAAAATACAAGTGAGCACTATAGCCATTTGAACAAAATGCTTTTCTAGTACCTATAAAATGGACCTAAATATCAATGGTTAGAAGTCTATAAATAAGGTAATGTAAATGTATATGGTTGATATAGCCCAAATTATACATAAAATGCTAGAAATGATTTAAAATATATTTAAAATCCTACATTTACATTTTATTTAATGATTTCAAGCTTTATTGCAAAAAGAAAGGAAATATGAAGTTTTTAATCAAGTTTTGAAGACTATGCACAAAACCCGTTGCGCTGTGCTGCAGCGCGTCACGCTTTGAAATCTGAAGAACACAACGTGTGACAAAAAAACAAGATATCGACACATAGAAGAACACGATGTGTAGGCCACCGCGCCGCGTCGACGAACACATGAAACACTCCCATATGTTACCGCAACTACCCACAATCTCACGAACGTGTGGTAGAACGCGACGCGTTTGACTAAAACACGACGCACTCCAGTGAGTTTCATGCACTATAGATAGCAACTCATATTCTCCATTTTTAAGATACCTCAAAAGCTCTCCCAAGGCTCTCAACTCAGTACTTAGAGGTCAAGAGAGTAAGGAGCACTCCCCTCCTTTTACTTAGGTTATGTTAAGAAGTCATTTTCGATATATTCGATTGTTGGAGTCACAAGCTTTTGGATTCGTTACTATCATCGAGGTATTGGTACGTCTCTATCTATATTATTTTAGTTTTGTATGCTACTTTATGTTTTTTAATATAAATATATATATGTTTATATTTATGTTTAATTGCATATTTTAGTAACTAGTTTAATTATAGGCTATGTATTTGTGGAAACTTACTAAAAATGAATTGATTTTAGGCTTTCAAAATTTTAAAACAAATGTTAATTTAACTTGTGATGTTTGGACTGTTTCTAATAGTTGTACCTTTGCGTTATCACTCATTGGATAAATTTCAATATTTGGATAATGATGAAGTGTTTGATTACTTTTGAATTATTTGGTATACACTCTTGGAATTCAACTTGGTTAGGTCGATGCAATTTTATGCCGATGCGAATTCCGATTGGCTAGGTCCGAATTGGGACGTTCCTACTCGTTGAAGTTCAACTTTCAATATATATGAATGTGCTTTACGTCAAAAATCTAATTTAAAATTGTTTCATGACAACCGTGTCACGACGATGCACGAATGTTACCGATTACTTTATGTTTTAAAAAATGCAACCACTTATTGTCGGGAGTTTATTATCTCACAAGTCCATTAGTTTAAAACCAAATCTATCTAATGCGTACTAAAATAAAGAAATGTGAAAAGGAAGAGCTCCAGATTTAAATATGGTTATACCAATGAAATAAAAACATAAGAAAATATTTTCCAGAAATGTCTTCTGTTATAACATGTGCCACCACTTTAAATCTTGCTGTAAACTCGTCAGGGGTTTGGACTTTAGTTAAAAATATCATTCACGATTCGGATTTGAATAAAGAAGACCCAGAATTTGCACAAAAAGCAATTGATTGTTTTAATAAGGTTTTTAAAAACATGTTTGATGCATACTTGCTAAAATTTAGTCCAACAACACACATTCATATCATGTTGCAAGATGGGAGCATCGGGGCTAGTTCAGGTTGTCAAGGTGATGATGAAACACAAACACTTTTTAACATTTTGAGAATTGAAAATACCAAACTAGCTCGTGATAACACTACTAGTAGCGAGCTTGAAAGGTATACAATGATCTATTTCTGGGGACTATGAGTGTACATGATTCTTAAAACTTTGATATTTTTGCTCGCTGGAAAGGAAATGGAATGCAATTTCTAATTCTTTCACTATGGCCCATGATTTACTAAGTGTTCAAGCTTCTACGATAGCTTCGGAATCCGATTTTAGTGTTAGTGGAGGGTTGTATCATTACGAAGATCGAAGTTGACGCCTTTATTGGTGGAAGTTTGCTTTTGCTTGTAGGATGATTTAGACGCAGCGCATCAGTTACAAAACATTTCATCACTTGAAGGCGAGTTGGAGAGACGTCGAAGAACAAATACACAACTTTTAAGTTGAGACAGGGATGTCGGTACCTCTAGGCTCTAACTAGACAAGAACTTCTATAATCTATACGTGGAAGAACTATACAACAATGTCGGACGAGAAGAATAGAAGACTCATGTCTCAACTATTGTGATACAAAGAGATACTTGTTTAACGTTTTATTTTAATTATGATTGATTGATTTCGAACTTGTATTATTATTGTTATTATTATTATTATGAATTTGTTTAATTTTTTGTATTATGTTTTTCCACTTCAATGTTTAAAAAACTATTTTTATTGCTTAAATAATACAAAAAAAATGGAATTCCCACAAATCCGGTCCAAACTAGTATACGATCCGATCCAGTACACGAATTGAACTCGTATAAAACCGAACCGAACTAGTTACGACCGGTTACGAGTCTACCTTCAAAAAACCGGTTCTAAACCGAATCGGTTAGACCAAAACCGGTTTTCACATTACCGTATTGAATCAGATCCGGTTTTTAAACCGAACCGATTTTCCCAAAAATTCGATATTTGGACATCTAGGAACAATATATAATACAATATTCATGTAATAATGTATGCTATTAAATAATAAGATGTTACGATTGGATATAAGTCAAGGATATATTGTAATATTGAAATAGTATTAGGGTTGAATTGTAACTTCTGTAAAAGTTGTTAAGTCGTTAGGCTGGTAGATTAGTATAAATAATAGTTGTTAGCATCTGTATTACGGGTCTTGTATGTTTTAACAATTGCTTGTGCAATAGAAGTGGTACTTTGAGCTGATCTCTGTTCGAGCAACGATTGTCAAACACAAAGACCAGGCGACGTCAATCTTGAATCTCCTGTGATGATCACAGTGCAAACCCAACAAGCTCTTGGCGAACCTAGGGTGATCGAGGTTGAGTGCGAAGGTGAAAGTGAGAGTATGTTATCTCTGTGATGATCACACTTTTGTCCCACGGATGGCGCCAATGTTCGAGCAACGATTGTCAAACACAAAGACTAGGCGACGTCAACCTTGGATCTCCTGTGATGATCACAGTGCAAACCCAACAAGCTCTTGGCGAACCTAGGGTGATCGAGGTTGAGTGCGAAGGCGAAAGTGAGAGTATGTTATCTCTGTGCTTTAGGCTTTCTTCCTCTGTTTCAGTGTGTGTGTCTGTCCGTCTGGCGTCGATAATGAGCTAGGCCATGTATTTATATGGTCATTGTCAGGTATATGGAACGTTGGCTCATTATGACTGCAATAAAGCAGTCATGAAGCGCCATTATGATAGCGTAATGATCGTGTGTAACGCCTTACTATTATGACTGCAATAAAGCAGTCATGAAGCGCCATTATGACGGGACGTCAGCCACGACTCCAATGACAGGCGCTGACAAAGGCGATGATCACTTGACAGGCGGTCATGATTTGACAGGCGCTGACAATCTTGACAGGCGGTCATGATTTGACAGACGCTCATTAGTGGCGGAGTTGTGACGTGGGCCATCATTAGTATCCGGTCTAATTGTGACATGGGTCATCTTCATTAGTGACGTGGTCGAGCTTCATGTTTAGGAATTTGGGGATCTACCTATATATATATAGTTAATCCCTACTAACCTCATCATGCCCCCGAGTTAAGATTTGCCAAAAGTAACGGTTTGCAAGTCTGAACTATCATCACCCGTAAGGCTTCTTCCCGTTTTCTTATTTTTGTGCGATCGAGTGTACTGGCTGTAACGTCGATCGACATCGCAAGCAATATTAGCGGCAAACCGGACCGGCCGCAAGTCACACCGGCAGCGCGGCGGACTGGACTCGGAATCTGCGTGTAGACCGGCGGTTAGATGAGACCGGCTGTCAATTCGATCGAGGGAACCCGCGGTATAACAGTCCTGCGAGACCGGCGGTACAACGGTATAAGCATTCGTGCCGGCCGGCGGTTAAGTGAGACCGGCGGTCGCAAGACAGGCGGGCGCGCGTAGACCGGCGATTAGTGTTTAGACCGGCGGGTGCAGATTGGTATTCAACCGGCGGTTTAGCGCCTTGACTAGCGGGTTTAGGTGGACCGGCAGTTTTTACGGTCGGCGGTCTTCGGGCAGGTTGTTAATTCGACCGGCGCTGCGCCTTGACCGGCGGTTTTAGATGGACCGGTGGTTGTCATTGTCGGCGGCTTTTAGACCGGCGGTTTATAGCTTCGACCGACTGGTGTGTTTTGGCCGGCGGTTTAGCGTATTCGACCGGCAGTTTGGTTCGGCCGGCCGTTTAGCGCATTCGACCGGCGGTTTTTTTTTTTGGCCGGCGGTGTGGCGCACTCGACCGGCGGTGTGGCGCACTCCAAACAAGCAAACATTGATACGTAAGCTTGAATTAATTACACTCCCCACCGCAAGCTTGTGACATTATACACCCTCTATTAAATGGATTTGGTTGCCCCTTTTCTATTCTCATCTTTATATTATTAAATAATTCTTTGTAGATAACATAAATACATTAATGTTTAAAACATATAATATGTGTATTCAATGTCTCCAACCCAAAAATTTAGAAATTAAAAAATGAAAAAACAAAAAACGACCATGTTCTCATTAATAATATCTAGTGAATTATTTCGTATTGTGTTTGTTTATTCGAAAGAGACAAAACTAATTTTATTTACAAATAAAAGATTTATTTGGCCGTGTAGCGCACTCGACCGGAGTGTAATTAAATCTTTTTTTGGCCGGCGGTGACTGGCGGTGTTAGGCCGAGAGTTTTAGCCAACTTGTTTGTACGCTTAAATAATTAACTCCTTGCTAATTGTAATTATATGTCTTGATGCAGGTTTAACTAAGTTGCTCGCTACCTTGCAGGTACGTACGTGCTTATCCATTGCTTTGCTTTGAAAAAGAATGTTTTATTGGATGATCAAGCCAATAACACATATTTGTTTTTATGGATGTTGTGTCCATGACACCGTCTTGGGTGTGTATGACAGTGTGTATATTTGATTGTTCGTATGGCACTTTCTTGAGAGCCCATGATGCCTTTGTATGCCAATGACCTGGGTAGATTTGGGTATCTCTGATGTATGCTTCATATTGTGCCTGTGACACTGTGCCAATGGCACTTTTGTTGGTTAACCTTTACTTTGTTTACTCGCGAGGATTGTCGCTTCCCAGTGAGAAGTGCTTATCTTTTATCAAGTAGATTAAAAGACGAGTATGATTGTATGTTATTTGGCCAGACAAGGTTGTCTTTCTTGGCTTCATACATGTTGTATTGAACTATGTTCTTAGTTGTGTACATGCACATGCGTGCTCAAGTTGTAACATTGTACGTAATGAAAGTGCATGTTTGGCTTTAGACTAAGATGTCTATTGTGGCCTTATGCTTTTTGTATTGAATCCTTACTTCAATATTTATTTGTTTATGCAAAAACCATAGAAAAATGATATTACGAGATAATATTGGGATACAAGATCAGACCAAATGCTATTATCGCCAGTTTCATGCTTGACCATGACATTCCATGTGCTTGGAAACATGTATTGAAAACATAAAGGAAAAAATGACAGTAAAGACTATCGCACCTTGATAGGTCAGTTAAGATTGGCTCCCTCATGTATCATGAGGATATGGCCATCAGGTGGTCCGGGATGTTCTGTGTCTTCCCCCTTCTTTTGCCAGGCATAACTCTTCTTAAGTGGAGGTTTATTTGCTTGCTGCTTAGCTCCAGGGACAAGGTGTTCTAGTTTGCCTTCTTCCAAAGCCCGCCTGATTTCCCTTTTTAGCTCTCTACAGACATTCGTGTCGTGTCCATGATCTTCATGGAAATCACAGTATTTATTCATGTTTTTCGTACCTGACCTATGCTCCATCTGGGGTGGAGGTGTGAAGGTAGCGCACACCTGCTCTGTTATCAAGATTTCTTTTGGTGTTTTGCTAAGAGCACGCTCAGACGGATGTTTATCGTATGGGCCAAACCTCCGGTTGCTCCTTTCATCTCGTTGATGGTCACCAGTTAGAGCATCATGCCTGCGATCTGACGTGTCGGTCCATGACTTGCCGCCTACCTCTCTTGTCAGGGAGACAGTTTCTTTTGACCTTAAATAGTCATATGCCCTGTCCGTGGCTTCTTTGAAAGTAATTGGAGTTCTCTTGATTAACTTTTCTTGCAGTTGTCCTGGAAGCAGGGAGAGAGTAAAGCCCGAAATTTGCTGACTTTCGGGTAAGGCGACAATTTTCTGGCACTCCTGCGTGTAACGCTGAATGAAGTCGCGTAACCCCTCGCCTTCCCTTTGTCGCAACAAATGTGCTTCTATATGAGTTCTCTGCTGCTTCTTTTGCTGGACAAAGTGAGTTACAAATTTAGCCTTTAGATCTGCAAAGTCTTGAATACTCCTCTCCGGTAAGTCAGCAAACCAATCACGAGCGAAACCCTGCAACGTGCCAGGGAACATGTGACAAGCGACTGGGTCTAGCCATTTCTCTGTCATAATGGCCTGTTCAAAAAGAGCAAGATGGTCATCAGGATCTCGTGTACCGTCGTAAGTACCCACGATGGACGGAACTTTTTGTTTGTCAGGGAGTGGAAATCTGGCCACCCAGTCACAGAACTTCGAACTAACCACCGACAAAGGCATAGTGGCCGCTCGGGGTGGTACGGCTGCGGACACGAGTGCTTGCAACACGCGCAACATGTCATTAGATGTGTCCTGTGGTGGATGTGGTGGTGGGGTGTGAATGGGTGATTGCCTTAACTGCTCCAATAATTGTGACAACGGATCTACTGGTTGAACAACCGTTGGCTGCGGTGCTGGGCGCAACGCCGCCACCAACTGAGACAACAGGTCCGATGAAGTAGGTGGTGGAGGAGGCGGTGGTGGCTGAGTACTCTGAGCCAACCTTCGGAGTAACTCCACAATTGGATCCTCCCGAACCCCCGGCATAGCGGCCTGTGGAAAGTTGGAAACAGGCTGCCTGACCGGATCTGTGCCATCCTCCTGAGAGCTTGTCCCGTGGGACAAAAGAGGCTGACATGAAGGGATGGGCGTCACTGGCTGTGGTGAGGTAAACGAACTTGATCCAACCAGCCTTGTGGAGAAAAGTGGACTTGTTAGAGAGGGATACCCTCGTGTCCTGACATCCGACACCGTCCACTCAGAATCGACGTATGGTTCCATGATACGACTAGGCGAGGTTATCACCGCCTCGGGTATAGTGGTAATCACGGTAGTGGTTATTAATGGCGATGAAGAAGTGATCAGCGATGGCTGTGTATCCGCCATAGAAACGGTTTGATTACTGAGAAAGAAGAGAAAAAAGAAAAAGTTTGGAAAAGTGAAACGCCGTTTAAAAACGGGTCCCACGGATGGCGCCAATGTTCGAGCAACGATTGTCAAACACAAAGACTAGGCGACGTCAACCTTGGATCTCCTGTGATGATCACAGTGCAAACCCAACAAGCTCTTGGCGAACCTAGGGTGATCGAGGTTGAGTGCGAAGGTGAAAGTGAGAGTATGTTATCTCTGTGCTTTAGGCTTTCTTCCTCTGTTTCAGTGTGTGTGTCTGTCCGTCTGGCGTCGATAATGAGCTAGGCCATGTATTTATATGGTCATTGTCAGGTATATGGAACGTTGGCTCATTATGACTGCAATAAAGCAGTCATGAAGCGCCATTATGATAGCGTAATGATCGTGTGTAACGCCTTACTATTATGACTGCAATAAAGCAGTCATGAAGCGCCATTATGACGGGACGTCAGCCACGACTCCAATGACAGGCGCTGACAAAGGCGATGATCACTTGACAGGCGGTCATGATTTGACAGGCGCTGACAATCTTGACAGGCGGTCATGATTTGACAGACGCTCATTAGTGGCGGAGTTGTGACGTGGGCCATCATTAGTATCCGGTCTAATTGTGACATGGGTCATCTTCATTAGTGACGTGGTCGAGCTTCATGTTTAGGAATTTGGGGATCTACCTATATATATATAGTTAATCCCTACTAACCTCATCAATCTCATTGTACATTTGGTTGATAAGCTTTTGAAGCTTATCGTAAGAAGATATATTAACGAACATCTTTTTCTTTTAACCTTGTACAGCATACAAAGTTCATTCTCTACAATATATCAAAATAAGTACAAAAGTATACATAAAAAGCAAGTCAACTAGGAGTAATATGAAGTATATAAACTTGCTATGTCTCTACTTAATACATGCTTTTAAAATAATATTACAACTAACCATATGGTTTTATCAAAAAATACTTTTAAAATACAGTTAATATAGAAAATCTTACACGCACGCTTCGTAATTTTATATTTTAAGTCTTTAAAACTGTATTTAAAAAAAAAAAGAATGTTACAACTGACCAAAATTTTAAAATTGTATTATCATTATGTTCATTATCTAGTTGACTTGCCAGTACACGTACCATATGAATTGACAGGAAATCAAATGGAGAAACTCCAAAGACACACGTCAGCATGTGGACTTTCCACGTCATCCAAACTCCCACCAAATAAGCACCTAGGTGGCGATATCATCAAACCTTCCGCCATGTTAGATATTAATCTAGGCATATAAAACACCGCCTCTTCATCAATAAAAATTTCAGACTCCACTTGCGCCGCCACGTCATCTGTCATCCCTTCACCGTCCGATGTCCCATCGGAACTCTTATCACCACCGCCCACCTCCAAATCTTTTGGACGGAACGCCTCTGCCGCCTGGGCGGCCGTTTTACGTATGTCGGCGGCATCACTGGTGACCGGAACAGGCAACCGTGAAACAGAGTCTGCAAAATTTAAACAGGCGAGATTGCCACGTAGCGCCAATGCTGCCACGTCATGAGCCCTGGCTGCCATCTCAGCAGTCGGGTAAGTCCCAAGCCATATTCGGGTCTTTTTATTTGGCTCCCGTACCTCACAAACCCATTTGTTAAATTTCCTCATTCGGACCCCTCTGTAAACTGGGTGTCGGGTTTCCTTAAACTTGGTCCGACCCGCCCGTTTCTTGGGCTTGCTCGATGCTAATATGACTCCATCGTCAGAGTGGGCCATACGCTTGGATCGGGTACAAACTGATTCGGATGAGTTCGGGTCAGAACTTGGACTTGGAGTATCATCCATTTGAAAAAGTTGCTCAGGGGTATAGTTGACTTTTGCAATATGACTTTTGAATGCTAAATTCAGATTTTAGAATGATTTTAGTTTGGAGGGATTTGGGTATATATTGTGGGTGTGCAGAAAGGGGTGGTACTTTGTGCATACGATATATACGCGCACACGGGTAGATGTCGGGTAGTAAAGGTGCACGTGCGATATGTGGTGTGTTTTTATTCTTAGCATCGAAGGTTTACGTCAAAAGAGCGTTGTTTCCTTTGAGGTTAAATACGTCATATTTCTAAAATTCGTAAACATCAAATTATTTTATAAAATATAATTTGATGTCTAGATTACAACCTTTAAGTGGATATATGATTTGTGAAAAAAGTTACGTTGTATTTAGCATCTCCTATATGTGGCCTTTTTCTATACAGAAATTTGACTTAAAACTAATATAAAAATAAATAAATTTAGGTTGATAATAATGAAGGTTTAAGTCGGATCAAGTAGCATATTTATTAAACAGGTTAAGTTTAGATCAATGATAATTTAAATGGACGGATCCGTCAACGTGTTTAATTATTCAAAGATATATTTATACTTAACTAAAGTTTAGTAGTTCATATATAACTAATAGACCTGGTAAAATCTAACACGACACGACAACTAGACACGAAATTAGTGAGTTTGGGTTCGAGGTTTCGACACGTTTAAGTTAACGGGTTTACTCAACACGACACGAAAGTTAAACGGGTTGGCTTAGTGTCATATTTTTAACTCGAATTTAACCCGAATCACCCGTTTAAGCATGTATATATATTTTAATAAATTTTATATTTTAAATATATTATATGTAAATATTATAACTTAGTAGTTAAAATAGAAAAGATTAAGCTCTTATTTCATATTTTGGCTTAATATTTAATTAGTTTTGAGATTATTGGTAATGTTTGCCTTAATTTATAGGTCATTTTACACTAATTTTATCGGATAGCAACAAATCAAGTGCTCAAACACAACAATTTGAATTAAATTAGAAGATATAATCATATGAAGGATGAAGTGAATTTTATTATGTTTTTAGATTTTTATTACGTTTTTGTTAAAATTTTATTATATTTTTGTTGAACTTTCATTATGTTTAATTGCGATATGTAGATTTTCCGTCGCTTAAACGGGTTAATTGGGTTGGATTGGGTTAACACAAAATTAATCGTGTCAGGTTTGGGTGAATATTTTAAACACATTTATTAAACGTGTCTGGTTTGGATTTAGGGATCTCAAAATATTTAAGATCTCTACACCACACGAACCTGATACAA
This sequence comes from Calendula officinalis, assembly GCA_963853835.1. Classification (NCBI taxonomy): domain Eukaryota; kingdom Viridiplantae; phylum Streptophyta; class Magnoliopsida; order Asterales; family Asteraceae; genus Calendula; species Calendula officinalis. Next base: position 50,029,196 of record OY970823.1, read on the forward strand.
CACAACCCATTTGCTATGTCTAATAACTAATAATAACATAAAATATTTTTATATGTTCCATTGTGTGGAACCCACTGACAAAGGTTTTGCAAGGATTTTGACCACAGTCCTATGACGGTGGATGTGTAAATGGTCATCGACCGGAACGTAAGAAGAAAGGGTTTTATTGGGAGTGATAGTGTGTTCGCAAATGGGAGGAGAAGGGTATAATTGTACTTTTACTTAGAGCTATGTATTACTAAATATTGCTCTGTAAGAATTAGATTCCATATATAATAAGCGTAAAATAATGAAAACCTCATAGAGATAACTGTATCATTGATCACTATTTATATATACAAGGATGCATAAAACCCCTATTGGACCCTAAGCCCATTTATACAAATGAGTTTGTGTCATACAATAAATCTAAACTATATTATCTAACATACCCTCATAGTCCGAGCGGCGAAATCGCTAAAGCTAAGGATTAGAGTAAAATAAAATTTAAATACTACTAGTACATGCGATAGTTGTTGATGACGATCTCCAAAAGCTAATAAAGAGATGTTATCATATAGCAGCGGAAGAAAAGACGGGCGGGATCGAGCAAGCCCCGCAAAAAGGGCAAGAGTCGAAACATAGGGCCGACATGTAGCCAAGGTCGAACCATGAAACCAATAAACGATGTAGCGTTGAATACCAAGCTTAAAAGTGGGCAAGTCGGGCCAATAAATAGATCAGGGTCGAGCCAAAAAGTGGAGGATCGTCTAATGTCGAGCCATAGGACTACTAAGTGAGCCAACTTCGAGACAAATATCCAAAAGTATGCTATAAGATTGATGTCGAACCATAGGGCCAATAACACGACCGGTGTCGAAACAATTATCCGAATAGCAAACAAGAGTTGTGCATCGAAAGAAACGAGCAAAATCCTAATAAAATAAAGCGTCACTAACAACGTCACATATAAGTGTGTTATTGATAATGAAAATCCTACAGGGATAACTATGTTAATGATAATTATTTATAAATTATAAAGATACATACAAAAAACCTATTAAATCTTAAATCAATCTATACAATTAGATTTGGTTATACAATAAATATAACTATATTATTTAACAATAAACTGCGTTGTGTTATATTGAATATAAACTTCTATCTAAGTATATTAAAATAAAAGATTGATGGAAGTGGGACAGAGGAGCTTGAGTCCTAATTCTTTTTTATTCCATTTTTCATATGTTTTAGCCTTTGTGCCTTTTTATGATTGTTTTTTTTTTCTTCTTTTTTTTTCTATATTATGATTTATGAAGGGCAGGAGAATGGACTAAAGGCATTTGTACTATTTGGGTTTTTAAATAATGCAGTTTGATGTTCATAATAAAATATTGTAAGTAATGCTTTATCAGTTTTGCGAGACATATGAACATGAATTGTTGCCAAATAAATCAGCCTGAGCCACCTGTCATTCGTGAAACGATGAAGGGTTAAGGCAATTTTAAGAAAATGACACGACAAAGCTTTCTGGCTCCTCATCTCTTCCACGAAGCAGACTCGTTTATGCAGAGTGTCACTTCCATTTCTACTAGGTTTTACAAGGGCGAGCGTAAATTAAAAAGAATAATAATATTATTGCTGTACTTGTGTCTACTAATATACTTATCCATTTGATCATGATAAATGAGAAAAAAGAATTAATTAATTACACATGTCAAACTTAAAAGTGGTTATACATATGTGTAGGTCAAAAAGATAAAAGAAATATCAATTCTCTTAAAAATTACCATCAGAACTAATTCCTTCACTAATTCACTGGATTGTTAAAAACATATTATATAAATATATAAAAATATATAATTATGGTATATAAGTAAGTTTTTGTAATGTAAAAATAACTTTTTTAAATTACAAAACAAACCAAATTAACTACCACAAATTACTTAATCAAAGTAAATTTTAAATTAATGTTGAGTAAAAAACTAAAAGTTAGAAACTTTCTGCTATACTTTTCTGCTATATTAAACCCCACTTCCTTCTTCATAGGAAAAATCTTCAAAAAAATTTGAAAATCTAATAACTTGAGAAGGGGAAAACCCTTTAAGATTATCTCTTGTGGATAGCGGTGCACAAATTATCCGAAATCAAAACCTGAACCGGAAACCGAACCGGTCAAACCCGGTTTTGACCGTAACCGGTTCGATTTTGGAATAACCGATCGGTCTGGAACCAGTTAGCCATTTTCGACCAAAAACCGACTGAAACCGATTTTTACGAACCGGAACCCGTTTTTGCCCGTTGTAACCGGTTTTATAACCCGTTTGTAACCGGTTTTGAGCTGAATGTTGGCCAATGGTAATATTACTGATGGGGACCGAATTTGACCCTTTTTTTTGTTTTCTTGGACCATTTTGCCCCCCTAAACTCCCCAATAAATACATATCTTGCATTTGGTTAAAATCACAACTTCAAAACACTTTCTACTCTCCAAAAATACTCTCCAAACACTTTCGATTAGTAAAAAACGTGAAAATGTCACACCCACACCAAAACCAAAGTACTCAAGATTTCACCGGTGTTGATTTTTACAAATGAAGAAGCACCAATTATTGTTGTGGATAGTTGATCACGCAACTAATTAATTATCTTTAAGTAGTTATGTTTCTTATTTGTATTTTTTCACTAAAAACACATACAATCATCGAATATCGTTTTTTAAAGCTTCTCTTAGGCTAGTGGGTATGGGCACCACATGTGGTGGTGCCCTTTTCCGCCACATCATCGCCACCTCACACCCCCACACCACCACCACACCACATCATTTGGTGGAAATACCCACCACACCACACCATTTTATTTTCCAACTCATCATTTCATTTCCATTTATTTTGCACACAAATAATATTTCATATAATTTAAAATTACATTAAATTAAATAAAATTAAAATGACAATACTTTTAATTAAAATGAAAATACTAGAAATTAAACATTAAAATACTAGAAATTAAAAATTACAATAATTAAAATAAATTATTACTCTTCATCGTCTTCATCGTCGGCGTCTTCATCGTCGGCATGTGCGTTGTTGTAGAGATGGTCCGCCAAGTCCTGTCGAAGTCGTTCGTGTGTTGTTCCGTCTCGAATGTCGACAACCCTGTGCAAATATTCTGCACTTCCCGGTACATACAAAGCATGTCGGGGACCGTCCGGCACATATGGAGAAATCATCCGACCAGTATCTTCGACAACCATATTATGCATTATAACACATGCATACAAAATATATCTTAATCTTTCAAGGTCGTATGAACGGGCCGCGTTTTTGACAATGTGCCACTTCGCCTTTAAAACTCCAAAAGCCCGTTCCACATCCTTACGTGCGGATTCTTGTTTTTTGGTAAACAAGACCTCTTTTGGATCAATTGGATGTCGGTAGGCTTTGACAAACGTCGCATGACGAGGATATATACCATCGGTAAGGTAGTAACCGAATCTATATGGATTGCCATTCACCGTGAAAGGCACATCGGGTGCCTTTCCTGATAACAAGTCGTTGAATATTGGTGACTGATCAAGCACGTTAATATCATTATCAGAACCCGCAACCCCAAAGTAAGCATGCCAAAACCATAAATCTTGGGAAGCAACAGCTTCTAATATCAACGACGGTACTCCATGATGTCCACCGGTGTACTCACCTCTCCACGATTGTGGACAGTTCCTCCAATCCCAGTGCATACAATCAATGCTACCAAGCATTCCAGGAAAACCATGTCTCTCTTCGTGTGCCTCATATAATTTTTGCACATCGGTCACTGTTGGTTTTCGCAAATAAATAGGTCCGAATATTTCCAAAACCCCTTGTGAAAATCTATACATACTTTCCCTAGCAGTTCTTTCAGACATGCGTAGGTACTCGTCAAGAGAATCAGGGGATGACCCGTAAGCCATAGATCGAATTGCTGCAGTACATTTTTGCAAAGCAGTGAATCCCCGCCTACCTCTAGCATCGTATCTCAATTGAAAAAAAGGATACCTGTTTTCTAATGCGGTACATATGCGCATAAATAAATGTCTGGACAGACGAAACCTTCGTTGGAAATTGTTGTCGTCATAAACAGGATCATCCGCAAAATAATCTCGGTATAGCATGTCGTGTCCAGCTTCTCGATTTCTATTTAGCTTCGCGGTTCTAGTGTCAAACACTGCTTCACTTTCATCGGAGGATATATCATCGAGGAGTTCTGAGTATATTGTTAGCATAAACAAGTCATCGTCGTCAGATGATGAACCAAGATAATCCATTATTTGTGAGTTGGGGTATTTTGGTAGAGTTGTGGTGTGTTTTGGTAGTGTTTTGGTAGAGTTGTGTGTATAAAATGAGTGAAAGTATGTAATATATATAGGTAAATAATTTAATAAAATTTTTTTTTAATTGCAACGGCTATATAGCCGTTTGCCAACGGCTATTTTCAAAGCAAATCACCATCCCACGCCCGTTGCCGAACGATCCCTCCGTCCACACTCTCGCCACGCCGGCCCCCCACGCCGTTGGGGGGGGGGGGGGGGCGGTGTTCCAACCCCACCACCACGCAGTGCATGCTTCGTCACACCCCCACGCGGTTCTAGTGTCAAACACTGCTTCACTTTCATCGGAGGATATATCATCGAGGAGTTCTGAGTATATTGTTAGCATAAACAAGTCATCGTCGTCAGATGATGAACCAAGATAATCCATTATTTGTGAGTTGGGGTATTTTGGTAGAGTTGTGGTGTGTTTTGGTAGTGTTTTGGTAGAGTTGTGTGTATAAAATGAGTGAAAGTATGTAATATATATAGGTAAATAATTTAATAATTTTTTTTTAATTGCAACGGCTATATAGCCGTTTGCCAACGGCTATTTTCAAAGCAAATCACCATCCCACGCCCGTTGCCGAACGATCCCTCCGTCCACACTCTCCCCACGCCGGCCCCCCACGCCGTTGGGGGGGGGGGGGCGGTGTTCCAACCCCACCACCACGCAGTGCATGCTTCGTCACACCCCCACGCGGTTCTAGTGTCAAACACTGCTTCACTTTCATCGGAGGATATATCATCGAGGAGTTCTGAGTATATTGTTAGCATAAACAAGTCATCGTCGTCAGATGATGAACCAAGATAATCCATTATTTGTGAGTTGGGGTATTTTGGTAGAGTTGTGGTGTGTTTTGGTAGTATTTTGGTAGAATTGTGTGTATAAAATGAGTGAAAGTATGTAATATATATAGGTAAATAATTTAATAAATTTTTTTTTTTAATTGCAACGGCTATTTTCAAAGCAAATCACCATCCCACGCCCGTTGCCGAACGATCCCTCCGTCCACACTCTCGCCACGCCGCCCCCCCACGCCGTTGGGGGGGGGGGGGGGGGGCGGTGTTCCAACCCCACCACCACGCAGTGCATGCTTCGTCACACCCCCACGCCCAAATGGCGTTGGCCCATTCCGGGCAGCCTTACGAAAAGAAGTACTTGAAATTTGGCATGCACAAGTCCCAATCATTTATCAAATGCAAGTGGTGTGTTTCATGTTACCTAAACATATCAGGTTATTTGAAATGCTTGGTCCCAATCAATCTTCCCCCCATGTTTCATGCTACCATAGACTATCAATTTCGTGTCACAACATAAAAAAGGTGTGTCTAATACTACCATTATTTTTCACTTTTTCTACCAAAATTTTGTGAATTACTTAATGAAATAGATGCATTGCCTGATGGATGGAGACACGGACAAGTGACATGCATGATTTTTTCGTTTTCAATTTCTTTAATGTTTGTCACTTTTTGCATAATCTTAATTATTAATTCAATATTTAACATAACATGTTTAAAAATTAAATATATTATCACGCTAGATTTATTTTTATCTACATGTCCGGGTGTCATCGTAAGATGTTACACTTCATTCATTTCAAAATAACATCTCCAATTTATAACTTATTTAAAAAACTTGTTAGAATTATGATACTTCTTTGTTTTCAAAATAAGTGATACATTTTTTCATTTTAAGATATTTCAAAATAAGTGATATATTTTGAAACATTCATTATTTGGTAAAAAAAATAATGAAACTAATATTCATTAACTATCTCCTTTAATAAAGTGAAATAACTCATTTAAGCTTACTTTTACTTTTAAACATTATTAAACTCACTTTAATCATAATTTGTGTGACCTCTCATTCAATAACAATGTAATTTAATCTAATTTAACTCCATTACAATATGTTGTCTAAAAAAAACCATGAAAGAGGTCAAATATATCAGAAACATACTAGACTTTATTGCATCTTAGAAATGTACGATTAAAATTGTACAAGGTTGCAGTAAGTTATAAGTCTAAAGATTCTACGACCCCTAGGAATCGTGTCAAGTCTTGATGCGATCGGTAAGGATGTTACCTACCAGAAACAACATGTCTCGTCGGGAAGTGCCCAAACCTTGCGGCGAGAATGTGATATATGGATCCTAGGGCTAAAATATTAATTATGAGTTTATAATATATTTTAGAGAATGTTTATTGATGATTACTAATTAAACTGGGTTTGATTTGTAGATGGCAGCAACAACCACGACGACAAGTACCAACAATCTCTCACTTCGCTCAATCCTCAAAAAAGACAAGTTGACTGGGTCAAACTTTCTCAATTGGGAGTGCAATCTTCGCATTGTGCTCAGGCATGGGAGAAAGTGGTATGTGCTGGAAAGAGCAGTACCAAATGTCCCTGCTGCAAATGCTAGAGCTGAAACGAGGCAAGCTTATGATAAGCATGTCAGTGATGCACTCGATGTGAGCTGTCTAATGCTCGCCAATATGAGTCCCGAGCAACTAAGGGATTTATTTCAAGAGCAAGCTCGCACTGAGAAGTTCGACATCAATCGAGCCTTCAATTCTTGCAAGATGGTCAAAGGAACACCGGTGAGTGCCCATGTCATGAAAATGAAAGGGCACATGGATCATCTGGCTAGACTCGGTCACCCTATACCGTTGCAAATGGCAACAGATACTATACTCAATTCATTGTCTGATGACTACAAGCCTTTTGTGGTCAACTACAACATGCATAATATGGAGAAATCCATTGCTGAGCTACATTCTATGCTCAAGACAGATGAGTTGAGTTTGGGGACCAAATCTAAGGATGTTCTGATGATCGGTAATGGCAGTGGCGGTGGGAAGAAGAGAAAAGGGCATGGTGGTAAAGGAAAGGGTAAAACCAATCCTAACCAAGGAGTGCCAAATGATAAAGGTATCAAACAAAAGGTCAAGAAGGTGAAGCCTAACATAGCGAGGACCGAGAATCGGTGCTTCAAATATGGCGAGGTTGGGCATTGGAAAAGAAATTGTCCAAAGGGTGCAAGTGGTGGAGGAATTTCAAGTTCCTCAGGTAACACAACCACACTTCTTAATCACTTTTAGATACTTGTAAAGTACATTACGAGTAATCTAACTTTTGCAATCGTTTATTGCAGGAGGAGATGGAAAGTGATGATGACCGGCATGAGATGGTGATGATCCGACGAGCACCAAGATTTTATAATTCAGTATTTTATGGATTCAGCAAAAAAAAACAATTTTATTTTATTGTTGAATAATCATTTTATTTTATGTAAAAACAAAGTTTTTGGTTTTAATCAATTCGAATCCATGGTTGAATTATATTGTGTTATGTGTGCGTGCGTGTGTGACGATTACACTAGTCAAGGTTTATGACTAGATTGTAAGTCAAGTTTTTGATTTACTTAATATTTCATGTTTTATACTTGTTTAATTATTGTATGAATGAATAATATCTTAAAAGCTCAAGGTACTTAGATACTAGAAATTAGAAGTTCTTCTAATACAAGTATTTAAGAGTTTTATGGAAGCATAAGGTTCAAAAGTTATTGAACTTAGTTAAAACATCTTAAGTAATAGTCATTACTTATGATAGTACGTTTTAAAGTATTAGCATTAATATAGCATGATTATATTGGATATAATCAAGATGAACTTTAAGAGTATTATTACAAGTGTCTCATACTTGTAATAAAGGATTTAATCAAGTCATACTTCCCTAACAAGGAAAGTTGGATATTCGTAAAATCCAAGAAATGACTTAGAGATTAAATAAACTCTTAAAAATGTCAAACTATATTAAAGTATTTAAGAACTAAAGGTATTAAACACAAGTGTTTCATACTTGCAACTAATATAATATTTAATCAAGTCATAATTCCTTAATAGGAATAATGGATATTTAAGAAATCCAAGAAATGACTTTGGCATTGAATGAAGTTATTAAAGAATACTAAAGTGTTTAAGAATTGAAAGTGTCATCTCAACTGTTTTACAGTAATCAATAAAAGTCATAATTCCCTAAACAGGAATATTGGATATTCGCAAATCCAAAGGATGATCTTAATTATTGATAGAATTCTTAAAAGATTATTGTACAAGTTATTGACTTGCTAAAAGTGGTAGTTTAAGGATGGGCCATTGGAGTTGCTATATGAGTTTTTGATGTGAAAGTAGTTATTAGAGTTAACATGCACGACATATATATGGTTAAGCGTTCTAAGTTGAAGATTGGAATTGGGAAAGATGAAATTAACGTATATTGAAGGGAATGATGATGGGAAACCTTCATGAAGGTATAAAGTGGGATTAAATAAATGATCAATATGTTATGATTAGTAAAGAGGAAAACTTTGGTGCCATGGGGCATCAAGGACGAAATATGAAAGTGGTAAAAAAAATTAAGGTAAGATTGATAGAGTGTAAGGTGTTACCGAAATGGTATGCTAAGCCAAGAGTAACAATAAATTAAAAAAACTGGCATAGAAAAAGTGTGATAGCATATAATGGATTTTGGATCGGAGTCAATTGGGTGACTTGAGTTGACCGGATTATTTGGTAAGAAGGTGGGAAATTGAAGGTATTAGTGGTTATCTCAATGGTAAAATAAAGATTGGGAAATTTAGTAATGAGGAAATGAATCGACTAAGAACGATTGATAAATGAGTAGATTGTGGGAAAGCACTAGAAATGATTATGTGAACACCATGTGGTATAGTGTATAAGTGGGAGTAATGGCCGATGGGAGGCGCGTGATTTTAGAAGGATAATATTATGTGGAAAATGGAAATTGAATGGTGCATACATGAATTGTATGCAAGATAGAATGGTATTGCATGGATCTTGTTAGGTCGGAGGCTTTTCGATTAACGAGATTTGATGGGTCACTATGGATTGGAGGCTTTCCGATCATTGTGACAGTTTGGAGTCGGGATGGATTAGAGGCTTTCCGATCATCTCGATAAGATAGTTAAAGTATGATTTGTTGTATCAGGGATATGGTGACTGTAGCTGACATATGTAGCATTATATGGTTAGTTGTTGGTATGATTTCATGGTAAATGAGGGTATGAGTTGGAAATATGGTTCGTGTTAAGTAGAAGTATGTGTAGAAGATACCTACAAGTTCATAGTTCATGAAAAAAGAATGCTTTAGGAAGCAAAGTTGGTTAGTAGTAAATGAGTAATGAAAGATATATATTGGGTGGTTAGGCCATAATTGGTTATGATTGAGGCGGTAATCGGAAATTTCAAGTATGGTATAAGGATGTTTGAAGGAGATTATAAATGGTATAAGTAATTGGATGAAAATTAAAAAAAAAAAGTAATAGAGATTTGGTATTGCTTTAAATGAAAATTGTTAAACGATTGTGGAAATTGAAATCGAAGAAAAAAAAAAAGGAACGATTGAGAAAGGAAGTTTAGATATTGGAATCGGGAATGAAAAGCTTGGGAAGCGATGCCTTGGTAATAAAGACTATGGAAATTTTGCAAAGTAAGTTTGACTTTAATCATAAGTCAAGGTTGGTCAACTAGTGGATTGTTGACTTCAGTCAAAATTGGGTTTTGACTTTCGTTTAAATTGATTAGTCAAGGATAAGGGCATAATGTACCCTCCACATATGTAAGATAGTGGTTAATGGATTAATGGAAATAATGGCAGTCAAATGGGTGCGACTTTGGTCGTTGGGTATTTCGAATGGAATTTAGGAATCGAGTGTGATTGTGGTTGGACCATGAATGCAAGGTCGATTGATACGGAATTAATGACTAGTAGAACCACTAATGGGTAAGGAAATCTTCAAAATATTGTTGACTTTGTGCTTAAGTCAAAGATGGAACAACGTTGACAATTTGGTCAAAGCGAGGGGTTGACTATCATTTTGGTCAATTGGTTATTAGTAATGATTGGGTCATATCATCCCAATGGGTACAAAGAGTTTGGTTAAATGATTGGGTGTGTTAAGGTCGAATCATGAAACTTTGACCTGTTTGGGTGTTGTCAAGATTGAATTTGGGGATCGAGTATATGATTGTGGATAGATCATAAATTAAAGGTAAATTGTAAAGGAAAGGAGGATTTATGGGATCCTTTAACGAGAAGGGAAAATGTTAAAGTATAGTTGACTTTGTTCTTAAGTCAAGGGTTAGACAATGTTGGATTATATCGACTTGGTCGAAGCTAGATTTTTTTCTATTCAATCAAATAATTGTAATGGTTATGTCATGTTATTGTTTTGTGAATAGAATGATCGGTTAAAGGATTTGAAGCGTTATGGTCAAATTGTGGCATCTTGACCCGTTTGGGTATTAAAGGCCTAAGATTGATTCTTTTGACCCGTTCGGATCTAACAGGGTTAAGTGAATGTTTATATGCATGTGGTTGGCGAAATTGAAATGGGAAAATATTGATGGTAATAACCATGGGAGAATGAGAATGGATACTCGGTAGAATGGGGATTTGAAATTTTTGAGTGATTCCGAGGACGGAATCCTTTTAAGGAGTGGATAGTTGTAACGACCCGAAATTTGTAAATAAATAAATTGTATAAAAATATGATAAATAAGGATAAATCGTTTAAAGAACGTAGGAATTGGTTTCGTGTCGTTTGGACACCGTATGGGAAAGTTATGGGCGAAACGGGTCGAGACAACAACCGAAAAATGCAGCCCTGCTGCATAGGGAAGTTCACGCCGCGAAGTATAGTTCCCGATCGGGAACTGTCTACCGAAGGTTGGGCTTTTGTGCGTGAAGTAGTTCCCGACCAGTTAGCGATCGCGAAGTTTGCGAGTAGGGAAAGTTAGCGGCGCGAACTAAAGTTCACGCCGTGAACTTTGGTCGAGCAGCATTATAGTCGGGTTTTGGCTCATTAATGGCATGTGCAAACCCTAGTTTCTCCCTTTGGCGATTTTCGAGCTTGAGGACTGTTTGAGGTCGAATCCTTCACAAATCTTGGGTAGATTTCACTCCTAGTGGAAGATTAAAGGTATATCTTCACTCTTTGATCTTCGTAGCTTAAGATATATGTATTTTGATGTATGGGTTTGAAACCCTAGTTCTCGGGGTTATGGGTTATGGTGATGTAAGTGATGTGTACACCTAATAGATGGTATATTATCAAAGGGAACAAGTGTATGATTATGATTTGCAAGAATCTTGAGGGTTGGTTAAACCTAGGGTTTGGTAAACTTCCATAATTGGGGGAAATGTGTTAATAAGTGTTATCTAGAGATAGATGGACACATTAGTAGTAGTATGTGATGTTGATCATGTTGTGATAATTGTGTTAGGCTTTTGGTGAAGTCTTGGAAGTTTGACCGAATTGTGGAAGCAAGAGTTTTGATGTCAAGATCGCGGTTGGAGCATTAATTACTAAGGTGAGTACATGTGAACTTTAAAACTGGGTACATAGCGGTAAAGAAATATTTTTAATATGTGACTATTAATGATAAACTAGTTATTTAATTTCTCTATATTAACTAGTTGCTTGATTTTGTGAATACTAAGTGAGACTAGTATATGGATAGTTTGCATGTTGGCCTTACGGCATTGATGATGGATGTGACATATAGTCACATGAAATAGTTAAGATGGGTAGTTTGAAATAGGACAGGTACATGATAGATTCGGAGGCATTCTGAATTATCATGGTATCTTTAAACTGGTGGATCGGAGGCATTCCGATCACCCAACACGATGTTGGATCTCACTGAATTGGAGGCATTCTGATTAGTGAGATAAGATGGGTCACCTTGCTTGGACAAGGTGACAAAGGGGGTTCTACTGAACTGGAGGCATTCTGGTTAGTAGGACAAAAATGGGGTCTCGTTGGATTGGAGGCATTCCGAACAACTTGACGGGTCGATTAGGCTATGATTGAATGTGATGGGATTACCGAGGAGGTGATCGATGTATATGAATGTGTTAGGGGTACCGCGGAGGTAACCATAGTATATAAATATGTATGTCTATATATATATATATTTAGTATGTGTAATCATTTATATATTAATGTCGGGTCTAAAACCCATGTATCTCACGAGACAATTTTGTCTTACGTACTATGTTTGTTTGTGATGCTATGTACTCAGGTTCGGGAGCTAAGGATTTGGTGCGTTTCCTAGTGAAGGCGCACGGGTTTAGTTGAGATAGCAAGGTGGATTTACGTTTGGCTTTGGTTATGATATATTTTGTAACACCACTAGTGACTTTTATTTTATACCAAGGTTTTTAGAAATCCATATTTTGGGACAATACTCTAAATGATTTAAATTTAAAAGGATTTTACGGAAATATTTTGTATTAAAAATTTGAGGTGTTACATTGCAAGCCTAATAGCGTGGTCAAAAGTCTTATGATTAATTATTGCAAATCTAATAGGATGTTCACACTCCAGTGAACAAGTTAATCATTTAAGGGAATTTCTTTAACTAGTAAAAGTATCTACAAATCAAGTGGCTAAAAGAGATTTAGTTACAAGGCAAGTTTTATAGATTCAAGAAACTAAAGGAGTATTTTTCCAATCCTCCTTAGTTTACCGAATCATATATAAAGGGAAAGACTAGAATATGTTCTAATGTTGCATGAACAATATCTAGCAAAGACAAAATTAATAGTATTCTTAAAATACTCGTCTTATGTCTTTAGTTTAATAGAAATGACTAAATTGTAATTAGTGATAAAAGTTACAATTAAGAGTCATTGAGCAATCAACACAAACGCAAAGAATAAGTAATGATCCCGTAATAATTCGGTATCTATGTCCAGTGAGGAATAATACATGAGTTAGTATCATTGTTATTCAGACTTTGTATGTTTTACAATATCCATGAATAAAAGTATCTTTATTCAAAAAGGTATAAAATCCGTGACTACTCGTCTTGGTGGGAACCTTGATGGGACAATAACGTCATCGCGATATTTGGTGGTAGATTCGAAGTTCTTGGAAGATAGCTACACAAGTTTTGTGTAAACCAAATATTGGTGATATTCTGTTGGAGCTCAACGAATATTGGATTGACCACCGTGATAATACTTCGTGGTTGAAAAGTTCAAAAGTATTATTCACTAGGATTGTCCTTAAGCCTGAGGTATTTGGTTTAAGATACAATGACTAATGTACTTCGGTTCGTCTTAGACAAGCCTGAAATATGGTTGTCATACGAGGTCTTACTGGGTACAGAGGAAGTTGTATTTTGAATCGAAATATAACAAGATGGTAATTGCGCCTCCTTTTTAGGAGAGATATTTATGGGTCCCTTGACATGATAAAAACTGACAAGTGCATGGCCATGCCCAAATGAACTGATTTGTTCTTTGTCGTTTATCACAACAATTTAAGTCAAGAAGTCAAGAAATGATTTCGAATACAGGAGTTGATAATTTCTATCATGCTCATATTCGTTATCACAAATATCGTGCTGCAAGGGATGAACCTAACAACGTTACCCAAGAAGTAAAGACAGATTGTTCTTTACCAGGCAACGCTATTAAAAGAGTTTCTAAAAAACTGTACCTGGGTTACATAAGCTGTTTTTATGAGGTTGGTTACCTACATGCCCATCTAGAAGGCCACTGTAGCTCGTGTAATTAAGATAGAGGTTACGAACTTGCACAAGTGGGAGTCTGTTGGAATTATGTGCACAGTTAGTCAACCTATGATGATACATACATGCCTACGAAACACTTAAGGGTCACACCGGCGAGTGCATGTAATACGAGCAAGATATGCAATGATACTACGAAGCAGAATGATTCATAATAGTCATTATGAATCAGTTAAGTATTAAGTTAAGTCTAACTTATTACTGGATTAGTTTAACTAACTAATTAATACAAGTATTTGTACATTTATCAGTTGAGTAAATATACAATGTGTTAATTAAAGATTATCCATGATATGATTTAAAGCTATTAAATCATATAATGATAGGATAATATTATTGTCTAATTAATTGTTAAAGGTATAAAACACAAGTATATATATTTCGTGTATATGGGTACTGAAATATATAAGTGTATAATACTAAGACATTTGATAATTAAGTGTGACAATAATAACTAGTAAAATTATAAGGGTTTAAAGTGTAAGAGATAAGTTTAATTAAGAGATTGATCTTAATTAAACTAAAAGGACCCTAAGTGAAAGTCCTTATATTATATATAGAAGGCTTAAGGCTCCCTTATTTGGTTACACCATATCACACGAAAACCCTAACCCCTCTCCACCTCCATTCAGCCGAGATCAAGGAAGAACACAAGCTTGTGTTCTTCATTCGTTCTTCGCGTTCTTCGTGTTCTTCGAGTTTCGAAGAACAAGTTCATTGCTTAGATCAACTAGAAGGTCGCTCGATTTGTTCATCATCAGCGAACTATCTTAAGCAAGCAATAAGGTATGTTTTGGGAAAACCTTTTCTCCCTTCTCCCCTATTGGACGAATTCGACCAAAGAACCCTAGGGTTCTTTGGTTGACGGTCGAACGAACCACACAAGCTTTGTGTGTGTTCGAGTTCTTCGTACATGGTTTCTTTCTTGTTAATCTAATCTAGATTTCAACATCCCAATCCTTTAGGGTTTAAGGATTAGGTTTAATCCCAATTCCGCTTTTAGGGATTAAATCAGCTAGTTGGTTTTAATCGATCAAGAACACCTTCATGTTCTTACCAGTATGGTCGAACCAAGCATACTAGGAGGTTGACCCAAGTGGTCGATCAGTTTATTGAAACCCTACATAACTCAACAGTTATTTCAATCAAAGCCCTTGGCTATCACATCAATCATCAAAACAAGTTAGTTAACTATATTCAACAATACATAACTAACTCCATATACTAAATTCTACACAATTATCAAATAGACTCGACATATGTAGTAAAAGATATTTTCATGGCTATGTACTCAGTAAAGTCCACACGTACTCACCTTAGCAATATAATGCTCCAACCGTGATATTCACACACAATCTCTTTGTCCCAACAATTGATCACATTTCCAAGATTTCACCAAGAGCCTAATATAACAATCACAAGTTGTTCAACATCACATACTACTAATAATGTATCCATTTATCTCTAGACACCACTTACTAATACATTCCCCCAATTTTGATGGTTTACCAACCTTAGGTTTAACCAACCCTTAAGATTCTTACAAATCTTAATCATACACTTGTTTCCCTTGTTAAGATACCATCTATTAAATGTATACACCATATATTCCACCATTAATCATAACCCCAATAACTAGGGTTTCAAACCCATACATAAAAATCCATAGATCTAGAACTACAAAGATCAAAGAGCGAAGATATACCTCTAGTCTTCAACTAGGAGTGAACTCAACCAAGGTTTTGCGAAGAAATCGACCTCCAGCTGTTCTTGAGCTCCAAAATCGCCAAAGAGAGAAACTAGGGTTTTGGTATGGCATTTAATGAGAAAATCCCGCATTTAATATGCTATCTGACACGTTCGCGCCGCGAACTGATAGTTCGCGTTCGCGAATTTCCCGCATCCAGCTCCGCGCGATCGCTAACCCATCGCGAACCCAATCGTGAACTCTCGTCTCCAAAACCCAGAAATCTCTATCGACCCATCGCGTTCGCATCGCGAGCTCTGCTCCCCAGGCAGGGCTGCAACTTTTGTTCCTTATCTCGACCCAGTTTCAGCCATAACTTTCTCATACGGTGTCCAAACGACACGAAACCAATTTCTACGTTCTTTAAACGATTTATCCTTATTTATCATATTTTTATATAATTTATTTATTCATAAAATTCGGGTCGTTACACTTTTGGCAGCCATGAGTTTTCGGATACTCATGCTTCTTCAGATGGCCTTCAGCTTCAGCGACCTTCACTAAGAGTTTTGCTTAGAGAAGTATATGTTCAATGGTTCAGCGTTTTGTCCATTGCGCGCGAACCTGTTACACTATCTGATCTGTTAACCAGTATCTGATTCCGCACAGGGAATTGATCATTGTTTCAGATAGTGATCAGATAGTGTAACTGGGTAACTGAAATTCCGAACTGATCAGATTCAGTTACCCACAATCCGAGGAACTAATTCTCAGATTGTCTTCTAACTATTTGCCTTTTTGTCTTCATTAAATCTCTTCAGTGGGGGATGCTTTCCAGCGACCCAATATGATTTTTTGATCCAATGCCCAAGATTTATCATTTGAAACTACATAAAAATCAAGGGTAAATTACAGTTTTTGTCCCTGACCTATGGCCGATTCGGGGGTTTTTGTCCCTAATCTTTTTTCTTCCGTTTTTTTGTCCTTTAAGTTTTTCAAATTCTGGAAATTTGTCCTTCCGTCCAAGTCCGTGTATTTTTAGCCGTTAAGTCCCATCACGTGCACAAAACGTGAGGGCATTTTGGTCATTTTACAAATTCTTTTATTTTTTATTTTTTTTCTCCCTCCTTCATCTTCTTGCTTAAAGAAACCCTAAAATCTTCATCTTCCTCCCCTTTCTTCTCTGTCATCTCTCATCTCCCAAACCAAACTCAAATCAAACCCAAATACATTAGTTAAACAAAATGAAGATTTTCATTACACCCTTGATAAGAGTCGCCATGGGATGATTTCATCAACACCGACTAGATTTCGCAACACCCCACAAGCTAAACCGACCAATTCATCGCCAATAACACAATCGTCAGAACCAATTCCACAAATCTTTAATAACGCAGACACCCCACCGTTTGCAGAAAACAGCCCATACGTTATCGGAATTAGTTGTGACTTTCATCAAACACCTGGTGGACAGTTCTTTGCCCAAATCACTTCTACTCTCCAAAACCCTAATTAATGGTGAAACGAGCCCTATTCCAACTAAAACACTCTTATACGAATCAAATCCACAAATTGTAACAACCGATTTTAACCCCTCTTCTTGAATCCCAATTTCTTTCGAATTCAAAATTTTCATTAAAACATGGACAAGCCCATCAATTTCCATGGCAATGTTGACGTACCTTTCATCTTCTTATATCACTTCATTGAAGCTAACTAAAGCTTGTTTCTTCATCTCAATTCGCCCAATTTTGAATCTACATAATAAATCCTTAACATAAAACTTGATATCATCTCTAGAAGCGTTAGCCCCAGGTCTTGAAACCACAATTGCGTGATTACTGTTTGATAAAAACGAATATGTGTTAACAAATTCGATCAAAGATTCTAAATTCTTGTCGAATTTAACAAATATTATATCGAGATCAAGGAGAGTTTCTTCAAGCAAGAAGATGAAGGAGGGAGAAAAAATAAAAAATAAAAGAATTTGTAAAATGACCAAAATGCCCTCACGTTTTGTGCACGTGATGGGACTTAACGGCTAAAAATACACGGACTTGGACGGAAGGACAAATTTCCTGAATTTGAAAAACTTAAAGGACAAAAAAAACGGAAGAAAAAAGATTAGGGACAAAAACCCCAAATCGGTCATAGATCAGGGACAAAAACTGTAATTTACCCACAACCTACACTACTAGAAAAATCATTTTTTGAGGCAGGGAGTTTTTTTCGGCGACCCGAGACGCCTCAAAAAGGAACAAAATGACAAAAAATAAGGCACGCGCTTTTTTCAGCTTTCCACATCTTTTTGCGGCGACACCGACGCCGCATAAACCCTCGTTTTTTGCCCGAAAAATATGACGGGTTAATTCCCCCCCCCCCCCCCAATATGTTGACCCGTCGCCGGAAAACACATCCGTCGCCGCAATACCTGCGCCGCAAAAGAGTAAACGGAATATAGGTCCGGCTTTTCCTTATTCCATTTATGGTTTAGTTTTTCAGTTGCATAGAACGAGAGTTCGAGAAGACGAAGACAGAGGCGACCAACGAAGCACCACCACCGTTTCACGACAAGCACTGCCGATTCACCTCACTGATTCGCCACCTCCACCACCGAATCGCCACCACTGTCACTGATTCACCTCCACCAATTCATCCGACTGTGTTAAAGAATTTGTTAGTTCAATTTCTATGTCGTTAATTAGGTATGTTCACCTCCATCGATTCAATTTTGTCTGTCGTTAATTAGGTATTTCACCTCCATCAGTTCAATTTCTGTTTTAATTCAATTTCTGATTTAATTCTCGGTTGCTTCTGCTATAACCGTTGATTTTGTGCTGTTTAATTGTTAATAATTTGCTAGGTACGTAACCAGATCTCTTGATTTCCTGCTATCACAACCAAACAAATTTGTTGCTTTCAGATTTTAGAAATCTCGGATTAACAGGTACCTATTTTGATTGCGTAGAATAATTGCATAGTATGTATTAACTGTGGTGACATAATTGTTCGAGTTTTGCTAAGATTTTTAAAACTCCTGATCTTGCAAACAGAATAATTGGAAATGTATACACTTTTGTATTTCTATATTCGATTTACATTTTGGGTAGCAACTTTGAGAAATGTAGTACCTACTATAAAGTTACATTGATTTGAATTAAGTAACTATACATATTACATAATTGTATCCAGAATTAGCGTAACTTAACATGGATACAACTTCAGAGTAATGTTACAAACCGTTGATTAATTAGCAGCTCAACATACTCATTCCTATTCCTGCTATTCACAACTTCAGAGTAATTTGGATTATTTTGTATGTCAAGAGCTATTTTGTGTATGATTTAGGGTTATTGAATCCAGGGCAATGAGTGCTTCTGATCGGGCTTATTACATATATCGGGTATTCTCATGCCACCAAGTTACCATGAGGTATGTAACTAACCTAGTGCAGTCTTAACTTTATAACTACATCTTAAATTTAGTAACATTTTAGATTTTTTCTTTAAAAGGTTTTGCAGTAGCTGAGGGGAAAAGCACTAAAACGTGCAAACTTAACAGAAGATGAAGTTAATGAGCAAATTAAGGAAAGGAATGCAGCAAGAAAAAACAAGGAGTACAAACGATCAGATGAAATTAGAAAATATTTGGCTGCAGTTGGGATTGCTCTGATGGATAGCACAACCTGGAGACATGCTATTCCACTTGCAATGCAACTACAGTATGCTCCTGAATCTTGAATACACCAACTGGTTTCAATTTATTTACATAGCCAGTTATCTATTGAATCAACATGGAAAAATGTAATGTGAACATTAAGATTTTGCATTTGTATTATTGTTTTAACGATATTTTTTATTTATTTAAGTTTTGAAGTTTTTAGACTTGGTAAGTGTTGAATATATTGATACACATAAAGTCTATACTATGATAGTCGTTGCAAAAGCTTAATAAATTCATACGAATCTCATTCCAAAAAAATAAATATGTCGCCGCAAAAAGCCAATTGTCGCCGCAAAAAGCCAATTGTCGCCGCAAAAGCTCAATCGCGCGAAAACCCAATAATCGCCGCAAAAGGTTAAAAGTGCGAAGTGTTAGTGACGATCCTTTTGCTGCGACGTGACACCGCAAAAAGCCTTTTGGGGCGTTTTTCGTCTTTTAGCGACGATTTTGCTCGCCGCAAAAGGTGTTTTTTTTTTTTTTTTTTTTTGTAGTGCTAGAACACAACCCTATATATGTTTAATATATTTTAACCTTGTAAGGTAATAAAATAAAATATTTTCACGCTCAAAATGTTAAAAATGAACAACAAAAATATTAATATTTACAACTATACATCGACAATGATTAGCGGAGATCAGAAAACGTTCTTCACTGAAAATGTGTATATTAGATATTATCAACTAGTCACGATTATAAATTAAAACTATAATATTATCCAAAGTATTTTCTTTTATTCTATAGATTTGTTCTATATATTTATGTGATACGACCTAAGCATATATGATATCCATGAAATTAAGGCAAACAGTCTTTTCACGAATATCGTATTGAAAAACAAAACTAATAGCTCCACAAGTTGTCACAATCACATGAGTCCGACCGGTCATCCGTAGACGTCATCCGTCGCGGCGGACTCACCAGCATTCCCTCCGCCATATCCACCAACAAATTCGGCATATCAAAGATTTCTTCTTCATCTATGAACCCATCACCACCGTGAGCCTGGTGGCCGTCCTCCCTCTCCCTGAATAACTTCATCAACTCCGCCGCTTCTGCCGCCGCACTTCTTATCAAGGCCGGTTCCGGCGACCGAGGCACTCGATATGATCCAACAAATTCGGGGAAATTCAACATAGCCTCACCACCCTTGAGTGCCAAAGCCGCTACATCATAAGCGGCTGCAGCCATCTCAGCGGTCGGGTATGTCCCCAGCCAAATACGGTTGGTCTTACGTGGTTCACGAATCTCTGCGACCCATTTTCCATTCCTGCTACGAATTCCATGCAAGGTAGGGTGTTTTCCGGTAGAGAAGGAGGTGCTCATGGTGGTCGCCGGTCCTTTCTATTTTACGATGTGAATGATCCGCCTTGCAATTTTGAGTTTATGTCACCTTAAGAGAGGATTGCTCATGCTTGTATATATACACATAACCATATATTATGCATGTGTGTGCATCTATACAAGGACAAATAAAGGGTGCAGTGTATGTGTGTGTGAAATTAAAGAGTGGATAAAACCGTGGAGAAATAGTGTGTATAGTGTTCACACACATGCATGTACTAAACATATGTGGTAATTGGTATACGTCGTGGAACACAAAATTTTATAGATCAATTATTTAATATTATAATTAATTTATTAGAGAAAACGTTTAAGGATATCCATTACTTTTACAAAGTCGCGAAGAACAAATATCAACTATTGACCAATAAGATTTAATGGTCAAAATTAATTACATATTTTATACATAAAGGGGTATTTTGGTCAATTGGGACTTAAAAAAATTAATTTTTTTTATTTTTTATTTAATTTTTTTATATTTTTTTGTTAAAAAATATTTATTTGATAATTACGTGTAGTATTTAGTCACATGTGATTTTAGTGTAAAATCACATGTGATTGTATACTTAATCATATTTAATGTTTTAGTTCAGTTACATATGATTCAGTACACAATCACATGTGATTCGTATGTGATTCAGTACACAATCACATGTAGTTCAGTATGCAATCACATGTGATTCAATATGCAATCACATTATGTGTTATTAATAAAAAATAATAATTTATTAAAAAGAATAATTTACAAAAAATTAATAATTCTAAAAAAAATATAAAAATGTATATATTTTTTAAAATGACAAAAATACTCCTCAATGTATAAAATATGTGATTAATCTTGATCATTAAATATTATTGATTAATGATTAAGATTTGTTACTCAGGACTTCGTAAAATTGATGTACCTTCTCTAATTTATTAATCTTAATTTTGTTAAATTGGTATATGTATTTTAAACTATCAATATTGTTTAGTGGTTAATATAACTTTTACGTTGTTTGAGTAAAAAACTTTTGCTTTCGGATCAAACATTGTCTAATCGAATTGCAAAGCAAAGCGAATGCCCCAGCCTGATGTAGTGGCGGACCCAAAACAAATGTAAATGGGTTTTTTTTCCACGTAATATATAATAAAATTAAAATTGAAAATAATAGAATTTCATTAAACATTACTAAACGACAAACTAGACTAAAACTAGATAGCACAAAAAATGTACCGGGTTTTTATATTAAGGTTGTCATAAAGTAAAAAGTGAATTTTATTTATTAAATCAAATATTTGAACTCCCTAATGATCTAAATAATTTTAGGCTTTTAAGTTTGGATGATATTTGGCTGAAATTATAAGTGAAGCGTAACGAAACACTTTTTTAGTGGTAACACTGACATATAATTTATTTTTCATGAAAATATATACGCTTCTAGTTAAAAATTGAAGGTTATCACAAGCATTCTCGGGCTCTTAAGTGGTCCGCTCCTGGCCCAATGCAAAGTGAACCACAAGTTCTCTTGTGCAACTAATGACTATATGTTGTTGGTTATGGTAATATAGCATGTAATTCTCTGTGTTGGCTATGATCAAATACCAAAAGCTTTTGGTGTACGTAATTACTGCTATTGTATCTTTAGAAAGTTTGATAAAGGTGTAAATCACAGGGGATTCGATCTTAGTCTTATCAATTCCAATGCTATAGAAATATCTATAACAATAAGACAAAACTAGTATTTTCTTTTTAACAATATATTTACCTAAAGTTAGGAATCATGCATGAGTGAGCTCCAATTATTATCGTTAATAAAAGAAACCTAAAAAATAAACTACTTGCTGGGAATCAATTATGCAATTCAACACAAATTATTTATCACATACTCCCTCCATCCCACAAAAAAAATCTCATTTTATTCGGGCATAAGTATTTAGGCAATAGTTAGCTAGTAATAGGGTCTTTAGTATTATTTTTAATTAAAATATAAGGTTATTTAGATAGAGAAAATGTATTTAAGAGATAGTTAGGTAGTCAGATCTATGACAATAATATTATCTTATACAAATGAGAATTTTTTTATGGGACACAATTTATGATGGAAACGAGAACTTTTTTGTGGGACGGAGGGTTTATTATTTTGTAAAATAAAGACTTCTGAAAATAATACAAGTATATATAATTAAGAAGAGGTGGAATATTATTAGGACTTATAATGTTGTATTCAATAGTGTAGGGACTATAATTGTCAAACTTGTATAGTACTAAGCAAGTCATTAGAATTAACCATGACAATTAGTGATTACTATATAAGCTTCAAGTGTAATCACTAATTGTAACTTTGCTCAAATTAATTACAATTACTCTTTGCATTGTTCTCTCCCTTCTCTCTATTTTCTCTCTCTAAAACTCTTATCTTCTTCCTCAAGTTTTGATCATTTAATCAATCAAACTATGAATTGATGCTATTTTGGTAATCACAAATATCAAACAGTAAATTTCTATAGTAAATTGACTTCCAACTAGCTTACCCGCGAGTCAACTAATAACAGAACGACCACCTGCTTTGAAGCTCTATTAATATTTTGTAAAAAAATATTAATATATTTGAAGCTCTATTTTAACTTATATGTTTTGAAAGTTAAAACACCAAGTTTCTAGTTAAATATTAAGTGTTTTGTATCAATTTTTATATGTTAGGAACTCAAATCTTTGAATTTTAATGGAAAAATAGTTTTTGTATTTTTTTAGGATTTCCTATAATATTTGTTTTGTGTGTTTTAATTTTTTTTTTTCATATATGTACCTTTTACATAATTAATTTAATATAAATATTCAATAGTATTGTAATACGGTTCAGTTCAACCGGCCGGTTAAACAAGTTCGGTCATTTTTAGAGCACCGGTCGGGTCAATTCAAAATCCGGCTTTTAAAACACTGAAAAAAAGAATTTTTTTTGACGTTATCTTCAAAAACAATTAGTCTATTTAATCATTTCACACGCTAGAAATACAAACAAACTCGATCAACCAAATATAATCAGTAATCACACCATACTGTTCTCTCTACACGGCAAGAAAATATCCCTATCCCGACAACGGCCAAAAATTATGTCGCGACAACTTGTCGCTGCCAAAGGCTATCTCGACGACGTTACGTTGGCATAAAGCCGTCGCCATATATAGCTTCTTCGGTATACGTTAAAATTTTAGTCGCCATAGGTGTCGACGACATGGGTTAAATTCAAATGACACCGTTCTTTTCTCCGGAAATGTAACTAAAAGAAAATAAAATATTATTAGTATATAAACCATAGGGACGACATGTCGTCCCATGTTGTCCTTATAGGGTAAAACCAAACGGCGTCGTTTGTTTTTTTGCAAACCGTAATTAAAGAACATTAAAATAAAAAAATTTTAATCTATACCGTCACCATGTCGTCGGTATAGGTTCAATCAAAATTTTCAAATTCCTTTTCATCGTATAGCGACCACATGTCGTCGGTATAGCTAAAGTCAAGTACCAGTTCTGATCAACCCTATCCCGACACCATGTCGTCGGTATATCTTCGTCTGTGGCGATGACACTTGTCGTCGGTATAGCTTTTGTCGCTATAGGAGCTTTTTTTCGTAGTACTATCTCCAAACACAATTCTTTATAGAAAGGATCAACTAAACAACAACAATTTTCTTAACCAACCACTACCCAATATGTAGCGGGACCCGAAGTCGAAGCCCAAGCTGAAGCCTCACGCCAAACAAAGGCCTCTAAACTGAAAACACCTTGGAACGAGATGGGAGAACGTTAATTGGAGGAATGTTGTAGTAACATCTACAACGACGCATATATAAACACTTTTCGAACCAAGAAATGATTTTGGAGAATACGACACATGCAGTGTGTCTTTGAGGAGTTGGGCCTGCACAAGGCTCACATTTTACAGGTGCTCAATTTTTATATATATTTTATGTATATAATCTTAAAATTTTAAATCACCTTAATAATTTAATATAAAAAAATTATAAAATGCAATTTTGTATATAAATCTTGTGTCTAGGGACCCATTTTCGTCTATTTATACTGGGCCTTTATAATCTCGAAAACCCCCTTGACACATGCAACACAATGCTTCCATACTTGAAACACATTAAAGATTAACTAACGTACAAATGGAGATATATGAAAAATTAAACACAAACACGGACGCAAATCTTGGTACTTTAATTGCAAACCATCCTGATGCTTTTGGAGAAGATACACGAGCAATACATTACATTTCTTTAATACCTATTAAATGTAGAAAGATTAACTAACATGCAAATTAAAAAATATAAATACTAAACATCGTTAATAAAATTGTAACTTTTGAGATTGTAGTGTTAAATCAAAACGTAAACATATAATCAGCAATTCTATATATCACAATTCAAAATTTTGCAAACTTGCATAAACTTCAAATTGCATTTGTTAGTCTCCTAATGAGTGTTTGATAAGTGTAAAGATGAGAAGAAAACACTTATGTAGCTATACACTAAAATTATAAACACTCAACAAAAATAAACTCTTTTTTTATTTAATCAATAATGATTTAGCAAAATACAAGTAGTTGCGGAATAACTAAGGAACAAAAATCTTAACTAAACTACTTGAAAGAGATAGACAATTATAAATACTGTTTAAAACAAGTATTGATTAACGAATAATCAAACACAAGATTAGACACTCTTATCACTTGATTCAATTGTTGAAACAAGCAACAAGAACAATATCACGGAATGTTTATCACTTTGCTTTTTGAGAAAGTTTGCTGAGAATGATTTAGCAAAGTGAAAACGTTGTTGAGTTGTGCTCACGTGAAGATGTCCATCATGTCTTCTATTTATAGTGTTTAACAGACGTGACAACTAAGGGATGTACGAATTTGTCCACATGTAAGAATCATGTTGGTGTTAAGGATATTTCATGCGATGAGGACTACTAACGGAATTCTGACAGTACTTTCTGTCGTCTTGTGATCGCCGAGATCTTCTAGAAGGTTTGCATAGGATTCCTTTTGTCGGTGACTCACGGTCTTGTGTAATACTTGTGTCGTTCTGTGTCACTGAAGCTTCAGGTACTAAAAGATGTTTCGGATAACCATGAGTGTTTCAGGTACTCATGGAGTCATGGTTCTTCAGGTACTGGATATGCTTCAGTTACCTTCACTAAGATTTAGACTTAGAGAAGCATTTGTCTTTAAGACTCAGTGTTATTTTCAAGTGTACACTTGACCTACTACGATCATCTGAATTGTTGATCAGTCTCTGATTCTACACGGGGAACTGGTCATTACTACTTCTGTTGTTCAGATATCGTAGCC
This sequence comes from Calendula officinalis, assembly GCA_963853835.1. Taxonomy (NCBI): domain Eukaryota; kingdom Viridiplantae; phylum Streptophyta; class Magnoliopsida; order Asterales; family Asteraceae; genus Calendula; species Calendula officinalis. Next base: position 50,055,255 of record OY970823.1, read on the forward strand.
AAGTGATGAGAATCTGAACGTGTCAGGTTCTCAACCACTCACAATCTAAATAACTAATATTCAAATTGTCTTCAAACTATTGTCTGGTTGTTTTCATTAAATACATTTCCATAGGATTGCTTTCAGCGACCCAACAACATTTCTCTACAATACTCACGATTTAGTTTGAAATTTGTTAAATAAATTTTTATAACTTCGTCTTAATTACTTGTTATATATGTATTAAACACCACATCCTTAATGAAATATCTACAATTCTTCATGTGTGATTAGTATGTTGTACCTTGAGGTAACATGGCTTTATATTTGGAATTTGGGACAACACTCGGCAGCTTATTTTTTCGATGTGATTGATGTTCTTTTTAAGGTTCTATGCATCTTTCATGTGGTTAGTATTATTATCAATTGATAATTGTACCCTGTAACATGAGTGATCCATTGCATGTAATCAATATAAACATAATTAGTAATTTATAGTTTTACTAATTAATGAGTTGGTCAAACTTACTATATTAGGTGTTAAGCTCTTCAATTTTGTAATGAATATGTCACATTTTCATATAAGCTGAGCTTTCTTAGCAATAAGTGTGTATAATAATAACTAACAAGGATCTATCTATCTCGCTTGTTGTAGCGGGATTGTAATATATACGTACATTTTAGGTAGCGTATAATCTTATCAATCTATTTACAATAAGAATCGAGCTCTTAGAATATATATTGTTGGTTGTTGAGATAAAACTTCAGTTTTGTTGGGATTTCGTCTAATCAAAATTAATTTTAGCAATAACATAAATTGTAGTGTCGCGCCTGTGGAAATATACCGTTAAGGAGTAAGAATGTGCATAATTATAGTCAACCGAAAAATGTGTCTCGTCTTTAAATAATATGTTGCAATAAAACACTAGTTTCAAAGCCCGCCCGATTTGACGGGCATGCTTCGAGAGATATAATATAGAACCAAAGTAAAAAAGTTTTAAGCAACACATGTTGCAACAAATGATAACTTTAATATTGAAGGGGTTTCTTCTTTCTCATATGTTACAAATCAATACTAAACAAAATTAAGAGGGAAAAAAAGCTCTAAAAAGTCCATATGTAAAAAATATTGACTCTTTGATCAACATGAATTTGGGTTCATATATAAAACAATCTTTTGGGTGTTATATTAATATCACTGAACAGTCATTTATGTATTATATGAAATTCCGCCGCGGCAACAAACCTACTCGTTATTGACAATCTACTACGACTTAGGAAAGACAAACTCTTCAACCTCACTTGCAATCAAATCAAAGCCATGCTCATGGTAAGTTTATCCTTTCGTATATATGATTCCTGTTTTGGAAGCAATGTTTATTTTTTGAAGTGACATGAAAACCTTAGTAATTTTAGTCATGAACGTTATCTTTAATATGTAAACAATACGAACCTGATTAACAAAACAAAGTAGACAAAATCCAATGATAAAACGCCATCAATACATACATCTATTATGGAATTGTAATTGTTGATTAAAAACTCCAACTAATTACCACGTTACTTTTAAAGTTGAACGATATAGTAATGAAAATCTCTTCTAATCAACCGGTTCTCATTATTTGTTACTTGTTTACCAACAATACCCAATGGCAATAAAAGTCTTGGCGTTTGGTATTGGAAATCTATGACAAAGCTAATAAGAATTTCGTCATGGATACAACCCGCTAATATAATACGTTCTAGTTTCTATTTTCTTTCGAGCACATGGAAAATATAGCCCATTTAAGTGAAAATGAGTCAATTTAGACTATTCATTATTGTATTGGGTCAAAAAGGAACTTTAAATCTAAAGAAAAGGGTAAAATGAAAGTGGTGCAGATGTATTAAAGGATGACCATGGCATAATCTGGTGTTTGTGTTTGTAACCTCCCAAATTGATTAATTCAAAAAAATTTGTACCATTGTTTGGTCAATTGTTAATATCATATGTAATTAATCAATACCTAAATTGTTAATTCTAGAAATAGATTTATATCCTATTAATCAATACCATAATTATATCTTAAAATACGGTTTTTGTGCAAATTTGTTTGGTCAATTGTTAGTATCATATGTAATTAATCAATACCTATATTGTTAATTCTAGAAATAGATTTATATCCCATTAATCAATACCATAACTATATCTTAAAATACGGTTTGGGATTACCTCTATTAAGATACAATTCCAATATCTCATATAATTTGTTCAGAGTTCGAAAAAACTGTACTAATAACATAATCATGATACATGAGTGAATTAACTTTAATATAAAATTCTTTCAATAACAAAATAATGACTGGTTTTGTGTCTCAAAAGATAGTTACTTTCGGAAATTATGGAAAATATTACAATCATGTCTCATCAAAATGTAAATGAACAAAAATATAACGATAATGACGATGTTGCGTATAACTCATATAACCCATCCCATTTAAGCTGTTATAGATAACTTATAATATAAGTTATCTCTAACAACTTAAATGGGATGAGTTATATAAGTTATAATATAATGCCTATTAGTTGTTTGATGAAATGTCTGGTATATGTAATTCGACATTTGGGTTATATAAGTCTTATATCACCCAAATGTCAAATTATACCAGGCATTTCATCAAACACCTAATAGGCATTATATTATCTACATTGTACTTCAAATAAGCTATTACGTGCAGTCACTATTAAAGTTAAGCTTATCATACACAAGCTATTAATTCTTGTATAAGCTTATAAGTGATCAGAAATCAATGTAGAAAAGATGTTATAAGAAACCTTGAATCAAATTAAGATGGACCTACTATTAAGCAAACTCCGACGAATGCATTTCAATCGTACATATTTTGTTTAAATCAGGAGCTAAAACCGATCGTATCACTGAGGATGAGCAACCAGATTTGTTGATTTCCGCAGCTAGGGTTGGCAAACGTCTAAATAAATTTTTGATTGAGAAAATCAACGACTGAAGCGGGAGAAAGAGGATGCCAACGTGGTCCCGATTCAAATCTTCTAGCTTCAACCCAACCTAGAATTTTAGAATCGTTGATTAGGGTTTAAAGTAGAGTTTGAGGAAGAAAAGTGAAAAGAAAAATCAGTAGCATTTAGTATCGTCAGGAGTGAAGACAGTAATCACAGAAGAAAAATTGACAGGTGGAGTTGTTTTGAATTACATGTCATCAAGTTGGGTCAATGAGGAATGTTTAAAGGGACATGTGTGCAAATCGAATTGAAATTTAACCTCTATATATAGAATAGAAGTAGATATATAGAGGTAGATTATGCCTCAAGTAATATAAATAAAATAATAAATATAATTTATAGCCAATTTAGTCTTAGTCTTTTAGTCCTTAAATGACACTTACAATTGTTTAAGTAACCTAAATCTTATAGATCTTTATCTTACTTTAACTTACTTCTATATAAAGCATTCAACTCAAATGTTTTAATCACTTAATTTCTCAAGAATTACATCTTTATCCTTATAATAATTATATACCTTGCATGAATTACAAAATTTGTCCATGATGTATGTGATTGACCAATACTCACGTTTGACCCCACTTTTATTTTAATACGAAGTATAAAACAAGAACTCATTAAACTTCAATTTTTTTGCAATTGACTTTTTTCGCTATCTGTCTAAGTCGATTCGTTAAGTCAATCACATACCCCTCACGTTAGGGCAATTTCTTCACTTCTCATTTTGGCAGACCACACGGGCACTAATAATGTAATTATTAGTTATTTATATATATATTTTTTTCTATTGTATGTTTCATCATTTAACATCAACACTATCATCACAACGTAAGAGCACACAGTGTAAATGACCCACCAACGTTGCCACAAGCATGTGGTGCTTGCGGTCACCACACCACCCAAGTCGTGGTTGGAGTGTGAGAGGTTGGGCGAACATAAAAAGGATTTTTTTTAAACCCAGTGGTCTTAAAACTTAAGCAACCACATTTAAAATATTAATTCTTTTACTTCAGAACGTATTATAAATATACAACTAATTAACTCAATTCACTATACCTACAAAATCTTTCTCTCGTTAAGTTATTGCCAAATGGCCCATCAGTTGGGCTATTGACGGTGTCACTTATTCTCCAACCATTGGCAGACTTCTTCCTTAAGAGGTCATCGGTTTTTGCCTCCTTCTAGCCGATAAGTAGAGATGGTATGATGAGGTGGTTTGGTGGGGCGCAATGATATTTTAATAGGATATTATGTGTGTACAATTTATAATGATGGGACTCAAAAACTGAAGAGGTGATATATTGTTGGCATAAATATTTCAGTTAAATATCAATTTTTGTGTCAGCTGACGTGACAAAAATGACGGCATCAATTGTATCACGGTTGATAGCAGTCTAAGTACTCTATAAATCCATCACAGAAAAAATCCAAAATCCCACCACAATCTCAAACTACAATACCACAATCACCACTTTTCGGTTCTCCTATCTGGTTCCAACAACAACCCAACATATATTTTAACTAAAACATGCAAATTTCAAGTAAATAGTACTCTCAATACACACAATCAACATTGTTTTGCAATCAAACAATGCAATATACCACTTTCTCCTCTCCTCCAAACCACCCACCTCAAAATATAACGACACAAATGGAATATTAAGTAGCCAAACTCGAATGCCTGATTCCTAGAGCTCACAAAAATCCAAAGAAAAAGTTTTCAGAAGGCAAAAACTGATATTGATCGTACTAATAGTTCAAAATCACAAAAAGATTCTTGAATTGCAAGACATCAACTGACTCTCCCAGACCCGGATTTTTTTTCAACTATCACTTTATTACAATAATGGTCCTTCTACTAATAGAAAATGACTACACCTTTATACTTAAGTACATATTAATATTGAATACATTCAAGATTCAAGAATGAATTGGAATGTACATATCATTATCAAATTCAGGAAATTGTCGTTTCAATTGTAACATTCTATGCAGTCAATTGCAATGATGGTGCTGTTGCGGTTAACGGTCTATAATATTCTGTTGACAGCTTTTGCGAAATTGTCTCTTCGACCACTCGGTATGGGACCACGCCACACCGGCGTGGGGTGTGAGGTGGACAAGCCACGCCGTGGCCATGAAGAACAACACCCCCCCCCCCAACGGCGTTGGGGTGCGGCGTGGCGAGAGAGGGGCACGGACGACGCAGAGAAACGGGCGTGGGAAGCTTATTTTGATCGGAAAAGAGCCGTTGTCAAACGGCTATATAGCCGTTATAATTATAAAAAAAAAACTTTTTTTTAAAAAAATTATTTTCCTATATATATTACACATACTTTCACTCATTTTACACACACAATTAACCCATTTTACTCTCTACAAACTCCTATATTCATATCTCTCTACTTACAATGGATCCACACAACAATCCTTCACAAACACCCAACCAACCTTCACAACAAAATATACCACCGAACCTAGGATTTGGTTGCTTCGACCAATACGCCAACCTCCTAAATTCCGGCAATGTCCCACCTCCACCTCCACAATATTATCCACAAACCGCACCTCACTATCTCCCTCAATTTCAACAACCCCAATATTCACAAAATGTATCCGAATTTGCACTCACCGGCCAAATTTTTCAACAACAAGCAATTCATCAACAAGCCCAAACACAAGAACGAGCAGCGGGGGGGAGCAAGGGAAAGGGAAAGGGAAAAGGAAAAGGAAAGAAAAAGAGGTTGTTGAAGAAGTTGGGGAAGAAGATGTGGAAGAAGACACACAACTTCCATGGACGGAAAAGGAGGAACTTGCGTTGTGCCGAGCTTGGTGTGCGACTTCTAAAAACGAGAAGGACGGGAATGGCATGAGAATTAAAAACTATTGGGAGGCCATTCTTTCTAAATTTCATACCTTCATGGGAGCCGCGCCATACCGAAAAGACAATAGTCTTAGTAGCAAATGGCGTGACATAAACAACAAGGTTACAAAATTCAATGGTATATACAACAAACTCGCGTCGGAAAGAAGTAGCGGAATGGCCGCGTTTGATGTTTTGGAGGCCGCCAAGAAATAATACAAAATTGAAAAAAATAGCCATGCTTTTGAGCTAGATCGACATTGGTTTATTTTAAAAGAGGATCCAAAATGGATGGGCACAATTACTAAAGATCAACAACAATCGAAGCGCTCAAAAAGTTCACAATCGGTTGACGTTTCTGATGGTCGTTCTCGTGTCGACCTTAATGCAGGGGACGATGAATTTCCCGATGACCTATTCGACGACATTGATGAAACCCCAACTCCTCTTGAACGACCAATTGGAAGAGACAAGGCTAAACGAGCGGGTAGGCATGCGGCGGAAAAGGAAGCGAAGAGCAAGCATAGGCAAGACATTCAAAAGCGATTAGACGAGCACTTTGAGGCAACGAAAGAGTGCGTAGAGATGCGTCGTCAACAAGTTCAACTGGAACAAGAACGACGTCAGCAAGAGAGGGAGAAAGATGAAAGAGAAAGGGCGCTTGCAACCGAACAAAGAATGATCAATAATTTGAATATTTTGAGTATGCAACCGCCGCCAGGCTTGCCGCAAGAAGATCTTCAACATTTCCTAGTCGCGAAGGAAAGGGCTCGAAAAGCCATGAGCATTTTAGGATTGTAGTTTTTTATTTTAAGTATTTTCAATTTTAAGTATTTGTATTTTTAATTTTAACTATTTGTATTTTTAATTTAATGTATTGTTATTTTTAAGTATTTTTAATGGAAGTTTAATATTATGTTTAAAAACTAAATGGAAAAGAAATGATGAGATGGAAAATAAAATGATGTGGTGTGGTGTGGTGGGTATTTCCACCAAATGATGTGGTGTGGTGGTGGTGTGGTTTATGAGGTGGCGATGATGTGGCGGAAAAGGGCACCACCACATGTGGTGCCCATACCCACTAGCCTTATCAATTGTACAACAACTACCACTTTTTTTTTTCTTTAAATAGAACGGATCAACAAATATTGAAGACTAATAAGAAAACCATACCAAAGTACACAAGACCATATTACACATCTCGACCTGAGTAACTAACAGAACTTGCAAAATAGTTGAGCAGTAATTAAAAATGGTTCGTTAATATTTGTCTGGTGGCATAGTTAAATTTTTGAATTTCTGTGCCGTGCATCTATTTAAAATTAACTTTTGTTGTGTTACTTGTTCTATTTAAGCTATGTTTTTTGGATTTTAACCTTGTGCAAATTTTTCCACAATTAAGCTAATTTTTGACCTGTTTTATGTTATTCTATGTGATTTCTCTTTTGTTTTCCATTTTTGATTCATTTCGTTTATTACCAGTTTCTTTCTCCTCTATTTTTTTCCATTTTTTGACCCATTTGATATTATTTTTGAAAGGCATCTGTTCCAAGTTGTTCCATTTTTAATGGAAGTTTAATATTATGCTTTAAAGATGTAATGACCATTTAACGTCATTAACATACTTTTTCATGACTTTCCAATTATTATGACACATTAAAATCATTTACACATCAAAATATATAATTTGTGTAGTTGCACTAAAACAATTCGTATAATAAAAACAATTATTGGGAAAGTGAGAAATTTATATAATTAAGACAAAGCATAATATAAAAGAAAAGCACCATTTGCGTAACAGAAACGTTAAGCATTTAAATACCAATTAATTATTGTTGTTCCATCCGGTGGGGTCTGTTTAAACGTTGTTTTGTGGGTAAGTCGAGAGACGCTTATTTCCATATAGGGTAGTTCTTAAACGTTTGAAATAACTTTTTGGTTGCGTGTCGGGTGGGACTTCGGGTTCTCCATCACATAAAACAACGGAATCATCATATTGTACTATCGGATGGATGCGTTGAAGTGCATATGCTTCTGGCATTTCCGGGTTGAACTCAATTTTTGTAACGTCAGTAGAAACAAGATATTTGACTGAAATGTAACCAAATCACAAAGATATATCAATATTTTTTTTAAATAAAAAGTATGTTAGGTAAGTGGGTATGCCCAATGATTGGAAAGTAAAATGAATATCGAAAAAACTGGAATTAACCTGTTGGTGTTCTAATCAGTTTCACGCGAGCTGCGTACACGGAAGTAGCAGATCTCCCAATCATTGTGGCTGTGGCTGCCGGTATATGATACAATATGATCTTGATCCGGTTGCCCCTGTCGGAGATTAAATTGTAAATGGGTTATTTCCTAAAACGTGGTGATCATGTGAATCACGTATAAATACTTACCGACAGTCATGCAGCAGCATTGCACACGATATCCGACCGGATGTAAAAAAAAAGCAACCGTTCGACATGTTTCCAGCAACGTCTGTGACAGTGTTAATAATTACGCCAAAACGTTAAATAATAATATTTTTAATTTTTAATGATAAATATGTAACGTAGACGTACCAATCAACATTTGTCGAGTTGTTTGATCATGCAAGAGCCATGTCGGAGATCTGACCAACGGGTACTTGGGGAACCAGCCATCTTATCCATTCGTAGTTTCGGCAAGCTCGGTTTTAGTGTTGAATATTATTGGGTGATTAAAGTCATGAAGAAGATAATATGATTGTAAGTTTTAACGTCGTTTGTAGGTTGCACAACAACTCCATCGTAAGTTGATGAAGTATATATATATATAGCTTAAAAAAACATAAAATTAATAATGATTTCAATGAAAGATGGTATCTAATTTCGCTGGTATCAATGTTAAAAAACGTTCAGTCAAATTTTAAATGATTTAATTGTTAAAAAACATATGGTTTTTTATGGTGTTAAAATTAAAAACGCTTTAAATAATTACCATTATGGATTCTTGTTTCTAAAAATAAGAGTAGCAAAAAAGTCTTATTTGTAAGTCAATGAAGGTTTGCACATCATACTTGAAAAAAAACGTATGCTTTAAATGATTTACCTGCTAAAAACGTGATGATTGTTTCAATGTTTAAATGATTTCAATGTTAAAAAACGGTAAGTCAAAGTTTAAATTATTTCAATGTTAAAAAACGTAAGTATTTTTTAAGGTGTTAATATTAAAAACGCTTTAAGTAGTTAATATTAAGGTTTATTGTTTCTAAAAATAAGAGTAGAAAAAAGTCTTATCTGTAACGGCTTTTAATTAGTTGTGTCTGGACCTTTAAAGCATAGCATCTTAGTGTTTCGTTTTTATTTCAAAAATGTGATGTGTTTAGTGGTAAGGTGAATAAAAAGGATTCTAGATACTCAAGTTCGAAACCTGTTAAAAGCATATTTTTTTTGCATTTAAGACGTGGGTTTAAGACCTGACAGAAATGGCAAGCCTGTTTTAAGACCTGCTAAAATTAGAAAGTCATTCACTCATTATAGATAGTAGAGATAACTCTTATTCAGATCATTAACAAAAACCGACTTAAGGAATTACCCGAGAACACGAAGAGTCGGAGAACCGAAGAGATAAATTTATGGACTATCTTTTTCATAACACAAAAATAAATTAATCGAATTTAACGTGATTTTAGGAAAAGATATGTGAACTAATTAAGATGATCGCCATATTTGTAATTCAAATCCGACGTATGATAAGGATAAAAGTTAAACAATCTTCAAAGGGATAGCGATTGGATTAGAACTCGGAAACCACTTTTCCCCCCCTATAAATAAAACCTTTTTACCATCACCATTCATCATCTCTCGTTCTAACTCTCTGCTTTGTCAATTAAGTCGAGCTTAAGTTTCTGTTTAATTTGTTCATTCGTATTATGGCGGGTGGGGCAGTTGTGGGTAGCTCCAAAGCGTACCCGGGAGAGCTTACGAGCAATGTCATCATTGCATGCTTGTTGGCCGCCTTTGGTGGTTTGATTTTCGGGTACGATATCGGTATTTCTGGTGGTGTTACATCTATGTCTCCCTTTTTGAAAGAGTTTTTCCCTAAGGTTTATAGAAAACAGTCCGAAATCGTTGCATCTAGCAACCAGTATTGTAAATTCAATAGTTCAACGTTAACCATGTTCACATCTTCGTTATATCTGGCTGCACTCGTGGCATCATGGTTTGCCGGTACCATCACCAAGGCATGGGGCCGGAGAACTTCCATGCTTATCGGCGGTATCACTTTTTGTTGTGGAGCACTTGTTAACGCCTTTGCTATCAATGTTTTGATGCTTATTATCGGTCGTTGTCTTCTCGGTGTTGGTATTGGTTTCGCCAATCAGGTGATTATTTTATTTTATTTTATTTTTTTGAACTGGCAATTAAGTAAGTAAGTTTTTTCTTTTAAATTTACGTTACACTAACATGTTTGTTGTTTTATATTTTAGTCCGTCCCGCTATACATATCTGAGATTGCTCCGTATAAGTATCGTGGTGCTATGAATGTGATGTTTCAACTCTCGATCACCATCGGGATCCTAGTTGCAAACGCGGTAAATTACGGATTTGCCCAAATACACGGCGGTTGGGGATGGCGGTTGAGTCTAGGTGGTGCGGTTGTCCCTGCTATATTCTTTATCCTCGGGTCTTTTTTCGTGGGTGATACTCCAAACTCACTTATCGCACGTGGAAAACTCGAAGAAGCTAAGCAAAGATTACTTGTAATTCGTGGTGTCAAAAATGTCGATGAAGAATTCAATGATATCGTGGCAGCAAACGAAGAATCAAAAAAGGTTAAGAACCAATGGACTAATCTTCTTAGGCGAAAATATAGACCGCAAGTTTTTTTCGCCATTGCCATTCCGTTTTTCCAACAGTTAACCGGAATGAATGTGTTCATGTTTTACGCCCCTGTTTTGTTTAAAACGATGGGATTTGGGGACAATGCTTCGCTCTTTTCAGCTCTTATCACCGGTGTGGTTAACACCGTGGCCACCGTTGTTTCAATCCTGTTAGTTGATAAATGGGGGAGAAGGTTTTGGTTTCTTCTTGGTGGCTCTCAAATGTTTATTTGTCAGGTACGAATTGTTTTTACTTATTTATTAGGGTTGCATGTTATTTTTATTGTATGTTTAATTAATGGAATAGTTTATGATATATTGATGTTACATTTTGTAGATTGTGATTACGATTGCAATTGCTTTGAAGTTTGGGTTAAACGGAAACCCTGGGGAGCTTGAGCCATGGTATTCGTTTCTTGTGGTTGGATTCATTTGTGTATACATAGCTGGGTTCGCATGGTCATGGGGTCCGTTGGGTTGGCTCGTGCCTAGTGAAATCTTTCCACTTGAGATCCGATCAGCGGCTCAAAGTATTAACGTTTCGGTTAACATGATCTTCACCTTCTTTATTGCACAAATTTTCCTCCAAATGTTATGTGCTTTTAGGTAACTTTATTATTTTATTTTTTGTTTACTTATAAAGTTGTATATGATATACTATAATTTATAATCTATATCATATCTAATGTGTTTGTGTGTGTTTTTTTAGGTTTGGGTTGTTTATCTTCTTTATGTTCTGGGTGGTGGTGATGACCATCGTAATTAAGTATTTCTTGCCGGAAACAAATGGAATTCCGATTGAAGAGATGGCCGAAATTTGGAAGACACACTGGTACTGGAAGAGGTTTGTTCCGGTGGCTGATGACGAAGAAAAGATGGAAAAGGAAGAAAAAAAGGAGGAATTCAAGAATTTCAACAAGGATAAGGAAGATAATTAAAAGTTAGTTATTAGGTTTTAATTTCTTTTTTTTAATTAGTATTAGTTTTGAGTTTAGCTGAAAGTTTAGGATTTTTGTTTAGGTTTAAATTTCCGTTTAATTAGGTTTTCGAATAGCTATGATACTTTTTCAGTGGACATATAGTTATTTGTTTCAAAGTATTAGTGATATCTTCTATTTCTTTTATGATTGTTGCATGTGAAAATAAATGTTGATTGTAACATGTATAAATTTTAGATAAATGAACATTTTCATAGTTAAAGTTAAACGTAATAATTAAATCAAAACTAATACTCCGTAATATGTAACTTTTTAAAAAATTTAAAATTCCGATTTTTGCTAAAGTTAAACTTTTAAAGTATTCACACAACCGGTGTGATGTACGTATCACCACCAATAAAATTACCGAAAAAAGTAGTGGAATCGATCAACCCTGGTACAATTTTTGTAAGTGAACAACACCACCAGGCTCAGGCTTTAGCCTAGTGGTATTGGATATAATCCACCAGCCCAAGGCTGTAGACAGGCCCAAATTTTAGTGCAATCCAACGTATTTTCTTAGCGGCCCAGGAGATTTGTAGGCTGGTTATCCGTTATTAGGCCATTAGGGCAACCGAAAGGAGATGAATTGCCATGAGAAACCAACAACTTGTAATGGGGAAATGATATGATTTGTTGTAGTTTGATATAGATATTTATTTTTAGACAATCTAAAATACTAGTTATCTTTGATTGGTGGAGATCATGGAAACTATTTTTTTATTTTTTTCATTTTATCATAGTAACTACATTTATTACCAAAGGGTTAATGATCTAACGGTTTATGTGTTTGCCCCTAATCTTGAGATTGAGGGTTTAAGTCTTATAGTGGTTATAGGTGAATTTAGGAGTAGATTAGTTGCCGTTAAAAAAATTACATTTATTAACGTGTATAAAATAAAATGCGCCTGAATAAATCAATTGACATAATTAAAAAGAATAAAGTCATCCATTGATCAAACCTATTGCATCATAACTGAATATTTATTGTTTTGCGGGGAAAGTATGTTGCAATAATTGGTCTATAAGTCTGTGTTTACTTAAAATCATTTGTCAGGTTAGCCTTGGACCCCATAATGTGCGTTGTTTCCTCATGCCGTCCATATTTATTTTCTTCTTGACTAATACTTGTAGACACATTCACATTCTTCCGTAGAGAAATGATATATCCAATTTCTTAAAATCCAGATTTTAAGTTGTACTAGCCAATGTCTAAAAAACAATTGGACATGTCATACCAGTTGAACCGGATTAAAAAAATCTTTAAAAATATAAAAATCAATATAACAAATCCAAAAAAAATTCTAAAAATTATTTCCCAACAAAATTAAACAACTTTAAGTTCCATATGTATCAATGATTATACTAAACGCTTAACAATTAACTAGAAAGTTGATGTTTAAAACTCCAATACTTATAAAAGCAAATAAAGTTCCAACTTGCATAACTCTTTAGACATTGAAGTGTTGTATAAATATAATTCTCGACCGCTTAATAAGCGGAATTCACCGTCACCTTCATTTTCGTCAACAAGATCAGTCCTTTATTATCAAATAAAATGTTTTGATGTAACTTAATAAACAAATTAAACCTAAGGCTTGTATGTCATGGTTTCAAGTTTTATCGCGGACAAATTAAAGTAGATTAGATACATGTATTAATGGTACATTGAGATTGACAAGTCGCTTCTTGCTCTTGTTCATCAATATATTCTAAATCATCAAAATTGAATTCCCTTTGTGGTTCTTCTTCAACACCCCAAAAATTGGTATTATCAACATATACTTAATCAATCGGGTTGTAATACCTCTTATCAATTTTGAGCCTGAAAATATTTGTAAAAATAAAGTTACATTAGAATTATATAACATTAACATTTAAATATCATACATATTTTGTAAATGCAAATTGTAATTAACAAATCAAGGTCTTACGCATTGCTCACCAAACAAATTACGCAAGCATTGATCTGAAAGTCTGACGCATCAACATATTTTACAAACGTCCTGAAACATTTTGTTTATATTTATTTTAACTTGTGTTGTAACCTGTTTTGCGAGTGGACTAATGCTAAGGTGACTACTTGCTTTTCGGGTGCCCTAGAATATCATATAAAGGATCATACGATTAGCTTAAAGGTTAAACAAGTTCATTTACACATTATATATACAAAATCGAAATGCAATCAGATTCGAAATCCAAATAAAAGAGTAGACATATAAAACATACGTTCATCTGAATTATGATACCAAAAGAAAACAATATATCATATTGATACTTCACTCCTATAATTTCAAGAACTCGTTCCAAACCTTGTTCTATAACTCTTCCTTTGGTGGATTTTTCTTCCATGATGCCTTTTGCGAATCAAAATTTCTCCCACTCGGTCGTTAACACCACTGGCCATTTCATCGAGTCACGTTGCCTTTCGACTTGTGATACAATTTTCTGCTCAAACGAAATCTTATTCAAGCGTTGTTGCAATGGGGCTCGTACATTGCCCTCGTTACCATTGCCCGCATTCTTGGAATTTCGAATCTTTAGCGAATCAAGAATTTCTATATACTTTTGCACTCTTTTTACCTGGAATTTTATTTAACATAAATAAAATATAAGAGATGATATAGTTGTTTACTAATTTTCCTATTTATCTTCCTAACTTATTCGATTAACAAAAATGTTCAAATCAAATGATAAAATTATGAAAGAAATTAGTAGATTTCACATATTAATCATTTTATGGGTAGAATAATTAATTAGATTCATTTAGTAGTAGACAATATAATTTTTCATAAAATTTCAGTATTCATTTTAACAAAGTAATATGGGTGCAATGCGAAATTTTATATAGATGTATTAAAATTTACACTTTCACCCCTTCATTTTTATTTTATTGATAAAACCAAGCATTAAAGTTGCTAATGTGCTCAAACAGGGAGTTGGCTCCCATGCTTCGCAATTGTTTGCAAATATACTATCATATTTATATACTAACATGTTATTATCCAATTTGATCTTTGGAAAACGTACAAATAAATTAGTTGCAAATTAATTAATATGTACACTACAATTATATATAATAATTTTAAATAATTAAATAAATCAAATAAAAGATACCACAAAAAATTACTATTATTGTATAAAAAAAGATAGTATTTAAACATCATAAATAAGTAATTATAGAGTCACGTGGAAAGTTCATAGAGAAAGCTGACAACAGCAAAAAAACAACAATATATAGTTAAGAAAAACATTATTCTTCTACTACAGTGATAATATTTAATAAATGTTATATATATAAAGTATAAGTTAAACATAGTCTAAAATGTCAAATTAATATTCGAGAAGGAACTTTTGAAATTTGATAAATGTACCTGCATTCTCCTCTGTAACTTCACATCTCCCTCGGCTACAATTCCATCCAATTTGATCAATTGCGACATCAACAACTCGATCAAATTTAACAACACTTTTTCTACCACTTTCTTTCCACCATATATCTCTATTTCCAAATTCCTAACCTACTTGTTTGGGTTTCGTAAACAAGATGTCAGTATTTATTCACAAATTATGAGTTATTTGGCTTTAGAAGAAAAAAAAAATGTTCTTACCTGTTTGACAAGTTTATCGATTTCTGAACTGGTCTCGACTATTTGCTTTTTAGATTTATCCATTTGTGTGAATTTAAGATTTTCAACAAGTCTTTTTTCTTGACTCGCTATGTCAATAAACAATGCCATTCTTGATCCGTCTTTGACTCCCGCTACATCCAAATATGATTTTGAGTCTCTTTCCTTGTCTTTATATACTATTTTTTGATCCAAAGGGTTCAATCCCGTTGGTCCGGCCAACATTTTCTTCAATTCTCCTGCGTACCAAATTAGATTAACAAACACTTAATTATGACAAATTTGTTCGACATAACAAATATAAAAGAAAAGAATTCATTTCTGCATCACAGTTTTTATATTATACATTACAATTTATTTTATATTATACTTCTACACACCTTCATTATAGAAAATGATTTGTACACCACCAAAGTATGATTTTAAAATTGTAATACTTGATTTAAACATTATTACAATTGATGGTGTACAAATGGCCTTGTTATATGATTAGATGCATTGGTGCATTGTACGTTTCAATGGACTAATACATCTTTTAGTACCAAAATATGTAAAGAAACATTTCTTTTATGATAATTCATTATATATTACCAAAAGTTGCTTGAGATTTAATGTTGACTTCATGATAGGATGAACCATATTTGACTTTGACTTTAATGGTAGGAACTATGGTTTGACTTTGATTAACATCT
This sequence comes from Calendula officinalis, assembly GCA_963853835.1. NCBI lineage: Eukaryota > Viridiplantae > Streptophyta > Magnoliopsida > Asterales > Asteraceae > Calendula > Calendula officinalis. Next base: position 50,071,263 of record OY970823.1, read on the forward strand.
GAATTCCTCTTCTGCACCAACATGCCACATGGCCTGACTTCCAATGCAGCCATACCCACCTCCCTACCACCACCACCGCCTCCGCCTTTTGCCGCCGCAAAGGTTCCAAGATTTCTTGATTTCATACCCAACATCGTTGTTAAAAATTCAAGTCAAATCTCAACACTAATATATGAATCTTTTAATGCACCAAACAAGTGGAAAATGTAAGAAAGAAGGGTTTTTGAGAAGTGTTCATGAAGTTTTTGGAAACTTAAGGATGAGGAAAACCATGAATGAAGAAAGAACCAAGATTCTCACCCACTTTTTAATTAAAGACACCTTGTTTTTTGTGTAACTAAAACTGATGATCAAAGCAACCAAAGTCAAGTATTTGGTTTGGTTTCAAGGAAAACACACAGTATTACACAATCAATGTGTGTTTTATATACAATGATGGATATAGAAAAAATGTATGTATATATAAGAAGCTAGATGGAAAGATCAAAAAGGAATGGGTATGGAACAGAGGGTAGGGTAGGGGTGGCAATTCAGGTCCGTTCGGGTTGACGGGTTCGGGTTCACGGGTTGACGGGTCAGAAACGTTCAACCCGAAACCGACCTGTATAAATAAACGGGTCAGGTATCTCAACCCTAACCTGTTTAACTTCAACCCAAACCTAACCCCTATAACCCATTTAATAAAACGGGTTAAACAAGTTATCAGGTCAAACAAGTTAAACGGGTCAAACATGTCAAAATGCTGTTATTATTACACAAATTCATAACAAAATACTAAACACCAAATTACTAAGTAACATTTTTTATTTTTATCTAACTATTAGTTATGTTTTAACACTAGTAAACTATAAATTAAGTATAGATATATGTATATTAAAATATATTTGAATAATTAAACGGGTTGATGGGTCGACCCATTTAAATTATCATTGACCCGAACCTAGCCTGTTTAATAAACGGGTCAGCTGACTCAACCCGAGACTGACCCAATTATTTTTTACCCCAACCCAAACATGTTTATTTTCGTGTCGGTTTCAGGTCGGGTTTCGTGTCGGGTCAGAAATTACCACCCCTAGGGTAGGGTATCCACACTAGACATTAACATGCATTTTAATATTCGATATGTTTGGTAAAAATTATAACTATATGATTTAAACATTGTAACTAAACGTATGACTATCTTTAAAATAATATCAAATGAATCGAAATATCAAATATAAGATATGATTACCAAACTAAACAGAATAACTTATTACTATATTGAGTAGTAGTTTTTGACTTTTCTTTTTCTTTCTTTAATAATTTGATTTTAATCACATTGTAAACGTTTATGAGTTTATTCAAACTTTATAAAGTGTAGTCAATTGAACGTGGAAAAGACTAATTATGTGAATTGCTTACAAGTCTTTATGCATTTTAAATAAAAAATATGAGTTTTATATGTTTTATTTTGTACGATCTAAACTAACTAATTTGATCTAAATCGACTAGAAACTTCATCTCATAGCTTCAACTAAAAGCTAAGCATTGACGAAGATCATTTTATATATTTATTTATTATTTTAAACTTGTGGTGTTTGTTTGCTTCTTCAACAACCAGCACACATTTTATATAAAAATTTAAAGAAAAAAACTAAACAACCAGCAAAGATTGAAAAGGACAAGAAAAAGGAGCCAGCTATGTGCCTCACCTTCTCTGTTTCCAATCATTATCTCAAAATACATGCTTCAAATATGTATGATTTACAGTTATTAGTTTATTACTATTAAACTTACGCGTCGTTTATCCTCTAGAATACAAGTATAAACGGAATGCAAATATTATAATACTTATATTTTTTAAACTATTGAACAGAACAATAGTTCCATTAAATTTTATGACCACATAAAAATGTTTCAACAAGAGGAAAATATCTCCAAAGAAGCTAGAACTTTAATTAAGGAAAGTGCCAACTATTACTTCAATAAGCTTCGGTAGATCTTCGCTTTGGAGACATGAATGGCACGCCCCTTCAGTAAGCTTCGTCGGTTCGTTTCTTCAGTTTAGGAAAGTAGAGAGCCACGTGTGGTGGTGGGGTGAGTAGGGTATCTAAATAAAAAGTGGTACTTTGTGTGCGTATATTTTATAATGTGTCGGCCCAAAAATATTAAGCGAAGGAGTAAATCTGTCATGAGTGTGGTGATGTCAGTGTGTGTCACGCTTGAGAGCGAAGCATCATGTAAAAATTGTAATAAATAGTGCAGAGTCGGTCCTGGGCATGGTCAATCAGCGCGGTCGCCTAGGGCCCATGGAATTTTGGAGTCCATTTTCACAAAAGTTAGTAATGTGTGTGTAAGCCCAGTTAAATCAAGATAAGTCTGATGAAGTATTGAAAATGGGCAAATTAAAAGACCCAAAAAAACACGGACATAATTTGGGATTGGGTAGGGACACTTTTAATTTGATGGAAGAATTATACTTATTTAAAAAAAATTACTTTATGAGCTCCTTTTAAGATTCTACTCAATGCCAAAAAAAATTGATTGGACCAACACTTTGTTGATCAAATAATTTATATCATCAATATAATTTAAATGTAATTGATCAACACGACATAAAGTTTAACTAGCCAATAATATATGATATGTAAAAAATATAATATATTAGAGAAATTTATATAACGAAAGGAGTAATATATTTTCATTCATAAAAATATTAAATTCAAAAGAGAAATGATAAATAGTCTTACCATTTGGTCATATTTATAGTCCTACCTACTTGATAGGATGACATATGTAATTCACTCTCTCTTTTACTATTATCTCTTGATCTTGAGACATGTCTTCATCTAATAAGTAGGACTATTAGTAGAACTAAATGGTAGACTAAATATCATAAATGTATTTTAAGATGAATTAGCAAGAATGTGATAAAAACAAAAATACAGAGCCAGTCAGCTCAGTCCCACCCATGACCATACCAGCCAACCAGGTCACTTGTTTACAGGTTCATGGGCTGAGCCAGAACCACTCCTGTCACTTTTAGTATTAAACATCCCATGTTTTAGGCTTGGTTTATATGAGCCCATAACAACAACACTACTATAGTCATGTTGCTAGCGGACCCCTTTGCTTTTTCATTATTTACTGATCACCCCCTTGCTGATTTTATTTTCCTTCACAGCCCCTCCAATAGATACCAATGAATAAGTATAACTTTTTCGTTATTGTTAAAGTTGTCCATGTTAGTATTAGATCCTTTAAAGTGCTCGCAAGAGGTAGATGATCCCCTTCCAATAGTCGACGGTTCCAGTGACTATGAGTTCTTTAGATCGATCGGCCTCAAAGAGTTGGGTCATAGCAAGAGTTAGAAGTGATGTGACGTTGATGTGATGAAACTGAAAAATAATAATGGAAAACTCGGGAGAGATTTTAATAAACAAATTTTACTAAGAATCCATGGAATTGCATCCTATAGAGTAAATTTTGTCATCTACATACTCTAAATACTTTACAAAACAATAGTTAGATACAATACCTTTAAAAAATCTAAACCACTAATACAAATCTAACAAGATAGACCAAACAATATTAAAAGCAATCCATTGATCACCATGCATTATACATACAATGCCAAGCATGCTTGATTGAGTTTTCCATTTCCTACAAACCTCCAAGGATATATCACGTTTGTTCACGTGACCATGTGCTACATAAATCCAGTTATGAAAACTCAAATTGTTAAATTCCAAAAGTCAAACGGATACGGTTTTTTCTCTATAATATACACAAATATACAACCATCTTTATTTGAGAAAATACAAATCATAAATCATTATACATTTCGATCTAAACGTTAAAATTACCGAACACACGGTTAATAATGGACCTGTGACCTTTTTAACTTCATAAGATGAAGAAAATTGTGCAACTTTTGGGTTATGTGTATAGCCTGATCATGGTGACTGTTGATAAAGATAGTATAGTAGATGAATAAATTGAATAATAAGGAACACCACATGTGGGTTTAAACTTGATTATAGGCTTTACTACTCTATGGGACCATATATTCCACTTTACAGTAGAACAAGAATGAGACCTAAACCACAATAATTGGTTATTTGCTACAAAACAAAACCAAAGACAACTTCTTTTAAAGTAGGTTTCTGTCAGTTTAGTTACCCTCCTGTTAACCGGGTTGCAACTTTGACATTCACCATTTCAGTCCCGTTTTAACGATGTCAACAAAATAAAAGGTCGACAGGGACCGGTTTTGAGATGTCCCAGGTGTGCAAACCCATAATGAGATGAGAGAAAAAGTGGCATTTTTTCAATAATTTAGCCAACAAGTCAGCAGTATTCCAGCTGCCTTATTCAAGATTTATAATAAATGCAACCGAAAAATATGTAGTAGAAATAAAGACCCTACAAATTACCTTTTATTATTGGAATGTGAGGCCATAAGGCATATGCACCCGGACCCCCTCCCCTCGACATATAAGAAAATGACAGATTTCATAATTAGGATCTTGAATAATCAACAACAGTACAAGATTGTGTGATAACGTGACTGAAAACCGTAATTGTAAAAAACTAAAATAAAAAAAAAATGAAAATGAAAATCTGTTGCTTTTTCATTCTTCTTTTCGGGCTTTGGATCGGGCTGGTTTGGGCTTGATTATGTTACCTAGAAGGATTAGAACTAATGGAATGATGGTTCCGATGTAGTATACACTCCCATATGCAGCTATTGTTTCATTAAGGTTTAATACCTGTGTCACAAATGTAAATATAAATTATATTAATTTGGTTTTACGCTTTACTCCATTACAAAATAATATTAGATTTCACACTAACCATAAAACCAACGCATGAGTAGTTAAGAACAACAAGGGTGTAAGCAAAGTTCATTAACATAAATATCTTCTTAACCATCACCATTTTTGGTGGGACCGCCTGCTGCCACCTGTAAATAGCTGCTCATACACCAAAAAATTATAACAATCGTAAGCCAAATAAATATAATTTATACATTTAAATTAACCGTGAAAATAAGCAATTTGTTACCTCTTGAGCCAGCAATCATCAAAGCAGATTGAACAAAGAATATCAAATACCCAGGATATAATCCCTGCCATTATTAAAAAAAAAAAAAAAAAACCATTGACCAGTCAACTTCCTAAAAAGCTTCAAAAGAATTAAACTTTTTTTATGTAATTAAAACTTACATGCCAGACAGCACTAACGGTTTGTGTTGCAAGCAATTGGAAAAAACCAGGCTTCTTTCCCTTTTGAACAAGTCTGTCATAAACATCTGATAATACATACATACATACGCATTAACTAAACATGCAAAAATAACAATTAAAATAATAAAATTAAGAGTAAATTACACAAATGGTCCTTTAGGTTTGTACCATATTACAAATTTGGTCCTTTAGTTTCATAAATTACACTAGTAGTGAAACTATTGACACATGACGTTTGGTCCTTTACCTAAACAAACGTTAACTTTTCCCTTCAAACAGAAGGGTTTTTTTGGATTTAAAATTGGTGAAGGGAAAGGGAAAGGGAAAGGTAAAGGACCAAACGTGTCAATAGTTTCATAATTAAGGACTACCAGTGTAATATATGAAACTAAAGGACCAAATATGTACTCCCTCCGTCCCATTTTTATTGTCTAGTATACTATTTTAGTTTGTCCCACAAAGACTGTCTTTCCTAAATTTCAACCAATAAAAAAACATTTAAGTGGGAAAGAGAAAATTTGATTGGTGACATAGTATAATTAATGTACTTTTCTTAAACTGTGTGCTTTTTTGTAGTGGACAATAAATTTGGGACGGAGGGAGTAATATGGTACAAACCTAAAGGACCATTTGTGCAATTTACTCTAAAAATAATACACTCACAATGACGAAGCCATGTGCTAACTTGTATATTCCACACAAGTGGCAACTCAACTGAACTTTTTGCAAACTCAACACCCAAAACATCAACATTTTTGGCCCGTTCCCACTTGGCTTTAGGTTTAGAAGAATGGGCCCAACCACTAAACCCAAGGCCCGAAATTATCATAGAAGCTTCTGAAATGGACCAAATGAAGTAATATTTCCAACGGGCCGTAAAGCCCGACATGTATTGGTAGCTCAAACGCTTCACAAATCCCCATTCTTGGTAAACGGGCTCATTAAATCTTGATAATGGATGACTCGGTACAAGATATAGATATAAACCCATACAGAAGCCTGCTTGTAACAGAGCTTTCAGTGTTGCAAAATAAGGCGATGGTGTACCTTTTTCAGATTTTGTCCAAATCTGGAAAATAATAAATATATTATTTTAAATAAAAATTATTTTTTCTAAAGAAAAAAATAGTTGGGTAATTAGTAATTACCCCTTTTCTTTCGGTCCAATCTAGATAATCTTTGACTTCGTAAACGGGCCCCGCAAAGTGGCTTCCACAACAGAGGCAATAACCAATATATTCAATTAAATTCGGTAATTTAAGTAAACGGTTTTTCTTTTGGGATTCACGAAGATCGTCTTCTTTTAATAATCCATCGTTGTAATTAATAGCACATGAGATTACTTTTAATGTAATCACCATAAGAGAGCCTACAAAAGATTAATTAAATTCATAGTAATTAGGATTTATTGGATAAGAAACTATAATTAATAACATTGTATGATATTAATACCTGTAGCATCAATGCCTCCTTCCTTCCATGCATCTCCACTCATGTAGTATACATGGCTGCATGTTTTTAACAGTAGTTAATCTCTAAATTTTTGGACTTATATGAATATAGTAGAAAGATTAATTCGTAACAAAGAGCCAATGAAATACAAGATAATGTTGCAAAAAGTATCATATGTAAAAATCAAATATTGCAATAGATGTTTAAATGATGAAACAGATCTAAGTATCTATGTAAATACACAGAGTTTAACATACAAAATTAGCAAATGGACATTTATAATTACATAATTAGAAACTGCTAACGAAACAAATAAAGTAAGGTATTTTTTAAGTGATTATCAATAAAGTGATGATCCTAGTTTTGCTAATACAAAACATATGCAGTAATCAGCAGAATTAGGATTGATTATAACAAAACAATGCAATGAAAGGATGACCATTCCTTGATTATAGAATTCCTCTTTTGAGAATAATATAAGTATCAATCATTAATTAATTTAAAGCTAAATGTTTTAGCTTATTCAGATACATACAATCTCTCGTATAAAATAAAATAAGCTAAGAGAATCATTCTACTGCAGTTCGAATATAAGTAGCCTAATTTGTAACTGAAATTTGTTTCCTAACTAAATTCATGCCAAATATTTATACCTAGTTAGATACCTTTGGTCTGATAAATTAATAGCTTGAATGCATGCTAAGCATTAAAATGACCTAAATTTCACAAACTGAACCCTAATTTCCCAAAACTTATAAAACAAAAGTACAATTTCAAATTGAACGACCTAATGCAAATATGTAAATTATCATACCATCCAATGAGATAACCCATGGCTGTCAAGAAAGAAATTATGCCGCATCGTTTCCTATAAACGATCATTGATGCGTAACTAATCAACATAGGCACGAGAAAATGCAAATTTGAAGAGAATCCAAAGGATATGTAGGAGAGCAGGGCACCGGTCAAGGCGGCGTAAAGATGTCTGGCGGAGGCGCCGCCGGGGACGAGACGGTGGATAAAGCTGACCGGAATAGTGGCAACGAAACATAGAAGGAACCGGAGTACCGGAACTGAAACTCCGATCGCCGACGCCATTGATTCCATCTCCATGGTTTCTCTCTCACGCAGAAACACGCACTGACGGACTGAGTTTCCTAGGACCGGAGTAACTTGTATAAATCCCCACACACTCTCAAGCCCAAGCACAAAGTAATAAGTAATTAATCAATTAATTAATTAATCAAACAACGTGATATTATTTATTTTTATGTTTTAATGTAAAGACAAACAAATGTTTTTTGTTTGACTCTATCTTTTGATAAAGTTATTTGGATGAATAATTAGTTACCTTGATAGATAATTTCTGATTTAACATGAAATTAAGTAGGCCAAAGTTGAATCTAAATAACATTTAGGATCGTAAATTGGTCGACAATCCCAACATCTCTTTTCTAAATGGTGGGGTTAAACTTTGTCTCCTAACCAGTTTATAATCCGTCAACTCATTTTACAAAGTACTATTAAAACGTTCTATGGTATATATTGCAAGTTCAGTTTCATTAATCGCAACTATTTTAAAAGGGGTTATGTTTATTTCTTAATATCTGTGATGTATCCCTAATGTATACTAAAATAGTAAAATTACTAATGTTTATGTTATAATTTATAATATACATTTAAAATATTTTGACTCTCGCCTTCTAATAATCACCGTTTACATCTTTATACTAATTGAGATCATAAACCGATAATCTAACTAACATGTTTAATAAATGTGTTTAGTTTATGATTAGATTTTTTAACATGATTAATTAAATGAGTTGGGTTATAATTAAGGCAACAAGTTAACAGACAACTAAAACACAATACAAATTATCAATCACTGCCTCGATGGAAGTGTTGGTAATTTGGTATTGCCGTTAAAAAAAAAAAGTTATCTAATTTAATTAGAAATTTGCAGATTTATAGAAAAGAAAGAAAAAAAATGATTTCAAATTCACAAAAACCGTAATTGGTAGCATTTGAAATATGTATATGTATTTGGTAGCATTTGCAGTATTTGTTTCTGAGAGCTGATTTGTATAAAGTATTTTTTTTATCTATATAGAGCAAGTTCATATTAGATGATAATTATATTATTTTTTTCCTTTTATCACATTTTGCATTTCACCCCTCCTACTAAAAATTTAATTATCATTTAGTATGAAATTGTTTTGTATAAATAAAAATTATGTTGTATAAATTAGCTTCTTTTATTTCTAGGGGGCTGATTCGTACAGAGCAGTTTTTATCTATACAGAGCAATTTCTTCTCAAATGACAACCATGCCCTTACTTTCCTTTTATCACATTTTTCATTTCACCCCTCTCACTAAGGGCATCATTGTCATTATATATAAGATTGTTCTGTATGGATAAAAATTGCTCTGTACGAATCAGCTCCCTTATTTCTATAGATGATGCTTTTCTATAAAGGAAGTATATCTTTGGTAGTTAGGAGTGCATCTTTTTCTGGGTTGAATTGATAAAGAAGTCAAAAATTATGTTCGGGTGGTCACATTTCCCAAAAAGACAACTTCATGTTCGTTAGTCGTTATACATATAAATCTCCATGTCTTTGTTGGTAATTAACGAGCCACATGTAAAACATTGTTTATATTTTACAAATACATATAACTATCATTACATGGATTTCACTAAACAACTATGTTAAAAGTTAACTTCGACCTTTTCTATACTTAACCTTTTGCATTTTAGCTAGCAACCAGCTTTTGTATCAACTACTGAAGTAACTCAGCATGAGAATTTGATTTTCCCTTGGTAGTATACTAGTATTTTTTTTTCTCGCGAAACAGTTAATGTTTCACGATATACTATACTTAATTGTCACGCATATATTTAATCTACCAAAGGCTTATGATATGTTAAAAATACCAAAATATCATAAAATTCTGAACGACTGAACCCTCACACTAAAACACATTCCACCGATTACAAACGAGTTTATGATTATCACGTGAACTCTGAGAATAGCACCATTGTGATTTTGCTTCAAACCTCACGATCACCATCGTAAAATTAAAGCTATGAAAAGTTGATGTTTTCACATTTTTCTGATAACCTTCTAGTTTCCGGCGGGTGGATTTTACTGATCTCTTTTAAAAAATGATAACTAAACAAAGAATAAAATAGGAGAAATGAGAAAAGATGGGAAACATTGGTTCAACGGTGGCGAGGCAGTGGTGATTGCTAGAGTGGTGGTAGGAGCTTCGGGTGACTTGCGTGTCTAGATGTTTTAAACATGGGAAGAGAAGGAAAAGCTTGGATTTTACTTTATTAGAATTAATAAAAAAAAGATATTTATGTTTATGACTGACTCTTACGGAGTAGCTAAGTTATTTTCGCAATACATATGATTAGTGATTATTGACAAAGTCTTAGAACATATTAACAAATCGATTACTATATTTACCTTATAGTATATACAATTGTAATAGTTTTTATTTATTTATTTATTGTTAATTAGCTTTTATTCACAAGCTTCAAGTCTTGAGTACAAATTATAGCACGTCCTTTTTTTTTGTGTTTTTCTTTCCTGGATGTGTAGGATATTATTTGTCATTGTGATTTAAGTTATTCAGAGTAACTCTTAAAAGGGGAAGATAATTTGTGGATTGTAATTATTATATGAGTATAAAAATAAAGGTACAAATATGAGGTGAATATCAATAAAATATTTCTTTTGTAATTTACATGCAATTGAGTTACTTCATTTTGACACTTAATTCGGAGATGGGTTTGACCCATAACATCTTAAATTGTTTGACAAGTACCGGTCCTTTAATATGGGCTTGTTCGTAACCACTTGTCGGCTTTGAAAATATGAACCTTTTGGGCACCTTAAAATGTATTTTTGAATATTCAACTAAAATAAAAAGAGGCTACGATAGTTTTAAGAAGTATTTTAATTTAATGTTTGAAGTTGTAATAATGATATGATCAGTTATTGAACATTTGGAAAAATGTGATGATTTTTACACTACATATTTTGACTTATATATCACAATTGTAATTTTACATGTTTGTACAGTTTGCAATATAATTTATACAACGTGGTATAAGCATCAAAATATGTGGTGTAGAAATTAATTTCTTTTGAAAAATCATAACTAGAAGAAAAACTAGTTGATAAATAATCAAAAATATATATTGTTGAATATTTAAATCCAAAACCATATCTTCACTCGAAATCTTCACTCGAACTCTTCACTTATGAGGAATAAACTTCACCACCAATTCATCTGAAAAAAAGCCTTCACCAAGACTCGAACCCGAGACCTTGAAGAAAAACCCCTAAAATTTCTCGTGGTGACCAGTTGATTTACAAGACTACATCAACTTCTTTCTTTTATTAGCTTTGATCAATCAGCTTTTCTTAGCACTTTTAAACTTACACACTACTGCCAACAAGACACATTCACTTCTTTTATCACTTTGAGAAAGCACAAAATATCCTGCACAATGTACAAGTTTCCAATGCACTCACTTTTCTCTCTACTCGCCGCTTAATTCAGTTAACCAACGAAAACAAGATCCTCAAAACTGACGAGCAAAGAAATGAGTAGTGTCAACGACCTCTTCAAACCGTTATAAAAAATATATAATTGAGAATAGGCATTTGTACGGTCCAAGAATCGAAAAAATGGTTTCGGCCAAACCGAGAACCGAAGACCCTCGGAACCAAACCGTACCAAGAACCAATAATCGTGAAAGTTTCTTCGGCTTTTTACGGTTTTTTTACGGTTTTTTCTCGGTTATGGATCAAACCGAACCGCTTGAATTCGAGAATCTGGTCTTATTTTGCGATTATGGTCGGTTCTCGATCTAGTTTACACAACCCTATTTGAGAATATAAAAAAAATCATTTTAAAAATTATCATTAATGTGTATCATCCAATACCTAAGACTGCTTCATACCCCTAACTATATGAACTTTATAACATATCTTCCATCTACATTCTACACAAAGGTTATTTGCACATCAAAGAACTGCTTCCAACCTCCTAAATCATTCAAAAAACTCACTTCACTTGGGACATATCAACACAGAATCCACACACAGTCCACCTTTAGTATGTGTACAATCAATCTGCATCATCGAAAACTTAATCTTCATCGGCACCTTTGAATCCTTAACCACAAAACTACCAACCCGATAAAGATTCCACATTCCTGGTGAGGTCAAATAGCATTGAGATATGGCTTGTTGACCATCAGAAGTTGACAGCTGGAACCTCACCGGCTTTATATCCCACCCATGAATCTGACCGGAATTGCAAATCTTCCGCCCGAACCGCCTGCCCGACTGCCCCAGATGTAGCCGGAAATAGAGGTTGTAGGTTCCCACCGGGAACGGGAACTCGACTTCCCCGTCTACTTCAAACCACCAAATTTGTTGCAAATAGGCCACAGAATGAAACCTAAATTCAAGAAAATAAAAAAAATGTTAATTTCACATAATGCTAAAAAAGTTGTTAATAATTTTTGTATAAGTTGTTACTAATTTACCTAGATTCATCGGTAGGAATTCGACTCCAGTATCTTCGATCTTCGATTCCGGTTATTGTCATGCCGTTAAACGATATTAAAACACATGGCTTTCCTGTGCCCTTGTGTAACCAAACTTTCTGCACAAGTTCAAGAATTTTAATTAAAAGCTGAAAACAAAATCACAGATTTGGTGATTATTGGAAGGTTATTCTTACACTACAACTTTTACTTTATCACCATAACCATTTATTAGTATGGTTGTACAGTTAGAAAGTTGTGATTACCTCTTGTTTTAAAAGCACTAGTGTTACATTTTGAACACTTTTAGAATTAGGGTTTGTCTAAATCACACCTAAGGGCATGAAATTAGAAGGCTTAATGAACTCAAAGTTGCTATTTTTATTTTAAAATACATTTAATTCATACAAAAAATAGACTCCGTTAATGACTAATAAATATATTTATTCATTATGAAAGAAACTTGAAATTCATTTAACACTTCTAATCTCATGCCCTACTCTTAAATTAAGCACTCCAAAGAGACCCTAAATGTATCTCAATATCAACACAGATAACCTAATTTAGCACTCTTTTTGCCTAAAAAATCTTTTCTCACAACCCATAGAAAAAATGCTCATAAAACACAGCTAAAAACTTATACTACTATTAAGCTCAATTTTTTCATAAAAGTAGGTAACTTCACAAAAATTATCCAATTTTGAATTCTGTTTCTGTTATAAGTTATAACTCTTTAAATCTCATAAACCCATATTAACAAAATGCAAATTAAACATATTTAACCAAGTTAGAATATATCACACAAACCACCCTCCTTTTATGCCCACATACAAAAAAGCAACACAAGGTTTCACCAATATCTTCAAGTTTTGCACTTTTTCTGTGAAATTTCTTTGTTTTTTGGGCCAAAATCAGCTCCCAAAAAACAAAATGAATTCCATTAACAGAACCATATAAGCAACTATTTGTTATTTCAAAAACCCTAATCAATAAACATTCTAATTACAAATAAATATTTAAAAGTTCTAACCTTTGTGTCTCCATCAATGGTATTAGGTTGAGACAATTTTGCATAAATATCTTTTTTGCACAAATCTAAAGGCAATTTATCATCATCACCATCACGATTAAACACCCTTGATATAATAGGATTATAATTCTTAGGCAGTTTTGATTCCCATACAAAATCAGCCGATGAAGCACCACGAAAAGCACGATTAACACCGGCGAGCCTACATATGTCTTGTGGGTTTAAGTGCACAAGAATAGAACCCACCACACTTTCCGGTAAATCGCCCAGACCGGTTTCCGGCGAGACCGCCGGAGCAGAGGACGTGCTGCACATAACAAGAAATGAAGAAAAACCAGACCCCATTGGATCGAACCCACGAAGCTTTATAATAAAAATATGAAATTTTTAATGGGTGTTGTTTTATTTTCTGGATTTGATTGGAATCAAATTAGATTTGAGATTTTCTTTAGGAGAGAGGGAGTGAAAAATAAAGAGGGGAAGAACAGATTGCCAATTACGTTTCATTTATATAGCAGTGGATGGTAGGAGATCTTTAATTATTATAATTAAATTGGATTAGGATAAATTAAAATTAAAAGTTTATTTTAGATTATTTGGATAATGTCCTTGAAAATAGAAACAAAATATTGTAGAAAAAACAAAAAAAAAACTAGTAAACCATTTTTTACAAGCTTAATAATAAAATTTACATTATTAGATATACGGTGAAATGGATAAAATAATTTCCTTTAGAATATGTTCCAAAAATTAAACAGATTAAACTAATTTTTATGTCTGCTAATACTTTTCTTAAAAAAATTTAAAATTTATTTTGTATAAATGATATTGTACATATGCTACTTGATTTTTGAGTAAAATTATATGAAAGGTCATGAAGTATAAACTCATTTATTAAACTTCGTTTGATGGCCCTATTAGCCATTACAATTTTTTAAATGGTTGAACTACTCTTTTATTAATTTGCAATAAAGTGAAGATAAAACAGTGTGAAATTTACTTAATTAATTGATTTTTTCTTTTAACCTATATTTTTCCATCACATTGAGACTCACAACTCACATCTATCTCTTTGATTTCAAAGCTAAACCAATAACTATTATCGTCGCGCAGCCACACCTCCTGAAAAGTCGAGTCATCCCCAACCCTTACTTTCAATTGCTTTCTCCAGTTGTTCTTCCACTTGTGACATTTAATCGATATGCGTCTCCAAAACACTAACTCCTCTGGTGCATATTAATTGTCTGGATCATAGAAACGCGATTCACCGATTTGGCCATGAACTGCGTACCGGACGCCGAGTACCGGAACACGATTCATTAGCGTCCCGAACACTGTCGGGATCGCCATTTGGTACGCCATATTGGAGTTCCTTATCAACTAAGGTACGCGAACCGGGTCGGCATGCAATCGTGTTCCTAATCGGTGGGTACATCGTATCCGGTGATTTGGATCGCGTTTTGTATGAAGTCGGGGACGTAATTTTAAAATTGAGCAGAAGTTGCAAAAAAAGTTCTTTCACAACATGTTAGCAGCTCCTCGGCAGAGAGAAACTGGAGCACATATTCTTACATTCATAACGTGAAGAGAAACCGCCTGAATTCCAAAAGAGCTGACAAACTTGTTTTCATCCACTCAAACGTACGTCTTTTATCTCGATTTTCAGAAAATTATAATTCTGGACCACACAAAAACTGGGATGTGAATACAGAAAGTACGAACATAGAAGATTCAAGTGCAAGATTGGAAGAGATGACATGGAATATCTTGGATGAAGAACAAGTTGTTGGAAATGGAAAAAGAAAAAGACCAAGGGTGGAAGATCACTAGACAAGTGTTTTTGTTTTGTTTGCTTTATGTCATTTAAATTTTGGTAGACGATTAATTTCTTTTTAGTTAACGCTCAAGTATTTTCGTTAATGTCTTTGAAGTATTTATGGATTTTATGCTATGTTTTTGTTTTTTGACTTTGAAGTTTGAACTTTAAAACTATAATTATATATATATTTATTTATATATATAAAAAAACTTGATTTTAAGGGTACATCGTACCATATTATTTGGTACATCGTTCCAAAATGTAAGGTACACCGTACCGTTGTACCGGACACGTACCGAAATGAACCTACCCCCCTTCGTACCAGATACGCCAGAACTAGTGAATCGCGTACCCGTTCCGCGTACCCGTACCGGAGTGTACCGCGTTCTATGTGACTATGGTCTGGATCAAATTACATGGAACCCACTAATTAGAAACATACAATTGATGTAGGTTGCCAGAGGAGTTAGTGTTTTGCACGCGTAGGTTGATAAAATGTCACTGACGGCGGAACAACTGGAGAAGACAACCGAAGTTAGGGGTTAGGAATAAATCGACTTTTCAGGCGTGTGGTGCGTCAATGATAATGGTTATTGATTGAGCTTTGAAATTACAGAGATAAATGTGAGTGGTGAATCTGAATATGGTTAAGAATATAGGTAAGAGAAAAAAAAATCAATTAATAGAGTAAATTTCTCAGATGTTCCTATGGTTTATCACTTATTAAATTCAAAACCCTTTATCTTAACTTTATTGCAAAATAATAATAGGGTAGTTTAGTCATTTAAAAAATTGTAATGGCTATAAGGACCACCTATGTAACAAAGTACATACACCAAGTATGTCCAGTGTAATAAACGAAGTTCAAGGATGAATGTTATAATAAGTGATATAACACAGAGACCTTCCGCATAATTAACTCTTTATTTTTAATAGAGAAACAATAATAATTCGTACATTTTGTGTCTACAATTATATTTTCACTCACTTAATAAGATGACAAGTGTAATCTCTTATGACTCTCTCATAATGTTATCATTTGATTTTGACATATGTATAGATCAGGTTAGTAGACACATAAGTAAATGGGAATTAATTTTGCTACCACACTTTTTGATGTCTATACCACATTGTACAAGTAAGTAATGCATTTGTTGTGGTAGATGCATTAAAACATGTGGTGTAAAAATCACCCCTCTAAGTAAATACATAAGTAGACACATAAAGTAAGCACATATATCAATACTCTAACTGTTGGATGATTATAAAATACATAGTACATAATATCTCTTGTTCTTAGAGCATCTCCAAAAGGAGGTTTTTAAGAGGTTATTACTTGAATAACTTTTAAAATGACTTTTTACCATTGGAATAGATAACTTTTTTAGGAGGTAACTCCAACCACTTAT
The DNA here is from genome assembly GCA_963853835.1 of Calendula officinalis. Taxonomy (NCBI): domain Eukaryota; kingdom Viridiplantae; phylum Streptophyta; class Magnoliopsida; order Asterales; family Asteraceae; genus Calendula; species Calendula officinalis. The sequence continues at coordinate 50,087,771 of OY970823.1, forward strand.
TCTTCTCCAACCACTTAATCCTCTTTTCATGTTTGATTCTTTTAGTCCCTATATTTTATAATACTACATTTTAAAAAAAACACACACACACACACACACACACATATATATATATATATATATATATATATATATATATATATATATATATATATATATATATATATATATATATGTGTGTGTGTGTGTGTGTGTGTGTGTGTGAATCATGTATTAATTCTATAATTATAAATTATAACTTTATCATATTTCAATACTTTTTAAGGTCAAACATTATAATATTTTGTAAGAGACATTTTATAAAAATATTAAGTTTTGTAATGCTATATAATTGTTAAATTACATAAGTGAGAGGTATTTATAAAACATTTGATATTGATAAAGGTAAATTAATAATATTAGTGAAAATGTCTAAGCAACCATTCTAGAAGCGGTAGCTTCCCGCCTCCTTCATTCCTACTGCCTCCTTCGTGGAGTGAAGGCATTCTCTTGGGAGAAGCCCGCCAGCTTACTATAAGCTAATAAAGAGGCTTAAGTCATCGCTTCAAATCCGAGAAAGGGCTTTTAATGCTCGGCTGGACTCTTTTCTCGTATGCCCGGAAAATTAAATTTCGGTGCCTTCCGTACCACCGAAAGGTCGTTCTTGGGCGGATCCCACTCCTAAACATAAGGGATAGGGGTCTCGTTCTTCGAGCCCTGCTTCCCCCTTCCCCCTCTCCCCGTTCTACCGTCTCTGGTCTTCCCTCTCCTGTCTTTGAGGAATTCCACGTGCAAGAGGGTCTACTCTCATTGAGGTACCCCCTTGAGGGTAAGGTGGAGCCGGTGGGCTCTTTGCAACATTCCTTTCAGGTACAACGAGAAGGAGTTTACTATGGTCAGTGCAGTGAGACTCATGCCTGGAGAGATTTTCAACTAATAGTTTATTATATAATTTGTCAAAAAAAAAAATTGTTGGAGAGGTTTAACCATTATGGATGCTCTTAGTTACATACTCATTTGTAATCTTGGTATTACTATTATCAACTTATACCATCAAAGATTGTTAGTAGCCACACAAATTAATATTATACAGATTAGTATAACAAGTGTGGTATGAAAAAAAAAGTTATACATGATATCATGTTCACCTCTAAATACTATAGTATACATAAATAGACTAAACAATGTAAAAGTTCAAAATATTTAAAAGGTGCGGAAAACAATGACAAAAACCAAACAAGAGAAAAGTTAGTAAGAAAAAACGTGTGCATGAGTCAGCGCCACTCGACCAACACTATACCGTGGTTCCGCTTTGATGGAACGTGTGGCGCCAGGTCATTGTTCTTTTTTCCAATTTGATAAACTGTATTGACGAGACCGCACAAAATATCACGACGAATTTTCAATTTATAGAAAAATAATTGCTTACTTATATTCGTACTATAGTCAAAATATTATTTTATATTAAAAACAAAAAATAGGTTTATATATATTTATACAAGATATTTTTGACGGTATAACAGTATTACATGTTTTTATCTGAATTTTATTATCTAAAACAAATACTTTTTTGAGTAGTCATGATTTAGATATTATAAATAATTTGATGGGTTATTATTGTGTATCACCAATAAGGCAGTAATAAAGGGTCGTATATATAAGATAAAAATGATTTATCATGTGCTGTATTGATAATGGATTTATCATGTCGTTTGAGTGGGGATGATTTATCATGAGGTTAAGTAGAAAATCTCTTGAATATAGAAAAATACTTGAGATGACATGTATTGAATAACCAATTGTGTTCTATAATGGTTATATACGAAACCAAGTAAAACAATTGATTTTCGACTAATGTGTGAACTTAATAACTGATTGTTATAATAAGTCAAAAAAGTATGCATAAAAAAATAAAAAAAATAAAAATAAAATTGAGTAGCTTGCTCGGCACTATTCACCCAGTTGGTAAATGGATATATTCATAATTTCTATTAAAATTTTCTATTTCATTTCTATTACTTATAAAGTTGACATCTAAAATTCATTAATTTTTTCTTTAATCTTGTCATTTGATTTAAACACTTATATTGATTAAATAAATATAAAATTAAATATGCAAATTTAATAGAAACAATATTATATCTCTTTTCATTTAGCAATGTTTTCAACAATTCTAAGTGCTTTTAACATAGGTGTGTGACACATTTTGGCTTTAACACCATTGATACAATTCTTACATAAATGTTAAATTTATGTTAAAGAGCCAAAAATATCTTTAACATTGCTTTAATATGGTATCAATACCTTGTCTTCTTACATACGTGTTAGATATGGAAACACTATATAGTTCCTCTAATTCAATATAAGTGATACATTTTCATTTTTTAGTGTATTAAAATACGTAATACACTTTGAAAATTTACCTTAGAGTAAATTACACGGACAGTCCTTGTGGTTTGACTTGAGTTTTGGATTTGGTCCCTAAGTTTTAAAAATTACACTCGTGGTCACCGTGGTTTGGACTTCGTATTGATTTTGATCCCTAACGCTAACTGCCGTTAAAAATGGTTGTTAAATCTAGATATGTGCAAAGCACATGGGGTAATTTAGTCCTTTTACCCTTCTCATCATCTTCATCTTCCTCATCATCACCGTTAACAAAAAATCATCTCCTTCGTCGGATAACAAGCACGGATTTATCCTTTCCACAATTCACCGAACAGCTTTGCAAGTCCCTTCTACAACCCTAGCTCATCGTCAAATTTCAAGAGAAACTCAAATAATCTTCGCACAAACTAGAAATGTACAACATCAATAAACCGATATGTTCAGAGATCATAACAAAATAGGAATTTAAAGATCAAAATAATGTTGCGATGTTACTAGTATCTCAATGCATCAACCTACCCTGAAAACTCAAATACGTTAATTAAGATTACATCTTTCGTAGCTAGTATCATCCTAGAACCCTAAATCAGAGTATACCTCAGATAAATTAAGTGAGAAAAAGAACATTTCATCAGTGAACGATAGATAAACGGTGAGAGCGATGACGGAAATAATGAGCTGAAAACGTCGGCGGCTTGTTATAGAGTCTTCAACAGGACGAGTATGGCGTTAAGCCCAAGTCTGTTGATTCGACCCGAACACCCACATAAGATAAACCGGGTCTCAATTAAACCCGGTATGTAGCCCAAACAGTTTATCATAAAGCCCAAACTTGAAGTAAGCTTTGACCTTTGAGTTCTAAATTTGGCACAGAAACAAAATTGTGTTGCTAGCATTAGTAAAAAAAGGATAATGAAGTGTCGATCAGAAAATTGACGGCGGTGGTGCTTGTTATGTGATGAAAGAGAGGATTTTTTGTTAATGGTGATAATGATGAAGATGAGAATGATGAGGAGGCTAAAATGACTAAATTACCCCCATGTGCTTTGCACATGTCTAGATTTAACAACAATTTTTAACAGCAGTTAGCGTTAAGGACCAAAACCGATACGAATTCCAAACCACAGTGACCACGAGTGTAATTTCTAGAACTTAGGGACCAAATCTAAAACTTAGGTCAAACCACAGGGACTATTTGTGTAATTTACTCTTTACCTTATTTGGTAAAAAAAATAGTGAGATTCACACCCATTAATTATCTCCTTTAATATAGTGAAATAACATTTTTATCATTACTTTTACTACTATACATAATTAACTTCACTTTATTCTAAGACTGTGAGACTCATCCCAACTAATTATACAATTTAATCTAACATAACATTTATGGGGTGTTTGGGAAAGCTTAATTAAAGGAGCTTATAGCTTATAAGCTTATATAAGCTTAAATAATCCCTTTGAAAAGGGATTATTTATGCTTATATAAGCTTATAAGCCATAAGCACCTTTTAATAAGCTTTCCCAAACACCCCATAATTATACTCTTTTATCTTAAAATATATGAAACCAACAATATATCACTTAATTTATATCAGAAAAAGTACAACCATTCAAGAAAACTTACAAGAAAAAACATTAAAAACAAATTGAATAAATTAATAGATAAAAAAGTGTTTCCTTGATATTATATATACTAGTATAACAATAAGCATCTGATGAACAGTAGCATGTCAAATCAGATTTTGCCAGCTCATAATTTGGTTTTCGCTATTTAAGGGTTGTATGCGGAGTTAGGATATTAGTGAGTCTTCGCCCGAGTGGCAAGCGTTGTTCTTGATGACCTTCAGGTCTAGATTTCAAATCTGCTCTGTCCCTTCTTTTTTTCTCACTTCAATCAAATTTCGTGAAATTGCATTTTACCCCGTAAACTTTAAACTTTTAAAAAATGACAATTATTACCTTTACCTCTTCTTTTTTTCTCCCTTCAATCAACTTTCCTGAAATTGCATTTTACCCCCTAAATTTTAAATTTTTCAAAAATGAGAATTTATTACCTTTACCTTTAATATTAAATGCCTATATTTTTTTTTAAAAAACTAGGTTAAAACTCGCGCGATGTGGCGGGCTGCAAACTACATATTTCTGGCGATTAAAAGTCCATTGATTACATATTTTTATAACGAATACAGTACATAAGCATGAAAACTGTGTATAAAAATAGAGGAAAAAAATCAATAATTAGCATTGACGTTGAAATGTTGTCGATTACATGTTTTGATATATAGTAGGGTACCCGCGCAATGAGGCGGCGGGTACACTGATACATCTTTTCCGCGACGATGTTGATGGTGTTCATGTACATATTTTTTTTATAACGATTATTATACAAATGACTGATAGTTGGGAATGAAATATGTATAAAGACTACATTGAAAACTTATCGGCGTTTAAAATTTGTTAAATTACATGTTTTGAAAAAAAAAATTCAGACATGGCGAAGAATTAACACGTATATTATTCATCATGTAAGACCTCTCGACACACCACATTTGTTGTGTAAACGCCGTCAACATTAAATTGTTTTGCTGGAGATACCAATACTTTTGTCGTCTGCCTTGAAATTCCTCTTGACAGGGCAACGTAAAGTTGCCCATGCGAGAACATTGATTCCGGAAGATAAACGCCGACGTTTCGAACTCAGTTAAAAAATTTCGTAAACTAATAAAGTGATATTAAAGCTTCTTAAAAAAATAATGTAACTCAAATGAAAGATAAGGGTATTAATATTATGTATGTACCGATCAACATGTTGTGGCGAGTGTTATCCCACAAGAGGCTTGTGGCAGAAAAAACCATTGGATAGCTTGGAAACCACTCATCTTCTCCTGAATTAATATCTTTGAGCTCGGTTTTTTCATTGAATTTAATTGCCCATTCATTGCGAACAAAGGTATAGCCTTCTAAACGAGGATAGTCTTCGAGATCGTTGTAATCAATCTTGAAGTAGTTCAAAGAAAACACACAACCCTGTAAATTTCGGCTTTCATAGGCGGAGATTAAATTGTGGTGGATAATTGCAGCATATTTGTGTCTCTGCAAAATCCATTTATTAAATAATCATGATTAATTGTATTGTAACATATGAATTTAAACGTAAAGATAGTTACTTACGAATTTGTCCAGCAGGAAAAGATATAGTTTGTTATACTCGCGGTCCATCCAAACATAGTCCACGCGCACGACTTTGCATTTATACCATAACTGAGGCGTTTGAAGGTCTTCAAAGTTTGCAATTGTAACGTATGGATCGAATACCTGCACAAAGCAACAAGGAACCATCAATATTGTTTTACACTTCATATTAAAATCATCACAATACCTGTCTTTGATGTGGAGTATGGGATGAGCCTCCATCAATTGAATACGCTGTAAAGTTTTCCATAATCGAAGATTACAATCAATAATATCACAAATGTTGTTGGGGGGAAAACGCAGCCACAAAATTACAATCCGGGAATTCTATACATGTTATGGTTTTATCCAAAAATAAAATAAAATGTAACTTACGTGAATTGATGTGGCTAAGCAGATCATGGAGTGTAACTTGGTTTGTGATTGTTTCGTGTTTGGAAACGAAGGGATTTTCGGGCGGGATTGCGGGATCGTTTCATGTAGGATTTTGCAGTTAAAACCCGTTTGGCATTTTAGGGTTTGAGGACCACATGTTAATGGCCGGCGTCTATTTTTCAAAAGGCTTCATAACCGATTTAATTGTTTGAATGGTTTAACAAGTTATTTTATATAATATAGGAAGGTATTAATAACAAGGAATCATTTACACGATATAAGCAACTTGTTTATAAAAGGAAGGAATTAATTATGTATACGTTTTTATTTAATATAGTCAAACGCGTTTCCGTACAGTTAGTATATTTAGTTTACGAAACATAGTCACCAAGTTGCTTATAACCTAGTGGTAAGCTTCCCGCCTGGGGTAACTGCCCACATGCGTTCGAATCTTGGCAAGCGCGGGTTTTAAAAGTTTTAAATTTAACGTCAAACAGGTTCGGGACAGTTAGTATATTAAGTTTACGAAACATAGTCACCAAGTTGCTTATAGCCTAGTGGTAAGCTTCCTGCCTGGGGTACATGCCCACCCGGGTTCGAATCTCGGCAGCCGCGATTTTAAATTTTAATTTTAACGTGGGGTTGGGCCTTGCTAAAAATGAAAGGGTTGAAATTCAGACTTCCTCTTTTAGAAATGTGCAATCTCCATTTTAAAGTAGTATGGATATTTTTTCTTTTTAACTATTATTATTTGGGTCAAATCCCGTCGTGAACAAATGGAGTAGATTATGTGCCGATAAATAAACTATTATTACTATAATTTTTATGTATACTATTAATGTTATGAATACTTTTTATTTTTATTGATAATAATTTTCTATATAAAGTTGGAGTTTTAGTTTTTAAAATAACCAATTATATAATCTTATTTTTACCAAAAAGTTTTTAGGTTAACATTAGTAGCACACAAATCTAAACAAAGTAAATATAAAAGATACATTTCTATATAATAACTAAGGGTAAAAACAAATTTAATACAATTTATTGGATGACACATGATATAGTTAGATGTTATATAACTAAAATATTTATTAATTTAAACATTCTTTTGAACCTCGCATCAGTATCCCCGCACCGGATTAAACTCCACTAGTTATGATACAATGCATAAGTTAATGAGTTTAATATGTCATATTTAACCTTATTAGTACGTGTATGATAATTGATAAGCATTAAAGGAATTATATATATTCTAACTTAATAGTATTGGTGAAAAAATTAAGATGTTGCTCATGACCTATGGGTTCAAGTCTCGCCGTGAACAAATAGATGGAAGGTTCGAAGGAAGGCATAGTGTCCCTTATGAATGTCAATGTCTAGACTCGAACCAGTAACTTACGAACTAGCCGTTCATATAAAATAAATACAAATAAAATCAAAGGAATTAGATAATGTGTATTATGTAGAGGGAAAGTCAATATATTTTTAAATTATAAAATGTGTATTCCCACCCGATTGTATTCGATCAAGGAACCGTTCATATAAAATAAATACAAATAAAATCAAAGGAATTAGATAATGTGTATTATGTAGAGGGAAAGTCAATATATTTTTAAATTATAAAATGTGTATTCCCACCCGATTGTATTCGATCAAGGAATTGAAGTCCTTGATTTTTATAGAGTTTCAAGGAAAAAATTATCAAAAAAATCCCTTAACTATTACCGTCATCAAAGCACTTGCAATTCAATATACAACCAGCACTGCCGGCCACCGCCACCGACGAGGCGACGACCACTTCCGGCCGCCCGCCATCGCCACCGTTGATCATTGCCGCCCGCCGCCTACGGCCGCCGCAATCACGTGTGATTAGATATAGCCGGCGGTGGCGAGGGGTTGTCGGTGGTGGAGACGATAGGCGGCAGATGTTGGTGGTGGTGGCGGTGTTGGTCGTCGGTGTTGAATTACATGTGATTGAATACACATGGGGTGGTAGTGGTGGTGGTAGTGGTGGTGGTCAGAGGTGTGCAATCACATGTGATTTAATACACATTAGGTGGGGGTGGTCAGAGGTGTGCAATCACATATAATTTAATACATATGGGGTGGTGGTAGACTGGTAGTGTCGATGTGTTGAATCACATATTGTGACGTTGGTGGTGGTGTGATGTAAACTTCAAAAACTACTCGCAAACATTCTGAAAGGAGGCAACACTTTTATTTTGGTAAGACTATCTGGAATGGATTACCACATCTGTGATGTGGTCGTAGGTGGCACGTAGAACACCCCCCCCCCCCCCCCCTTCATGGTTGGTTTTCGAGAAGAGATCGTGGCCACGACCACATTCAAGCACACTCGGTTGTAAGAGCAGGGGTACATTTGGTGGGACACATCCACATTTGGGTGGGCGTAGTAAATATTTTCTCCAAGTAAATATTTTCTCCAATTCGACAATCAGGAAGAGGGTGCCTCCCCCCTCACTCTCTTAATATGAACCTTGAGTCATCAAAACCTTTCTGACTCGAACTCGTACAGTCCTCCGCGACATTCGCTTCAAAAGTCGAAATTCTCGTTGTAGTTTAGCGAGTTTTGCAAAGTAAAGAGAATGCTTGAAATCAAATCCATCTTAATTCTAAATTTTAAAATAAAAATATTTCCACTTCGGACGTACCTCCGTTCCATGCTGCTTCTTTTTTTTCACTTCATGACCATAAATTATAGGTCGGTATTTCTTTCATTCCATAAAAAAAAGGCACCTCTAGACATCTAAGTATCTATGCTAAAGTGATGTGGTGTGATTTCTTATGTGGCATATGATATGTCAATAATTTTAATATGGTCGGTGATACTCACAACGACAAATTTGAACATTAGAAGATACAGTGTATATATATCCTTTTGCTTTAATCAACCATTACAAGACAATTTACCAACTTTTCGCAAGTAGATAAAAGGGCTAAACCATTGGTTTACATCCAATTTTAGCATATAAATATAATTAGATACATCCCTTGTTAGAGCATAAGGTGTTTTAAAGTCATCAGTTCTTTAAAATAGTTTTAACACTTATGTTAAAGGTGTCCCTTTTTGTGTTAAAGTCAAAGTGTGTGTTAACGCCAAATTGGTGATATAGCAGAGCACAAACCATTTAACGCTCATCATACCAATTGTGGTAGAACTTGGGCGGAACTTTGGCGCCACCTACGGCGTGGGTTTGGCGCCACTAAAACGGGATAATTAAAAGGTTTTTAACCTGACCTTCTCTTATACTTCCTCCGATTTAAATTAAGTGATACACTTTCTATATTTGGGTGTATCAAAATAAGTGGTACATTTTGAAAACTTACTTTATTTGGTAAAAAGTAGTGGGACTCACACCCACTAACTATCTACTTTAATAAAGTGAAATGACATATTTACCCTTACTTTTACTTTTAAACATCATTAACCTCACTTTATTCAAAATTTGTAGGGCCCATTCCCCACTAACTATCCAATTAATCTAATTTAATTATCATTATCATATTTTGCCTCAAAAACTGTGAAACCAACAATGTATCACTTATTTTAAATCGGAGGAAGTAGCTACAACTTTAAGAAAATTAACAATAATGACAAATTTGACACACTCGATGATAATATTATCTCTTTCCTAAGAGCACAAGGTGTGGAAGACATGTTATAGGCATGTTATATGAATTTTGGGATTATAACTTGGCTATAACTTGAGGAGAAAAAAGTGGCTCTCTGGTGTTATAGTTAAAGTGGTGCTGGGTCCCACATTTGTTATTTGGTGTATTTTGATTGGTTATATACCCCCACCCCCAACCTTCCACCCTCAGCTCCTTCCTTTGGCGAATCGTTGTGGGCATGGCGAAACTCATTTGGCGAGAAAATAATGGAAGCGGCGGTGTGGATTAACGCCGCTATAAGGTGATTTTCACCAATAACGGGGGTTTAACACCCCACACCCCATGCTCTAATATTGAAAAGGTATAATTATTTCGGCCTAAACTACCACTAAAGAAACGGTTCCGTGACACTGAAGCTTATCTTTTATCAATGTAGATGTATGGTTATTTCCGTATGTACATACATTTTGATGTTACCAACACGCAAGTTTAATAAATGAAATTGGTGTAGGGATTTTTTTTAAATACAAAATAAACGCGAGTTATGGGTCATGGTTCAGCCCGATTGGACCTAAGGGCCGTCTTTGCCCATGGTTTGAACCACGCACATAGACGTTACTCGTTAGAGTAAAAGTCACTTAGACCTACAAAAACGTCATATTTTAGTTATTAACACGTTAAAAAATATGACTCTGGCAAGCTAAATGTAAATTAAATTTGATTCGAAAGTAATAATCAAAGCATAGAATATTACCTTCTCTTGTTATTACAACTTGGTTTGTTTTGGGTTACTTTGTTAGATTCTTTTTACTTGTATATATATGGTTTTAGACATATTTGACTTTATGGGGAGTAGTTGTTTGTCGGTTTAAATTGATTGATTTGTAACTTATGCATATATGATTGTACATGAAGGATCCATGTGTGTAAAAACAACTGTAGTTATTGTGTGTACACCTAGAGGTATATGGGCTATCGCACCTTCTTGTCAAGAGGCTGATTTTTATACCACATTTTTTAACATATATATTATAATAATTGTTTTATATGTTTGTATAATCTATAATAATACTTGCACAATGTGGTACATGCATCAAAAAATGTGGTGTACAAATTAGTTTCCAAAAGCCCCCAACCTCTCCAATGTGGTTGTGGTTGACGGTTGCAGTGGTGGAGATGATTATGACAACATAAACTTAGATTGCGAAAGGATGTTGCAATGGAAAACGTTGGTGGGAGGAAGGCTCTGATGGTCATTTGATGGATGTGGTGGTGGAAATGAAGTTTGGTAGTGGCAGTGTACGTTAGTGAAAGGGGGTTAGATAAGGTAGATCAATACCAATGACTGTCTGAAAAAAGAAGAAAAAGAAAGAAGAAAGAACAATAACGATGGTGCTGTTAACAAACAGGAAGGAAAATGTGTTTGAAAATTTTGAAATTGAATAAACTTAAGGGGGTCAATACAATGTTATAGGGGAAATGGTATTTTTTTAGTTTGTGGCTTTGTGCTATAAAAAGGTTACAAGGCAAAAATTCATATAACTCTCTAAAACACATATCTCATAACTATAATGTAATGTCTTTAGTTTTAAAGAAATTAAATGTAATGGGGTCGTTAAGAACTTTGTCAACGGCAGGGATGAATCTCGTCGGTAGAAAAGTACTTCATCAACCATGGCACGAAATTCATCACAACACTCGTCGGTAGCAACCTCGTCGCCCTATAGACGAGTTCTTGTAACTCTTCGTGAGTTCTATGAGGGGATTTTGTGTGTGTGTGGGGGGGGGTTAATAATTTTTAATTAAAAAATGAGTTAGTGATGAATTGTTGTTGACGCGACCTTATCAGTAATTTGTTGATAGGGACGTGACTATTGATGATTTAGAAAACATGTCATAGTTGCGAGAAACATGAGCAGAATGGGAAAAGGAAATGATATGGAAAAAAACTCTAAAATACTCGTTCACCACTCCAAATACTATAAAAAGATAAATACTATAAAGATGAATACAGTTGTCATTATAGGTTGTACAGCTAATAGCTATTTGACTGCTTTACCAAATCTTATCCTAATTCCCAACCATGGCTCACGCAACCATTGTTTTAAAAATACGATTAAACTATCCGAGAACCCGATTAAGTGAGGAAACAAAAAGGTAGTTGGTCGAACGAGCCGGTTAGATTGACAGTCATAGATTAGTTAAAATCGGCTAGTTAGACATAAAAACCTAGTTAAACGGAAGAGACCGGCTTTTCTAAAAAATTAGATGAATAAAATAAATATATGGATATTCTATTTAGTTTTGAAACTAAAAAAAATGATAAACTTAATTGAAAAATAGATTTGGAAATTTTCAATTTTTTGTTGTACTTATTTTGAATTTTTTTTGTTTTTTTATTTGTACAACATTTATATATTTATTGCATCATATTCGACCGCCCGACTAATTTGATCCGATTGATTCAACCATATTCAGGATATTAGTCACTCTGAGTACATTGTACATATCTTTTCCAAAATATATCTGATGTTTATATGAAAATAATCTTTGTATTTCAAATAGTTGTGTCCAACCCGAATCAATTTGAAGTTTTAGAACAATGGGCAGTAACAACCAAGGTTTTATATAATGTGAGACAGGCGTGGCGGCATGATCATAATGCGATAAATTTATGACAAAGCCATGTCAAAGCCATGTCGAGTCGTGGCGTTTCCTAAGGCGTGACGTAATGCGATAAATTTATAAATATAAATTATACATAAACCCTTGTTATATTCGGCATATCCAATCATTGTTATAATTATTAATTATATATACATAGCTCAATTGTTTAATACGCTTAAAAAACACAACTTATTATGGGTAAATGTGAGTCAAATTAGACATCAACATATGCAAGCCTTATGTCTGAGCCTTGGACCATGGCGTGGTAACATGGTCAAGCCTCATGTCATAGCGTGCCATAGTAATAATTAAGACGAGCCTTTTAGAACTATCTTCACAAGTCACAATCTACTCAGGGGCAGTACCAGAAAATATTTTAAAGGTGGGCAAAATTATAGAGTGCAAGTCAGGTTTTTTGAGTAAAGTTTTCTTTAAGGTCAAATCGTAAACCAAATCAAATTAATTTTTGTTTGAATAAAGTTTAATCGAAAACTAAATCAGTCAAAATCATACTTCGCGTGTTAGTTAGAAAATCTTAAAATTTAGCAATATAAGAAATAGAATGCAATTTTTTGTAGTGATTGATTTCGTATATAAAGTTTTTATTTTTAATCGATATTTCGTACTCAATTTTGTAATAACGTTCAAGTAAATTATTGAAAGTGTTTGATGTGGACTAATATGTCACTAGTTAGAATGCACGTGTAATCAAATAAAGATTAAACATAATATTTTTAAATCGAGAAAAATAAGGGGAAAATAAGTCAAAAGAAAATAAAATTTTAATGGGAAATAAAGCAAAAAAACGTTAAAACAGTATAAAAGAAAAAAGAAATTATAAAAGAATCTATATGCATATAGATGAGACTTAAATTAAAAATATGTTTTAAAATAAATGAACTAACCACTAAGCTAATATACGACTTGTATTAGTTATTGCCAATATATTATGTATATTTAGATGAGCAAATATCGTATATGAACTGACACGTAAAAAATTTATACTGATTGGAAAAACTTTGAGGTGGGCAGCTGCCCACCCTGCCCACCCCTTGCTACCGCCACTGGTTATCTACTTGTTCACGTAGATCAGGAATGTTTGTTAATCATCAGTTACTCAAGTAAACTTTGAATTATTAAATTACTCTACCCACGTAACTTGAAACCTTTTATCAAACTTTATTAGATAAATTATGATATACTAAAGAGTTTATAATTTAACATTGTTAAGTGATTATGTGTCTTACATGGTTATGAGTACAAGTAAGTTCTGTTGATGACAAAATAAGTGTAAATTCAGTGGGTGCGTGTATTAACTGTTAAAAAGATCTTATCATATAACCAAGGGCGGTACCAAGGGGTGGGCAGGGTGGGCATCTGCCCACCCCAAAATTTTTCCGATTAGTATGTAATTTTTAAGGTCGGTTCATTTTTTTGGCTTGGTTTATCGAAATATACATAATATATGAGCGATAACTAATACACGTCATATATTAGCTCAACGGCTAACTCATGTTTTCTGAAAATATAACATTTAGTTTAAATCCATTCCATATGCATATATATATTTTTTAAATCTTTTTTTTCTTTCCTGTTTTTAACGTTTCTTTTACTCTGTTTCCTATTAAAATCTTCTTTTTTCTTTTGATTCATTTTCCCCTAGGTTTATTTGTTTAAAAATATTATGCTTATCATTTATTTGATCACATATATTTTTTAACCAGTGACATATTAGTTTACATCATCTATATATGAACACTTTAAAAACTTACTTGAATGTTATAACAAAACTGAATACGAATATGAGTTAAGAACATAAACTGTGTATACAAAATCTACCAATATAAAAAATTGTAATCTATTTTTTATATTATTAAATTTTAGAATTTTTATTCTCGAATTAATTAACACGTGAATTTGATTTTGACTAATTTAGTTTACGTTTAGACTTTCTTCAAACTAAAACTGATTTAATTTGGTTTATGATTTGACTTTAAATAAAATACCACTCAAAAAACCGGACTTGCACTCTAAAATTTGCCCACCTTTATGATTTTGTCTGATACCGCCCCTGCATATAACCATCAAAATATATATTGTACATCACCAAAACTAGAATTTAAAAATATAAAACATGAAGTTGACAATGCAACTCCAACGTTTGTCAATCCCAAATCAAGCTTTTCGTACAAAACATGCTAATAAGATAGATGCTTTAACATATTAAGACAAATGACACACTTTTGGTACCAAATTTAATTGCCAAACATTGTACACCCATTGAGCCCTAAGAATGAGCTGGACATATTTTTCATTTTTTTGATAGAGTAATGATATTGATGCTTACTTTTTGTGTCTACCTATTTGATTAAGACATTTGTAAAAATCAAGAGATGATATTATGAAATAAAATAGTGGATTACATATATCATTTTTTAAATGAGTAGCAACATAATGTAAGAATAAAAAGTAGGCATCAATGTTATTTTTCTTTGTGATATGGACGCCTAATAAGGGCAATTTGGTAACTAAATAGGTGATAATAATGTATGTACTTTTGTCATAGATTCGTAGGTTATGTATACTATAAATGTAAGAAGGTATATGGAGATGTGAATATGAAATGGTGAATGATGAGGTGGGTGTTTGGTTCAAACCTACACACCTCTTATGACTAGTTAGTAATTAATTTCTTAGATTGACATACAAAGTAGCCATTATCTTAGAGTTGTATCTTTTGTTGTGATTATAATTGGCCTCATGATTAGGTATTCGGACTTGGGTCTTAAAGTTTCAGAGGCGATTTTTATATCATAATTTTTACTTCATTCACTATAATCATTGTTCAGTATGATTATAAAATTAACTATAAAACCTATATTATATGGTATATAAATTAAAAGTTTGTAGTGCATAAGTGATTTCCCTTTATTAAACTCAAAAGGTTAAGCAAAACACTACCAAGCTTTGAGATGTTCGATAAGTCTTATTTTGATCCTTCCTTTTTATTGCAAAAACAGGTAATAAGTTGCTACATCAAAATTGATATTATCATCGTTTGGTTTATTTAAGGTAGTAATATTGTATAAAAATTACTTCATCTGTCTCATATTAAGTGAGCATGTTATTATTTATATTTGTCTCAAATAAGCGTTCATCTCTAAAACAACCAATCATTCGATTTATAAATGGGCTAATATGATATATTGTAAACAGAGAAAGTACATAAATTCTAAAATCAACATTTATGATTACAAGGAAGCCCAACAAGAAAGTAAAATTGTAAGGATTTTATAGAAGTGTTATTTTTCATAAATCACTTTCAATAATCAAACCACTAAATAAAAATTAACATAGAAAATGACTCCAACAACTATTAGAAACTTTTAATAATGGGAGTTGATTCGTACAGAGCGTTTTTCATCCATACAGAGCAATATTGTATTAAAAGACAATCATACCCTTTCTTTCATTTTACCAAATTTTACATTTTACACCTTCCTACTAAACTTTTTCTCTCACAATTTGCTCTTTTCTTACATATTTTCTTCATTTTTTTTTGCCAATTAATACATTTAATGCATTCCCTTTTTTCTTCTCAAATGTAACATTCCATTCAAGTCTATCGGTGCCTTCATATGCAAATCATCTTGTATATAGTGCAATGATCATGGATCGATTTCTTAAATTATCCTTACGAATATTTTTTTTAAGTTGTATACTTGTATATAATTCTAGAGATTGCTGGTAGATTCAGGGTCAGTTGACATATAACTGATACTAGTAGATTAAAACAATATATGCGTACGACGTTGATTATCAGAGAGAATCACAATTTAAAACATGTATGGATAGACAATACATGAACTGATATAAGAGATTGTCAAATAAAACGTAAAGTTAATAATAATACAAAAACAAAATCGTATGACGTAAGCAAAGGAATTAAAAATTTAAAACCCATAAAAGCATTTGATGTAAACGAATCAAATTTTGAAGGTGATCTGCGGCAGCTCTAGAGTTTTTGTTTTTTGAACGGCAATGAAGATGAGAGAAGGGGTTTTTATGCCTTAATTAATTTTTGGAAGGAAAGGGTTTGAATTGGAGGGGTAAAATGAGAGAAGGGTACAATTGTCTTTCTATAAAAAATAGCTCTGCATTTATAAAATATGCTCTGTAGGAATCAGCGCCCTTTAATAATACAGGAGTCGATTTATGAGCATCGGGTATGATGGATCAAGTCAAAAAGTCAGGTTAGCGACACCTTAACATTACTCGATGCATATTAAAAAAATAAAATACACATTCACATGTAACTAATTTTTACGCCTGACCCATAAAAATACCCCCTGCTCATAACACACACAAAAAATATAAATAACTCAGGCACCAACTATTTAGCGTGGAACTTTGCGCACAAGGATAGTAATATGGTGACTTGGTGTCGCAACTCAATATGAGTTGTTATGTAGGATGGCGTGAATCCTTGAGCTACCACATCCCACTCTAAAATAGATACACCTTTTTGTTCTAAACAAATTTTTATGTAACAAATGAATTGAAAGTGATCTAATGATATTTTACCCCCTACAAAGTGTTGGAAATTACAAAGATATTTACAAGTTGGCAAATTTCCTATCTATCATAAGAGTTGTGGAGCTTAATATTTTATAAGCATCTTTAAAATGTCATAACCAATGACACTAAATGCCATAATATGTGACATAATGTTGAATTTAATTAAGAGTTACAAAACTATTGGTTTGAATGTCATTAACCTCTCCTTCAAGGCTTCAGAGCCTATATAAACAACTTCTAGTTGTGAATTTCCACACACCAAAAATCATAAGCTCTCCTCTCATAAGCTCTCCTCTCATGATGTTGTATTTTTGATATTCATCATGTGTTTCCAAGTAATCACTTTGTGTTATTGGTAATTCTAGTGCTGTAGAATAATACCGATAAACTGCATCAAATCCTGGGGTTCTACGATGAGGCTTGCAGCATATAGAGCGCGTAAAAACCTTAAAGGACAAAAATTACAATTACGTGCGGTTCGTTCTTCATCAACATTCAGGTTTGATTGTTTCATTTTGGTTCTTTCTTATTTATTCAGTTTAATATTGAATTATCAATATCAAATACGGTTTTAATATCGTAATTGTCTAATTATATAATCACCGAATATATAAAGAAATACAACAATAAGAATTGCTAACTTTATTCCAATGAGTCAATGGCATTTTTACCGCTACAAAGAGGCCATTTGATTTGTTTCGGGTTGGTCTGGGTTTAGACTCGATCCGAATTTAAACTGAGTCCGAGTTGGCATGTATGTTTTCCTTAGTTTTGTCTAACTCGGTCCAAACCATTAGACTAATCGTGATGAAAAAAACAACTAACTCAATCAGAAGTTCTGATTCAATCAACAACTAACTCAATTAGTAAATTGTGTTAGCAATTATCAGACGGCCTCAAATAGTTGTTTCACTTCAGCTGCTGACCCAACTGTTGTTGCTGGTGTCGAAGTGCCGGTGATATCTGCCAGAGTCTACGTCGCTACCGTGTAGAGAGGCTGATCGGATATCCCGTCAGAGTAACACCAAATTGAGGTCTGTAGTTAGGGTTTTCGCAAGCTAGCATTTTGTAATTAGGGTTTTTGATTAGTTAAAACCCTAGCTAGTGAAATTGGGGAAATGGAGAATGAGAACACAATAATAGATCGAATTTCCGAGCACCCTGGATTTATTCTTCACCACATTTTCTCCTTTTTCGATACTCCTACTGAGCTTGTTCGAAGTAGCTTCTTTCCCCATTTTCGATTTCAATATAGAAAAATTTAACAAAATCATAAAATCATCTGAGCTCCAGGACACTTTTTTCAAGTATATTATACGGGTGCCAACGATAGAGAAGCGACACCGCCGGTTGCCCCGCCGGTTGTGGCGACCGTTGGCACGGCCCCGCCGGTTGGGCGCCGGTTTAGGCCTCGCAACATGATAATTGAGGACAACGGTCGCAACATGTGTTCACTTGAATAGACGTATATGGATAATCCGGCAAACATGCCGCAACGCTCGTGCAATGAGAGAGTTGCAACACACGCTCGAATGACCAAAGAACTACTGGATCAAGCAATGCATCACAGACTTCGCAATGCACTAGTAGACCACATTTCGCAACTCCCACCAAATTTACGTCAACGTTAATTAATGTTTTTAAATTATTTTAATTTTTTTATCCTATCGTTTTTTTTATGTTTTTAGATTATTGTAAT
This sequence comes from Calendula officinalis, assembly GCA_963853835.1. Classification (NCBI taxonomy): domain Eukaryota; kingdom Viridiplantae; phylum Streptophyta; class Magnoliopsida; order Asterales; family Asteraceae; genus Calendula; species Calendula officinalis. Next base: position 50,106,282 of record OY970823.1, read on the forward strand.
GTTTTTTAATAAAAATATTATGTTTTTAGTTATATTTTTGTTTTAATTAAAAAGAAAGTAAATTAATTATATTTGGTAAAGTGACGGAGTGTTGTTGGCATGACTACGTCAGTTTAGTGTTAGTTAGTTTGTCTGCTGATGTGGCGCTGAGTTGGCAGCAACTGACGCTGTCACCATTGGGATTTGGGAGTGAGTGGTCTTAGACGTGTGCCAACAATCGGGAAGTGGTATTTTTGACATGGGTGCGTCAGTTTAGTGTCGGTTGGAGGATGAGCTGACATGACGCTGATTTGGCAACAACTGACGGTATCAGTGACCGTCACCATTGGAAGCAGTCTTAGACCACTCCCAACGGTTTGGCAAACTGATACCGTTAGTTGTTGCCAAATCAGCGCCACGTTAGCTCATCCTCCAACCGACACTAAACTGACGTACCCATGCCAACAATACCACTTCCCTTTAATTTTTTTGGAACCCACATCACAAAACAGACACACACAAAATATCCCTTTAGACCCACCCACCAAACCGGCACACCCCTTCCCTCCCGTCTACAAACTGGCGAGATTGAAACCAGCGGAAAAAAGGACGAGGCGTGCCAACGGTGTGCCAACCGGCGAACCACTGGCGGTGCCAACCGACGGTGCCGTTGTGTCTTAGTTTTTGTTGGATCTCATGTTTAGATTCTGTTTCTTGTCTGCTGATATGTTTAAAAAAGTCACATCATTTCAAAATCAAAGTATTCTGATTACAAAGAAGCAGCAAGAAAATTAAAAATATAAGGAATTTCTTTTCATAAATCACTTTCGATAATCAAATAAAAATTAATAATAAAAACATTGACTCCAACAACTACTACCAAAGAATGACAACTCTGCCCTTCAAAGTTTAAACAAAAAAATATGACCCTTTTGTTCTAAACAAATTTTCTATCTGCAACAAATGAATTAAAGAATGATCTATGACGTTTTTACCCCTACAAAGAATTGTTAACTTTATACCATTGACATTTTTACCCCTACAAAGTGTTGTTTCACATCATGCCTGCTGACCCTCCTGCTGCTACTCCCGAAGTTCCGGCGAAATCCGCCGGAGTCCATGCCGACACCGTGTATAGCGGCTGATCGGACCACGTTAGAGTAATTCCGGTTGCTGACGGCCTCTTTTCAACCTTAAATAAATTCGGACCGAATGGTAGTTGGTACATTTTCAGTATCATTTGACTCTGAAAAAACTCCCTCTCGTTGATCGCCACGTGTCTGAACCCACCTAGCTCCACCATCATCCTCCTCCACTGATCAAACGCCACGTGTCTTTCCACTCTCTCTAACCCTTCGCATGCAATTATGTTCCTAATTTCACGTCCGAATGATTCTTCTATCTTGACACGATTACTATTTTGTAACGGTAAAACAGTATCGATACAATCAAAAATAGCAGAATAATACTTTAACGAATTCGAAACCCTTTTCTCCAAAACGCCGTCGTTATGCTCCGAATCTTGTTCCGCCATTACCACAATACTCGGATTCGTACTCCGAATTAACCCCAAAAAATCTTTAACTGCCCCACCATTGTTATCATACAGCATTTTATGAAGCTGTAAAACACAATTTACACCAACTGTTTCACCTTCTTTAACATGAAGCATCCATAATCTAACATCTTCTAACCGATCAACAACCGGGTGAAAATCGAATTCAAGATTTAACGATTCCGCGAATCCCGAAAGGCGGGCCCCCGTTTCGATAAGATCTTGTTTTGATTCACCGACACCCGTGATCCGAATATGGCTTGGCGGGTTATTTCTTGAAGCTAAACTTTGAAAAAAACTTGGCCATTGTAGACCCTGTTTGATGTCGAAATCTATAATGTGGACTTTATCTTTACCTTCGAATGATCTTAGTAGAATCTCGTTTGAAGTGAAATGAATGAATTTAGGAATTGGGGTTGATTGGTTTAATAACCGTAACGCGGTCCCGTTTTCTTCTTCGATTTGATTAAGGTCTCGAGGGGTAGAAATTTGGAAAATGTTGGGCCAAATTCTTGAAATTCTTAAAGCTAATGATTCGGTGTAGTATGATGCGAGACGGGTTATTGAAGAATCGCCTCTAGGAGATGCTAATTCGCCTAATCTTGAAATAAAATGGTTAATTGCGTGTATGTTTTTCGTGCTAATTGCTTCCAAACAGGCTAAAAGTAAACTTATGATCTCGAAACCAACTTCTTCATCATGGGTTTCGTTCCCAATTGCTGAAAGATCCAAACTTTGATTCGGGTTTCCATTTAACCCGCCCGTTTGTGGATCAAGATCCAAACTTTGATGACTTTCTGGTGAACTGCTTCTTGAACCCGACCCGGATGATGTTTCTTTAACAACCCGTTGTCTATGACCACTTGAAGAAACACCTTTTTCGCCTAAATCGGCTAATTCATTCACAAAACTCCATGGACTGTTTCTTGGATACCAAAAATTCCCACTTCCCAATTGACCTAAACTCAAATTTTCTTCATTTTCACCAAATTCTTCAACTTTATTGCAACCCCTTTTTCGTTTGGCCCGAAAAGAGTCTTCTTCTTCATCTTCATAAAATCTTTTTAATCCTTTGGAACTGTTTTTGCCCCAAATTTCACTTCTTTTTTCTACCACATTGTGCTTAAGTGAACAGCTGCTGGTTCGGGCTTCTATCGGGTTGTTGTCAACTGAAAGACTGCTAATGGGCCTAACGGGCTGGGAACGGGCCGGGTCTTTTCTTGGGAAGTTAGTAGCATTACATGACAAATCCAATCTTTGTGTTCTCATTGAAGGGAAATGTGCAGATGGTTTAGTACACCCAGCCAACATTCTTTAAACACTTCCAAATTTGTTAAATTTTTTATAATTTTCCTCTCGGTGTGTAATTAATTATGAATCAAATAGTTAAAAATGTTTTTAATCAAGTTTGTTAAGATGAATAAAAAGAATGAGAGTGTGTGTGAATCTTTTTTAAGAAAACAGAGTTTTATGAGATGGAATCCAATGCCAAAATATTTTTTAAAAAATTTGTGTTTGTGTGTGTATTAATATGTATGTGCAATAAAGATTAAAGAATAAGAATGTTGTGTATAAGCAATTGAAAAGAATCAAAGAATTTTAATTAAATCTAAAAAAATATTAAAACATTACCTCAAAATGATCATCGGATTCCGAATTTTATCGACCAAGAACACACTCTGAAGTGATGATGATTGAAGAAACACTTACCATGAATGCGATTCAACTTCCATTACCTGATCAAACCCAAAGCTGAAAAAAGATTGAGAATTTATAAAACACATTTGACCGATTAAGACCCTCAAGAACTCCATATTAATTTTACCAAAAACCCAGAAAAAATAATTAAACGCTAAACAAAAAAATCATTTTTTTAAGTGAACCAACAAATTCAAGAAACCCCTTCAAAACGTCTAGAAGCACCTTTAAACCCTAATGGAAAAATCACGAATTTTGTTAATTTCATAAAAACCCATCATTTGAATTGAAAAACCCATTAAGCCCAGATGAAATTTTTTAGTTTTTTTTTTTCTTCTGATTATTAAACAAAAAGATTGTGTTTTTTTTTCTCTCCTCACCCTCTCACTCTCTCTTACACTCTCAACTACGTAACAGTAACACCACCCAAAAAATTCACGCATAGATATAAATTTGTTCTTATATAAATCAGAACATAAGGTGTTTTTTTCATCATTCTTGTCAGAGGAATAAGGTGGTTGTGGACCGTAGGATGGAGATCTGACGGTAGAGAGTGTTAGAGGGTTTATATGACCGTTGTGGTGTCGTTCGTCGGTGAAATGTGACCGTTGGGGGGAGGTGGTGTACGGAAAGTGAGATGGTGGGGGAGTGGTTCGAGCTATATTCCATTTTCTTTTGTTGAATTGCACGCAGGCGGTGTCACGTGCGTGTCTCCTGGTACCCGTTTGGAATTGACCGTTGATAAAAAAAAACACCTAAAGAACAACACCGTGATAATTGTATTTCACAAATATCCTTTAATTAAATTATAATCTTACTATGTTATGACCCGTAAAAAAATAACATGTTGCCATTAATTATATTGAATGTAAATCTTATAGAATTAAAGTATGGATCGTTAATTGTGTGAATATTACATATACGATAAAATATTACTCTCCCCGTCCCACAAAAAAGTTCTCATTTCTCTTAAATCTTTTGTCCCATAAAAAAAATTCTCATTTCTCACATGTGGAGGGCTTCACATAATAAAATAATATTATTATTAAGAACTCCATCAATAATACTCACTAATTATCTTCTCTCTCTAAACCAATCTTATATATTAATCAAAATAATACCAATGATCTCATCACTAACTATCACCTAAAATCATGTGCCAAAGGGAAATGATAACTTTTTTGTGGGACGAGGGAGTATAAAATTCTTCTATAACTTAAATTATGGAATTCAATTGTGACTAATGATATAAACACGAGAATATAAGATTATGAAATAATAATATCATAACTATATACTTCATTAATTAATAAAACAAATTCAAATAACATAAAAAATACTACAAAAATATGTTACTTAAGCTCAACTTAAAAATCTGCTAGGGTAAATGAGTAAATCACAAGCAAACTCAACTTGTTTAACGCCATAGTATTTACACCTAAACCAAACTACACAATAATTAAAAGAAAGTATATTGCTTCTCTAAAATTGATAGACACAAGCAATATATAAGTTTTTCTGTGTGATAGACATTTTGGTGGCATGGATTTCGGTGAATATAGTTTCTGTTTACCTAAACTTCTAAACCAAACACAACCTAGAGTAAATAAAATCAAATTCCAAAACCCGAAAATATGCTATTGATCAGAAATAAGAGAGAAATACCACCTCCGTATCACAATAAAGTGATAAACTTTCTATTTATGGATGTTTCACAATAAGTAATACACTTCAAAAGTTAATTTATTTCGTAAAAAAATGGGACCCACTTCTACTAACTATCCACTTTAATAAAATAATTACACTTATACCCTTATTTTTATTTTTAAAACTCATTAATATTTTAATATATGTGATACGGAGGTGGTATATTAAGGGTGTGTTTGGATAAGCTTTTTAAAGATTAAAAGTCCTTTTGGGTAATAGCACTTATTAACTTTTTAGTTTTAAGGAGTTTTAAAAATTATGTTTCGTTTATCTTATTAACTTATTGGTATTGAAAAATTAATAAGTAATTTTTTAAAATGTGTTTGGGTTAGCTTTTTGGTGTAAAAGGACTAAAAAGGAAAATGAGAAGTGAAGAAAATGTATGTTTTAATTCGTCATTAAGCATACTTGTGTAATTTTGATTCCAAAAGTCATAAGTTGTTTTGAAAAGTCACTGCCTACTTACTTTTTAATAATAACTTTTCAAAGTTTTGCAAAAAGTCATAAAAAGGACTTTTAATTTAAGACAAAATAAGTAATACTTCATCCGATTCAAAATAAGTGATACACTTTCTTTTTTTAGGTGTATCAAAATAAGTGATACATTTTAAAAAATTTCTTATTTGGCAAAAAATAGTGGGACCTACACCCACTAACTATCTACTTTAAAAAGTGAAATGATCTCTTTACCTTTATAATTTACTTTTAAACATCATTAACTACACTTTATTCAAAATGTGTGCGACTCATTTCCCACTAACCATTCAGTTAATCTAATTTAATCATAATTATAAACTTTTAGCTCAAAAAACGTGGTATATCACTTATTTTGAATCGGAGGAAGTAACCGACTTTTTTGAAACATTCCCAAACACGTCTAAGACCTATCGCATGACTTTCCATTTTCAAAACCCTTACGAACTGGAAGTCTGAAGCGCTCGCCACCGATCACCATGCCTACCCTCAAATTCAAGCCAGAAAATGAGACTCCGGTCCAGCTACTACATGAGGCCGCCATACACAGAGGATCCATGATTGCATGTGCAGATAACTAGAATTGCCAATTGGAAAACATCACTTTCACCGCTAAGGTTTAATAAATCCAAACTTATAAATTCAATTCATTTGATTTATAGTTTCTAATTCGCGTATCTATCGACGTGGATCTTATTCATTTGTAATTTTTTTTCTCACTTTGGTAATTCAGTCCTTGGGCAAAATTAATTCAATTTTTCATTATGTATAATTACTTAGCTAAAATTATGCTAAATTCAGAACTAATTTTCGATTGAATGAGGTTTGTGAAATGTAGCTAACTTTATTGTATCTTAATTTAGTAGAACTGATGTATGGTTTTGATATCACTAACAAACCAATGGATTTGAACTTTAGTGGTTTTTTATATCACTAACAAACCAATGGATTTGAACTTTAGTAGTTAAGAAAATTTCCTGCATTGATCAATGTAAAGTGTTTTTAAACTTAAATATAAACACCAATTATGTAAATTAGGTTGTAGTATACAATAGTTATGATATACAATACTGATGTAGAAGAAGATGCCCGTAGGAACTTTGGTCAACATATGTATGTGTTGACTTTTAAGTTCACTTTTGAATTGACTTATAAAACTTGAATTTTTTTAAATAATAACAAAAAAAGGTTAAATGTGATTATGCATAAACATCATATCGACAAGTTTGACTACTATTAAAGTTAAACTGTTTTGAAGGAAAGAAAATAAATTTTAAAAAACTACAAAACTACAAAAATTACAAAAATAGTTTCTGAATTGCCGATTAAGAAAAGTTAAATTGCAATTTGCAAGTAACTTATATAGAATTATGCCTTATGCATAAATGTATATTTTCTTATCTATAAAATTATGCAGTAATCACAATTCCTTATCTATAGAATTAAGTAATCATAATTCCTTATCTATAGAATTATACAGTAGTCAGAACGAAATGTTTTTACCCGGTTGTATAAAGCACCAAAATTAAATTGTACAAATAATAAAAAATATTAAAAACCTATTTTAAGAAGTTGCATAAAAACAGAAATGTATAAACCCTTACAATCTTTTTTGATATCAACTCCTCCTTTTGTAAAAAAAAAGAAATAAACATATTGCAGTGCAAATATCAGTAACTAAAAGATTTAATTGATATCATTAATCTGCAAATATAAAAACTACTGCAGAATCTGCATAAAAAAATTAAAAAAAATTGCAGAGTATAAAAAAACTGCATTTAGTCGTGTTGATAAAAAAATAAAATTTTAAATTAATATCATGCTGAGAGATGTTAATATTATAACAACTTAACTCTCTTGTGTTTTAATGTAGGTCTGGAAGACTGGAAGTGTGCTGCAAAATTATATATACCTGGGCGTGAAGAAGGTACTGCGAATAAAAGAGATTGATAAAAGATCACTGATGTTGAAGATGCAAATTACGTGTTCAAGTACTCTTTTTATATAGACACTTACAAAATTAATTAAGAAGAAAATACTGGATAGAGGTAGCAAGTAAGTATCCTGAAATCAAGGTTTGCCATATTTACGAATTTAAATTATTTTAAATATAGTTGCTTTTAAACTTACGTTAATTATGTAAATCTATTCCCAAAAAAATGGTGTATTTCGAACAGGTTATGAATCTTTTTATTATTTGCTATAATTTTGGACTTAAATGATTTCATTAATCTTATTGTGTTACTGTTTAATATGTGGGAATTTGGTTGTTATAATATTTATTAGGTGCGAAAATCCGGTTAGTAATTACGTTTTGTTTGAATTGCATTAATTGTGTTGATGTTTGATTGTGTTGCTATAATTTTGTTTGAATTACATTGATTAATTGCCATATTAGGTCCTTTAAATCCAGAATTTAAGCTATATTTGGCTGGGATCAGCGACTATTATGCAGTGATTTAAAATTTATAATTTAAAAAGCATTAATTAAATTCCGTTTTTAACCTTCCGGCGAAGCAGATTTCCAAAACTGGTTAATCCCATCCGAAATTCATGCAGTGAATTATTTATTTCGTATTTAAAATGCAGTTTGTTAGTTTGGTTATTAGGGTCCGAAATTAATGCTTATAAGTATTTAATTAATGGTCAATTAAAAAATTGGAAATTCTAAAAAATTACCATGTGTCATTCTGCCTCCTAAGAGGTGCCACGTGGCCATCTAAAAACCTTGTTTTATTATATAATAGATTCACTTGATATGATAACATGTGTACTTCACTAACTCTTTATCTTGATATTATCCTTTGATTTTAACACATGAGTAGGACCAAATAGTAGAACTAAATACCATTAATCCTAATCTATTCATTGTTAGGAAAATATAATCGTAATTATATATATAAATTCAGAAATCATTCACTTACAACAATTTGATTGAGGCCTGCAAATTGCAGGGTCCTAAAATAGAATTTCGCCCAAATTAGTACGACTGTTTTGAGGATACAACATTCAAGTTTTTAAATAAAAACAAGAATCTAACGAATCTGAAGATTAGCCTTTTTGATGGAATCGGGTTCGGTATTTATACTGATTGAAGGGGTGCGAATCAACCAAAGCATCTCTTCAATTTCGTCATGCCTGTTCGTTTATAACTGTTAACAGACATCGTCATTGTATGACGATCAAAAAATGTCAAAAGATAAAATGGGTTAGGGCTCAAAACTTAAGCCTAAACCGACCACAAATCCCAAGTTAATGATTTGTTAGTTATGGGTGAGAAAGACTTTATATATATACAAATATTTTATTATTTAAGCAACGTGGGATGACACAATTTTCATGTTCCAACATTCATAAATACCACCTATGTATTATAAGATTTGAATCCTCGAGCACTAGGATGGGGACAAATACATTACGACTAGGCAATGACCATTTGATAATATTCTCTGGTGAAATGATATATGGTTTACTATGATCGAAATTTCAAGTCACGTTATAAATAATAGGTGGTATAAAGGAGTAAGTTAATCTTATATAAAGGAGTAAATTAGGATTAATGTTCGAAAAACAAAATGATATCGCTTTTCTATGACCAATAATTATATGTGTTCTAAAATATTTATGCAATTTCTTAATTTTATCATTCTATAAAATATCCAAAAATATTCAGTAGATCGAAAATGATAGTGTTGAGTTACAACAACCCTGCATTATATTGTATTAATTCGTATATTCGAAAAAAACATAATTTGTAGAACACGGATTAATCAAATGTATATTATTATTCAAATGAGTCTTGTAGCGGAATTACAAGAACACTAATCAAATTACAATAGTATGGTATGATCGTTAAGTATATTTTGCTAACCCTTGTCTTTGATCTTTATTTATATATATAGAGATCTCACAAGGTGACAAGAATATTTATTGTAATTTGCCTAAGTAGAGTAACTAATAAGTAATAACAAAATCAAGGCGATTTGATCTGCATATAAAAAAACAGATACTCTATTCAGTCCTTGCACTCAGTATTACCTGATCAGTATGACCAAGTTAGTATGACCAAACACACACTGACTAACTCAATATGTGGTACTAGAATAAATGAAGTACATTTGCCTAACAATCTCCTTATCTAATGATAATAAAACAGTGTTGGATCCCAACAACATAAATGTGTTGCGTTATGACAAATAAAGACGATAAGATACAGAACACAAAAGTTTTCAACGATTAAGAGTTTATTAAAACAACTTAATACAGTACAAAGTGCGCGGAAATAGATAGTACATACTAACTAAAACTTTATACTTGAAGTGACTCTTTTGTTCGCTCAAACTCGAAGACTATGCAAGGAGAGTTATATCAGCTGATACCAACAGCTGATATTGAATGCCTGTGTAATAACTATGGGAGAGTTAATACCAGACAATAACAAACTCTCAGAGAATGTTCTTGTGCTATGAATGCTAAAAGGTGTGTGTAAATGCAAGCATTTACGTCTCTATATATAGCACAAGATCCATGTTCCTTTGTCCACAAGTTAATCGACGTGTAGACATATCATTCGTCGATGTAGACTTGTCCACGGAAACATTTAATGCACTTGCATAGGTTATAGTCCCAATTGTACTTTGTGTCAACTCCTTTTGCTACCTTTTCTGACGTACAATGAAAAGGTGTACTAAGATAGTACAAAAGTAGTTGACTTTCCCTTTACATGCTTGGAGGGACAAACGATGATGTACTGACATATTATCTTCTATTCCAAAATAGAAGATCTTCATCGTTTTCTTCTTCTTTGAGCGGGAAAGGAAAATGTTCAAAGTGTCAAGAACATATTCCGCTAAGTCTTTATCTGCAGTAGGTACCATCAACTGATTCCACTATCATCTGAATGGTATTCTTCTGGTCTTTGTCCTTTGGCCATAGACTTCGAATGAACACTCTTCTATATAGCTGCTGATTTGACTTGTTTCCTAGAGCTAAGTACGTACTCAGCTGAAGGATTATGAATATACTTGTACTTCAGCTAAGTACATACTACAGCTGATTTATTCTTCTTAGCTATCGATCATCAAATCTTATTTACTTAGTCTAAGGACTAACAATCTCCCCCTATTTGATGCAATCGAATAGCTGTATAAGTATGAACCTGTAATGATTAAGCTGTTTGGATCAGCTGAATGCTTATGTGTTTCGACCCTTTGGGTTCTTTTGTCTATGTTTATCTTTTTACAATATTTGTACAAGTATATTACAAAATTTTAATTTTCTATTGATATGAAGCTGCTAAAATACAAGGAAAATAAAAAAAATAAAAATTAACAATGTCGTAGGCATTTCTTCCCTAACGACACTTTGAAATATTGAGCTGATGGCTGAGTCGATTAATATCTTCATTTCTTTTCCCTCTTCAGTAGAGGAACTCAGCAGCTTGTGATAGACCATAAGTTGTTCAACGTAGCACAGGTCTAATTCATCAGCTCGTTGAAAGCAAGGCCTTTTGTTTTCCAGATAGCAAAAGCCATAGATAGGTTCTTTGACAATCAGCCCAGGGACAAAATTTACTCCCATGGGGAAGGGTCTTGTGATATTGAGTCTTGGTCGTTTTGCAAATATTATTGAAGACCCAATATCAAGTGTTCTGGGTTCAGCGAAGGGCTCGAGGAGAACTGACTTACGTTTCTCCCCTCTTGCTGAGGAGCTTTCACCAGCAGGTTCTCTGACAGCAGCAGCTTGAGATTCACGCAATTCAGCTGGTATGCGATTCGTCAAGTCATGAGATTGTCTCCTGATCTTATCGCATAGATCCTTGAAGGAGATGATTGCGACTCTTATCTCATTTTCCAAATCTGTTATAGTAAGCGATGGTTTTGCAGATTTGGCAGCTGCTAGCATCTCATTCCATTCATCATAGTTGAATTGAGTGCTAATCTTGTTCAGAGGAACCCTTTCAAGAATGAAGACCCCTCCAGCTCTATAAACGATGACTTCAGGTGGAGAGCTGGATGTTGTTTTGGGGCCTCTAACGCTGGTGATTTTTGGTTCTTGCCTTCGTTTATAGAGAACCTTATTGAACAACCTAATGTTCTCAGTTCTCCCTGCTTCAGCTTTTTGAAACAGCTCTTCTTGAGTTTTCCTTTGAAGAGCGATAACTGTTCCGAGTTCAGCAGAAGATCTGACTTCATCTAGGAGGCCATCATTAAACTCGGAAAGAATTAGCTCCCCCTTAGCAGGTTGGGGATTCACCCGTACAATGGGCTGAGGGTTTTGGATTTGCGAGGTTTGGATTGTGGGCCCTCAACTGATTGAAATGAATCAACAATATTAACATGATCAGCTGAGGGGTCTTCTGTCCTGAGACCTTCAGCAAGGGTGAGTGTTGATTGCATGGTTGACTCACCTGCTGAAGCAGTTACCTCGGGTGTTTCAGTAGTGACGAGTGATGTTGGAAGTTGTGTCTCGTCTACTAAAACGTCTTCTTCTTCTTCTTCTTCTTCTTCTTCTTCTTCTTCTATTCCAGTAGAGGTGGGAGGTGGTGATTTTAGGGTCTCACCTACTGGAATGTCTTCTATATTGGCTCCAACAGTAGAGGTGACTATAGTTTGTGAAGCATTTTGTTCACCTGATTGTTCACCTGCTGAAGTAGCTTGCTCTTTCTCCGCCTCAGAGAGTGCCTGAAGAAGTAAGGTACTCTCTGGTGCTGAAGCAGGATGTGCAGTAGCGGTACCCTCATTAAGCTTTTGTAGAATGAGGTTAATGGTGCCTTGAAGACCAGCTACTTGTGAGGTCAAAGAACTGACCTCGGTCTCCAGTTTGTCCATCCTGGTGGACACAGCAGAAGCGGACTCCTCAATAGCCTTAGAGAGATGGCTATGAGTATTGGTCAGCAGAGATTCTTGCTTGGATCGTGCAAGACCAATACGATCGACAACTGGTTGGAGAGGGGATACCTTGGAATGCAAAGTATTCAGCTGTCTTTCGACTTCAGCTTCTGTTGCCCGGGCTTCGAAGAGAAGCTTTTCCTTTTCGACTCTGTCAGATTCGCGAATGGAGTTCAACTCTCGATGAAAATATTCTTTGAGTGAGATGAACTCGCTTGTGTTGCAGCGAATCTGATCAGCAAGAAGAGCCAGCCGAGGAGTCTGAGTATGAACCTCAGTATGCAGAGAAGTGATGCTGGAGGATAGATTTTCAACTGCATCAACACACTTCTTTGGAACATCCCTGTGAAGGGTATTCATCTGCTTCCTCAGCGTGGCCATCCCATGTCGAATTTGGGATGAGACAACTCTAGACATCAGAGCAGCAGTGGCTCTGATGGGAATGCTTCCTCCAGCTTTGCTGGATTCAGCATGGGACACTTGGACACTTTGGGGGAAGGGGTCTTGTCTCCAGCTGAGGGGGTGATCTCAGCTGTGGTGGAAGGTGTTCCTGAGTTAGGAGGAATTGCTCCTATAGGATGCTCAGAAACTATGGGGGGTGAGTTGGGTCCAGTTGAAACTTCTGGGTTTCTGTCAGAAGTGCCGACATCAGTTGTCAAATCAGTTTGAAGCCAAAGTTCATCTACTTCTTCGCCTGAAGACGAAAAGTAGGGCTGAATGGGCTCATCAGTAGAATCAAACATTATAGCATATGCTGTTTGAGAACTTTGGGCTTCAGTCTCACCAGTTGGCTGAGCTGGTATAGAGACTGGAGGAAGAATTCCTCTGGGTGGTGTGTCAACTGCCTCACAGCTCAGTTGGCGAATACGTTCGCGATCACTGATAGCTTGGGTGGATGCCTCAGTAACAACTATGTCTACATTTGTCTCTTTATCGGCGGTGGTGGTTTCCTCGATTTCCAGCTGGTGTATGCTGGTGACGTTGTGGGAAACAGAAAGAACAGTTTCAAGAATGACATGGTTTCCAGGTAATCTGTCATCAACTGCTGACTCATAAAGTGATGAAGAAGTTGGTGGTGGTGTGTGTGCATCTGACTCATGGGTGGCATGGGTTGAGCCAAAAACTTCACCAGCAGTCTTTTGAGAGACTGAGGTTGCTTGTGGAGTTTGTTCCCTTGTTACAACGACTGATAATGAATCAGTCGAGGAGCTACGCAGAGGGGTGGAGCCGGCACTAACTCCTAAAGAACGAAATTGCCGTATTGAAGTCTGCTGACTTGTTGAGAAATCAGCAGATGGAGGTTGAAGAGCAAAAGAGAGAAAAAGGCGATCAGCCAGGGGTGTTTGACTAGGAGCTCCGATTGTTGGTGGAGTTCCTTGAGAAACACTGCAAAAATAAAATTGAGAAAGACTATTCTCAGATGCTGGCATAGCATTTGATCGTAATCCTTCCAATCTGGGACTCAAGTGAGTACCCAGAGGATCCTGGCTGAATCCTGATGATGCTGCTGTCGCCAGGTCAGCATCATCAGCCACCACACCTTCTCCACAGGTAGCAGAACCTCTTACCCTCAGCTGAGGAGAGGAAGGAGCACGTGAAATGGGAAAAGGTGGGGGGAAGGAAAGGAGAGTAAGTGGGAGACGGAAGAGCCGTTCTTTTGACTCGTTTCTTCACCACCAGAGGAGTCACCTCTTCATCCTCATTTTCCACATCAATGGGAACAGAGGTCCCGGTTGAAGTGGTAGTATTTTCATCAGCAGTTAGCGGACTACTAGCTGCTGGAAAACACTTCAGATGAGAAATGGACTTACCTTCTTGTAGGGCAGATTTCTTCATTGTGGTGCCCTGTGATCGATCCGTTTTGGATCTGGTCCGATCATTAATGATCTTCAGCATGTATGAGGAGATGGGAACATCTTCATCATCTTCCTTTTTAGAGAAGATGATGTTTGATAAGGAACGAACCTCAAACGATTCCCCCTTAAGCTCATCATAATCGATCTTCAGCTTCTCATGAAGGGTTTCATTGTACCTGATCGACCCATAGGACCGACCACCTAGTATACTTGGTTCGACCATACTGACCAAGAACATGAACTTGTTCTTCACCGGTTAAAACCAACTAGCTGATTTAATCCCTAAAAGCGGAAGTGGGATTAAACCTAATCCTTAAACCCTAAAGGATTGGGATATTGGAAAATCTAGATTAGATTAACTAGAAAAAAACCTTGTACGAAAAACTCGAACACACACACATACTTGTGTGTGTTCGTCGACTACTACCAAGAACCCTAGGGTTCTTGGTTCGACTTCGAACAAGAGGGAGAAGAGGAAGAGTGTTCCATGAAACATACCTTAGTTAGTGCTTAAGATAGATCCACTGATGATGAACACGACGAGCGATCCTCTAGATGATCACTTTCAACGATCTTGGATCTTCAAGACTTGAAGAACACGAAGAACGAACGAAGAACACGAAGAACACGAAGAACACAAAGAGTTGTGTTCTTGGGGTTGTGTTCGGCCGAAACCAAGGATATGAGGGAAGGCTAGGGTTTCGTGTGGTGATCAAGGAATAAGGGAACCCCATGCCTTCTATTTATAATAGAAGGACTTTCACTTAGGACCCTTCTAGTTTAATTAAGATTAATATCTTAATTAAACTTATCTCTTACACTTTAAACCCTTATAGTTTTACTAGTTTATTATTGTTGCACTTAACTATTGAATGTCTAGTATTAATACACTAATAATTCGGTACCCATATACACGAATTATATACTTGTATTTATACTTTTAATAGTTAATTATATAATAACCTTTATATAGTTTACACAACAATATTATTCAATTACTATATGATTTAATAACTTTAAATCATATCATGGATAATCTATAATTAACACGTTGTATATTTACTCAACTAGTAAATGTACAACTACTTGTATTAATTGGTTAGTTAAACTAATCTAGCAATAAGTTAAACTTAACTTAATACTTAACTGATTCATAATGACTATTATGAATCATTCCTCTTCGTAGTATCATTGCATAACTTGCTCGTATTACACGCACTCACCGGTGTGACCCTTAAGTGTTTCGTAGGCATGGATGTATCATCATAGGTTGACTAACTGTGCACATAAATCCTTCAGACTCCCACTTGTGCAAATCCTACAATCTGTCTTTACTTATTGGGTAACGTTGTTAGGTTCATCCCTTGCAGCACGATATTTGTGATAACGAATACGAGCATGGTAGAAATTATCAACTCCTGTATTCGAAATCATTTCATGACTTCTTGATTCAAACTGTTGTGATAAACGACAAAGAACAAATCAGTTCGTTTGGGCTTGGCCATGCACTTTCCAGTTATCTCATCATTTCAAAGGACCCATAAATATCTCTCCTAAAGAGGAGGTGCAATTACCATCTTGTTATATTTCGATTCAAAATACAACTTCCTTTGTACCCATTATCGCCTCGTATGACAAACATATTCCAGAATTGTCTAAGACGAAGCAAAGCACATTAGTCATTGTATCCTAAACCAAATACCTCAGGCTTAAGGATAATCCTAGTGAACAATACTTTTGAACTTTTCAACCACGAAGTATTGTCACGGTGGTCAATCCAATATTCGTTGAGCTCCAATAGAATATCACCGATATTTGGTTTACACAGAACTTGTGTAGCTATCTTCGAAGAACTTCGAATCTACCACCAAATATCGCGATGACGTTAACGTCCCATCAAGGTTCCCACCAAGACGAGTAGTCACAGATTTATATCTTTTTGAATAAAAGGACTTTTATTCATGGATATTGTAAAACATACAAAGTCTGAATAACAATGATACTAAGTCATGTATTATTCCTCACTGGACATAGATACTGAATTATTACTGGATCATTACTTATTCTTTTTTGTCCGTGTTGATTACTTAATGATTCTTACAACCTTAATTGTAACTTTATCACTAAACCAATCATTTTTATTGAACTAAAGACATAAGACGAGTATTTTAGGAATACTATTACTTTTGTCTTTTCTAGATATTGTTCATGCAACATTTAGAACATTTTCAAGTCTTGCCTTTTATGCAATTCGGTAAACATAGGAGGATTGGAAATTAACTCCTTAGTTTCTTGAATTCATAAAATTCTCCTTGTAACTAAAGCCTCTTTTAGTTACTTGATTTGTAGATATATCTTCACTAGTTAAAGAAATTTCCTTAAATGATTATGTTATCCACTGGAGTGTGAACAACCTATTAGATATGCAATAATTAATCACAAGACTTGTGATCATGCTATTAGGTTTGAAATAATCTAATTAATGATCATTTATTATTTCTCTTAACTCTTTGGCTAACGACTTGGTAAAACCTTGTTGTTAATGTCTTACTAACTTACTAAATTCATTAACATCTTCAATGAATTATGTTAGTCTTAGCTCCCACTCACTTTTATGGAATTTAAGCATCTCTTAAACTACTTTGACCTAGTCAATAACTTGTAGTTTAACCTTTTAAGAATTCTATCAATAATTAAGATCATCATTTGGATTTGCGAATATCCAACATTCCTGTTTAGGGAATCATGACCTTTATTGATTACTGTACCTTACAAGTGTAAAACACTTAAAATGATACTTTCAATTCTTAAACATATTAGTATTCTTTTAAGAACTTTATTTAATGCCAAAGTCATTTATTGGATTTCTCAAATATCCATTATTCCTATAAGGGAATTATGACTTGATTAAATATTTTATTTATCACAAGTATAAAAGACTTGCAATAATACCTTCTAATTATTATATACTTTAATATAGTTTGTCTCTTTTAAGAGTTCATTTAATGTCTAAGTCATTTGACTTGGATTTTACGAATATCCAATTATTCCTATTAGGGAACTATGACTTCATCAAATTCTTTATTACGAGTATAAAAGACTTGTAATAATACTCTTAAAGTCTATCTTGATTATATCCAATATAATCATACTATATTAATACTAATACTTTAAAACTTTCTATCGTAATTATGACTATTACTTAAGATGTTTTAACTAAGTTCAATGACTTTTGAACCTTATGCTTCCATAAAACTTTTAAATACTTTCATTAGAAAAACTTTCTAATTTACTAGTATCCAAATACCTTGAGCTATCAAGACATTATTCATACAACAATCAAACAAATATATAACATGAAATATAAAGTAAATCAAAACTTGATTTTACAATCTAGTCATAAACCTTGACTAGTGTAATTATCACACATGCACACAATATAATTCAACCATAGATTCAAAATTTTTTAAAACCAAAGAAAAACTTGTTTTAAAATAAAATACAATTATCCAAAACAACAAAGTAAAATTGTTTTACTGAATACAAAAAAAAAACTGAATTATAAAAACTTGGTGCTCGTGGGATCATCACCATCTCATGCCGGTCATCATCACTTTCCATCTCCTCCTGCAATAAACGATTGCAAAAGTTAGATTACTCGTAATGTACTTTACAAGTATCTTAAAGTGATTAAGAAGCGTGGCTGTGTTACCTGAGGAACTTGCGTTTCCTCCACCACCACTTGCACCTTTTGGACAATTCCTTTTCCATTGCCCAGCCTCACCACACTTGAAGCACAGATTCTCGCTCCTCGCAGTGTTAGGCTTCACCTTCTTGACCTTTTGTTTGACACCTTTACCATTTGGCACTCCTTGGTTAGGATAGGTTTTACCCTTTCCTTTACCACCACGCCCTTCTTCATCGCTATCATCAGTTGTGCGACCCCTTTTAAAATTGGTCTCAATATTCAATTCAACAGCCTCGAGCATGGATTGTAGCTCGGGAATGGAATTATCCATATTTCGTTTGCTGTAGTTGGCTACAAAGAACTTGTAGTCATCGGACAATGAGTTGAGTATCACGTCAATTGCTAACTGCAATGGCATGTGGTGACCAAGTCAAGTAAGGTGATCAACGTGCACCTTCATTCTCATGACGTGTGCGCCTACTGATGCTCCCTCAGCCATCTTACAAGAAGCGAACGCTTTACAAGCGTAAATGCTTGTCCTGGTTCGTTTTCTTCATCCTTGGCAGGGGTTTTCAACACGTTTCTTTCTCGGTCAATCCTATCCCTCTCTTGTCTGAGCATGATCTTAAAATCACGCCTCTAATTGAGGAAATTTGACCCACTCTTTTCTTTCTTTCCTAGAAAGAAACGTCGCGACAGTTTGTTGTAGCTTATCGTTGTGTTTGTTGCTGGCATCTACAAATCAAACCCAGTTTAATTAGTAATCATCAATAAACATTCTCTAAAATATATTATAAACCCATAACTAATATTTTAGGCCTAGGATCCATATAGGTGGATACATTATTTTGTTTCTTGCTTGTCCAACTGACTAGCTTTCCACCTAGTAGCTGACATCTTCCAGTAGTGCTCTTTCTATCCATTTTGCAACCTGCAAAATCTGAATCTGAATAGCCAATTAGATCAAACCCGGAGTCTTTGGCATACCAAAGACCTAGGCTTGGAGTACCTTTAAGGTACCTCAAAATTCGCTTAGCAGCTATTAAATGAGACTCTTTAGGATCAGCTTGATACCTATCACACATGCAAGTAGAAAACATGAAATCTGGTCTGCTGGCGGTGAGATAGAGTAATGACCCAATAATTCCTCTATAGAATGTGATATCAACTGATTTCCCAGTTGTATCAGCATCTAGATTATTTGGAGGAGCCATTGGAGTTTTCATAGATGATGATGAATTCATATCAAATTTCTTTAAAAGATCTTTGATATATTTTTCTTGATTTATAAAGATTCCATTTTTAGATTGCTTAACTTGTAAGCCAAGAAAATATGTTAATTCACCCATCATGCTCATCTCATACTTTGTAGACATAAGTTTTGAAAAGCGTCTACAAAGTTTTTCATCAGTAGCACCAAATATTATGTCATCCACATAAATTTGAACAAGAATGATATCACATTTAATTTTACGAATGAATAAGGTTTTGTCAATCTTTCCCCTGGTGAAATCATTTTCTAGAAGAAACGTGGAGAGAGTGTCATACCATGCACGAGGAGCTTGTTTCAACCCATACAACGCCTTATCCAACTTATACACATAGTCTAAATACTTAGGATTTTCAAAACCTAGGGGTTGCTTCACGTAGACTTCCTTTTGCAATTTACCATTTAAAAAAGCACTCTTCACATCCATCTGAAAAACTGTGAAGTTTTTGTAAGCAGCATAGGCTAAGAATATTCTGATAGCCTCAAGCCTTGCTACTGGAGCAAATGTTTCATCGAAATCGATTCCTTCCTCCTGTCTATATCCTTATGCAACATGTCTAGCCTTGTTGCGAATAACCATGCCTTCTTCATCCATTTTATTCCTAAATACCCACTTGGTACCAATTATTGTCTTACCAGCTGGTGGTGGTACCAGCTGCCACACCTTATTGACCTCAAATTGGTTAAGTTCTTCCTACATCGCTTGAATCCAGCTGGAGTTTTCTAAGGCAGCTTTAATATTTTTCGGTTCTTCAGCTGCTAAGAAACACGACCATAAGCAAAGATTACATGATGCCTTACTTCTTGTGACCACTCCTTGTTGTGGATCTCCAATGATTAATTCAATTGGATGTTCTGAGGTCCACTTAGATTGAGAAGCGGCTGAAGAGGAAGAGGATTCTGCAGAATTTGATCCTTGTTGAGCGGCTGACTGCTCAGCAGGATTGAGTACTTCATTTTGAACTAATCTTCTTGAAGTATGAAAAGGTGGCTTAGAGTTGGATCTAGCCTTGGATGATGCTCTTGATGTTGGAATTTCGTGTTGGACAGCTGCAATATCTACAAGATATGTGGGAGCATCATGAAATGTATCATCTAAATCATTTACTGGAACTTCAAAAAGATTCAAAGGATCAGAAAATGCTTCAGCTGTATCATCAGAAGGTGGTACAACTGATCTCTGAAATGCGTCAGATGATTTAGCAGAGGTGGGATTTAAGGCTTTAGAGTGTTCTTCAAAAGTAACATTTATAGATTCTTCCAATGTTTGTCTTCTTTTGTTGAAAACTATGTATGCCTTAGACACAGTGGATTACCCCAAGAAAATTGCTTCATCAGCTTTAGAGTCGAACTTACTCAGCTGATCTCGTGTGTTTAACACAAAACACACACAACCAAAGACATGAAAGAAACCGATATAAGGTTTCCTCTGACGGAGAATCTCATAAGAAGTTTTCTTGTGTCTCTTCACATAGAGAGACCTGTTTTGAGTAAAACAAGTTGTATTAACAGCTTCTGCCCAAAATTGTTTTGGCATGTTTGACTCAGTAAGCATTGTTCTTGCAGCTTCTATCAGGGTTCTGTTTCTTCTTTCAGCAACACCATTCTGTTGAGGTGTTCTAGCGGCTGAGAAATTTTGTGAGATCCCAACTTCTGAGCAGAAGTCTTCCAATGTACGATTTCTGAATTAAGTACCATTGTCTGATCTCAGCTGCTTTACTCTTGACCCATTTAGAAGTTCTATCTTCTTGATGAATTTGATAATTTCATCAGTTGCATCACTTTTATTACGAAGAAATATAACCCAAGTATATCATGAGTATTCATCAATGATAAAAAGTGTATACTTCTTTCCACCTAGACTTTCAGTGCTCATAGGACCAAAGAGATCCATATGAAGCATGTGCATGCAGTTGTCAATGGAGAAACATTGCTTTGATTTGAAGGATCCTTTATGTTCTTTACCTTGTTCACAAGCCGAACAAAGCTTATCTTTTTCAAAATTGATCTGTGGCAAGCCATTCACTAGCTGTCCTCGGGACAACTTAGATATGTTTTTAAAGTTTAAGTGAGATAACCTTTTATGCCACAACCAATTCAGCTCTTCAGTGGAGTGAGAGAATATATAAACTTCTTATTTTGAGGATTCATGTCAAGTGTGTATACATGGTTGTTTCTTGGTGCGATAAGCACGACTTTTCCACTTTTATCTGTCACCGTTCCTCTACACTTACTAAAGTTCACTGAGAACTCTGCATCACATAGTTGGCTAATGCTGATTAAAATATGTTTCAGCCCGTTCACATAACCAACTCTTGTGATCTTTATAGATCCATTTGAGATGGATCCATAACCTTCAGTTGAGCCTCTACCATTATCACCAAAAATTACTGGAGGACCAGCACAAACTTCGAACTCTTCAACCAGGGATTTGTATCCAGTCATATGTCTTGAGCAACCACTGTCTAGGTACCAGACGTGTTTGCTTTGATCACCCTGCACATAAGTTTAAAAGAATTAGTTCTTTTTGGGAACCCACACCTCTGTGGATCCTTGTGATTTCTTGCTGGAACTCACAGGGGTTGGGTTCTTAATGGGCTCACAGGCTGAAGTTGGAGAGGGTCTTAAGCTTGTGATATCACACTCACTTGCCATATGCCCACGATCTCCACACTTATAACATTTTCTGTTCTTTTGAAGTGGAGTGGAAGGCGAAGCAGCGGGGATGGGTACTGGACCCAAAATCCCTTTCTGATTATCTGAGATAGTCAGAGTTTGTACGAGTGATGTCAGGTTGCTGACCTTTCCTTTCAGCTGTTTAATGGGACCAGCTGAAGAAGGACTTGGAGTGTTTTTTAGAACACTCTTACCTTTGTTCCTTGCAGCTCGAGTACGAACTCCAGCTGTCTCACCCTTGAAGGGTGTAAGAATAGTTTTCTTTCCTGTTGTCTTGCTAGTATTCCTTTGAGGTTTAGCAGATAGACAGCAGGTGCTGAGCCCAAAATACACTTACTTGGCTCAACAATAACTACTGTGGGTGTCCTAACATCTATGGCTGAAGAGTCAGCTGATGACTCTTCACCAGTAGTTTCAGAAGATTCTTCTCTGGACATCTCAATAGCATAGGTTTTGATAGACTTAACAAAGCAACCAGACACCAACTCTTCAGCTGGCACAGAAGCATCAGCTGTCGAGTAGTACGGATCATCCGTACTGCTGTCAGGTACAGCGGCTGTAGCAAGGAAATCTCCTCCTAATATAGCTTGTACTTGACTAGGAATCTATGAGCTGACACACTCACTCACACGTTTAGATGAACGAGACCATGATTCACAAATCTTTTTAATTGCTTCAAGTTCTTTAACCTTTTCGTTTTGATCGTGTTGAAGAACTGAGTTTATAAATTTTGTTTCAGAAAGTTCTTCTTTTAAAGTTTTGTGATCAATTAATCTTTCTTTTAAAAAGGCATTTTCACGAAGAATAGCACTGTGTTTATCCAAACATTCACCTTTCAGCTGATCAATGAAGTGCAAATCTCAGATAATGGAATCAACAATATCTTTGGCTTCAGAAGCCTCAGCAAAGATTAGAGAAGATACCTTTTTGTGAACTATGTTGACCCATTGATATGAACCAGCATCATCAGTTGTAATACTTTCATCAGCACGAGCCATCAAACACATTGTGGCCATTGGTTCATCATCATCAGATGAGCTGTCACCAGAGTCAGCCCATTCGTGAGTTTCAGCTACAAGACCCTTGTCAGCAACTTTGCCTTCAAGTGCCTTCTTTTCTTCTAGGATCTTTTTGGTGAAGGCTTGTAGCTTCTTGTACTTTTCTTCAATGGACTCACCACTTGAGGAGGATGAACTAGCTTTCTTTTGCTTGCAGTCGTTAGCATAGTGTCCCTTTTTGTTGCAGTTGTAGCAGGTTATTTCAGAGATGTCAGGTGTACTTCCAGAAGATCTGGAAGGTGCAGCTGATGAGATAGGTCTGCTACTAGAGCCTCTAGCTGAGGAGCCCGATTTTCCTTCAAATTTTTTTCTATTTTTGACAAGTAGGGCAAGCTCAGTTATAAGGGCTTCATTATCTTCGTCTTCATCGATCTCTTCAATGCTGACTTCAGGTATGTTGAACAGATCAACAGCTGAAGTTGTGCCAGCTTCATCATCTGAGGGAGGATATTCAATTATGCTGGGTTTGTTTAGAGAAACAAGAGCAGCTGAAGATCCTGAGGAGCTCACTTTAGAGTCCTTTGGAGGTTGAAATTTGTTGAGTACAGTTCTCTCATGGCTTATAAACATGCCATAGAGAGAGGAAAGAGTGTAGTCTTTTAAAGTAGGAGATGTACTCATGCAAGTTATAATGGTAGCCCATTTAGAGGGAAGAGCTGCCATAAACTTACACATTTTGGACATATCGTCCTTTTCAACCCCATGAGACTTCAGCTCGTTTAACAAAATGTTATAACGGTTGAATGTTTGAGCTATAGTCTCACTAGGTTTGGCTTTAAACAGCTCGTAGTCATGAATGAGCATGTTTTTGTTGTGTTCACGCACAACGAATGTGCCTTCATACACTTCAGCCAACCTTTCCCACATTTCTTTGACTGAGTCCCAAAATTGAATGTTGTGGTACAGTTCATCACCAACTGCTTGAAAAAGCATATCCCTTCCGTTATTCTCAAGATGAACAAGACGTTTTTCAGCGTCTGTCCATTGAGCTTCAGATTTCACAACGTAGTATTCTGGTACTTCAGGGGTACCAGCAATAAGGGTTTTGGGAATTTATTTTCCCATCGTTATATTGTCTTGAAGTTTTGGGTGATAGGTAACCATGTGGGATAACATAGGAGTTTTCCACATGGGGTAGTTGGTTTGAGTAAGTTTAGGAGGTTTTCCAGATGATGGAAGATCGGATGTTGTAGGTTCGGCCATAACAGATGCTCAAAGTTGATGAAAAACGACTTTGACACTTGCTCTGATACCAGTTGTTGGATCACAACAACACAAATGTGTTGCGTTATGACAAATAAAGACGATAAGATAAAGAACACACAAGTTTTCAATAATTAAGAGTTTATTAAAACAACTTAATACAGTAAAAAGTTTGCGGAAATAGATAGTACACACTAACTAAAACTTTATACTTGAAGTGACACTTTTGTTCGCTCAAACGCGAAGACTATGCAAGGAGAGTTATATCAGCTGATACCAACAGCTGATATTGAATGCTTGTGTAATAACTATGGGAGAGTTAATACCAGACAATAACAAACTATCAGAGAATGTTCTTGTGCTATGAATGCTAAAAGTTGTGTGTAAATACAAGCATTTACGTCTCTATATATAGCCCAAGACCCATGTTCCTTTGTCCACAAGTTAATCGACGTGTAAACATATCATTCGTCGATGTAGACTTGTCCACGGAAACATTTAATGCACTTGCATAGGTTATAGTCTCAATTGTACTTTGTGTCAACTCCTTTTGCTACCTTTTCTGACGTACAGTGAAAAGGTGTACTAAGATAGTACAAAAGTAGTTGACTTTCCCTTTACATGCTTGGAGGGACAAACGATGATGTACTGCCATATTATCTTCTATTCCAAAATAGAAGTCATCGTTTTCTTTTTCTTTGAGCGGGAAAGGAAAATGTTCAAAGTGTCAAGAACATATTCCGCTAAGTCTTTATCTGCAGCAGGTGCCATCAACTGATTCCACTATCATCTGAATGGTCTTCTTCTGGTCTTTGTCCTTTGGCCATAGACTTCGAATGAACACTCTTCTATATAGCTGCTGATTTGACTTGTTTCCTAGAGCTAAGTACGTACTCAGCTGAAGGATTATGAATATACTTGTACTTCAGCTAAGTACATACTACAACTAATTTATTCTTCTTAACTATCGATAATCAAATCTTATTTACTTAGTCTACGGACTAACAAACAGTATTACAAAAAGAAAATTAACTACAATGTATGTAAAATATAAAAAGTTTAAAACAATAAAATGCAGCATATGATGTTCATTTGTTGGAGTCTTTAATTTCCCATTCAGTCTTTCTCTCCCATAGTACCTTTGTGATCATCTTCTTGAACTGTGAGCTTTTCATCATTGTTCTTCTTATTATTCCCATATTTTGAATGTCTATGTCCATTGGTGGTTTGTTTAAAGCAAAGCATGTGACAAATATTCTTCCTTCAACATCCATCATAAACATAAATATCTTCAATTTTGTACCTGATGTGAGATAGCTTCTCTTCCTTAGTTCATCAATTGCTTTGTGCTTGTTATAGAGAAGACCTAGGACTTAGGATGTAGACAATACTAACATTTACAAAGGAATGTCCTATTCATGTTTTTTAAATTTCATTGATAAACTACTTTAAACTTTGGTTAACTTTATATATAAATATGATGTTTTTACGAGTTATGAATTGATAAATTCTAGTCTTTCAAGGCAAGGAAAGCGTTACGGGCATTAAACGCATTAGTGAACCTGATGATTTGCAAGCTCTGGTTCGGGTCCCGTGCAAAATATATACGTTTTGACACCTAAAGATTAAAAAAATACATTTTGGTAATTCTACTCATTGTTAGATAGCAGGCAATAAAAGATGAGTTGTTGGGATTTTGACCGGATTTAATCAAAATATTAAATTGGTACATAGATAAATTTACTAGCTAGGTATAAGTCGGTCACTCATGTACCTTATTTATAAACTACAATATACATAATCACTGGCTTATACCATGGTTTACATGAATTACCAACTTATACCATAAATATTGGTACCTTTATGTACTACCTCCATCCTAAAATTGTTGTCTACAAACAAAAAACACGTAGTATAAGAAAATGTCATTTATTATACTATACAATCAATAGAATTCCATCTTTAGCACTTATCTATTTTTTGATTTGTAGAATTTTTAAATTGACGATAAATTTGGGACGCATTAAAGACAATAAAATTAAAACTGAGGGAGTATCATTATAATACTTTTCTGTTGACCAACTTAATTAAGCAATTGTATTCAATTTTTCATTGTTAACAAATTGTTGTTTTTACAAAAATTTAAGAAAAAATACTCTAAATGATTTTGGACAAAGAGGATATCAATCATGATGTACTTTTTTGTATTTAAATTTTCATAAATTGTACGACTAATAACAAGAATTTAACCTTGGAGAACTACTAAAATTACACATCAAAAACACGGATTTACACAATGCAGTAACAACATATAAACTCATAAAAAAAAGAACGAAAGAATAAATTTGGGAAAATGTTGATCATGGGTTGTTGCAGTGCCACCTTGAAGTAGGCACACAACTTAAGTAATGACACCAACTGCAGTGATCGTTTCCGTTCTCTCCTTTAAAAAGCATCACTGATCCCACAACAAATCTGCAACCAAATTAAAACAAGTTTCAAAAGGGCAGTTTCGTCTTTTTACAGATTGTATAGGTATATATTGTTATTTCATTTATAGTCCTTTTTGCATTGTTCTCCATCCTTATGTTATGTATTCTTCAAGCAAAGCAAGATTTTGTGGCCTATAGATATGGTGTCTTTGCTTTGGACAAAAGGGATAGGAGTTTGACTTTAAAGGTCTAATAACACTAATTTATTTTATCAAAAATGACTTTCAAACCTACAATGGTTAAAGTCCTCTAACAAAAATGAACATTTTGTGTATTGTACTTTATTTTGTCATATAGCATATAGGTCATTTTACCTTTAAAAATTAAAACCGGTGGTAACTGAATTGTACCAACTAACCTACATAACCGGTTTCAAAAATCTAGCAACATAAATGACCAAAAAATGAAAATACACAACATGACCATTTTATAAAAATAGGGTTTATTACATAATTTCAATTCTTTTGTATGTTTTTGTACATGAAATTGATGATTTGAAAAAAGTCAAACAGGTAACCGGGTCAACCGAGTGACTTGATTATAGCAAAATTGTAAGTCAAATAATCTCTTTTAACATCAAAACATTAGTTCAATTATCCAAAAGCAAGTAGTTCTCCATTCTTGAAAAGTACGTTACACTTACGTGAATTTATACCTTAAAAAATGTATAAATACAAACAAAAATGCTGTAATTGGATTTTTAAAAGTCTTCATACCCATTGTATTCCCCTTAAACCGTAGGTTTGACCTCAAAAGGATATTATAAAAACAGAAAATAGAAAAATTGTTGAAAAGAGAAGCATACCCTGTGACCAATAAGATCACGGAAATAATCCAGAAAATATATTGGAAAACTGTGTACTTTGACTTTCCACGAGCCTCGATAGGAAGATGTCGGCGTTCTTGCCATAAAAATTGAGGGCGTACAAGCAGTACAAACCCTAGAAAAAAGCCCGTTAAAAAACCGCCAATATGGGCAAAATTGTCCACATGAGGAAGAATCCCAACCGCCAAATTGATCAAAATTATGATCACAAGTGTAATCAGGGCTGCAACCTTAAAAAAAACACATTTCAGACCACAAAAAATAATTAATATCAATTGTGTAGTTAAATAACAAATATACCTTGTTGGCATAAATAGTCCAGTTAGTTAAAAGTTCTGACAACATTGCTCCAAGAAGCCCAAACAGAGCACCAGATGCACCAACTGAAATATTACTTTTTATAAAAAGAGTAGAAAGTATGCTCCCACCGATTCCAGATAACAAGTAGATTGCTCCTACTCGTGCTGCAATGTTAAAATTAATAATTTAATAAAATGTTTTTTTTTTTAAATTAAGGTTTGAAAATAGAGAGGAGAAACGTACCGAACCCGAATTGTTGCTCGAGGCGGATACCGATGAAGACCAAACTTAACATGTTTGCAAGCAAATGAACAACTCCTGCGTGTAACCAAATACAAGAGACGAGTCTCCATGCTTGGTTATCGTGCACCACCTTTTGCCACTCAAGACCTCCCAATTTTTCCAGTCTACAAAACAAATGTATAATTTGTATTCATTTTAAGCCTCTCAAAATGTGCTTCATAAAAGTAAACTTGTATGTAG
This sequence comes from Calendula officinalis, assembly GCA_963853835.1. Taxonomy (NCBI): domain Eukaryota; kingdom Viridiplantae; phylum Streptophyta; class Magnoliopsida; order Asterales; family Asteraceae; genus Calendula; species Calendula officinalis. Next base: position 50,134,437 of record OY970823.1, read on the forward strand.
GGGTGACAATTTCTGGCACGACACTAAATCTGACATGAAACTGACACCAAAATAAACAAGTTTGGGTTGAGATAAACAAGTTTCGGGTCAGTCTTGGGTTGACTCAACTAATCTGTTTATTAAACGGGTTAGGTTCGGGTCGGTGATCATTTAAATGGGTTGACCCGCCAACCCGTAACTATTAAAATAATATTTTAAAAATATATATTTATACTCAATTTATAGTTTACTAGTTCAAACGTAACTAATAGTTACATAAAAACTAAAAGGACTACTTAATAACTTAGGTGTTTTGGTAAATTGTTATGAATTTGTGGAATAACAACACCCTATTTAACCCGTTTAATTAAACGCGTTATATGGATAGTGTTCGGGTTGAAGATAAACATGTAAGGGTGGAGATATTTGACCCGTTTAGGTTGGTTTCAAGTTGAATGTTTCTGACCCGCCAAACCGACTTGAATTTTAACCCTTCGTATGTGGTCCATTTTGAACATGAGTAGTTGATTACTTTCCCATAATCTTAAGATCAGGCAAAAGTAAACCCTAATTGGAAGATTAAGAATAAATCAATGGCTTACACAACACATCCCAAATCATTATAACTGAATCCAATCACATAAAACCAAAATTGAGCAAGTAGATATAAACTAACCCTCCAAAGTGAAAAAAGATCCTAAAGATCACAAGACCATAACTTTTACACAAGAAGTGCCTAAAAGTATCTAATTGTTTCAAAAAAGAAAAGAAACAACACTTAGAATCTTCAATAAACACGCATAAAAGAGTGTAATTATGAAGAAAGCATCAAATTCTAATCAAGATTCAACCTTTATACAAAAAAGAGCTAAACGGAGTATGCAAGAAAACACTTCCGATCCAAACAAAAAAAAAGCCCTAAATCATCAATCAAACGCAAAAACTCAAATTGGGGTATATCAGAAAACTTACGTAGAAGAAGAAGGCCCAAAAAGGGGATTTTCTTTAAGAGGCTGAAAAGAAAGCCGACCCAAAAACCTAGCAACACAATTCCCTTCAAGATTCGAATTATGATTCTTAGGGCAATCATTAATGACCATGATTACGACAAACATGGCCACATTTGCAACAACAATCATCGGAACAAGCCACGAAGTCCATTGTTTTTCCAATGATTCAGTGTAGTACGGAGATGATGATGACGTGTAATAATTGGACGACGGTGGTGGTGGTGCGCCCCTGTTCTTTGAGCTTCCACTGCTTTCAAGATCTCTGTTACCCATCACACAAAATTCGATTTAGATTCAAACCCAGAAATCTCTTTTTCCAATTTGATGTCGAATTGGTGTGTATATATGTAGCATTTGTTTGTTGTTTGAGGAGTGAGTAGCTTGGAAGAGATGTATGGAAGATGCTAGAGACGAATTTAATCGCCGGAAATGAAAGAAAGCGACGGTGAACGGTGGTAATGGTATTGATATGCGGTTGCTTGTCTGTCTACTTTAGGTTAGGTCACCTGGTAATCTGTCAAACTTTTTTGTTTTTGTATCGATTATCTTTAATTAACGTCATTCCTACTGTTTATTACGGGGTAACTTCCTAGTAAATATTATGTATTTGTAGACTATTACTATCTCCATTTCCATATTAAAATAACTCATACATTTTATATTTAAAGATATAACAAAATAAGTGATATGATACTAAAACTTATTTTATTTAGTAAAGAAATAAGATTCTTTCTCTACTAAATATCTACTTTAATAAAGTGAAAGTATCATTTTATCATTATTTTTACTTTTAAACATTATTAATATTATTTTAATGAAAAGAAGTAAGATCAACTATCTACTAACTATCAACTTTAATTTATTTTAAACTAATTTTTATTTTTTTTCCTAAAAAATCATGTTTTTCAAATTTATCACTTATTTTGATAGGAAGATAGTATATTATATCTATTACATTAACCATATAATGTATATTTACTCATATACCCTTAATAAAAATAAGTTACACTAATAGCCCCTCCACTTTTAAGCCCTCTACTTTTTTAAAATTTCTAAAACAACCCCTCCACTTTTAATACCATATCGTGTCTATACCCTTAATGAAAATAAGTTACACTAATAGCCCCTCCACTTTTAAGCCCTCTACTTTTAAAATTTTCTAAAACACCCCCTCCAATTTTAAGCATTGCTAATTTCATTTATAAGTTTAAATGTTTTCTAAAGTTATATTTCTTCCGTTTCAAAATAAGTAATACATTTTTATTTTATGTTTTTTTTTTTCAAAACAAGTTATACACTTTGAAAAAAATACCTTATTTGGCAAAAAAAACAATAGTGAAACACCCACTCACTTACTATTTTATTTAATTTTATTTAATTTAGTGAAATAATCTATTTATCGTTAATTTTAGTTTTAAAAATTATTAAACTTACTTTAATCAAAGTGTCACGCGCTTTGCGGATACTCTAGAGTCGACGTGGATGAACATTTATGTCCTTAAAGGGTTTTTCTTCTCATATGAAATATCTTTTCACCCTCATTTTATTTTTTAAATATAAAATGACATCTAACGTAAAGTTAGTATATTTATTTGAGAGTTATGCTATTGAAAATATATTGTAATACATATTTTGTTATCTTAATATAAAACAAATTTTTGAGTGTTGTATGAATATATCAGTAAGAAGTATTTTGAATAGTATATGAAAATCTCCGCGGCATCGCGCGGGTAAAAATCAACTAATTATAAAACATAGTCTAAAAAATTGAATTTATAATACATGAAAAGTTTATAAAAAAAATCAGATTTTAGTTGATTGATAAATTTCATTTCTCCATTTGTATACATTTTTTTATTTTTAACTGGGTTGTTTTTGTATATATTTTTTTATTTTAATTGACACCCAAAAAGTTCACATTTTAATTAAAAATCCAAAATTAAAAACCTAATCTAAACTTCATCTTCCTCATTTTTTTCCTTCCCCACAGCTCCCACCTAATTTTTCTTTCATCTTCACAGCTCCCCACCAGCTAAAAAGCCGCTCGATCAACTCGCCCCATGTCATTTCTACTCGTTCCCGTGGCCACGCCATGCCACGAAAACCCCTCACAGCGTGGTGGGGGCGGTGTTCCAAGCCCGAAAATAGTGTTCTTGCCAAGCCATGTCACCCACCAAACCACGATGGATGTCCCATTCCGAAGAGTCTTAAAGAAATGATATTCATCTTTTACGTTGTTACTCATTTAAAAAATCATATGTAATCCACTAATTTTCTTTCATAATATCATCATTTGATTTTGATACATGGCTTAATAAAATGGGTAGGCATATAAGTAAGCACAAAAGGTAAACACCAATATCATCACTCATTTTTTTAACGACGAACAGGGCATGTGCTTCACGAAGTGGCGGACTCAGAAAAATGTTTGAGGGTTGCATAATTTTTTTATTCATACTATATAAAAATCATAAAAAAAGGGAAAAGTACGATTTCATAACATGTGTAAAAAAACGGCTAATAATTACATTCTAAAGTCGACCTCTTCATTCTTTCATTTTCTAAAAACGGTGGATCACACTTCTAATTGTAACATCTAAAAATATTATTATCCTACTTCACAAATTAACGCTTGATTAAAAAAATCAGCACCCATTTTATTGTGCAAATCGGTCTTTAGAAGCTTAATTGTAGAAAATCATCTTTCAACTGTTGTAGTTTAAACCGAAAAAACCAAAACCAACTTTAACAACCTATATACCAAAGGGAAATGACGATGTTTTCTTGTTTCCACAATTAAGCAAGAGAGATAAATTATTCCATTCAAGTTAACAAATCTATAGTCATGTAACAAAGGGTAATAATAGATTTTAAGTTGATCAAGAAGATATATGTAAACACTAATTCAATGCATAATCCATTGAATTCATGGCTAGATTTGAAGATGGATAGATTCAAGTGAGTTGGTTTTTAGAGAGAGATATCTAGAGAGAAGGGGGAGAAACACACACTTTCTAAATGATGAATTGGTTAATTGTGAGAAAGGGTTACATCATCATGATCACTAAACTAGCTAATTATCTCTAATTACATCAATTAAGCCCATAGTTATCCTTAATACAATGATTAAGCCCAAACCTCCCTAGGAATACACTAATTACATTAATTAAGTACAAAACTATTCCTAACAATCTCCCCCTTTTTGTGCTTAATGCACCACATCCCAGTCTTCATTCTTCGATTTCTTCTGTTGGCCCGTTGTCCTCTTCACACGTACTGACTAGGTTCATGCTCTCATTTCAAATTCTTGTACTGACCAAATGTTGGTAGAGAGTTTCGTATCTTCATGGAAAAGAGAATATGATTTGACGTTTACGTATTCTCATAAATTCTCTAAGTGGCTTGAGAAGTAAGTCAGAGTTCTGCCTTTGGCATGGAAGTGTTTTTCTGAAGTTCAAAAATATACCAAAGCAGAATTCTCTGAGTGGGTTGGTGTAATGCAGACTTAAAAGAATTGTTAGGTTAAGATTGATTGTTTTGGGAATGGAATATCAGTTGGGAAAGATTTGTTTGGGGTATCAGTTTAGCTAGGTTTTTGTTTTGGATTTTAGAGGTGGAGGTTTTATAGGGATAAGATGATGATGTTTTTGGTTAAGGAAGGAATGATTTGTAATTTTAAGATTGAATGATTTAAACGATTAAGTTTTGGATTGAAATGGTTGAGTATTTGTGAGAGAACTTTCTATGAATGTATCGGTTTCTTCTTCTTCACAAATGTAAATCGACGAAATGTAGACCCATAGATAGAGCGGTTAGCAGCGGAAGTCTTTTCTTGAAGTTGTGGCTTTGTCGATTTGTGATCCTTGATAATTGTTGTTAGGGTAAGATGTTGATAGAGTTTACGTTCCCCCTCAAACAGACAATTATTTCTTAACGGGAGTTGGATTAGACGAATTGATATTTACTCCCCGTTGGATCTTACTCCCCCTTAACCAGTGCATATCGAAAATCTCCTAAATATTGTAAGCATTTTTTCTTTATAACAGGAACTTTTGTACTATATTCTCCCCCTCATGATGAACAAGATGTATCTGAATCATCATGCAAAATGTGAAGTCCAGCGAGGTGGAATTAGGAAGAATTTTCAAAGCACATTGATAAACATGTGTTGAATAATGATATATTCATATTTTGAATGAATTAATATATAACACGTACATTTTATCAATTAGACCCAGATCGTAGTTGATAAAAATCTGACGTCTTTAACACTGTTTATGGTGTAGGAATTCGGTCGAATAATTTATCGTTTAATTCTTGTTGACCATTGTTGATGACATGAAAGAATTCGATCGTTCATGTAACGACCCGAATTTGTAAATAAATAAATTATATAAAAATATGATAATTATGGATAAATCATATAAAATACGTGGGAATTGGTTTCGTGTCGTTTGGACACCGTACGAGAAAGTTACGGGCGAAACCGGGTCGAGACAAGTTGGAAAAAGTGCAGCCTTGCTGCCATCAGGAGTTCGCGACGCGAACTATAAGTTCCCGATCGGGAACTTGCTCCAGGGAGTTTGGCCATGTGTCGCTAAGTAGTTCGCGACTAGAAAACGATCGCTAAGTATGCGTGTAGAAGGAGAGTTCGCGACGCGAACTATGGTCGCGTCGTGAACTTGTGTCTGGCAGCATTAAAGTCGGGATTTGGCTCATTTATTGCCAAGTGAAACCCTAGTTCTTCTCTCTCGAGCTTGTGAGTGTTTTTGAGTGTAAAGCATCATTTGGAGCAGATTTCTTGGTCAAATCTTGTGATTCTTCACTCCTAGTTGAAGACTTAAGGTATATCTTCAATCCTTGATCTTTGTAGCTTTAGATCTATGTATTTTAATGGTTGGGTTTGAAACCCTAGTTCTTGGGGTTATGGATTATGGTGATATAAATGGTGTATACACTTAATAGATGGTATATTAACAAAGGAAACAAGTGTATGATTATGATTTGTAAGAATCTTAAGGATTGGTTAAACCTAGGGTTGGTAAATCACCATATTTGGGGAAAGTGGATTGATGGGTGTTATCTAGGGGTAGATGAACACATTGGTAGTAGTAATTGATGTTGATCATATTGTGATAATTGTATTAGGCTTTCGGTGAAGCCTTGGAAAATTGATTGGATTGAGAAACAAGAGTTTTGGTGTCAAGAACACGGGTGGAGCATCTTTATTGCTAAGGTGAGTACGTGTGGACTTTACTGAGTACATAGCCTATGAAATACATTTTATTACTTGTGTTGTGGTCTATTTGCTTATTTGTGTAGACTAGTAGTTTATAGTTAGTTATACCGATAGTTGTATTGAACTAACTTGTTTGATGATAGACGTGATAGCCGAGAGCTAGATTGACATAACCATCGAGTTATGATATGGTGAGATGATGTGATGATTCGGGGGATCCCCGGTCATGAGGTATGGAATGGGGAGCATTTGGGCGGATCCCCATCGGCCCATTCCATGATAGTAGTCTTGCTAACTGGAAGTAGTCCGGCGAGTAAGGCAGGTATTGGTAGATTGGGCGATTCCCTCTTGCCTTTACCTTGAAGCTTGTTAATGCGGGGGATCCCCGGTTAATAAGTTAATGTGGTTCTAGTTGGTTGGGGATGTCCCGACAACTAGGTATGATTGCTAGGAAAGCAAGGTATTCGAGTCACAATAGGGTGACTGGATAGATGAATGATAGCTTATGAGCTTGCTTGTTTGTTTGTTTGTTTGTTTGTTTGTTTGTGATTCGGTTATTACTATTAACCTTGGGGTCTAAACCCATGTAGCTCACGAGACGTTTTTGTCTCACGTACTCCTTGTTTGTTTTGCTATGTACTCAGGTTCGGGATCGAAGGTTTAGGTGCGCATGGATAGAGATGCGGGACCTAGAATAGAAGAACTCTAGATTGGATTTAGTCTTAGCTTGGTTATGATATATTTTGTAACACCTACTTTTATACTCTGATTTCATACCAAGGTTTTTGTAAATCCGAATTGAGGATGTTCTTCTATTTATAAAATGTTTTATTTTGGCCGAATTTTTGGTATTAAAATTTGAGGTGTTACAACTTGGTATCAGAGCTATAGTTTAAGCGAATTAGGTTGGATGACCATCCTAGTCTTAGACTGTAGCATTAGGAATATAAGATTCCTTGAGATCATAGGTTGACCTTGAGACTTTATACTAAGTTTAGGGTTGAACCTAGGGGACCGATGAATTTGATATGATTTTGGATATTGAGTCTTATGCGACTATTGGGTTGTACACAAGGTACTAAATGTTTAATGTCTTTCGTATAGTCTTGATTGAAAGAAATGGTGACCACACGTAGAAGTGGTAAAGCCCCGGAGGGCCGTGAGGAGGAAGTACCTCCTGTTGAAAGGGTGGATGAGCAAGAAAGTCAACCATCAATGCATCGGGTTGATGAATCGGAGGTCGGAGCTAATAGAACTCCGGTGACCATGGCGGATCTCCAAACCATTATCGACCAAATCAAGGGAACGGTGGCCGAAGAAGTGCACCGTATTATTGGAGACCGTGAGAGGTCGGGTGGAGACCGGGAATCCGAGGCTAAGTCGGATGAGAAAACCGGAGGTAGTGGCACCGGGGAGGGGAAGTCCTCCACGGGCGGCCAAAGTGATGCTAGGGCTAGGCCCGTTGTGAAAGAAGGTTGTTCGTTTAAATCCTTCATGGCTTGTAAGCCAAATGTGTATACGGGTAGTTCGGACCCGAAAGTAACGATGAGGTGGATCCGAGAAACCGAGAGGGTTATCGGAAGTAGTAAGTGTAAGGATGTTGATATGGTGACGTATGCGTCACAATTGTTGAAAGAAGATGCCATGGTGTGGTGGGATATTGTGTATGAGACCCTCGGGAAGGAGGTGGTGGAAAAGATGTCGTGGGATGAGTTCACCACGAGGTTGAAAAAGAAATTTTGTCCCGAAAGGGATTTGGAAAAGATGCATGAAAAGTTTGTGACCCTTAAGAAGGGTGATATGTCGGTGGAGGAATATTCGAGGGAGTTCACGGGATTGCTCCCGTTTGTTGCTAAAACCTACTCGGATGAGAGGTTGAGAGTGGTTCGGTATGCTAGCGGGCTACCGTGGGATTATCAATTGGAAGTGAAAAGGGCGGTCTCACTAGATGAGGCTATTAGTGCCGCCCGGTGTGTAGAGGAGGTAAATGAGGCACGTGTTGCCGAAAGGGCCCATGTGGGCGAGAAGAGAAAAGCCGAGAGTGGCTCGGGTACTTATAAGAAGGGGAAGTTCACATCGAGCTTCTCTAAGCAAAGTAGTATTGGTTCGTGCAAGAAGTGCGGGAAGACTCATGCCGGCGTGTGCCGAGGGGAGTCGAAAACTTGTTATAATTGTGGGAAGCCGGGGCATATGGCCCGAGAATGCAAGTCTAAGTCTTTGGCCGAGATCGAGTGTTTCTCGTGCCACGATAAGGGGCACTATAGCAATGTGTGCCCAAAGAAGGGAACCGAGTCGATGGTGTCCACGGCTCAAAAGAAAGTGGAGCCGGCGAAGGTGAAGGGGCGGTCCTTCCAACTTACTCGGGAGGAGGCGAAGGAGGCACACGATGTGGTGTCAGGTATTCTATTCATTAACTCCTTGCCAACTCATATTTTATTTGATTCGGGTTCTAATTATTCGTTTGTGTCTTATGAGTTCGGTTGTAAATTGAATGTACCGTCCGAAAAGTTAGATGAAGTGTATGAGATAGAAGTAGCCGACGGGAAAACGTCTATGGTTGATTGTATTTATAGAAATTGTGAAATAGAAATAGACGGTAGAAAGTTTAAGGTGGATTTGTTGCCCATGGGAATTAGGGCGTTCGATGTGGTTATCGGTATGGATTGGTTGGGTATGCACCAAGCCAAGATTTTGTGTGGAAAGAAAATTGTGTCGATTAGGACACCCGAGAACGAGAAAGTGTATGTGTATGGGGAGAAACGACATCACATGCCTAATGTGATTACCGCCATTAAGGCGAGAAAAAGTATATCGAAAGGTTGTACATCGTTTATTGCATATGTATTAGATGGCCGAAAGGAAAAGAAGTCAATGGATGATGTCAAGATTATTCGGGATTTTCCCGAAGTTTTTCCCGATGACTTGCCCGGTTTGCCACCGGAGAGACAAGTCGAGTTTAAGATTGATCTAGTTCCGGGAGCGACGCCGATTGCTCGTGCTCCATATCGTTTAGCTCCCACCGAGATGCGGGAATTGATGACCCAATTGCAAGAATTGTTAGATAAAGGTTTTATTCGTCCGAGTTCGTCACCGTGGGGTGCACCGGTGTTATTTGTTAAAAAGAAAGACGGGTCGATGAGGATGTGTATCGACTACCGGGAATTGAATAAGGTAACTATTAAGAACCGTTGCCCGTTGCCGAGAATTGACGACTTATTCGATCAATTGCAAGGTGCTAGTTATTTCTCGAAGATTGATTTGAGGTCGGGTTATCACCAAGTTCGGGTGAAGGAAGGCGATACCGAGAAGACGGCTTTTCGTACACGTTATGGTCATTATGAATTTCTAGTGATGTCGTTTGGTCTTACCAACGCACCGGCTATTTTTATGGATTTGATGAATCGGGTTTGTAAACCGTTTCTTGATAAGTTCTTGATCGTGTTCATCGATGATATTTTGATTTATTCGAAAACCGAGGAAGAACACGAAAGTCATTTGAGGCTTGTGTTGGATGTGTTAAAACGGGAAAGGCTGTATGCAAAATTTTCAAAGTGTGAATTTTGGTTGCGGGAAGTACAATTCTTAGGTCACGTGGTGACGTGTGATGGTATTAAGGTTGATCCGTCCAAGATTGAAGCGGTGTCAAATTGGGAGCCTCCGAGGACTCCTACCGAGGTTAGAAGTTTTCTTGGATTAGCCGGTTATTACCGAAGATTTATACAAGATTTCTCGAGAATCGCGATTCCACTCACGAAGTTAACGAGAAAAAGTGAGAAGTTTGTGTGGGAAAAGAAGCAAGAAGAGGCGTTTAAGTTGTTAAAAGAAAAGTTATGTAACGCGCCGATCCTTACGTTACCGGATGGTATGGAAGATTTTGTGGTTTATAGTGATGCTTCGAATCAAGGGCTCGGTTGTGTGTTGATGCAAAGAGGAAAGGTGATCGCGTATGCCTCGCGACAATTGAAGAATGCGGAATTAAGGTACACAACACACGACTTGGAATTGGCGGCGATTATATTTGCCTTAAAGTTGTGGAGACATTATTTGTATGGTACTCGGTGTACATTGTACACGGATCATAAGAGTTTGCAATATGTGTTTACACAAAAAGACCTTAATATGCGACAAAGAAGGTGGATCGAGTTGATTGCCGATTATGATTGTGAGATCGTGTATCATGCGGGGAAGGCGAATGTGGTGGCCGATGCCTTAAGTCGAAAGGTTTATGAAAATCCGAACCGAGGAATTTTATCACGTATAGAAGTTGTCTCGAGTATCATCGAAAGAATCAAGAATGCCCAACGAGAGGTTATGGAAAAAGACGAGTTAAGACAAGAACGGTTAGGTAAAAACCAACATTTTCTTGAAAATGCACAAGGGTTGAAGACCGTAGGCGGTCGTATTTGGGTTCCTAAGTTCGGTGGTATCCGAAAAGAGTTGTTGTATGATGTGCACAAATCGAAGTATTCGATTCACCCGGGAAGTACAAAGACATACCAAGATATGAAACGGGTTTATTGGTGGCCCGGAATGAAGGCGAGAGTGGCCAAGTATATCTCTAAGTGTGCCACGTGTGCACAAGTGAAAGCCGAGCATCAAGTACCGTATGGGGTAGCTCAATCATTGGTTGTACCGGCCGGGAAGTGGGAAGATATAACTATGGATTTCATAGTAGGTTTACCGAAGACGAGCAAAGGTCACGATGCCATTTGGGTCATAGTTGACCGGTTGACCAAAAGTGCGTTATTTTTAGCAATTCGGGAAACGTTGCCACTTGAGAAATTGGCTAAGTTGTATGTTGATGAGGTGGTTCGACTCCACGGGGTTCCGTTATCGATTGTATCCGATAGGGACGCGAGGTTTACCTCGAGATTTTGGCGATCTTTACAAGAAGAGTTGGGTACAAAGTTGCGGTTGAGCACGGCTTATCACCCGCAAACCGATGGTCAAAGTGAAAGAACAATTCAAACGGTTGAAGACATGTTGAGATCGTGTGTGTTAGACTTCGGTGGTAAATGGGATGAACATTTACCGTTGGTCGAGTTTTCGTATAATAATAGTTATCACTCGACTATTAAGATGCCGCCTTATGAGGCGTTGTATGGGAGGAAATGTAGAACTCCATCTTGTTGGTTGGAAGCGGGAGAGACGAAACTCACGGGTCCCGAGATCGTGAGGGTGACGAATGAAAAGATCGGTATTATTCAAAACAACATGAAAGTGGCCCAAGATAGACAACGAAGTTATTCGGGTTTGAAGAAGAGACCATACGACTTGGATGTCGGTGATATGGTGATGTTGAAAGTGTCACCTTGGAAAGGTGTGATGCGGTTTGGTAAAAAGGGAAAGTTAAGTCCAAGGTATGTTGGACCGTTTAAAATATTGAAACGGGTCGGGCTTCAAGCTTTTAAGTTGGAACTTCCACCCGAACTACAAGGTGTGCATGACACCTTTCACGTGAGTTATTTGAAGAAGTTTATCGGGGAAGTTGAAAATATTATTCCATTGCAAGAGTTGCGGGTTGACGGCCCGAACCGGTTGATTGAGGAGCCCGAGGCTATATTAGAAACGAAGACAAAGAAGCTTCGGAATAAAGAGATCGAGTTGGTGTTGGTCAAGTGGAAGCATTCACTTGGGCCGAATTTGACTTGGGAAGTTAAGGACGAGGTTCGGAAAAGATACCCGGATTTCGTGAACTATGATGAGATTCCGAGGAGGGAATCTTCTTAAGGGGTAGATAGTTGTAACGACCCGAATTTGTAAATAAATAAATTATATAAAAATATGATAATTATGGATAAATCATATAAAATACGTGGGAATTGGTTTCGTGTCGTTTGGACACCGTACGAGAAAGTTACGGGCGAAACCGGGTCGAGACAAGTTGGAAAAAGTGCAGCCTTGCTGCCATCAGGAGTTCGCGACGCGAACTATAAGTTCCCGATCGGGAACTTGCTCCAGGGAGTTTGGCCATGTGTCGCTAAGTAGTTCGCGACTAGAAAACGATCGCTAAGTATGCGTGTAGAAGGAGAGTTCGCGACGCGAACTATGGTCGCGTCGTGAACTTGTGTCTGGCAGCATTAAAGTCGGGATTTGGCTCATTTATTGCCAAGTGAAACCCTAGTTCTTCTCTCTCGAGCTTGTGAGTGTTTTTGAGTGTAAAGCATCATTTGGAGCAGATTTCTTGGTCAAATCTTGTGATTCTTCACTCCTAGTTGAAGACTTAAGGTATATCTTCAATCCTTGATCTTTGTAGCTTTAGATCTATGTATTTTAATGGTTGGGTTTGAAACCCTAGTTCTTGGGGTTATGGATTATGGTGATATAAATGGTGTATACACTTAATAGATGGTATATTAACAAAGGAAACAAGTGTATGATTATGATTTGTAAGAATCTTAAGGATTGGTTAAACCTAGGGTTGGTAAATCACCATATTTGGGGAAAGTGGATTGATGGGTGTTATCTAGGGGTAGATGAACACATTGGTAGTAGTAATTGATGTTGATCATATTGTGATAATTGTATTAGGCTTTCGGTGAAGCCTTGGAAAATTGATTGGATTGAGAAACAAGAGTTTTGGTGTCAAGAACACGGGTGGAGCATCTTTATTGCTAAGGTGAGTACGTGTGGACTTTACTGAGTACATAGCCTATGAAATACATTTTATTACTTGTGTTGTGGTCTATTTGCTTATTTGTGTAGACTAGTAGTTTATAGTTAGTTATACCGATAGTTGTATTGAACTAACTTGTTTGATGATAGACGTGATAGCCGAGAGCTAGATTGACATAACCATCGAGTTATGATATGGTGAGATGATGTGATGATTCGGGGGATCCCCGGTCATGAGGTATGGAATGGGGAGCATTTGGGCGGATCCCCATCGGCCCATTCCATGATAGTAGTCTTGCTAACTGGAAGTAGTCCGGCGAGTAAGGCAGGTATTGGTAGATTGGGCGATTCCCTCTTGCCTTTACCTTGAAGCTTGTTAATGCGGGGGATCCCCGGTTAATAAGTTAATGTGGTTCTAGTTGGTTGGGGATGTCCCGACAACTAGGTATGATTGCTAGGAAAGCAAGGTATTCGAGTCACAATAGGGTGACTGGATAGATGAATGATAGCTTATGAGCTTGCTTGTTTGTTTGTTTGTTTGTTTGTTTGTTTGTGATTCGGTTATTACTATTAACCTTGGGGTCTAAACCCATGTAGCTCACGAGACGTTTTTGTCTCACGTACTCCTTGTTTGTTTTGCTATGTACTCAGGTTCGGGATCGAAGGTTTAGGTGCGCATGGATAGAGATGCGGGACCTAGAATAGAAGAACTCTAGATTGGATTTAGTCTTAGCTTGGTTATGATATATTTTGTAACACCTACTTTTATACTCTGATTTCATACCAAGGTTTTTGTAAATCCGAATTGAGGATGTTCTTCTATTTATAAAATGTTTTATTTTGGCCGAATTTTTGGTATTAAAATTTGAGGTGTTACAGTTCATTTATCATTTGAGCTTTTGACCGATGTTGATGGTGTTGGAGTGCGGTCATCAATTCCTCGCACCATTTTCAATAAGGATAACTCGGGATCACATAGATTGCCCGTTAACACATCAGTTACAAAAATTGTGTGACCTACGTTCAGTGTTGGCTTTGATGGTAGCACTGGTAGGATTTCCATTCAATAATCGTGGAATACCAATAATTTTGGTATCATTATGAATGTTCCGGGTATATCACACAGATATGCTTGGTATTTTGCATGTGTCCTAATGGTGTTTATGTCGGTTCTAGACTCAATTAGTGGACAAACAAAGGCGTGTACTGGAGAGAATTGTCCTCTTGTTCAATATCAACAGTCTCCAAGTTATATGTCGATAGCATATGAGCTAGTCTCCGTGAAAATGAAATAAGTACTTTTTAAGAAGTACTTGAGTGGCTGGGGGTTGTGCATTGCATCAATGGGTCCATGATGTCTATTTCAATATCAAAGAGCAACATGTGCAATCTGATAGAGACGTGGCGACCCGGCTTTTAATCGGTTTGGTAAGGGTTTTTCGTTTTCTTTAACCCTGTCACACCCTCCTCACTCAAGCTTATTTTTTCAATTTTCAACTACACCCTCGCTTCATTTTACCATGTGTTTAGCTGATTTGCACCCCATACTTCATTCCCCCTCTCACATTTTACCTCTGCGCACCCCAATCAAGATCCCGTGATACTTGATTCTGCTCACCTAGACCTATGGACCCAAACCATATGTCCTATATTGTAGGTGGCTCCTGGGGAAGACCATGCCGGTTATAGCAGATCATAGGAGTTACTTGAGAGTGAACTATAACGCTCATGTGCAATTGATCAGCATTTAAGATGTTACGTTGTAAGAATGATTTTCATGGATTTTTTTTCATCGGAAATGTATGTGTTTCCGGCATAAGTCGTTGCCTTTATGATTGAAAATTTTAGGCACATCAACTTGAACACTTTTGGAAATACCGGGCTCACATAGAGTAACCGTTAACACACCATTTGATTCAATAGTCGTTTGTACAACGGTCGATTCAATTGTGTGACCTGCATTTAGAGTTGGCGCAATTTTAGCTCTAGCAGGATTTCCACTCAATCCTCGTGAAGCACCAGATTGTGATGCCACTATGAGTGTTCCCATGAATTCACGGAGATTCATTTTAATAGTGTATGTGTCCTATATTGGAAATATTTGACGGTGGGATCTAGACACTTTGTGCATTCAATCGAGACGTAACCCGGGGCAGGAGGTTAATGATTTCAATACCAACATACTCCGAATGAGTAGTCGATAGATTATGTGATACGTCCCCTGATGAATTGAAACACATTCCTGTTGAGAGGAATCTGAGTGGTTGGTGGTGGAGTGCAGATGTTTTACTGGGCCTGTTAACTCTAATGAAACATTCAACACATGAATGATCACCTTTTGTATGGTTGTCCGGTTTATTGACAGTTTGGATGCACTCAAAGGTGTGTTTTCTTGTTATTATCATGTTTTCACATCACCTTGCACTCACCTACATCTGAACCATAGACTTATACCCTCACATTTACCAATCGGCTGAAAAGTATTTCCCTTTGAAGGTAAGTCCGGTTCTGGAAAACCATGGGAAGGTATTGTCATTCGAAAAATTTATCATTTATTAATTCAATTGGGTATAAAAGTTTTGATTTTGAAAGTTTCCCCCCCCTTGAAATATTAATTCCCTCCCTAAAATTATTATTTCTCCCCCTCGACAAAATAAAGATAGATAAAAACTTTGTAGATCAGAAATGTACCTTTTAACAGCAGTAGAGGGGTGGAGAAGAGTTTTTACAGTTATGTGTTTTCTGATTATGAGCGGGTTTCAAGCCGATGTACTTGAAAGCCATAAAACGGTTAGGAACGGGTTATACACTGATGTCTGCATAAGTCATTCTGTTGTAACTCGAGTTATACACTGAAGTGTGTATAAGTCATTATGAAAGATTTAAACAGTGAGAAGCATTTTGTAGAAACAAAATTGAAATTTAAAGAGTAGAAACGGTTTAGGTTTTGAGATTTAGCATATCAAGCTTAGAAACAAGATAGTTAAAACGTTTTTCATCTAAAGTTTTGGTAAACAAATCTGCAAACTAAAACTCAGAGGATACGAAGTACATTTCCACATTTCCTTGTTCAACGTGATCTTTGATAAAATGATAACGAAGATCAATATGTTTAGTTTTGGAATGTTGAACAGGATTGCATGAAATTGGAATTGCACTTCGTGAGTCACAATATAAAGGAATACATCTGTATGAAAAGCCATAGTCTTTCAATTGTGATTGCATCCAAATTACCTGGGATTGGCAGCTTGCAGCAGCAACATACTCCGCTTCGGCAGTAGAAAGAGATACACAATTTTGTTTCCGTGAGGACCAGCTCACCAATTTTTCACCGAGAAATTGAGCACCTCCATATGTGCTTTTACGATCCAACATACAGCCAACATGATCAGCATCAGAGAATACAGACAAATCAAACGAGGTTTCTTTGGGATACCAAAGACCAAGATCCTCGAGTACCCTTTAAGTAACGAAAGATGCGTTTGACTTCTTGAAAGTGAGACTCTTTAGGAGCAGCCTGATACCGAGCACAAATGCAAGTAGAGAACATAATATCCGGTCGACTGGCAGGTAGATATAATAATGACCATATCATGCATCGATAGTTTGTGATATCAACTAGCTTTCCGTCAGTATCAATATGCAATTTTGAACCAGGTGACATTGGTGTAGAAATTGGTTTACAGTCATCTATCAGATACTTCTTCAACAAATCAGTGATATACTTTGATTGATTAAGGAAGATCCCGGTCGGTAACTGATGAACCTGTAGGCCTAGAAAGAAATTCATATCCCCCATCATACTCATTTCAAATCTTTTAATCATAAGATCAGAGAACCGTTTGCAGTATTTAGGATTTGTAGAGCCAAAGATAATGTCATCTACATAGATCTGAATGAGGACGATATCCTCCCCTTGACGTTTGATGAATAGAGTTGTGTCGACTTTGCCTTTGAAAAACCAGAGTCGACTAAAATTTTGGATAGCACATCATACCACGCACGAGGAGCTTGCTTCAAACCATATAAAGCTTTATCAAGGATGTAGACATGGTTATGCAAGTGAGGATTTACAAAACCTTCGGGTTGATGAATGAAAACTTCTTCATTTAGAATGCCATTGAGAAATGCAGTTTTTACATCCATTTGATAGATTGTAAAATTCTTGTGTGCTGCATATGCCAGAAATATACGAATGGCTTCTATTCTTGCAACCAGAGCAAAAGTTTCTTCATAATCAATTCCCTCCTATTGAGAATAACCTTTAGCAACCAAGCGTGCTTTATATCGAATAACAATCCCATTTTCATCCTTAAAAATCCATTTCGTACCAATAATAGATTTTCCAGGTGGTTTTGGAACAAGACGCCAAACTTTCAATCGTTCAAATTGATTGATTTCCTCTTGCATTGCAATAATCCAGTCTGAGTCTGTTAGAGCTTCACTTACTTTCTTAGATTCATTAGAGCTTTAAAAAGATGAGTATTGGCATTCATCATCCATTGCTCTACGGGTTTGAACAGAAGAGTCATGATTTCCAATTATTTGTTGTAAAGGATGCTCTCTCGTCCATTTCAGAGAATGAGGAAGTGGAAGTTGACCTGGAATGATATTAGAGGCATCGGTGAATGCAAGATGTGAGCTTATAGCAATATGAGTATTGGATGTAAAAGGTGGAGGATCAACTCGTTTTAAATTGAATTTGGAAAAATCAATCACTAAAGGTGGAGCTTGTGCTGGAGCAATGATTGGATCAGAGACACCAACAGCTTGAGTAGGAGGTGAAGGAATATCCGGTGATGATTGGTTTCCGAATGATGAAGATGAAGAGTCAGAATTTGATGCTGATAAGGTGGTAGTAGGAGCAGCAGATGATTGAGACGGAGAATCAATAGAACTTGGACTTTTCATTTCTGGTGCAGTCATAGATTGGACATCTGCTGCCGAAGGAAATGGAACGCCAGTCTCCTCAAGTAAGGTATGTCTAATGTTATGATAATCATCATAAAAATGTTCAAACAAGATATCTAAGTCATTTCAGTTGTGGAAGGCGACGATGAAGGTAAAGGAATTTCAACATTTGTAGTCAGTGAATCCATAGGGAATGTCTCATCGAAAGTAACATTGACACTTTCTTTTATCATTCGATTTGACCGATTATATACTCTGAAAGATGTAGATTCACGTGAGTACCCAACAAAAATTCCTTCATCAGCTTTTGCTTCAAATTTATTCAATTTGTCTTTGTCATTGAGGATGAAGCACCGACTCCCAAAAATATGGAAAAATTTAACATTGGGGATTCGGTTATTAATCAATTCATACGGAGTCTTGGTGTATGATTTGTTGATGATTGAACGATTCTGTGTGAAGCATGCTGTGTTGATGGCTTCAGCCCAAAGAGATAATGGGAGTTTGGAAAATGAAAGCATGGCACGAGCAGCTTCAACTAAGGTACGATTTCTTCGTTCAACTACTCCATTCTGTTGTGGAGTTCGAGCAGCGGAAAATTGATGGGTTATACCAACGGATTCAAGAAAAGAATCCAGAGTTCAATTCTTAAACTCAATTCCATTATCAGTACGAATCGTATGCACTTTTAAATCCAAGTTTGTCTGAGTTTTCTTAATAAAGGCGATAATAATATCTGCAGCTTCATCTTTGGTACGTAAGAAGTGAACACAGGTATAACATGAGTAGTCATCAACAATCACCAAAACATACCGTTTACCAGCTATCGAGTGTACACTCATTGGTCCACATAGATCCATGTGAAGCAATTCTAACGGTTTGGATGTACTTTGTACTGGTTTGGACTTATGTGACTTCTTCTTCATCTTTCCCATTTCACAAGATGAACATAGATGATCTTTTTCAAAAGAGACATCCGGAAGACCAGAAACATGGCCACCTAAGACCAGCTTGTTAATTGATTTGAAATTAAGGTGTGATAGCCGGCAGTGCCATAACCATGATTCATTGGACGTTGCTTTTGAAACAAGACACACCTCTTCAAGTGGGACTACATCATTTTAGTTGATTGTGAATAGATTTGACTCACGAGTGCCACTTGTAAACACTAATTCAATGCATAATCCATTGAATTCATGGCTAGATTTGAAGATGGATAGATTCAAGTGAGGTGGTTTTTAGAGAGAGAGATCTAGAGAGAAGGAGGAGAAACACACACTTTCTAAATGATGAATTGGTTAATTGTGAGAAAGGGTTACATCATCATGATTAAACTCACCCTTATATACCCTCACCACTAAACTAGCTAATTATCTCTAATTACATCAATTAAGCCCATAGCTATCCTTAATACAATTATTAAGCCTAAACCTCCCTAGGACTACACTAATTACATTAATTAAGTACAAAACTAGTCCTAACAATATACCATTTCAGAATCAATAAAATCATCTAGGTACATCTCACTTAACTTCAACAACTTAGTATTATCAAACTTAGGAAAAGAATCACAAGGACTCAAAGCCGCCATGTTGTCTAGCAATTCAGTGCTTACCTAGCTAAACCGGTCCCCTAATTCTTGAATTTGCATATCTAAAATCGAGTTAAAATTCTCAACTTTAAAATGATGTTGATAAGTATTCTTGGTCTTATGGTTTCTTAGAGTAACATAATATTCATTCATATTTAATGTCTTAATGTTATGTCTTTGACAAAAAGTATATATTTTCTTTAAAATTGAATCAAACCCAACATTTCTTAGACCCCTCCCAATGGTATACTTCGGTTATCCATTCTCCAAAACCGATGCCCCCATTGGCATAACCCTGTCACTTTCAAAAATTCGGTTGATTCCATCGGTTGTAGGAAGGGGTTCGGTTGATGCCGCCCTTGCATTTAATATATTATTTGATAGTTTTTGTGTGTGTATATTCTATAATGGTGAGGCCCAAAAAACTGAAGAAAGGGGTATTATTGGCATGTGTATGTCAGTTTAATGTCGGTTGGAGTATGAACTAACGTGACGCTAATTTGACACAAACTGAAGTTTAAGTTTGTTTCAGTGTTGGGAAGGGTCTTAAAGTTTGCATTGATTTTCTTTGTTATTCTTGCCAATGAAGATGCTTTTAATACATCTTACATTTTGTAATGGGTTTTACTTAATTTTTAATTAGACTTTAATTATATTTTTCTTAAGCTATATTTTTAATAAATATTTAAATAGAATATATATTACTTTCTCCGTCCTATTTTTATTGTCCACTTTACTATTTTAGTTTGTCCAAAAATAAGTGTCAATTCAAATCACAACCAATCATATAAATTATAAGTCGGTAAATATGAGATTCTGTTGGTGGACAGTGCAATAATTGCACTTTTTTAAAACCGTGTGACTTTTGTCTAGTGGACAATTAATTTGGGACGGAGGGTGTATTTTTTTCTACTAAGAATATTCGTTGCATTTTTTTCTTAGGTATGTCATCTACACTAAAAAAAGTTAACACTAAAATATTCAAAACACATTTATAAATTAAGGAAAATGCTAAAAATGTCGTAAGGGAAATGGTTAAGAAAAAAAGTATTGCTTAAATTTAGTGAGAAGGCATGGGAAGAGATTACTTTTTTTTTGAACGACAAGGGGAACCTAGAGAGCTTCGGTAATGCAATCACACTCGAGACACCCACAGAAAAAAACTTTTATAAAGGCCAGCAATAAGCTAGCAAAAACAAACACATAGAAAGTTTACAAACACCAAAAGACAAATACAACCCAAAACTACCAAAAAAGAGCACGAAGGAACAAATCCAAACAAACTAAACAGTTAAAAACACTCTCCTGGACTTGAAATCCAAATCGGCCAAGGATTCCCACAACATGATACACAAGATCTATTTTTGATCCACAAAAAAGAGAAACGTCTAATTAATACTCTAATAACTAATATTAACTAATTAAATTATATTAATCATTTTCCCAATAATTTAAAATTAATTATTTAAATAACTTAAATTACGGGGTACTACACATTACTGATTATGGAAATGTGTAAATGCATTATACATAGTAATGTTATATAGTTGTACTAGCTACATAACCCGCCCGATGGGCGGGCTAGCTGTAAGAAATATAATATATAATGATGAAAAAAACGTAAGAAATATGATGATTAAAGGTTTTGTTGTACATAAATAATCGGTAAAAATAATCAAAAAAGAAAACGAAATTTTATTGTATAAGACATTTGTTGTTGAGTTTATATAGTTACCATCTTAGTCGCAACAAAAAATTTTCAAGCATTTGTTTCTCTTTACTCTTGATACATCAACATATAGCTGGTCATGTGAGAATACTGATATTTGGACAAACAAATCAACTCGTGACAATGTTCGCCCATGGTTTTTTTAATAGTCATTGAAAAACGTACTTAAATAGGAAATTGTCTTCGACTCAATTTGAAAGACATAGTTTTGTCGTAAGGACTAATAATCATACCTGGGATAACACAAATTGTACAAACTTTGTCACGATCTTACCTTCAATTATATTAGTCTAGTTCTATTGCATAAATCTACTTTCTGATCAATGTTTTGCATACACATTACAGGAGCATCTATCTTTAACTTCAATGTATGATGCGTGATACCTGACATTTTTATAGTATACAAAAATTATGTGGTGTAAAGATCGAGGTTAAACATAGTATCATCAACAATTTCATGTGTGAGTGTTGATAATAATATGTTTAGACTATAATATTTTTGGATCATAATATTTTTAAACATTGATTATTATAACTTTCGATCATAATAAAATTGGATTATAATAAATTTGGATCGTAACATTTTGTGATCATAACATTTTGTGATCATAACATTTTGTGACCATAATAAATTTAAATTACATTTTTAGATCTAAGATTTTTTCGTAAAATGTTTGAACCATGACATTTTTTTGTTCAAATTTTTATGTTTATACTCATTTTGTAAAGAATTTAATTTTAAAAACTTTTATTTTCTTAAAATTTTTGTGATTATAACATTTTGTGATCAATAATAAATTTAAACTACACTTTATGATCATAAGATTTTTTTTCGTAAAATGTTTGAACCATGACATTTTTTTTTATAAATTTTTATGACTATTCTCATTTCGTAAATAATTTAATTTTAAGAACTTTGATTTTCTTAAAATTTTTGAGATTATAACATTTTGTGATCATAATAAATTTAAATTACATTTTTAGATCATAAGATTTTTTTTCGTAAAATGTTTGAACTATTGTTGGGTCACATTTATTGTAACCAATACTCTAGGGACCATTTTGTATTTAGTCGAAACTTTGGCTAGGTATATATAGTAAGTAGTAACCTAATTTGCATAACCTTTGCCCAAATTGTAGCAGCCCCCATCAATAGCAAAGTGTTTAAATATTCCATCCATCTTAATCTTCCTATATTATCACTTGTTTATGCTTAATCTATGAATTAATCACTGAATTCACAATCTACAATCATGACATTTTTTTTTCAAATTTTTATGACTATACTCATTTCGTAAAGAATTTAATTTTAAGAACTTTGATTTTCTTAAAATTTTTTGTTTACAAATAAAAAATAAAGTTATGGGCGAAAAACGAAGCGAGGGAAGACATGAATATGTTTCCATATAAAGAAGAAGTTAATTGCCTATTATGCCCTTTGAGTCAGCGTCCATGTCATCATTAAGAAGCAATGTTATTGGTACATGTCATCAAATTAAAATCATATCCTTGCTCCATATATAGGTGGGAGATACTTGTATTATAAGACCATTCCCATCAGTGGCGGACCCAGGAAAAAATTTCAGGGGTGTCCGAAGTTGCACATTTATTTTTCTCAGGGGTGTCCCAGGTTGCACATTGTTTTCTCAGGGGTGTCACCTACACTAACAAAGAAAATTTTAAAAAATATAACACTATTTGAACACTATTTAAAAAAAATTCAGGGGATACTAGGTCCACCACTGACTCCCATCGAGAAAAATCAGTTGGCATTGGTTAGTGGTGACGAGTTAAAGACCGATGGAACGACTCGTTAGTTGCCGGCTTTTGGTTAAAGGCATTGGTTAAGCGAGAAGAAGTATTGATGGCATGATTACATCTGTTGAATGTCAGCTGAAATAACGCTGATTTGAAAAAAAAAACTGAAATGTTAATTGTATAAATATTGGGAATGGTCTATGTAATATCCATTTAAGGTGAAATATTTTACATTAATTATTTTCAACAATTCATAATATTATAAATTGTTTTCTATTTATTTAATTCATATCTTTTTATTTTGTTTCCATAATAATTTCATATTTTTCTTATTTTTTTCCTTATTAATTTTCAGCTAAAATGTAATTTACTATATTTACATATATGTCATAATCATTGATTAGATAACCCAGCTGTTTAAATTGTGTTACAAAACAATTATGCACATTAGATAAGTACTGCATAATGGAGCTCGTGTATAAAGAATTACTTTATGCTTGAATTGTATATTGTTATTTTGTTGGAAAAATTATATTGAAAATGAATTTTCATCCACTTTAGTCTGATGTAATTATATGCATTTTTGTTATGTATAATTAATGGTTGATAGTTTGTGTTCACCTTTGTGAGAGCTACACAACGAGCTAAAGAATGTATAAAATAAAGTTGTGGTGAATGAGATATCGACTCTGCAAAGTGAGATGTTTAGAACAAAAAATAAAATAATTTAAAAGGGTGAATGAGCTCCTTCCTTGAGTTTTTCTTTGCCTGCAAATTGTTGGACCAAAAATCTTGTCAAAGCTCGAACTTTGCACGCTTGACTCCCGATCCCATGCAAGTATGTTTTTGCCAATTAGTTCCTAACCAGCTGGTGGATGCGCTGAATATTGAGCCTGCTTATTCGCGAAAGTCAGTGTGCTGAAAATTAAGACTTTTTATTTGGGAGAGTTCTAAATACATTATATATATAAAATAAAGATTCTTGCGAAAAATAAACATAGGTTTGGAAAAAAAATTATTATTATCAACGTTTAAAGCTATAGTATATATGTATATCAATAACAGAATGTATTTTAAAATAGGAAATCGAGTAATGTGATAAGAAAACTTTTAGAGAAGAGCTTAACAAAATGATATACTCCATCTGTCCTAAAAAAAATATTCTAATTTCTCTGTTAAATTTTGTGATTTTGTCTTATAAAAAAATTCCTATTTCTCAAATATAAGGGTTCACTTAATATAAGATTATTATTATCATGTATCCCACCAATAACTATATCCTAAAAAATATTTTCTCTCACCAAATAACCTTATATTTTAATCAAAAATATCACAAATGACTCACCACTATCTATCTCCTATATATTTGTGCCCAAGAGAAACGAGAACTTCTTTGTGTGACTGAGTGTGACGGAGAGAGTAATACTTCCTCCGTTTCAAAATAAGTGATACACTTTCCTTATATGGGTGATTCAAAATAAGTGCTACACTTTTCTTATTTGGTAAATTTTTGTATATAAAATTACCATTTTAGCATTACTTAACTTTATTAAACATCATTAATTTGTCCTTCCCAACCATATTGTGGGACCCTTCCTCACTAATTATCCCCTTTAATCTATCATAATCTCTATTACAATATTTTGCATCAAAAAAACGTGAATGTAAAAGTGTAGCACTTTATTTTCAATCGGAGGAAGTATGTATTAGGGGATATAACCAATTGGTATAGATCAATTAGCCACCAAAGGCTTCCTTGGATGATTTGCCATAAAAAAAGGTATTGGGTTCAAGAATTGTTGAGAGCATTCCACAGAAGATTAAAAAAGAAGTGAAGTTTATTCCCCTAAAAAGGAGATATGTTCGAGGAATGCATACTTCCCGTTTGGACGTCAGTGCCCATTATACTTAGGGAAATGTTCAAAGTAGTTCATCGTATTTGTGAAATCATGAGGATAAATCTCAGTACTTTAACAAATCAACCCCCAAATAACTATCATCGCCACCATCATATGTGATTCAATACATCAACACCACCACCACCACCCCATGTATATTAAATGTCATGTAAATGCACACCGCCGACCACCACCACCACCCCATGTGTATTAAATCACATGTGATGCAACCACCACCACCAAACTCTGTCAGCCACCGTCTCCACCACCGGTAACCCCTCGTCACAATCAGCTGCTTTCAATCACATGTGATTGCGTATCCATTCACATGTGATTGCGGCGGCCGACGGCAACGGCCGACGATGATGGTGGTGGGGAGCGGCGGTGGTTGTGTATTGAATTACATGTGATTTGATGATGGTAGTTATTAAAAGATTTCTTGATCCAATAGCTAGGATTTATCCCTTGGAACTATGTTTTAAAAGTGGACTATCTATAACACAACCTTTATATATAATTGAAGAAAATTAAAAGTTTTAAATATAAGTTTTATGTGAATTGTTCAATATGTTCCAACTTTTAATCATAATTCCAAGGGACAAATTATAATTGTTACACTAATAATAATTAATGATCAAAATTAATTACATGATTTATGCATGGAGAGATATTTTTGATATTTGACAATCAAATAATTTTTATTTATTATTTTAATTAATTTATTTATTTTTAATTTTAGAATTTATGCGATTATATACTCTTAAGTTTGATATATATTTTTTATTTCCAGATGTTGCTAAATTTATTCAAAACCATTTAATTTTAAAAACCAAAATTTTGATTTGGGCCAGATTCAGGTAAAATTCGATCTAAGAAGATCCGGTGTCGTAATACGCCACTTGAAAAAACCCGATGTGACACCCATTTGGTGCGGACACCACACCCTGAGCGATGTGAATTATGTGATGTACGACTCTACTGGCGCGACTGGCATGAAAGAAGAGGTGTTTTTTTAAGTATTTTTGTAAGTAAGAGGTATTTAGGTGACTTCCAAATGAATGTTTTGGGTTGAGTTAAGGATTGTGAAATGTAAAATGTGAAATATTGATGTTGCACTGATGTGATAAAGTGGCTCACCACTAGGGTGTAAACGAGTCGAGCTGAGTATTACTAAGGTCGAGCTCGACTCGCCAACTAAAACTTGAGCTCGAAACTCGACTCGAGACTGAACGAGCTTCTATTCTTAAGCTCAAACTGGACTTGATGGAAGTACTGATACTTTTGAGCTCGAATCGACTCGGTTAAACCCCTGATCACCACATCCCTTCTCTAATCCGACCCATGTACACGGTTAATCTACATTATTCCAGTCAAATTAAACCATTACACATTTTCTTCTCAATAAAGAATTGCCCATAGCAAACTTTATTAAGAACCGAAAACAAGCCATAGCTTTCAATTTCATGAAATAAAAAAAAACGATAAACCCTAAATTTTGGTAGATCAATTCAGTTTTAGCTACGGATCAAGTACCATCGACAACCCTAAACTTCAGAATGGCGATGCAGTTCCCTCAATTTGTCTATCTGTAAGCTTCCTTTTCGGCGTTATGTCACCCTAATTAAAAATTACCGAACTCCTGCCTTTTGGTGTAATCACATTATTTTAGCAGTCTTACTTCATCCACAATTGTTCTGTACTGTGTTGGAAAATATAGATTTCACAGTGGATTGAGTATGAATTTAACTGTATCTATATATTACAGATAAAACCTCATATAAGCATCATCGATAGTCGGTGCCATAACAGAAATTATAGGTATACCTTCTAACAAGCAGTTTAAGACACATGTCAAAAGTATGATTTTATATTATTAGTTTCTTATACAGTTAGGTAACAAATATCATATTCTAGATCATCATATTAGGGCCTGCAGTTTGCTTCACACAGTAGCTTCCTTCATCATTGTTAGTTATGAAATTTGTAGGAAACATTAATAAGGTCTTATTGATAAATATAGCAATGAACCATGACATAACTAACAATCTTAATAACAAAGATAAACTGGAAGGAT
This sequence comes from Calendula officinalis, assembly GCA_963853835.1. Classification (NCBI taxonomy): domain Eukaryota; kingdom Viridiplantae; phylum Streptophyta; class Magnoliopsida; order Asterales; family Asteraceae; genus Calendula; species Calendula officinalis. The sequence continues at coordinate 50,161,241 of OY970823.1, forward strand.
ATATTTATTGATCATAAATACCTAACCAGCATGAATCTATTGAAGTGGATTGATAAATTGATTAAGTGAGATGATGCGACAACAAATTTTGAGGTAAAATTTGATTAAGGATAGTTTGTTAAGCAAGAAATTATATTAAACATTCAATAAATGTATCTATAAGTAGTTTAAGTGGATGAGTTTGTAACGTGCCCATATGGATTATAAGCCTTGAGTTGTAGGCTTTCACAATTTTGAGTTGTGATCCAAAGTATTTAAGCACCTTATATGTAGAGATTTAGTGCTAACTTGCAATTTTCTCTTCATCAATGACTACATTGAATTGTGTAAATGAATTAAATTGTTGTAAATAAAGAAGCTCAATTAGAATTAAAACAAAAGTTAGATTTGAATCCAACGGGTTAGATGAATACACGAAGTTATATCTTACCCATTTATTATCAATACTACGTTATAATGGATTTGAGACTTTAGATAAATAGAAAGGCTTAAAAATTCAGACAACACACGTGCTTATTATTGAAAGAATTGTGTTACTTTTTCTATAAATTAAGGTACAATAAGCTGAATGTTTTAACTTTTACCCAAAGTGCTAAATTTGTATAAATTCAATTTAAGTTGTTTATACAATGATATGAAAGAAAATAATTAATCGCTGCCTTGCGCGGGTACCCAGAAATATCCTTCGTTTCTCATTAACGACCTTAATAAAAACACCATATATGATATACCCTTATTTTTAAGTTGACTTATAATCAAAATTAATGCTTTTAAACATCTCCAAACTCTATAAATAACCTACCCCAATTGCTTGTTGTTCACCAAATCATACATACAAAACTCTAAACCCTAATCTCCGCCGCCAACAATGTCAGCCGAAAACCGATCCCTTATGAAGCTTCCAAACCTAAATGTTGAAAGCATCCTCTTAAAGCTGCCATTACAATCTCTTTTTGTTTGCTGTTGTGTTTCAAAATCCTTGTTAAATCTCATTAAAAACGATTCTCATTTTGCAGAAACTCATTTTGCAAAATCAGAACCGCAATTAATGATTCAGTCACTCATTCGTACTCGTTGTCACTTAATTGATTTAGATGTTGATTTAACTGCTACTGAAAGAGTCCAAATCAAACCAACTTTTAACCTCCCAAAACCGTTTTTTGATATTACACATTCGTGTAACGGGTTACTCCTTTTGGAGCGTGTTTATACGGATGAGGATTTTCACCAATGTATGGTGTTTAATCCGGTAACCGGTGAATATATAATTATTCCCGAAACCGTGTATCCGTGTTTAAACGTTACGTGTGCGTTTATTTACTCTCCCGTAACGCATCGGTTCGGAATTTTCCGTGTTTTTCATCGTGTGATTCCCGATTTGGTAGATTTGTCAGAACCGGTTATTGTGGAATTGGATCCGTCGTCAGATTCTGCATCTGATTCCGATTCGGGTCTGGATCCGGATCCAGATCCGAATTATGGTCCAGGTATTGATTTTAATTCCGATCGTTCGGATATGTATATCGATTCGGCTTCTAATTCCGATTCCGATGCTGACACTGTCTATTCGGTAAGCGATACATTCGGGGAGATATATGTATCGGGTTCTGACTCATGGGAATCCCTTGGTAATGTACCGTTTTCTCCCCGTTCATTATACTCATCTTGCCAGCTGTACAACACTACTCATTGGCTATGTGGCGATGAAAACGTCGAAAACGTGATCGTTTTCTTCAACTTCGGGACCTACCGATTTGGCGAGATTCGCGCCCCTGCACACATCAGCAAGGGACACGCGCGCGCGTCTGATGACGTGTCACTGATTGTTGTTGAGGATTGTCTGACGATTTTTGACGGTTATTCGACAGATGACAGGTTTGAGGTTTGGAAAATGAGGGAGTATGGTAATGTGGAATCTTGGACTAGGGTCTGCACAATTGACACACAGTTGTTTAGTGCATACGGGATTTTGACTAGAAGTTTTAGGCCCGTATTGTGGCGGGCTAATGGGGAGGTGGTTATGGTTTGTGCAAGCGGTTTTATTGTTTATTATGATTTGTTGGAGAAGGAGGGTAGAGTGGTATATCACCCGCCACTTTTTCGTCCGTGGAGTGTAGCGGCTCATAGGCCGAGCTTTATATCGTTGAGGAAGGCTGTGAGAGGTAGCAATTTGGAAGTGTTGAATGTAGAATCGAGGTATGATATTTACGTGTTTTTGTAACAGATGCGTGGTTTTTTATTTATTTATTTTTTTATTTTTTTGCAGGTTTGTTGATGATGTGATTAACGAGTTTAGCTTCCTGGAGTTAGTGGAAACTTTCAGTGAGATGCAGATTATGATTGATTAAACTGTCGATGTTATGTAGTTTTCTAGTTCGCTTTAGAGGAGTAGTTGTTTTATTTGAGAATGTTGTTTTGGATGGGAATTTTGGAGGTTAAGGTTGATGATTATTATGTAATGTTTTTCTTCTTGAATTTTGTGGTTTTGCTTTCTTATAATAAAATCAGTTTTTGTTTTAAAAAAAAATCTCTCAAGTGTCTTCTTGTTTACAAATGAGCATGTTTAGGTTCTTCATGAAAGGTTTCTAGTTCGATTGATGCTCAATCGTTGGGTTCCTTTGGGTATGCCATACCGTCTTAAATGAACTAGCGTACTAATAAGTAATAGTTTTTGTGCGTACTAATAAGTAATAGTTTTTGTGCGAAACAAAAAAGATATATATTTTTAGTGGCAAATATTAATTTACTAGTATACGTCTACTGTGACGGGTAAGTATAACGGGTCAAATGGTATAAAACAAATACGGAATTAAAAACTTCTTTTGACAATATTCTCCCAACCCGTTTGAACCTATTAGGATGCAAACAATTAGGGCAAACCGAATACACTTGTTGCAGCCCCGAAACAATATTAAATCAACCCAAAAATTAGCAGTATGGTAAATAAAAAACACACAGTAAGAACACCGAATTTTAGCGTGGAAAAGCCAAAATCGGGTAAAAACCACGAGACAACTAGTGCCGTTTAAATCCACTAACCACAAGAGAGCAATACAAAGTCTTACTAGAGGCATACAACAAACATCATAATCTTGGAATTAAAAATCATGATATATGACAATAATCAAAGAACAAGGACAAAAGAAAGATTACCAAAAAATTGCAGAATCTTCCCGGGAATAAAACGAACTTCCAGGCCTCAAAGTGAAGATCCCAATGGTCAAACCTTCCTTTATATGTAAGGAAGCTGCCGTCCAAATTTGATGACGATCCGATGGTGCAAACTCCAGAAATCGTCAAAATAGTGAGCTGCTCTGATGAAGAAATAAAGCTGTGAAAATTCTCTTTTCTTTATTGTTTATACTCTCACTTATCTCTCTTGTGTGCTATTGAATTTACCCTAAAAAATGAAATATAAAGCAAGATAATGAGCCAAAATAAGATGTTGGGCTAAACCTAAATAGGCTAAGAAAAAACACAACAAATCTCCCCCTTTTTCTGACTATGAGGATGAGTTCGCCATCCCGACGATCGAGCAACATACCTTCAACTTTTCTCTTGCTAGAGCCTTTGTCAACATATCAGAAGCATTATCATCAGTATGAACTTTATCAAGTTCAAACATACCGTCTTCAATGTTATCTCTAATCCAATGATAACGAACATTAATATGTTTTTTTCTTTTATAATACATCGAATTCTTAGCAAGGTAAATAACACTTTGATTGTCACAAAGAACTGCATAATGTTGTTGCTTGAAACCAAGTTCTTGCAAAAACCTTTCCATCCACAATAGTTCTTTGCATCATTGCATGCTTCCGTTGCCGCCAAATACTCAGCCTCTGTTGTAGACAAAGCCACACACTTTTGCAATCTAGATTGCCATGGAACAGCTCCCCCTTCAAAGTCATCAAATATCCAGAAGTGGATTTCATGTTGTCTTTATTTCCAGCCATATCCGAATTGTTGTAACCAACAAGCACTGCCTGATCATCCCCAAATGTGATACCCAATTCGGAAGTACCTCGCAGATATCTAAATATCCATTTAAGAGCTTCCCGATACTTCTTACAAGGATTTGGCAGAAACCGACTTACAACTAGGGGTGAGCATAGCAGGGTACCCGTCGGTTCTGACCGGAACCGGAACCAGAACCTCTTGTACCCGTTCCTCAATTTTCGGAACCGGAACCTCCGGTTCCGGTTCCGGTGCCGGTTCCGGTTATCCTGTCTCTAAAATCGTAAAATTAAAATAAGACGCAAAGCTTAAATATTAATCATTTTTTATCATTTTATCTACTAATCTTTGAATAATCATAAATTTCAAACACTTAAACACATGATTGTCTAATTATTATATTGTTTAAATGATATATTTAGACTAATTAATGACTAAACTCATTCAAAATTACATAGAATTTATCATATTGTTAAATTTGGACATTAAATTTCTCAAATATATAATATTTTAACAAAAATAGACCGAATAATCGCCGGTTCCGGTTATCCACCGGTTACCGGTTCCTAAATTTTGAGAACGGGAACCGGAACCTCTTAGTGCGGTTCCATAATTTTAGGAGCGGAACCCGCGGTTCCAAAGCGGTTCCGGTTCCAATTCCGGTTGCCCATGTTTTCTACTCACCCCTACTTACAACACCAATTGCATGAGCTAAATCTGGTCTTGTACACACCATAACATACATCAAGCTACCAACCGCTGAGGCATATGGAACTCTATCCATCTCTTCAATCTCGTTCTTTGTAGTAGGGCAATCTTTATCAGTTAGCTTAAAGTTGGTAGTAAGAGGGGAAATAACCACTTTAACTTTATCCATGTTGAACTTGCTAAGCACCTTCTCAATATATTGCTCTTGTGATATATGCAACTTCTTGACACTTCTATCTCGAGTAATTCGTATGCCAAGGATTTGTTTTGCTGGCCCCACGTCTTTCATAGCAAAAGACTTGCTCAAATCCTGCTTCAATTTGGCAATTCATCCAATGTTCTTGCCAACAATTAGCATATCATCACCATATAGTAACAAAATGATGAAGTCATCATCACCAAACCTCTGAAAGAAACCACAGTTATCTGAAGAGGTCTTTTGGTAGCCTTGCTTCCTTATGACCGACTCAAACTTCTTGTACCACTGTCTCGGTGCTTGCTTTAACCCATACAAACTTTTCTGAAGTCTACAAACGTAGTCATCTTTCCCTTAACCTGAAAACCTTCAGGTTGCTCCATGTAGATTTGTTTATCCAGTTCACCATGAAGGAAAACCGTCTTAACATCCATTTGTTCAACCTCAAGATCGAGGCTAGACGCTAAACTAAGAACAACTCGAATAGATCCCATCTTCACAACTGGAGAGAAAATCTGTAACAACTCAAAAATCAAGGGAAATTTTTTTTTTAATAAAGTAAAAAGTAATATTTTCCCCAAGTACAAGTAATAAAAGGTCCCACTCTATTAAATAAATAATGTCAACCGTCTCATTTATTTCTATCTTTTCAGAACCAACATATAATATATTTTTTTTCAGAATCAACATATAATATGTGAATACATTATTTGCATTTGCCAAAACTCTCATGTAACGACCCGAATTTTATGTTAAATAAATTATGAAAAAAATGTGATAAATAAAGATAAATTATTTAAAGAACGTAGGAATTGGTTTCGTGTCATTTGGACACCGTATGAGAAAGTTATGGACGAAACCAGATCGAAACCAAAAGTTGCAGCCTTGCTGCATTAACCAAGATAGCGACGCTATCTTGAAGATAGCGACGTGAAATGGTGATTTCCAACCAGCGACCCAAGATAGCGTCGGAGCTGTGTCGCGAAAACGAGTCTGGACGAGATAGCGTCAGAGATAGCGACGTTATCTCCTTCGCGAATAATGGCGGGAATCGATATCGCGAAATCCGTCGCTAGCAGGCATTAAAGTCGGGATTTTGGTCATTTAATGCATACCAAACCCTAGTTCTTCTCCCATTCGAGTTTGTGTACGTTTTTTTAGTGTAAACCATCATTTGGAGCCGATTTCTTCATCAAATCTCATGATTCTTCACTCCTAGTTGAAGATTAAAGGTAAATCTTCACTCCTTGATCTTTGTAGCTTTAGATCTATGGATTTCTAGGGTTGGGTTTGAAACCCTAGTTCTTGGGTTGGTGATTAATGGTTAAATAAAGGTTGTATACACTTAGTAGATGGTATTTTAACCATGGAAACAAGTGTATGGTTAAGATTTGTAAGAATCTTAAGATGGGTTAAACCTAGGGTTTTGGAAATCATCAAAATTGGGGGAAATATTTTATTATGTGTGTTTGGTCTATTTGCTTAATTGTGTAGACTATTAGTATGTAGAGTTAGTTATATATTAATATGAATATTAAAACTAACTTGTTTGATGATTGACGAGATAGCCAAGGGATTAGATGGAATAACTCGAGAAGTTATGATGAGTGATAGATTGGCGGTGATTCGGGGGATCCGCGGTCACTTTGGATGGGGCGGATTGGGCGTCGACCCATGGACCATCATGTGATAGGAGGCTTGCTAACCGGGCGTGATCCGGCTAGAAGTCGGGTAACGGTAGATTGGGCGATTCCCTCTTGCCGTTATCGTAAGGCTTATTAAGGCGGGGGATCCCCGATTAATAAGTACGTGAAATGATGGGTTATTTGGAGATGTTCCATATAACTAGTTACGATTGCTAGGAAAGCAAAAGCGATAGTGTCACATTAGGGTGACTAGACGTATAATGATGAGTAGGGGTGTGTATAAAAACCGGAAAACCGGGACCGAACCGGAACCGGCACCGAACCGAAACGGATCCGGCTTAACCGGTCCGGTTTCCGGTTCTTAGATTTGATCAAAAATAACAAACCGGGTTTACCGGTTCCGGTCTTTTCGGGTTTGGAACCGGCATTTAAATAGGTATATAGAATTACGAGTTTTCATGTATATATGTCGAAATAATAGGTATATAGGCTTTTAATAGAAACATATTTTACTTGAAACAACCCGTGAACACCCGCAAACATCATACTTTTATTAAAAATGCGTTAAAATATCTAAGTTATATAATTTAAGATGAAAATATGCACTAAAAAATGTATAATTGGATGGCAAACACAAAAACCGCTTGAAGACCAAACCGACCCGGAACCGGACCGGGCCCGGAACCGGTCTAACCGGTCCGGTTTTCGGTCTTTGATTTTTTGTTTTTCCGACAACCGGGTTTACCGGTTCCGGTCCGGTTCCGGAACCGATCACACCCCTAATGATGAGATATATATATGTTTATATATAATGTGTGTAACACACCAATTTTTCAAAAACAATTTAAACTTTTAAATGTTTAAAGTTTAACAACCAAAATCCATAATACCCAAAATCATGGTTTAAATAAAACATTTGGAATAATTAAGGAGTACAAAAAACCGGTGTTACAAATATATCAAAACTAGTCTAGGGAATTAAATAAGTACACCGAGCTTAATCATTCAATGCTACAACTACGGGCCGCCTAATCCTTCGCTCCCGAACCTGAGTACATAGCCAAAATAAACGTAGTACGTGAGACAAGATTATCTCATGAGAAACATGTGTTTTAGACCCGGTTAGAAATAATTTGCAATAAAATAATAATTAAAAATATTATCAAATTGCACATAGTCAATCATACTCTAAGGCTTGCCATAAGCCCGACACATACGTAACGGGTGTAACACCTCAATTTTCAAAACAACATTTAAATATCATTTAATCCAGAAATACATAATATTGTATCAACATCAAATGCCGGTTTTACAAAAATGAAAAGGTTTCTTGTTCGAGATTATCAGAGTTTACAAAAACGGTGTTACAAATTATATCTTAACCATATGATAAGGACTCTAATCATCAACACCGAGCTAATCTCAACAAGACCTCTTCTAAACGGGCCTCTTCTAAAAATGACAAGGCCTCTTCTAAAAATGAAAAGTTCACATGTACTCACCTTAGTCAAGCTTAACCAATTGTTGTGTTCCTTAAACGCCAATATCACTTCTCAAGATTTGAATGCCTCAAATCTTCCAACCGATAACCTATTATCAAAACCAATACAATGGTTTGCATTAATCATCTATACTAACTACATAATCCATGACTAGTCAACTACTAGCACCATTTTCCCCAAAGTTACCAAACCCTAATTTCATAAATCACCACATTTTCGTGTATCCATAACATGACCACGTTTTCACTGTTAAAATACCATAGATCTAAGTTATATCACTTCATTTAACCATTCATGAACAAATCCATAACTAGGGTTTATGATTCAAGCTTCCCTACTTGAATCTAAGACTTATAACACAAGAGGGTTGAAGATTTACCTTTGTTCTTCAATAAGGAGCAAGAATCACCAAGATTTGATGAAGTTTGAGCTCCAAACGTCACCTTTCACTCAGAAATCGCTCACACACAATGAGAGGGAAAAACTAGGGTTTAATGTGTGTAATAAATGAGGTTTCCCGAATTTAATACTGGTGTCGCCAAAGTTCACGATCGTTACCAGGAATTCGCGTCGTGAACTTCTTCACGCATGCGAAGTTCGCGATCGGGATCTGGTCGGGAACTAGTTCACGTCTGATGGTCTGAATAGCTGTACCAAGTTCACGACCGTGAACTATAGTTCACGCCGTGAACTTCCTGTGCAGCTAGGGCTGCACTTTTCAATCTTTGGTTCGACCCGGTTTCGCCCATAACTTTCTCGTACGGTGTCCAAATGACACGAAACCAATTCCTACATTCCTTAAATGATTTATCTGTATTTAACATATTTTTGTACAATTTATTTATTTACAAATTTCGGGTCGTTACAACTATCTACCCCTTAAGGAGATTCCGTCCTCGGAATCTCATCATAGTTCACGAAGTTCGGGTATCTTTTCCGAATCTCGTCCTTGACTTCCCAAGTCAAATTCGGTCCAAGAGAATGTTTCCACTTGACCAACACCAATTCAATTTCTTTATTCCGAAGTTTCTTGGTCTTTGTCTCTAATATTGCTTCGGCTTCTTCAATTAACCGATTCGGGGCATCAACCCGCAACTCTTGCAATGGGATTATATTTTCAACTTCACCCACGAATTTCTTCAAATAACTTACATGAAACGTATCGTGAACACCTTGAAGTTCGGGTGGGAGTTCTAACTTGAAAGCTTGCAAACCGACCCGTTTCAAAATCTTAAACGGGCCAACATACCTTGGGCTCAATTTGCCTTTCTTACCAAACCGCATTACGCCTTTCCAAGGCGATACTTTCAACATCACCATGTCTCCAACATTCAAATCATATGGTCTCTTTTTCAAACCCGAGTAGCTTCTTTGTCGATCTTGGGCGATTTTCATATTGGTTTGGATTATCCCAATCTTTTCATTGGTCAACTTCACAATCTCGGGACCCGTGAGTTTCGTCTCACCCGCCTCGAGCCAACACGATGGAGTCCTACATTTTCTTCCATACAACGCCTCATAAGGCGGCATCTTAACAGTCGATTGGTAACTATTATTGTAGGAGAACTCAACTAACGGTAAATGTTCATCCCATTTACCTCCAAAATCTAGCACACACGATCTTAGCATATCTTCAACCGTTTGAATGGTTCTTTCACTTTGACCATCGGTTTGCGGGTGGTAAGCCGTACTCAACCGCAATTTCATTCCCAACTCCTCTTGCAACGATCTCCAAAATCTCGAGGTAAACCTCGCGTCTCTATCGGACACAATCGACAACGGGACTCCATGAAGTCTTACTACTTCATCCACATACAACTTTGCCAACTTCTCAAGTGGCATGGTTTCCCGAATTGCCAAGAATAATGCACTTTTGGTCAACCGATCAACAATGACCCAAATGGCGTCGTGGTTCTTGCTCGTCTTTGGCAATCCAACAATAAAATCCATTGTTATATCATCCCATTTTCCGGCCGGGATTTGTAACGATTGAGCTACCCCGTAAAGTACTTGATGCTCGGCTTTTACTTGTGCACACGTGGCACACTTAGAAATATACTTTGCCACTCTTGCCTTCATCCCGGGCCACCAATACATCTTCTTCATATCTTGATACGTTTTTGTACTTCCCAGGTGGATCGAATACTTAGACTTATGAACATCGTTTAGTAACTCCTTTCGAGTACCCCCGAACTTGGGAACCCAAATTCGACCACCCACGGTTTTCAACCCTTGCTTATTTTCCACAAAATGTTGGTTCTTTCCCAAACGTTCTTGCCTTAACTCATCTTTTTCCATCACTTCCCGTTGGGCATTCTTGATTCGCTCTACTATACTCGAGACTACTTCAATACGTGTTAGCTTTCCCTTAATCGGCTTTTCATACACTTTTCGGCTTAAGGCGTCGGCTACCACGTTGGCCTTCCCCGCATGGTAGACAATTTCACAATCATAATCTTGTATCAATTCGATCCATCTTCTTTGCCTCATATTTAGGTCTTTTTGAGTGAAAACATATTGAAGACTTTTGTGATCCGTATACAACTTACACCTTGTACCATATAAGTAGTGTCTCCATAACTTCAAAGCAAACACTATCGCCGCCAATTCTAAATCGTGAGTCGTGTACCTTTCTTCCGCATTCTTTAGTTGTCTCGAGGCATAGGCAATCATTTTCCATCGTTGCATAAAAACAACCCAACCCTTTATGTGAAGCATCACTATACACGACCAAGTCTTCCATCCCTTCGGGTAACGTGAGAACCGGGGCGTTACACAATTTTTCTTTCAATATGGCGAATGCTCTTTCTTGCTTTTCTACCCACACGAACTCACTACTCTTTCGGGTCAACAATGTGAGTGGTGTCGCCACTCGAGAAAAGTCTTGAATAAATCGACGGTAATATCCGGCAAGGCCGAGAAAACTTCTCACTTTGGTTGGAGTTCGTGGCGGTTCCCACTTCATAACCGCTTCAATCTTCGACGGGTCAACTTTGATTCCTTCTCGGGACACGACATGACCAAGGAATTGGACTTCTCGAATCCAAAATTCACATTTAGAAAACTTAGCATACAATTTATCTCGTTGTAGCACTTCTAACGTTTGTCTTAGATGACTCTTGTGTTCTTCTTCGGTTTTTGAATAAATAAGAATATCGTCAATAAATACGATAAGAAACTTGTCGAGGAATGGTTTGCAAACCCGATTCATAAGATCCATAAAAATGGCCGGTGCATTAGTCAACCCGAATGACATCACCAAAAACTCGTAATGCCCATAACGTGTACGAAACGCCGTCTTCTCGGTATCTCCTTCTTTCACTCGAACTTGAGGGTAACCCGATCTCAAATCGATCTTCGAGAAATAGTCGGCACCTTGAAGTTGATCAAACAAGTCGTCGATCCTAGGCAACGGGTATCGGTTCTTAATAGTCATCTTGTTCAACTCTCGATAGTCGATGCACATTCTCATTGAACCGTCTTTCTTCTTAACAAACAATACGGGCGCACCCCATGGAGACGAGCTAGGACGAATAAATCCTTTGTCGAGTAACTCTTGCAATTGGGACATCAATTCCCGCATTTCGGTGGGAGCCAAACGGTATGGAGCACGAGCTATCGGCATCGCTCCCGGAACTAAATCAATACGGAATTCTACTTGCCTCTCCGGTGGCAATCCCGGTAAATCGTCGGGAAATACCTCGGGAAAATCCCGAATCACCTTTACATTTTCCACCGTCTTCTTCTATTTCCTTCCATCTAACACATATGCTAAAAAGGACGAACACCCTTTGGCTAAACATTTCCTAGCTTTAACCGCGGTCATAAGACATGGCAAATGGTGTCGTCTCTCACAATACACATAAACTTTTTCGTTGTCGGGAGTCCTAATCGAGACTATCTTTTTCCCGCATAAAATTTTTGCTTGATTCTCACCCAACCAATCCATACCTATAACTATATCAAAACCCGCAATTTCCATGGGTAATAAATTCACCTTAAACTTTTTCCCGTCTATTTCCAATTCACAATTTCGACACATATGTTGAACTATGGAGGTTTTACCATCCACAATTTCTATATCATAAATTTCATCAAAGAGTTCTAACGGCACATTCAACACCACAACAAAGTCATGCGACACAAACGAATAAGTAGCACCCGAGTCAAATAAGATCCGGGCGGGAATAGAATTTACGAGTAGGGTACCTGAAACGACATCGTGGACTTCTTTGGCTTCATCTCGGGTAAGTTGGAAGGACCGTCCCTTGACCTTTGTCGGCTCCGCTTTCTTTTGAGCGGTCGACACCATGGTCTCGCTTCCCTTCTTCGGGCATGAATTGCTATAGTGCCCTTTTTCATGGAACGAATAGCACTCGATTTCATCCAACGATTTGGCCCGGAAATCCCTTGCCATATGCCCCGGCCTTCCACATTTGAAACACGACTTTAAATCCGCCAAACATTCCCCCTTGTGGTCTTTGCCACACTTCTTACAAGCACCCACACTTGCTTGCTTAGAGAAGGTCGGGGTGAACTTTCCTTTCTTCACTGAACCCGAGCTCCCCTCAAACTTCCTCTTCTCAAACTTTTCAAACTTTGGCCTCTCATTGATTCTCCTTTGGCCCACTTCCTCCACATTCCTCGCCGCACTAATAGCCTCATCTAGTGTGGCGGCCCTCTTCACTTCAACTCATACTCCCACGGGAGTCCATTAGCATACCGAACAATCCGGGATCTCTCATCCGGATACAATTTGATCACAAACGGGATTAATCCCGTGAACTTCTTAGTGTACTCATCGACACTCAAACCACCTTTCTTCAAATGAACAAACTCTTCTTGAAGTTTCTCCAAATTTCTCTCGGGGCAAAACTTTGCCTTCAACCGATTCACAAACTCATCCCACGTCATCTTGTACATCGCCCTTTTTCCCAATGTTTCATACAAGGGATCCCACCACACGAGGGCCTCATCTTTCAGTAACCGAGAAGCATAGATCACCATATCACCTTCCTTGCATTTACTAGCTTCAAGGACTTGTTCGGTTTCTCGGATCCAACGGATCGTGACTTTCGGTTCGGAGCTACCATAGTAGTTATCGGGCTTAAAAGCCACAAAGTTCTTGTACGTACACCACATTTTCGTGTATCCATAACATGACCATGTTTTCCTTGTTAAAATACCATAGATCTAAGTTATATCACTTCCATTTAACCATTCATGAACAAATCCATAACTAGGGTTTATGATTCAAGCTTCCCTACTTGAATCTAAGACTTATAACACAAGAGGGTTGAAGATTTACCTTTGTTCTTCAATAAGGAGCAAGAATCACCAAGATTTGATGAAGATTGAGCTCCAAACGTCACCTTTCACTCAGAAATCGCTCACACACAATGAGAGGGAAAAACTAGGGTTTAATGTGTGTAATAAATGAGGTTTCCCGAATTTAATGCTGGTGTCGCCAAAGTTCACGATCGTTACCAGGAGTTCGCGTCGTGAACTTCTTCACGCACGCGAAGTTCGCGATCGGGGTCTGGTCGGGAACTAGTTCACGTCTGATGGTCTGAATAGCTGTACCAAGTTCACGACCGTGAACTATAGTTCACGCCGTGAACTTCCTGTGCAGCTAGGGCTGCACTTTTCAATCTTTGGTTCGACCCGGTTTCGCCCATAACTTTCTCGTACGGTGTCCAAATGACACGAAACCAATTCCTACGTTCCTTAAATGATTTATCCGTATTTAACATATTTTTGTACAATTTATTTATTTACAAATTTCGGGTCGTTACAACGGGCCTCCCCGTAACAAACTCCCCCGATATGGGTTATCTAGGTAAACTCCCCCGTTTCCGGGTTATCTATTTGCTCCCTCGATTTTCGGGTTACCTCAAACTCCCCCGCTTTCGGGTTATCTATTTCTCGACACGCTACCCTTGCGCAGGGTGGTACCGCCCCAAGTAGGTGTCACTAACTCCCCCCAACTTGTGTGGGTTATCTAGGATCCAATTGATTAGATACCACATAACAAATCATCAACTTGGGCCAATGCCCCATATCACAACTCATGCCATACTAGTGGCAACTAAACAAATCAATTTACAATTCAATTCAATTAATACTCTATCAATTCAATCTTTTCTTCACTAAAAACAATTATCTAATAAAGACTCTAAAAATCATTTCAACTATAAAACATGGTTTACTATGTACTCAGAAAAGATCGCATGTACTCACCCTTAACAAAGCTATCCAACACTTGTGTTCAACAACACAATCCTTACTTCCGAATCAAGGAAGTACTTCCAATCACAAGGTCTTCTTGACCTAACATCAATATCATCACAAAACCTAATTATAATCCATAACTAGCTACTAATTAAACCATCCAAACATTCCCAACCACCAAGTTCATACAACTAGGTGGAATCTCAAACCCTAGTTCAAGATTTTCCATCATCAATCCCAAATCTAACTTGTACACATTGATTACAAGTCTCCAAGGAGTGTTTTACACTCATGATAGTTCATCTTCCCCAAAGATGACATGGTTGGTTCCCAAAACCACCATTGTTACCCATACTAAGCTCAAAATCAAGGTAACTAAGCAAGATGATCAAGAATTCTTACCCTTGATGTTTGAATCCTTTAATATGGTGAAGATTTGAGCTCCTTAGCTCCAAAAACCAACCAAAATGCTCTCAAAACGGCTGCTATAGATCTAGGGTTCGTAGGTGTTACGAGCCCTAGCCTTCACACAACTTTTTATAGTTCAGGCCGTCCTCGCGCCCCGCTCGCGTTTCCCTCGCGCCGCGAGGTGACGCGGGTTCTCCATCTGGTCGCCGCTCGAAGCAGCCCCTCGCGCCTGACTCGCGCCGCGAGCTCGACGCGAATCTCAACTCGAGCTCGGCGCGAGTCTCTCGCGTCTGGGCTCTGAACTCTCTGTTTGACCTCGCGTTTGGCTCGCGCCGCGAGGGCTAAGCCAGGCAGATTATTGGCCTTTAAACTTGTTTCCATCCAAGTTTTGACCCATACTTGGTTACACCAAGCCCCAAACATTCAAACACTCGATAAAACACAACTCGAAACATAAACTAATATAAATAACGAAATTCACATAAATCCCGAATAAATTATACGATAATACAAACGTAAAATTACGGTTGTTACATTGTGTTACTTGTTTGTTTATTCGGGGTCTAAACCCATGTCGGGATAGAAGATATATGTACTACTTGTTGTTTTGCTATGTACTCAGGTTCGGGATAGAAGATATATGTACGCATGGATAGAGATATGCGGGGCCTAGAATAGAAGAGTATTAGAGCGGATTTATGCTTAGCTTTGGTTTTGATCTATTTTGTAACACCAAACTTTATACTTTGATTTTCATACCAAAGGTTTTTGTAAATCCGTATTTTTGGAACGGTTCTTCTATTTATAAAATGATATATTTTGGCAAATGTTTTGTTATAAAATTTGAGGTGTTACAACTCAAGATCTTTTTCAAAATGGTATCACAAATTGACTTTTATTTCTAAGATATACCAAATGATATTTATTGCCTCTACGAATCTCTTATCACAAAAATAGTGTTGGAAAATTTTGTGTTGACAATAAATTTTCACCAAAATTGGACGCATGTAATTATATATATATATATTTGCTATATATAATTAATGGATTCTAGATGTGCATTCTTCTCGATGAGAGTTATTCAACGAACTAAAGTATGTCTAAGATGAAATTATGGTGATGGGATATTAGCTCTCAAAGTAGGGAGTGTGAAACAAAAAAAATCAAACAAATTAAATGGGCAGAAACTTGTCTCACATTAAAGAGTGTATTAAAGTAATGAGAATGTTTCGGTGTTTCGGGTATTTAAGGGATGTAAGCCAACAAAAAGACATCTAACCAATTTTCCCAAGTGGTTAGTGGCCGTGCCTATCTTCCAACCAATAGGTCTTGGGTTCGAATCTTACTCGACTCTTAAATTTTTGAAATTGAAGAAAAATATCTTCTCAAAATAGAAGGGTGTGAATTAAGACATGTAGTTAGGTAAGTGATAGATGTATTATACTTCCCCCGTTTCAAAATATAAGTGATATACTTTTCTTTTTGCGTGTTTCAAATAAGTGATACACTTTGATAACTTTCCTTACTTCGTAAAAAAAAATTGGACTTACATCCACTAACTTTCTCATTTAATAAAGTGAAATGACTCATTTACTTTTACTTTTAAACAACATAAACTTACTTTAATTTAAATATGTGAGAACCTTAAGTTTCATGTGAATTGTTCAATTTGTTCCAACTTTAATCATAATTCCAAGAGTCATATTATAACTATTAGATTAATAATAATTAATTTTCAAAACTAATTACATTGCGTTATTTCTTATATTTGACATTTAAATAACTTTTATTTATTTATTTATTTTAATTTGTTAAAATTTATGCAACTGTATACTCTTAAGTTTGATATTTTTTCAAATGTTGCTAAATTTTTTAAGAACCATTTAATTGGAAAAACCAAAATTTTGACTTGGGTGAGATTTAGGTAAAATTCGATTTAAGAGGACCCGGTGTGGTAACACGCCACTTGAAAAAACCCGCTGTGGCATCCATCTGGTGCGGACACCACACCCTATGCGGTGTGAATTATGCGTACAGGACTCCACAGGCGCGACTGGTGTGAAAGAAGATGTGTGTTTCGGTATTTTTGTGAGTAAGATGTATTTTAGGGAGTTTTAAATGAATGTTTTGGGTTGAGTTATGAATGAAGAAGTATTCAAGATTCTGAAATATAAAATGTGAAATACTGATGTTGCGATGATGTGATAAAGTGGCTCACCACTAGGGGTCTAAATGAGTCGAGCCGAGTTCTGCCAAGCTCGAGCTCGACTCACCAACTAAAACTCGAGCTCGAAACTTATCGAGCTTCCATTTTCAAGCTCGGACTCGACTTAGTGAAAGAACCGACAATTTCGAGCTCGATTCGACTTGGCTCAATTTTTTTTAAAGATTACTTTTTTGTTGTAAATATGTATATGGAAAGGGTAGAAAATTAATTTTGTATATGGAAAAGAGTAAAAAGATAAATAAAAAATACTCAGTATTTTAAAGTCCTACTGAGTAGCTCAAGCTGACTCACTTCACGAGTCAATTCCAAATGTTTCTCGAGTCAATATCAAGTAACTAAAGAGTTGTTTCAACTCGGTTACATCCTCCTCACCACATCCCTTCTCTAATCCTACCCATATGCACGGTTAATCTCCATTATTCCAGTCAAATACACATTTTCTTCTCAGTAAAGAATTGCCCATAGCAATAATAAGAACCGAAACCAAGCCATAGCTTTCAATTTCATGAAATAAAAAACGATAAACCCTAAGTTTTGGTAGATCAATTCAGTTTTAGCTACGGATCAAGTACCACCGACAACCCTAAACTTCAGAATGGCGTTGCAGTTCCCTCAATCTGTCTATCTGTAAGCTTCCTTTTCGCATTATGTCACCCTAATTGATTTTATTTTTCCAGTCAATATTGTTGAAAATTACTGAACTCCTGCCTTTTGGTGTAATCACATTATGTTAGCAATCTTACTACAATCACAATTGTCCTGTACTGTCTTGGAGAAGATAGATTTCACAGTCGATTGAGTATGAATTTAAGTGTATAAACATCATCGATAGTAGAAAATTATAGGTATGCAAAAGTATGAGGAGAGTATGAGGCTTTTTAATGTCAAAACCTTGTCTGGCTTTATAGATTTTGGAGGTAAAAAAGATAAATCATATTATTAGTTTCTAATACAGTAAGATAACAAATATCATATTCCAGATCATCATATCAGGGCCTGCAGATTGCTAACTAATTATATTTCAAAATAGATGTATGCTAGTGATAAGGTTAAGTGCTTTAAGGTCTTATTTAAGTGCAAATAAGAGAGTATACTTTATGCAACAAGAACAAATATTAATGAGAATAAATGAGGTCTTATTAATAAATATAGCAATGAACCATGACATAACTTACAATGTTAATATAAACTGGAAAGATGTATTTATTGAGAATAAATACCTAACTAGCATGAATCTATCGAAGTGAGTTGATAAATTGATATAGTGAGATAATGCGACAACAAATTTTGAGGTAAAAATTGATCAAAATTATAGTTTGTTAAGCGAGAAAGTATAATGAACATTCAAGAAATGAATCTATAACTAGTTTAAGTGGGTAAGTTTGCGTTGGCCAGATTGGTATGTTTTCAAGTGTTTCAGCATCTTATATGTAGAGATTTAGTGCTAACTTGCAATTTTCTCTTCCTCAATGAGTACATTGAATTGTGTAAATGAATTAAAACAAAAGTTAGATTTGAATCCAATGGGTTGGATGAATAAATGGAATTATATCTTACCCATTTATTATCTATACTACATTATAATGGATTTGAGACTTTCGATAAATAGAAAGGCTTAAAAATTCAGGCAACACACTTGCTTATTATTGAAAAAATTGTGTTACTTTTGCTATAAATTAAGGTCGACTAAGCCGGATGTCTTACCCAAACTGCTAAATTTATACAAATTTAGTTTAAGCCGTTTATACAATGATATGAAAATATCCTTCTTTTCTCATTAAGGACCTTAATGAAAACACCATATATGATATACCCTTATTTTTAAGTTAACTTATCATCAAAATGAATGCTTTTAAACATCTCCAAACTCTATAAATAACCTACCCCAATTGCTTTGTGTTCATCAAATCCTACTTACAAAACCCGAAACCCTAATCGCCGCCGCCAATGTTGTCAGTCGAAACCCGACCCCTTACAAAGCTTCCAAACCTAAATTTTGATGGCATTCTCTTAAGGCCGCCATTACCATCTCCTTTTGTTTGCCGTACTGTTATAAAATCCTTGTTAAATTTCATAAATAAGGATTCTGATTTTGCAGAAACTCGTTTTGCAAAACCAGAACCCCAATTAATGGTTCAGATACTCTTTCGTACTCGTTGTCACTTAATTGATTCAGATGTTGATGTCAGTACTGCAAGAGTTCAAGTAAAACCAACTTTTAGTCTCCCGTTACCAAATTTTGATATCACACATTCGTGTAACGGTTTACTGCTTTTGGAGCGTGTGTATGGGAATGAGAGTTTTCACCAATGTATGGTGTTTAATCCGTTAACCGGTGAATATGTAATCATTCCCGAAACTATATATCCGTGTTTAAACGTTTCGTGTGCGTTTTCTTACTGTCCCGTAACATATCGATTCGAAATCTTACGTGTTTTCCATTACGTGAGTCCTGATCCGGTAAATTTGTCAGAACCGATTATTGTGGAATTGGATCCATCGTCAGATTCTGTTTCCGATCCCGATCCCATTCCCGATTCCAATCCAGATCCAGATTGTTCGGATGTATATATTGATTCAGATTCCGGTTCCGGTTCCGGTTCCGATTCCGATTCCGATTCTGATACTGTCTATACATTCGGGGAGTTATATGTATCAGGTTCTGATTCCTGGGAATCCCTTGGTAATGCACCGTTTTCTCCTCGTGCAATATTCTCATCTTGCCAGCTGTACAGCACTACTCATTGGCTATGTAGCGATGAAAACGTTGAAAATGTAATCGTGTTTTTCAACTTCGGGACCCACCAATTTGGCGAGATTCCCGCCCCTGCATGCATCGGCAAGGGACACGTGCGCGCGTCTGATGACGTGTCGCTGATTGTTGTCGACAATTGTCTGACGATTTTTGACGGTTATTCGACAGATGACAGGTTTGAGGTTTGGAAAATGAGGGAGTATGGTAATGTGGAATCTTGGACTAGGGTTTGCACAATTGACACACAGTTGTTTAGTGCATACGGGTTTGACAATAATATGTTTTGGCCCGTGATGTGCCGAAGTAATGGGGAGGTAGTTATGGTTTGTGCAAGCGGTTGTATTGTTTATTATAATTTGTCAGAGAAGAAGGGTAGAATCGTAAATCACCCGCCACTTTTTATGCCGTGGAGTGTAGCGGCTCATACGCCGAGCCTTGTATCGTTGAGGAAGGCTGTGAGAGGTAGCAATTTGGAGGTGTTAAATGTAGCGTCGAGGTATGATATTTACGTGTTTTTGCAACAAATAAAAATTAAAAATAGATGTGAGGTGGTTAATTTTTTTTTTTTTTGTAGGTTTATTGAAGATGAGTTAACCGAGTTGAGCTACCTGGAGTTAGCAGACACTTTCAGTGAGATGCAGATGGCGATTGATTTAACTGTCGAAGTGATGTAGCTTTCTAGTTCGGTTCGGGTTGTTTTTTTTTTTTTTGAGAATGTTGTTTTGGATGGGATTTTGGAGGTTAGGGTTGATGGTTATTATGTAATGTTTTTCTTCTTGATTTTGTGGTTTTGCTTTCTTATAATAATAATCAGTTTTTGTTTTAAAAAAAATCTCTTAAGTGTCTTCTTGTTTGCAAATGAGGATGTTTAGGTTCTTCATGAAAGGTTTCTATTTCGATTAATGCTCAATCATTTGGCGATTCCATTCAGTTTGAAATGAACTAGCGTACTAATAAGGTTTTTGTGCGGATTCTAATTTTAAATATCACATATATCCACTATGAGCCTTGAACCTTCAACTACAAGGATGGAGGTGAAAGTACGAGAACTCATTTGATGCATTCTCACAAATCTTGAAAAATGAGGGTTGGTGCCAACATTCTTTGTGCTATTGCTGGTGCGGTTGTGCTTTATGGTTATGACAAATTACAACTAGGGGTATCCATCTGGTTTTGAATCAGTTTAGAGTTATTATCGGGTCGGGCTTTTAGGTTTGAGGTAAAAAATCATAGCCTGAAACCACACCTAATAAGGAATCGGGGTGGTCGGATTACACACCTAAGTTAGGATTTTTGTGGTAAAAATGAACATATATTTAATAGATTGATATTTATTGGTTCCGAGTATAATTGTTAATTGATTTTCGTTGAATAATTTATAGTTATTAATGTGCCAATTCATTGATGTAACTGCAAAAAATATCTTAAATTTTAAAATAAAAATCCTTTAAACTTCAACCGGTCAAATCGAAACCCGACAAAGATAATCCTAACCCGACACCTGACCTGATAAGGAATCGAGCGGGGTTAAAAAAAAACTTGATACCCGAATACAACGGACCTAACTAGCATAATCGGTTTGGGGTTTGGGTGAGGTCGGATTGACCCTTAATTGCAGCTTATCGTTTTTAGCGAAAGGAAAAGATACAACTTTAGTGTTCAAATTGATCATATAAAATCTTTAGGGTTTAATTTGCAAGAGACATTAAACTACAGGGATACCATATAAACATATTACAAATATCCTCTCTTTGATGATAGAACTGAACGCTTTCTCTTCCGCCCCCGTTGTTTCTGTCTCGCCGCCGGCGCTCTTCGGCTGTATCCAACACTCTGATATCTTCTGAATACAGGTACGCTTATACTGACATATGTTTTCTCCATCTTTTTACACATCTTTGATTCTATAAAGAATATTATTTAGTGGACTCAAGAAACCTCAATTAACCATTCATGACTATACTGACGAAAAATAACGATCTTTCTCAATTGCTTCACACCCCCCCAATATAGGAATTTAGATGTTGGAGGTAATGGATGTTTGCAAAGTTAGCCATGAGCAATTGAAAATTCGACCACAGCCTAAAATTGTTACCATAATCCGGAGGTTTTAGAGACCGTAAATCAAACAACTCCAACTCCCTCGTTAAATCTGGTTCGGACTTTCATCAAACAGCTTTCGTGCACCTGAAAAAACCTCGAATGTAAATTCATCAAAAACTTTCCAGGATTTAACACTTTATGCATCAACTCATTATTAAAGTTTCCGGTATATGAATCAAGTAGCAGTATAGGAGTAACATTGATTTGATCACTCAAATAATTGGGTTTTACTTACATTGAGTGGTTGATTGGGATTTCTAAATTCCAGCTTAGTGACTTGATTAACCAATTTCAAACAAATAATCTTCAAAATTGCATCCTTATTATCTTCCTCATTCTTCGAATCTTTGTATCTAAACATTTAGGTACCAAAGGTTCATAAATAGCAGCGTGCTCCTGCACCATTTTACATGCTATTGTCTTTAGAATTTAAATGTTGGGATTTGTTTTCTTCCAAAATTGCTAATTGTTGTAAAATGCTAAATCGTGGCTTCTGTGTGGTATATTTTGCTAATAGATCATGGTTCATTTATAGGTTTGGGTACTATGAATATTCAATAATTCGGTTAATCACTAGGAGAAAAATGGCAACTTTAGTAGCAACCCGGTTTCTTTTTCTTGTTGGAGATACACTAACCCTAAAAAAACTCCCAAAAGCTGCTTCATTTCACAAAAGCTCATACATATTAAGCCAATTTGGTACCACAAATGGCCCCCTAACCCTAAAAAGCCTCGGATTCAAGAACCCTACTGAAACCATAACAAATTTTGACAAAAATAAGGTTAAACAAACGGTTTCCACTCTTCAAGTCATCCAAGATCAAGTCGAAGAAGTCAAAGTCAAACGAGTCAAAGTCAAAACAAAAGCTGTCGCAATTGAAAACCCAG
Source organism: Calendula officinalis (assembly GCA_963853835.1). NCBI lineage: Eukaryota > Viridiplantae > Streptophyta > Magnoliopsida > Asterales > Asteraceae > Calendula > Calendula officinalis. The sequence continues at coordinate 50,183,862 of OY970823.1, forward strand.
TCATAACCGAATCAGCCCCATTTTCTGCTAAATCATTTTCAGAACTCGGTCTTCCACCATTGTTGATTGAAGCACTAAATCGAGAAGGTTTTAATGTTCCAACTGATGTACAATCAGCAGCTATCCCAACAATCCTTAAAAATCACGATGCTGTAATTCAATCATACACGGGTTCGGGTAAAACATTGGCTTATGTTCTTCCAATACTCTCGGAAGTGGGCCCACTTAAAGGTTCAGTTGACAACAAAGAATTTAAAAAGAAAACCGACATTGAAGCAGTGATTATCGCACCTTCACGAGAACTCGGGATGCAAATCGTGAGAGAAATCGAGAAATTACTCGGGCCCGAAAATAAAAGATTTGTTCAACAACTTGTTGGTGGTGCAAACCGTACAAGACAAGAAGAAGCCCTGAGAAAAAACAAGCCCGTTATCGTTGTGGGCACACCCGGAAGAATTGCAGAAATTAGTTCGGGTGGAAAACTTCACACGCACGGGTGTCGGTTTCTTGTTTTGGATGAAATCGATCAGCTTTTATCCTTTAATTTCCGAGAAGATATGCATCGAATAGTCGAACACGTCGGGAAAAAAGCCGATTCGGGCCCGACCCGGAACTCAGAAACTGAGATCAAGAAACGGGTCGAGAGACAAACGATCATGGTATCCGCCACGGTCCCGTTTGCAGTGATACGGGCAGCCCGAAGTTGGGGTCGTGACCCGATCCTCGTGCAAGCCAAAAAAGTCGGCCCGTTGGAATCAGTCTCTCGCCCACCCGGGCCCGTTAACTTATCATCATCCGGGCCAAACCCGGGTACAGATTTACAACAAAGTAACGCGGTTTCCGAGAGTTTACCACCGTCTTTAAACCACTATTATTGCATTTCAAGATTACAACATAAAGTCGATACGGTAAGAAGATGTGTTCACGCACTTGATGCAAAAACGGTTATAGTTTTCATGAATCACACCCGACAGTTAAAAGATGCTGTTTTTAAGCTACAGGCCCGCGGGCTAAATGCAGAGGAATTACACGGGGATCTTGGGAAGCTTTCAAGATCAACAATCTTGAAAAACTTCAAGAAAGGTGAAATACGGGTTTTGGTGACAAACGAATTGTCTGCTAGAGGTTTAGATGTATCGAATTGTGATCTTGTGGTCAACGTTGACTTGCCTACTGATTCGGTTCATTATGCACATCGGGCTGGAAGAACGGGCCGATTGGGGCGAAAGGGTTCGGTGGTGACAATTTGTGAGGAGTCTGAGGTTTTTGTGGTTAGGAAGCTTCAGAGGCAACTTGGGGTTTCAATTCAGTCTTGTGAGTTTGCTGAGGGTAAACTTGTAATTGAGCAACAAAAATAAGGGGTTGGAGAGGTAATGGTGTTTTGTTTTGTCGCAGGTAGGCTACCATTTTGTTAAGGTAGCCCGTTTAATATAGTCTTTGTTTATGTATTACAAATTGTTGGTGACTTTTATCTGTATTTAAGTTATTATATTAAACCTGAGACCTAAGTTTTTGCATATTTGACACCATTTATTTGTTTGTTTTTTTTGACTCAAGGCTAGGGTGTTAACGAGTCGAGCTTTTAACGAGCTACTCGAGTTCGAGCTCGTTTATATCGAGCTTGAGCCTATACAAATTCGATCTCGAGTCGAGCTCGAACAAAAAATAAGACTCGATTAATCTCACGAGCCGAGCCTAATAATTTAATACTCGACTCGGCTCGTTCGATGGCTCGTTTAATCTCGAGCCGAACGAGCCAGAACGATCTTAACGAGTCGATCCTAACGAGCCGAACAAGTGTTTTATACAATAAGTACAAGTGTTGATACAATAAGTACATGAATATACATATATTAATAGGAGTGTTAACGAGTCGAGTAATTAACGAGCTTTTCGAGTATGTAAATTAGTTATTTTCAAAAAACATGGAATCATAAACGAGTATCGAGCTCGAGCTCGAACACTATATAAATAATCGAGCTCGAGCTCAATTTTAAAAGCTTATTCGAGCTCGAGTCGAGCTCGAGCCGAGTAATTACTAAACGAGCCGAGCCCAAATTTCCTGACAACAAAACATAATATTGAATTGAATTTCAGTTCCATTTTCTGCCAACCAAACAGAGTACGGAATTGGAATCCAATTCCTGAGAATTCCAATTACTTCCTAGATTTCAATTCAATATGAAACATTCCAGCGAACCAAACGCCCCTTAGTATTAGTATAATGTACTCCCTCCGTCCCTTAATAAAGTTCTCATTTCACCTTCAAGTTTTGTCCCTAAATAAAGTTCCCATTTCTCAAACTTAAGGGACCCACTTAATATAATAATATTATTACCAATACTTTCACCACTAACTATCTCTTAAAACATTTTCTCTCTCCAATCAAAACTTATATTTTATTCAAAAGTAATACCAAATACCCCACCACTAACCATCTTCTAAAATGTTGTGCCCAACACAAATGAGAACTTTATTTAGGGACGGAGGGAGTATAAGAAAAGCCTAAAAGCATAAGAAATTTGTAAGATAAAATATTTTTTTCTTTAAAGACAAAGCCTTTACAATCTCATCTTTTTCTAATATACTGCTTACAACGATCAGATTTTAACGCACAATATTTTGGTAATTCATCAACCTGACTAAAGACACAAATATATAGGTACAGTATTTGTGAGTTTGCAATGATAAGTTTAAACTATTCGACTTAAATTTATAAATGGTCTTTTAACCGATAATATAATATTGCAATTTTAATACTCCCTCCGTCCCTAAATAAAGTTCCCATTTGTGTTGGGCACAACATTTTAGGAGATAGTTAGTGGTGGGGTATTTGGTATTACTTTTGAATAAAATATAAGGTTTGATTGGAGAGAGAAAGTGTTTTAAGAGATAGTTAGTGGTGAAAGTATTGGTAATAATATTATTATATTAAGTGGGTCCCTTAAGTTTTAGAAATGAGAACTTTATTTAGGGACAAAACTTGAAGGTGAAATGGGAACTTTATTTAGGGACGGAGGGAGTAATTTATTTTTCAAAATTTCAAACTCAGTATTTTATTTACTATTATATTGCATGTACATTCATTTTAAACGTTTTTCGTACAATAAAATGATTTTTCTAACTAACTAAATGTACCATTTATTTATATTTTCATACAATAAAATAATACATCAAGTATCAAGTTTAAAATTTTGAAAAAAGAAAAAAAGTTGTAAAATGTGTTAGAGAAACATTTATATAATTCACTCTTTTTTTTTTTTTACATAGAAAATGACGGGATGTGGGTGGGAGTTGATAATAAGGCGCCAATTCTAATATTTTTAGTCCACTCAATTTCATACTCGTACAATCGGCTTTCCATTTCATATGCATAGACTGAATCACACACAATTACACACACCAACAATATGCATTTTCATACACACACTTTGAGCTGTTCTACTCCTTATCTCACCAAATGCTACCCTAACAATGCCGCTCCTTTCAAAACCCTAGCTTCTACCAAGAAATTCATTTATGGTATGTCACAAAATCTTACTGCGTAATTTTTTTGTTCAACTCTGATTGCGTTTAATTATTATGTTTAATTCTTCTGCTGAATATCACAGACGCCGGAGTTATTTTCCGGCATACCGCCTCCCGACGGTTTTCTTTAGGTTCCGAGCAAATAAATCATCGAGGTAATGTTTCTTATGTAATCACAGAATTTCAGTCAGACTAGTCCTTTCTCGAATCCTATTTTTATTCCCCGAAAATTGTTTGATATTGATTATGCCGTTTGTATCATTTAAATATATTCAATTGCGTCCTATGAACCCTAACTAAATATATAGATTTTTGCATTATAAAGTTTTGATTTGAGTGTCAAAATGTACCTTTCTATGTGTGTTTGATTAATGCTAGGTACAAGTCCCGTTATACACAGACCGGCTAATGGAAGTTTGATACAGTTAAATGTTTTGTTTTCTCTAAATTTCGTGTATGTTATGTTTTTTTATTTTATTTCAGCAGTGATGCTATATATAAAATAGGAATGAATCAATACAACCAAAAGGAAAATAGGAAATAACAAAAAAAATTGCAATAAATTTATATATATTAAACATATTCAGGTGTTATGTTTCAGTTTATTTGTGGGCTTATTAGTTTATCAACTTGAATTTATGTAACATTTACATGAAAAACTAATATACGTTTTGTAACAGTTGAACTTGAAAATTTAAGCTTTACATTTGTAAGCTTAATTAAGATTATATAAGCTTATAAGCACCTTAGATAAGCTTTCCCAAACATGCCCTTAGTATGCATATAATATTAATAACCGAATGTAATTAAAGTGCTAACAATTATTGGGTTTTATATCTTACTACAACAAAAGTGTACCGCACAAATTTCAGTTTGTAGAATGAAGTTTAACAAAACAGTACATTAAATGTTAGACGATATAAAAAAATAACAAAATTTTAATTAGTATATATAAACAATCAAACTGAGTGAATGTAGGTGCCATAAACTCATCTTCAGAGGGACAAAATTCAAGCACAAGTGCAGAGACAACAAGGTTTTGCAGTCCTATGAAATTTAAAGATAAAACAAAAGTGTTAATCTGCTTGTAATGTTGTTTAAAAATGTATATATTTTGGTTTGCAGAAAAGTTACAGAACACATATGTTTGCTTAAAGCAAAGGCCGATTTATCAGATGAGGATGAAAAGAACATGCTCGATTTTCTCTATACATGCCAATACCAAATGGCTGGAATTCTAGCCATCTCATTAGGTCAACCAACCTTTTTATAATTAATTTGCATCTTATAAAGTGCATTTTAATTTTAATTTTATTATAAAATTGTGCAGGGCGTATTTCGTATCAAAAAATTGGAAGTTATACGCATGCGGTTTTCATACGTTTCCAAAAAAGGGAAGACCTTATAAAGTTTTATGACAACCCATTTTATTTAAAAGTCTTGAAGGATCATGTAACGCCTAAATGTCATGTACGCCCTAACATGTAAACACCAATACTCTCAATAATATTATTTTTTTTCATTTATATTTTATAGATTAATATGTAATTAACTATATTTATATTCACAGGAATTGATTTATTTTGATTATGAATCTGAAGTAGAAGATGACATTCTTCCCATCTTTCGAAAAGGAGAGGTCATTTTTCAAATGCAAAATCAGTTTATTTTATTTGAAGTCATATAAATAAATTAGTTAATTTTCAGGAGTTTAACTTTGGTGTGGAATTTATACTTCTTATTGCGTTTAAAGAGAGCTCACTGGGTGAGGTGGCAGATGATGCACTAAAATCTTTTGAAAAATTGCTGTTGGAATTTCCATCATTAATCGTTCAGGCTACAAAAGGTATAGATAAAAATACAACTTATTTTGATGAGTATACTAATTTTAGGTATTTTGACTTTTAGGGTCAAACTTTAATCATGGCAGCAAAGACTACACTCATGCTGTAGTGATACGATTTCGATCATGTAACTTCTTTTTTTTATAGCTCGTATACTATTTACTTTTTCCTCTTTTTATAACTGACTATACATTTTTGTTTTTATAGCTGATGCGTTTGACATATTCATGGGCAGTTCAGAATATAAAGATGTAATATTCAAGTTCATTTTATTGTTTGTTTGTGTTATAAAAAGGTGATATGATTTAATTTGTTATAAATGGGCAGATTTGGAGGTCTAAGTTTCATCCCATAATCGAGAAGAAACTGTCAATTAGCTATTCAGTAGATCCAGTTGGAAATGAGTTGATGTAGCAGCTGATTACTATTTTCTGAAAATATTTTCTATGTAATTAAGTGTATTAATTAATTACTCCCTAAAAAAGAAGTCCAATTTACAATATTTGTTTTCAAAACAAATAGTCTGTATGCTATATAACAACAAATTAAATATTTCGGTTAAGTTCAATTAAGTAGCAGGAGTTGTTGACTTTGACTTCTGACTATCCATCCTTCTTGTGTTAGGCCTTCTATGCATTAAGCACGTGTACTATAAGCATGCAATATAATTTGGTAAGTCAATTTTTTTGACTTTTAGTGTAACTAAATAATTTTATTTTGGCACCATATGCCTGCCATGTCTTATCTGATCTATATGTTCATATTGATATATTAATCATTGTTTCATATTTCATAATTATGTAATCTTGCTTAAAATGTTTTGTTTTAGATCAGGTCTTGAAGGTCGATTAAATGTAAAATTCAAAGTGTAATTCTTTTTCTTCAGAATTTTCTTTTAGATTTCTATGTAATATTTTTTTGAATTTTGACCGTAAAAGTCAATGTACGCCTTTTTGGTTCTTTGACATTTACGGTCAAAGAGACTAGTAATTATTTAAAAAAAATGTTACCGGGATAAAGAGGATTATCAAATTGTGACTTTTTTACCACATAATTTCATAAATAATATTTTATATAAAAAAATATCAATTTCTCAGACAGAAGTCAAAGGATAGAGCAGACAGATCTGCAAGCTCTGTTCATCATGTGACATTTAACCAAATTAAAAAATTCCGTATGACCATTTACATTTGTGACAGAAATGCAAGATTAACCGAGTAAAACAAACTCTAATATACAATGTAAACAACTGCAAAAATAAAATAAACAATCTATATAATTTGAACCAAAATGATGAAAAGCTAGTAATCAATTGTGAAGTGGGTTTGGCCCGCCCAGAACCGCCCGTTTTGAGACACCGGTAATCGGGTCAATTTTGCCATTTCTAGATCCTTTAGGAGCTGTTGCTGTTTGTGTTTTCCATTGATAATTGGAAGGGTGTTGTGGTTGGAATCTTTGATTGTTTTGTTCTTCAATTGTGATTCTGTGGGAATCAGAAACCCGAATGGTTATGAGGATTGTGAAAATTAGGATTCGGGTGTATTGAATTCTCGTGAACATGGTAATGGAATGGTGATCAAGAGAAAGAGTTTGGAATGGAATTAGTCGATGAGAATGGAGACGCGTGAGGTCTTTAAGATGGGTTGATGAGAGTGAGTTTTTTGAAAAAGACAAGATTACCCTTTTATGTATTATTGGTTATTTACCGAAAATACCACTTGGTTTAAGTTGATGAATTTTGTCACGTGTCTGTTTTCTACCTTTGGTTTTTGTTTTGGTGTATAGGTGGATCTGTGATTGGAAATATTTGATGATGAATGTGAACAAGGGAGAGAGGGTGGTGGGCTGGAGTTGGGGTTGAAGGGTATGATTGACATTTTCCATTGTGATGGTTGACTTTTTATAAGTTGTAATAATCGTTTTTGACAAAACAAAACTTTTGGAATTTAAATCAGATGAATGTTACTCCCTCCGTCCCTAAATAAAGTTCTTATTTGTCTTGGGCACAAGATTTAAGGAGAAAGTTAGTGGTAGGGTCATTGGTAATAAATTTGAGTAAAATATAAAGTTGGTTTGGAGAGAGAAAGATAGTTAGTGGATTGTTAGTAGTGGGGTCCTTAATAATTATATTATTTTATTAAGTGGACCCCATCAACTTGTGAAATGGGAACTTTATTTAGGGACAAAAATATAAGGAGAAATGGGAACTTTATTTAGGGACGGAGGGAGTATTAGTCAAAGATCTCATTTTCAAGATGTTACTATTTATAAATTATAATGATAAATAACAGAAAACTATAATAAACCAGAATGTATTATATATATTGAATGATATATATCAGAACTATGAGTTTTTTCCTACAGTTACAACATTGTCCAAAAATGATTTTGAGTTGTAATATAATATAATGTACTCTATTATCCATAATCTAAAAGTGTTTTATACACCTTAATCGTTTTTTTCATCACACTTCACATGTTATTTATATACTAGGTTAAAGCCCGCGCGATACGGCGGGCTGCGAACAATATATTTAAGGCGATCAAATGTTGTTTCGTTGCATATTTGTTATAACAATTACAGTACATAAGCATGATAACTATGTATCAAATATGTAACATCCTAAAATTGGCCTAGTTGTTTTAGGTATATATTGATATTTGATCAATGTCTATTTGACCTTATGTGGAATGGATTGATTAAATGTTAAATGAATTGTTTAGTATTTTGTCTTTTTGTGATATTTTAATCAAGGGATTAAAATATCCGATTTTCGAAATGTTTAAATGATTATGTGGTTTTTATATTGTTAGATTAACTTTTGAATTTCAATCCCGAAAACATATTCGTTTTTGAAAATGGAGTATGTTTGGTATTTTAAATAAATTAGTTGTGGACCGGATACCCTTTTAGATACTGTTATTAAATGATATGTGCACCTGTTGTTTTCCCCTTGTGCCACGTTTTGAAGGAGCTGTCAAAACCTCATTCTCTTCTCTCAGTTACATATCACCACACACAACAAGATTGCATGTGCCTTTTCTCTCTCTAACTTCTCTCTAAAAAAACCCTCTTCATCTTCTTGCTTGTTCATGGTGTCTTTTCAAGATCTAGGGCTTGTTTCTTGCTCGATCAAAATTCTAAACTCATTTTTGAGTAGGCCTTGAGGTGAGCTTCATCCTATATGTGTTCGTTTTTTATTTCATGCAAGTTGGTTAAACTAGGGTTTATGATTCTTGAAGTTTTGTAGGTGAATCTTGTGTTAGATGTTAGATTACATGTTTATTCAAGCTTTTACATGTATTGTGTGGTTATTTGTGGGACGAAACTAAGTTTTGGTGAAACTCACCTTCAAGCTCCATTAATGGAGGTTTGAAGAAGATGGGTTTTGTCAAACCTTGGATTTCTTAAGGATTTGATGGTTGATGTTGTTTATTATGTTAAGATAACATGTTTGGTAAATTACTTATGTTGATTGTCAAATATTGGTGGATTTTGTGAAATATACTAGTTAGTGTTGGATGATTTGGGTCAAAAAGATAAACTAGCAATTTTGGGTAAAATACTTAGTCAAGAAGGTTGTTGATTTGGTTAAATTATGTAGTTAGTCATGACTTGCTAAATGTGGTGTTTATATGGGTTAAAGTCGAGATTTAGTAGTATTAGAACTATGTTTGGATTTTGACCCGTTTGGATGTAAAATATATAATGTGGTTAGTTGACTTGAATTATGAAAGTACGATGTGAATATGACTTGAGTAGTTATTATTGCAAGTATGTAGATGTCATTTGGGTAAAGAGTTAGTTTATGAACTTACTCGACAATTGTTTATAATTTGGTGGAAATATGTACTAATTCGGTATTCCTTTGGATTCACAGGAAATCGGAGGACAACTCAGTGACATTAGACTACTGAGTTGGTGGCAAGGAGAAGGTTACGGTGAGTGGATTTAATCCCCAACTTGTGTTTGGTTGCAATCAGTTAGTGCTGATCAGTTAGTGCTGATCCGTTAGTGCTGACCCCGTTAATGCTGATCAGTTAGTGCTGACCAGTTAGTGCTGACCCCGTTAATGTTAATCAGTTAGTGTTGATCAGTTAGTGATGATCCGTTAGTGCTGACCCCGTTAATGTTGATCAGTTAGTGTTGACCCCGTTAATGCTGATCAGTTAGTGCTGACCCCGTTAGTGCTGATCAGTTAGTGCTGACCCCGTTAATGCTGATCAGTTAGTGCTGACCCCGTTAATGCTGATCAGTTAGTGCTGACTCAGTTAGTGCTGACCAAGTTAGTGTTGACCCCGTTAGTGCTGATCAGTTAGTGCTGACCCCGTTAATGCTGATCAGTTAGTGTTGATCAGTTTATGCTGACCCAGTTAGTGCTGACCCCGTTAATGTTGGTCAGTTAGTGCTGATTCGTTAGTGCTGATCCGTTAATGCCGATCCATTAGTGTTGATCCGTAATGTTGCTCCGCTATATTGGGACTGGAACATGATATACATACATACAAATCACATAGATATACACACACATTATACACATATACAGAATTATCAAAAACCTAAAAACTCGAAAACAAAATATAGACACATGGAATCAAAAAGGTCATCAACTTTCTTTCATATTTGAATTCCATAGTTTTTGACATGATACCATCCTTGACTAATTTAGTAACAAGCTTGTTTATATGATATTAATGTTTGAATTGTGTTTAGGATTGCGGTTGTTACAGGAGGAAACAAAGGTCTTGGTCTGGAGATATGTAAACAACTAGCTTCTTCCACGCATGGTCTTGTCATACTAACAGCTAGAGATGAACAAAAGGGTCTCCAAGCTCTTCACGAGCTTCAAACCTCGGGTTTGTCGGAAAATGTTGTTTTCCGACAACTTGATGTCACAAATCCAGCTAGTATCACATCATTTGCGGATTTTATCCGCACGCGGTTCGGAAAGCTTGATATATTGGTAGGATTTGAAGTTTGAAACACTACAAGAAAAATGACTTTTAGAGACCACAAATGTGGTGTCAAAAACTCTAAAAGTCATCTCAAAAGGGTTTTAGAGACCACTATGGTTTCTAAAGGAGTCGTCTCAGTAGCCTCATTTCTGAAAGTTTTTTTTGAACCATTTTGTTGTCTCTAAAAATAATTACTTTTAGAGACAACATGTGGTCTCTAAACGTAATTATTAATTAAAATAATAATTACTTTTTGCCACGACAATTGGTGTCTAAAAATTATTTTTAATTTCCAATTAATTACTTGTAGAGACGACATGTGATGCCAAAAGGTAGTTTACAACAAAACATGATAACTACTTTTAGAGACCATTTTTCGTCCTAAAAGCTTCAGTTTTCATATTTATTTTTCAGAATTTTTATTTTACACATCAAATTGAAGAAATAATAAATCACAAAAAATATAATGTGTTAATAAAAGATCACAAAAAATATAATGTCATAACACAGTAGACCTTTGTTCAAAGTTTAGTACTACTAAATTGGTATACTAGCTAATTGGTATCTTCTTCATCATCCTCCTCGTCATCGTCATCATCACCATCCCCGGATTGTTGTGATACTTGGTTGTTTTTACAAGCATTGTAGTCAAATGGAGCAACCGGTGTTGGTACAAATGGTTGTAAGTTGGCCATACTAGAATTAGGAATCATACTTGAGAAATATGTAGCCATCTCTTGGTACCGTTTGCGATCTTGTTCATCACGATGTCTTTCCCAAGCACGCATCATATCTTGCATCTCACTTGAAGATGATACCATAGTTGTAGACGAGGAAGGCAAACAAGATTGACGATTTAACTTTCATCCTCGTCCAATGTTGTGACCACGCTTAACACCAAACACTTTCTTGAATACTTCTTGCTCATTTACCGATGTTGATCCATCGGGGTTAGACGATGATGATGTATTTTGAGTTTGAATCTCCAACTCGGCGGCCAACTTGTCCTGAATTTTATCCGAGGATGAAAGATAATAAGAATTGTCAATTCACCAATTTATCAAACTTAAACAATATTTGCATAAAATGGATATTTCAACAGTAAATATTTTAGTGATTTGAGAAACTTAGACATAAAGTTCATGTCATGGTATAACTCCAATTAATTTGAGAACCTTATTGACATAATTTTTTAGAAACTTATATAACTCAAGTATTTCATGATTTCAACAGAATTTTTCTTAAATAATTACTTACATAATCATTCTCCGCTTGCTGGTTTATCCATCCATCCGTTGAATTGTAATGCATGTCGTACCAATTATCTACCAAGCCTGGTATTTTCTTAGTATCTGTATTCTTTAGAGACCATATGTCGTCTTTGTATTTTTTGGATATTACCGCCCCAAATTCATTTGAGAGGGAAACTTCCCGCTTAACTTTTAGAAACCACTTAGAGCAACGCCTCCTTATTGGCAAGTGAGTTTGAGTGGCGAGACCCAAATCGTTGGCACGAGACCACCAGTGGTCTCGCCACTTTGCCTTTCGCCAGTGTGGAGACGAGAAGGGGAGGAATTCGTGAGTTGGTGGGTGGGCCCAAAGGGGTATTTTGTGTGTGTGTATTTTGTAATGGTGGATCCCAAAAAATAAAAGGGAAGAGGTATTGTTGGCATGGGTACGTCAGTTTCATGTCGGTTGGAAGGTGAGCTGACGTGGCGCTGATTTGACAACTAACGGTATCAGTTTGTATAACGGTTAGGAGTGGTCTTATGGTCTCAAAATCTTAAAATATTTTTGGTTTATTCAAAATAGATACCGAGACAACAAGTCGTCTCAAAAACCCTTTTTTAGAGACAACATAATTTGATCTCTAAAAATGTGGTCTTTAAAAGTAACTTTTCTTGTAGTGAAAATTAATCAATTGAAAGGTTCATTTTGACTATTAAAGTTAAATCTTTTTTGTTCTCTACATAAATTTTGTTCTCGTTTTTAGTGACGTTTTTGTGTTTGTGTTGGTTATATTGACGATGAGATGACATCGCTTCCTACTAAATTTTTTTTATTTATATTTCTACTATACTCATTTTATCAATATAAATGTCCAGATCAAAAGATGAGATTATGAAAGAGAACTATTGGATTTTACATTACAATTATTTTATGTGTAGCAAAATAAAGTAAAAAGATTTAGTATGAAGCAATATAAATTTTTATTGATCGAATATCAATATTTAATTAACAGTCCGTTCAATTCAAATTATAAGGAAAATCATGCCAGTTTGATCTTTGGATAGGTGAACAACGCGGGTATCAATGGGATTGTCGTCGATGAAGGGTCTCTTACAAGCTTAAACCTCCACCCTAGTGATCGGGTCGGTCTTCTTTTTATTAATTTGTAGATATTGTACTTAAAAGTTAAAAGCAAAATCCATTTTATGATGGACAAAAGTTTATATAGGATACGGGATTGAAGACATATATGGCAAAACATGTTATGTTGCAAACATATGAAACAGCCAAAGACTGCATCCAAACAAATTATTATGGGACCAAACATGTGACCGAGGCTCTTTTACCATTTCTGTGTTTGTCCTCTTCTCCAAGGATCGTTAATATTTCATCTGGAGTGGGGAAACTCAAGGTATCATATATGATCTCTTTTCATTAATTATAATTGTCACATGAGTGACTCGTTTAAAGTAGTCCTTAAATATTGTTTAATTCAAAATGATAAATATTAACTATTAATCAATAATATTTAATAGTCAAAATTAATTACATATTTTATACATGAAGGGTATTTTGGTCATTTGATACTTACATAAAATTTATCCCAATATTTTATATTTTATATTTATTTTTAAAATTTTCTTATATTATTAATTTTCGTTAAAAAACAATATTATGCGATAATCACATATGATTATATTCTTAATGACATGTGTTATTTTTTGTATAATCACATTTGATTGTATATTTAATCATATATGATGTTTTTGTACAATCACATGTGATCAACTATTTAATCACATGTGCATAACTATGTTTTTAATGAAAACAAAATAATTTTTTTCTAAAGTAATAATAATAAATCATATTAAAAATTAATAATAATAATAATAATGAATTTTAATTAAAAAGATAATAATTCTAGAAAAATTAAAGAATTTAAAAAACGTTATGTAAAAATTACCAAAATACTCTTCATATATAAAATATGTGATTAATCTTGACCATTTATTATTATTGATAAATGGTTAAAATTTGTTACTTGGGACTACAAAAATTTAAATATTACCTTGAACACATATTTAACATTAGTATAGGAAAACATATTTAAACTAATTATAATGTATTCATGATTTTAGAATATTAAAGAAGAGTGCGAATAAAATGCTTAGTGATGTCGATAGACTCACGGAGGAGGTGGTGGATGAGGTTGTGACCGGATTTCTTTGTGATGTGCAAGATGGTTTGTTGGCGTTGAAGGGGTGGAATGCTCCACTATCAGCCTATGTGGTTTCCAAAGCCGTTATTAATGCATACACTCGGATTCTTGCAAATAAGTATCCATCATTTCGTATAAATGCAGTTAATCCTGGTTTTACAAAAACAGATATGACCTTTCATACATGGATATACACGGTCGGAGAAGGTGCTAGAGGTCCTGTTAGGCTTGCTTTGATCCTTAATGATGGTCCGACCGGTCGTTTCTTCTTTCAAATGGAAGAAGCGACGTTTTAATTTCGGTGTGTGTTAAGTTTTTTTTTGTCATATTTGTCGAAAAAGGCCTAGAAATCCACATATTTATAAACGCATTACAAATGCATCTAGATGCATAAATTGGAATTCATGGATTTTCCCATTTTTTCCGAATTTTATCAACTTAAATGGGGAATGTTAAGTTATAGAAATTTGTCAAACTTATATGGTTCAAACTTATATGTAATAAGTAGTTCTTATGGACTATGGTTATCACCAAATATTTAGTTCTTATGAGAACTATACCCCTGATATATGTGTGTGATTACTGATTAATTAGTAAATAAACAAATTACATGTGAAACTAAAAATTTGCATTATTATAAAGAGTAAATGTCATTAAAGATCGACCAATTATAAAAGCTGATAGCATGTTTTGATGAATATTTAAAAATGATCTCCCAAACTGGTGACTACACTCTTTTGGAGTAGTCTAGTATATCTCGTAGTTTAGCAGTTAGCAACTTAGCATAGAAGTTCACCGGTGAGCACCCAATATATAAAATGGAGAGTAATGGTATTTAGTCCTACGATTTGGTCCTACTTATAATCATATTCAGAGGATATGTGTCAAAATCAAAAGATAATATTAAGAGAGAAAATTAGTGGAATACACATGTCATCTTTTTAAGTAGGTATGAATATAAATAGGTATGACTATAGATAGAATCAAATATTATGACTAAATATTATTTCTCTAAAACGGATGGTGTGGTTGTTGAATGCGAAGGTTGACTCAACAAGATGCTTAATGCTTATTGCGGCAGTACCGGCCCTGGAGTTATAAATGGTAGGCCCATGCCTACACCAAAAAATATTGGGGCCCAATATTTAATTTAACTCTTATACTTCCTCCGATTCAAAATAAGTGCTACACTTTTCATAAATGGGTGATTCAAAATAAGTGTTGCACTTTTCATAAATAGTAAAAAATAGTAGGACCCACACCCACTAACTATCTACTTTAACAAAGTGAAATGACTCATTTAACCTTACTTTTTACTTTTAAACATCATTAACCTCACTTTATTCAAAATGTGTGGGACCCATTATCCACTAATCATTCAATTAATCTAATTTAACAATCGTTAAACTATTTTGCTTCAAAAACCATGAAAGTAGAAGTGTAGCACTTATTTTGAATCGGAGGAAGTATATATTTAACCCAAAAATCATATATCTTTATCTCTTATTCCTAAATCCCGGCTGCCTTACGTTAGTTACCAAGATATTTTTTAATATTTTGTCAATTTTACAATTCCCAGGTTCACAATTTTAACTTTTGTTGTAATGTTTCGACTTCTTTTAATCAAATTGTAGTTTACAGTACTACAATGATCAAATTACAATGTGTTCCACAATCATAATTTAGAAATAAAGAGAAAAGAAATTGAGGGAAATAAAAAGAAGATTATGTTTCAGAATTTTATTATTGAGAGAAGTATAAGAGATTTGAAAAGAACTTCTATACAAATTTTCTTTCCAAAATTTCATCCAAAGTTAGGAAGAAATTTTTTATGGGTTTTCTTCTCCGTTCTTTTCTTTTCTTCTCTTTTCTTTTTTCTTTAATGAGATTTTCTAAAACCAAATTTTAGAAAAAATAATAATCAATAAAACAGCCAAGTAAGTTGTTATTATATGATACTTTCTTGTTGTTATTATATGATACTTTCTTGAAACTAAGGCATGTTTGGGAAAGCTTAATAAGTCTCCTTGATAAGCTTTCCAAACATCCCCTAAGACAAATTACAAATTTGTGATAACTTCAACCGCTAGTTCATTTGTAGTGATGGTGTCCCTTAAGGCAAATTACAAATTTGTGGTAACTTCAACCGCTAGCTCATTTGTAGTGATAGTGAACTATTTAAAAGGGTAATAATTAGTAGATCACTTAAATTTGTCAGGAAACGCCTAACACGACGATTAAGTTTCGTACACTACGAGCAAAAGTCCAATCAACCCGGCGGAGCCCATTACAAGTAAGAATATCTTTCTAAACAGAAAGATAGATATCATAAAAACCTTCCTCAAAATTGGATAGAAAATTTTAATTAAATGTCACTGATTACGTACATAGTGTTTACCGTAAGATGTAATACCATACGTTATTATTGAGTAGTGTTATCCGTCGGTAGTTTAATTTATTGTCCAGCAATATATGCCAACTTTTTTTCAACAAACACACACTTGTATAACTATAAATCACTTACATATACACACACATATGCATTCACAAATTTATTGGGGAAAAACTCTATAAAATTAACTAGCTAGATAGCAGAACATATACACATATGGCATCAAAAAGGTCATTAACTTTCTTTCATATATATTTCAATTTCATTGCTTTTATTTCTGGCTATTGATATAGCGGCATTCTTTATTAAGTAACAATCTTAATTGTTTGTATGATAAATGTTGTTAACTTGTTTGAATGAGTTTAGGATAGCGGTTGTTACAGGAGGAACACAAAGGTTTTGGTTTAGAGATATGTAGGCAACTAGCTTCTCCCACTCATGATTTTCTTGTCGTACTAACCGCAACAGATGAACAAGTCGGTCTCCGAGCTCTTCACAAACTTCAAATGTCGAGTTTGTCAGAAAATGTTGTTTTCCGCCAGCTAGATGTCACAAATCCAGCTAGTATCGCATCGTTTGTGGATTTCATTGGCACTCAGTTCGGAAAACTCGATATATTGGTAAGATTTGAAATTAGAACTTGACTTTTAAGTTCAAGGTACCCTTTTAGTAATGTGTGAATGTTTGTTACAATCACAACAACTTAAAGTACTGCATGTGTGATATTATTTTCTATTTTTATTTTTATTTTTTTAAAATGTATTCCCGTTATAATGGCTCCCCCAGTTGCTAAGTTTTTCCCATGGTGTATGTGGTCTAACATTTTATCGTGGTCATTTTTGAACATTCCCCTACCATTTGGTAAATGTTTACACGGGGAGAGATCAAACCCGTAAATGTTAAGCTTTTTTTTTTGGTAACCTCCACAAATATAAGAATAATCATATCAATGTGAAATATTAATATTATTTAGTTTAATGTTTTAAGTCCAAATTGACCTTGGAACAGGTGAACAACACAGGGATTAATTCAACCATTATTAATGAAGGGTCGTGTACGAGCTTAGACCTCGAGTCTAAAGAGGCAAGAGTTTAATTGTTTGGTTCATTTTTTAGGTATTTAATTCACTTGAGCAAACTTTCATCTTTTGTTGTTGGACGAAAATTAATACAGGCAAAGCCACATATGTTGGATACATACAAAACAGCAAAAAGATGCATCATTATGAAACCAAACATGTTACAGAAGCTTTATTACCATTTCTACGTTCGTCAAGGATCCTTAATATTTCATCTGGACTAGCAAAAATTGAGGTATGAAATGTTGGGAGTATTTTTCACAATTATGCTAGATTACGTGTCTTTATGAACATTAGCATAAAAAAACACCATATGACTGCATTTGCAATTGCAGAATATTAAAAAGGCGAGGGTGAAGAAGATGCTTAAAAGACTCGCGGAGGAGGTTGTGGAGGAGATCGTGACCAGATTTATATCCGAAAACAAAGAATATTGGTTGATGGAGAATGAGTGGAATTTGCCACTTTCCGCTTATATTGTAACAAAGGCTGTTATTAATGCCTACATGGAGATTATAGCGAATAACCATATAAATGCGGTGGTTTTCTAAAAACAGACATGCCCGATAACAAGGGGAAGAACATTTTAGAAGATCTTAAAGGTCGTGTCGATCTTGGTTCAACGAGGATCGTTCCAATTGTTTCTTGTTTTAGATGGAAGAAACAACCTTTAGACATTGAGAATGTATACCCTTCTTTGTTTTGTCTAAATCTGCAAAGGATGATGATATATCATTTTAGTTATATTACATTTTACGGGTAAATGATTAGATGCAACATTTATATCTAAAATCTTGATACTCTTCATGGTTTTAAAACTTGCACGAACTCATTAAACGATCAAGAACACAAAAGAAAAAAACCTAATACGATTTTATCATGTATATGCCAAGAATTATTATTTACAATAACTACTACAATTATAAACCGAATCAAGGGGAAAGCATGAGTTCAGCCCACGCTACTGAAGAAGCTTTCATCTCAGAAGAAGGTGACGTGTCAATTTTACTTTCCAAAATGGCACAAACATCTTTCATCGATACTTGATCTCTCGGCCTCAAATGAATGCACAAACTAACCACTTCACATATCACCTTCAAATCTTCATTCTTGAAATACTTCAATGTTGGATCCACAACTGAATTCATCTCATCTTGCTTTTCAAGATAATCTTTCGCCTGTAAAAGTAACACATTAAAATTGTTTCATGGGTCAGGTTTATTAATGATTGAGTAATTAAAGTTATGTCCATCTTTAGCGGGTCAAATGGTTTAAACCTAGCTTAATAGTGAACGGCTTAAAAGTCATCAAAATTTCATCTTTAATGCTTAGCATGTATTTTTATGCAAAAAGGAAGGGCAAAAAAGTCATTTCTTACCCAATCAACCAAACAACCTTTTTCCTTGCAAAAAGAAGGCCTTCCACTAACAATTTCCAACAAAAGAACCCCAAACGAGTAAATATTCCCTTGAATATCCAAATGTCGTTCTTCAACCGAATTTGGAAGAACGCAAATATTACCTTCGTGACTAATTGAACGAGAATTATTTTCTGATCTCGTTACAATCGATTTCCAGCTTTCGAAATCAACAAGCTTCAACAACAAAAAATGGAATCAAAATTAAAAAAAATAAAAAAATAAATCGGATATATTAAATTATATATATATATATATACCTTTGGTGAAAAATCTTCAGTGAGATATACAGCACTAGAGTTTAATTCAGATATAGTAAACGGTGGCTCGATTTCTGTGTGAAGATATTTTAAACCTTTTGCTATGCCTATAACAATCATCATTCTTCTTGACCAACTTAGGTTGCACCCTTCTTCATCTGCATTGACCGGGTCAAAGTACAGGTCAAATCGGGTCAAATCATGTAATTTTGTAAAGTGGACTTACAATGAAGATGCTCATATAATGTTCCATTCGATGCATATTCAAAAACCAACATTCTTGTAAACGGGTTATCTTCTTTACAATAACCGAGCAATTTCCCGGTATTTTCATGACTTAACCTCGCCAAATCAGCAACCTAAAAAACACAAAAAAATAAACAAAATAAATATCTATTAAAGAATTCCAAATTTTTTTTTAATTAATTAATTATTATAAATCATTGACATGTACCTCTTTTTGATAATAAAGCTCTAGATAACCAGTCCAATGTTCTTCTTTAATACAAAGTGAAATAACCGCAATTTCGGGCCCGTTTTTCATATTCCCTTTATAAACTAAACTATCTGATGATGACCCGATAATATTGCTAAAATCCTCACATGCAATTTCAAGATCTTGGCGACTGTATCTCATAACACCTTTTAACATGTTAGAATCAACATAAATCTCCATTTCATTTTTGTAATTTGTGGATTTGTTCCACAAATTTAAAACAGACGGTTTGCTTTTGCATCTTATAAAAGCCATAAGAACACCAATGGAGACTAAAGATGCAACCATTACTCCAGCAATGACTTCAACGGGTAAAATCCATACGGGCTTTGGGTTACGGGTTGGGTTTTGGGCTTTTTCTTGGGCGGGTCGGATTCTTGTTGCTGCTGCTTTATGGGTGTTTGCAGGTGGACTAACACCTGTTTTGTTAATTATATTTTAATATTGAAGTTATTTATTAGGCTAAATTTATATAATATAGAAGTATACCACATTGTTGAGGAGTACGTTGTTTTGTATCATTGTAAGGTAGGCAGTTTCCACGAAAGCTAGTCCTGCAAAGATTCATTTTCATGAGGTTGAAACAGGCCATTTTTAGTATGGATTGAGGTTGAAACAGGCCACTTTTAGTATGGATCAAAACGGGCCAAATTGGGTTCGCTTGTTTGTCCATATTTTATAATTTATATAGATAATTAATGGGTATATATACCTTGGAATATATTCCAAGCACTTCGGTATGCTTCCAACAAGAAAATTATAGGAAAAATCTGCAAATTTTAATGGAGATAAACGACAAAATCCTTGTTTATTCCCACTTGATGAATTACCATTCGTATTAGCACTGGAACCAGGAATCGGGCCACGAATTTTGTTTCTGTCTAAACGAAGATCTTGAAGATTTTGAAGATTACCGAGCTCAAAAGGCAAAATTCCCGTGAGCCCATTTGATTCTAGGTTTCTGGAAAAAAAAAACATAAATGATTTCTAAAAAAAGAAAAATTTTATTACTCGAAAATATGAAAAACGAATTTTATGACTTACATTGTAACAATTTTAACCAAATTCCCAAATTCAGAAGGAATCGGACCAGAAAGCAAGTTGTATCCCAAATCGAAGACTTTGAGATTCTTTAGTGAACCGATTGACTTAGGTATTGTACCAATGAGTTTGTTTTCATGTAAAATCCTACATTAATTAAACAATTTATTGATTACTTTTATGATTTTTTGGAGGTAAAATAAGATGTTTAAAGAAAGCATACAGTTCTTGTAAGGAAGAGAGTTGAAACAGTTCTTCAGCAATGAATCCCTTAATTGAAGAACCAGAAATGTTACTGTAACAAGATATTTAATTAGCTTCATCACAAAAATAATTATATCATATAAATAAATAAGACATGTTGAGATATATAATTTCAAGTAATACTTATTGTCTGCTAAACATTGTTAAAATTAAACTATAATTATGAAATTAAATGGTAAGAGTCATCTATGGCAATCTAGAATCTTGAAATTAATGTTTAATTTCAATAAAATAAAATAAATTCTTACAGTTTTGTAACTTGATTTCCAGAACAGGTAACACCAAACCAATTACAAGGATCTGAATCTAAACTATTCCAGTTTGATAAAACCAAAAATGGGTCTTCAAAAATACCTTCTTTAAACGAATTTAAAGCATGAACTGCAAAAGTCAAGAAATGGGTAATAAATAAACTGAGTCTATCTTTTAAACAACTAACAATTTCCCACGAATAATTCGCATGCATATATACCTTCAATTGGCAAAACGGCGCCGTAAGTAGGTAGAATTAGAAGGAACCCTAAAGTAACACACAAGAGTTGAAACGGAATCAATTGCTTCATTTTCTCTGCAATTTTTCCTCTCTCTCTCACGCACTAAGAAGTTATCTCCATGAAATTACAGAAATACCCAGGAAAATTATTAGGGAATAAAGAGACCAAGAATCAAGAAAAATGATTAAAGAAAGAATCTTTTTACAAGGCAAAAATCGAGAACACTGGAGTGAAAGGGTTCAGAATCCAAGAACGCTTTTACAGGAATTCGAGCAACCAAATCAGTGAAAACATTAAATTCTGTAATATGTAAGAGAAACTGAAAAGTTCACAAAAACAAGTAACTGCTGAAAACTTGGATTTGAAGAGACAGAAAGCTTCAAGATTCTTGTTTTTTAAAAAAGAATTTGATAATTTGGGATTAGATAAAGGGGATTTTGTGTAGCGGGAATGTTTTATTACTATTCTTGATTGATTAGAAATTAATTTTGTTTGTGGTGAAATTTTTGCAGAAAAAGGGAAGACTGCGAGAGTGAAGTGGGGTTGGAAATGCCAGCTTTCTTTAGCAAATCACTTCATAATCATTGTGGGATATTTTCATTATTGAGCTGGCGGCCTAAATTAAAATTAAATACTTCATTATTTAAGATTAGTAAAAACAAAAATATTTAATTTATGGGATGAAATACAAAAACTATAGTGTTAAATGTTAATCACTGATAGTTTACGGGTAACATAGTTAGATCTTATTCATAAAATTATTAATATGTGGAATCGACTAAATATATTCTCTATTTTTATTATTTGATTAGATATTTTTAATTGATTATATAAGTAGAAAGAAATAGAGAGAAAAATATAAAAACTACAACTTATAAATATAAGTTTTAGCTACCGGCTAGTTTGTAAAATATAAATATAATAAAAACTATTTTAATAAATATAATAATTACCGGAGTATTTTGTAATTGAGTAATAAGATATCTATATCGGTATGTCATGATAAGATTCAATAACATAACATGGAGGGGTACTTTTCGTAGACAATGGTTCCAAAGTCCAAGCAAGACAATACAAGTATCAGAAGCTTATTATGTCTCAAATTGACTAGATATATTATTATTTTTTATTACGAAATAAAATATCATATATGAACAAATACACGTCACTTTTGAGTCATTTTCAACGTTTTATTTCTTTCCCTTTTACAAAGAAATGTTGACGTTGAAATCTAAATGAAATACATAGGTAGTTATGAAGGAAATACAAATGTTGATGTTGTCATTTTTAATGCACCTCTTACCCATGTTTTTCCTTGTGTAGGTTGCTATCTTGACATTAAAACCCTTTTGGACGGTTGGGAGATATTTATATATGGATTCATTCAAATATATGTTTTAAGGTAGGGCAACTAAACGAAATAAAATTAGGACGAAATTAAAATTTGAATTCGTGTTATATTTTTGGGTTAACATATGTAATACACACTCCTACACAAAGTAAAATTGCATGGTTAAATCTACATAATAACTAACGTTAAAAACAATCTGAATTCGTTTCGGATCTGCGGGCTTTTTCCAAAAAAAAAATTGGATCATTTTAGGTGGTGTTACACGTTTTAAGATATCAAATAAAACAATAAATATAGAGTTTTAATCATTGAACTAAGAAATCATAATAATAGACCTGCGTAATAAAAACAGAATGTTAAACAATTCAATCTTGATAATAATAGAGATATAGAGTGTCGTCTTTTAATCGTCTCACCCGAAAATGTTGTGTAGTTGTAGTTCTTCTTCATATGCAAGTTCTTACAATGTTAGGATTTAGGAGTACCAACATCTCGTTAGCTACTATGTATGTTTGTTTGTTATATAGTAACCCATGTTAAAAATCGTATCACAGTTTTTAAGTTTTTAATCATGCATTTCTGAAAGGTGAATTGCGGGCAATTCTAAGTTTGGGCCCAAAATTCATAATAGTAGATAGCCCAATGTTTAGATGCGTTATTAACATATTTTCAATATCATTTTGGTATTGATATCTTGGCCCGAAATAACCCAACAAGCGATTTGATAGTATCTAGTCTAACTCCAGGGAGCTATACATAACGCATCTATTTGTTATAATTGACACACAATTAAAACCTAACATATATCATTACAATGTTTACCATAGTCATAACTTTAGTTATTAAGTTGACATAATAAAAAAATCTAACATATATCTATTAAATAATATAAGTTTCCCCCAACGCAATTCATACTTGACATAAAAAAATTGACGCCAACTTCAAAATTCAGTTTATTTACATGATAACTATAATTAAATCACATACTGTATATTTTAATTGATAAACGACCAATAATGTACTGCATAGGTTTACTTAGTTAATCGATACCTAATTCACTACTTTACATGCACATCTCACCTAGCTTGCTAGTGTTTTTTTAGGATCGCCACTCGACACTCCCCCTCCCCCACCCACCCACCTACCTACCTAGAGGTGCAAAAACCAGTTTCTTAGAAAAAAACAGTTTTGGATAAAAACTCGATTTTTTTTTTCACCTCTACACCCACCAAGTAGATGTTAACTAAGGATCCAACGGCATGTGTTAGTGGCGGATTTACAATTGTATTCTATCACCCGTTCATGTTACCTAGGGCTGTCAAATCTTGTTATAGTTTTATGTTTCTTGGTAACATGACAAGAATTCATTTAACACGAAAACAACACGACCCGAAGTCGTGTTTTATTTTGCTAACACGAACACGACACGATTAAAAAAATGATAAACACGACAAACACGACAGCACAACATACATAAATAAAAAATAAAAAATTTCTTACTTATTACATGCTAAAAACACGACAAACACGATAAACACGACAAAGTCATAACTATCGTGTCAATTTCGTGTCAATTTCTGAACACGGCCATGACACGACACGACTTCGTGTTTGTTTTACACAACACGAACACGAACACGACACGACACGACACGAACACGAATTCAATTTTCAAATTCGTCCCAATTTCGTTTCGTTTCGTGTATTTTTGTCGCGTCGTGTCAGATTTTGACAGCCCTAATGTTACTAGTAAAAACTACAAGAATTATAGAATTATATAGTAAATTAATGAAATTAAACCATTCATATAACAATATATATTGGATAATCTTAAATAAGAATAACAAATAATTAGAAACTTATCTTTTAATTCTCATTGATTCGACTTGTATAGGCGAACATCGAGATCTATGTGATGATGATTATACACAAAGAAATCAAATGGCATGTAAATTAAGAGTTAACATTAAAAAAAAAATTATGCGAGTGTCAAATGACCAAATTACTCCTTTATGTATAAAATATGTGATTAATCGTAACTATTAATTATAACTGATCAATTGTAGAGATTTGTGCAAATGATGTCTAGCTCGGCTGGATTGATGCATGAGTTTTGCACACATATGAGACGTGAGGTTCGGAGTTCGAACCCCGTAAACACCTCTTTGTGGTGTTAAAATATGGGAGATTTTCCCCTGGAGATCTTTATGGAGGTTGAGTTTGCCCTGTAAAGGAGCTCGAACCCAGGGTGCTCACTAGATAATGCGAGAAGGCTTCCGTTGTATCATTTACCGTTTCCAAAAAAAAATTGTAGAGATTTGTTTCTTGCGAAAACAACAAAATTAAAGACTTCCTTATACACGTCTCTGTTACATTAATCAAAAGATATATTATATACACGGAAAACAAAGGTACGATAATACAAAAAATAGGCATCGATTGTAAATGTGTATCAAGCGTAATGAGCGAGACACTGAGATATAATATTCCTTATACTAAAAAATAGAGACAAATGCATTAAAACAACTTTTTGTCCATGTTCTATGGATGGATGTGGGTTTCTGAAGCAATTAAGTGGGCAAATTACTAAAAAATATAATAACCCTTATAATTTTTTAGTGCCCACAAAATAATTCGAAAAAGATCATGGAAATCACCATCTTTTAAAAAATAAGACGCATGCATTCAAAGTTATATTATGCTAAGATTCTACATGGATTAAACGAAGATACATATTTTTTTTTTCTTCGAACAACAAATTTTACAAAAAATATCTTAGCAAGAGACTAAAGATAAAATCATGATACAATAATATTACATAATTAAAGAATTCAATTAAGGTTGGTCTGTTTAGTCCAATTAGCAATCCATTAAAATACATAAAAATAATTTGGTCTGCCTATGTTTGCTAGTTGGGCTTTTATCATCAGATATGGAGGAGTTACGAATCCTCCATACACACCATAAAGCGCACTTAATGAGTACATTGAGTCTTATGCTTAGTGGGCATAAGTATCACTAGTCACATCATTTTTTGTTCGGCAACCATAATACATCATTTTTCTAGAAATACACACCCCACCACATAGCACTATTTTAATTTCCATGCCATTATTTATAATGTCCCAAGAATCAGGTAATTTATTTAATTGCATTTAAATTATTTTTAATTACTTTATTTATTGTATTATTATTAATTATAGACTTTTATATTTAATTAGTCGTTTGTATTAATTACCGAGTTATTGAAACGTTAGATATTTCGTGAGTTATTGCGTATTGAATTTTAACTCGTTTTAATGTTTACGAGTCGAGGCTTATTGACGAAGACCCCCCACAACATGGTGGGGGGATGTGCGTCATATGTGTTCACAACATGGAAGGCTATGTCACATGGGATCCTATGATGTGGGGTTACCCATACCGAGCAATCTTATTTATGATTTTCCCGAAGGTGTGACTTGTCCACTAAAAGATAAATTTCAAGAAGCGTGTTTGGGATTGGTAGGGATTAATGCCACCATTTAAAAATTAACGCCACCATTTAAAAACCAACGCCCATAGATCGTGGCTAACCAAACAATGAGAGATGAGACGGGATTGTGATTCAAATCCATTGTCGCAGGATATGTAGTTCATCGAGTCCAACCAACCCCTCTAGATTGAATTAACAATTCCCCAATAGCAAATGCTAATTTTGATCGGAAGCCAATTGTTCCCATAAAATGAGATCCCATTGTCACCAAGAATATTATTCTCTATAAGATGTCGAAATTACTTAGCAATGAATATTCGAGCCTCTTTAAGAACAAAATACCAAGTATCGGGTTTTTCTGAGAAGTGAAAGTCATGTAGCAAAGACTCCAACTCGGTTAGTTATTCAAGTTCCACTCCATCTTTTAGACGCCTCAAGTTTCTTTTAAGTTTTAAAACCCGTTTGGAACATTAAATTTATCTCTCACAACATTGTTCTTGTTGTCACGACATGCCAATCGGATATATAAAGAGGGAAAAATACAAACCCCAGCCCACACACCCTTCCAAAAAGAAGTGTCGGAACTATTTTCCAATTTCATACGGAAAGCATCGCATTAATGTCGTATCTAGACAATTTTTCTCTAGAAGAAATTATATTTCTCCATGGGTTAACGAGAAAGTTTCTAATAGTTCGTGTTTTCAAGGGTATGGTGGTTTGTTGTTAGTCTCACACTTAGGTGCTGTTTGTTTTTTTCTGAGCAAAAAGATCTGTCATCTGCGGACCACATCTTCCAACTGCTGCACCACATCTTCCAACTGCTGCAGCTTCTGAGCCGGACCAAAGGTTGCGGTCTGCAAGAAAACTATTATTTGTTTTTTAACATCTGCATAATAACACCATTGAATAAGCGTATATGATTTGTACAGCTAAAACCTAAAAATGTTCAATCAAAAAGACGATTGCTGATTGGTAACTTTACATAGATGACTAATAATCAATTTAGACAAACCCCAAATTTCTTCAAATTGAACACAAATTCATCTTCGTCATCTCCCAAATAAGACAAAACCCTAATTTCTTCAAATTGCAACAGAGTTCCATCATCATCCCCCACTAGAAACCCTAATTTCTTGTTGGAGCTTCTACTAGCCGGAGAAGGTGACTGGCCGGAGAAGAAGGTGACTCACAGGAGAAGGACGTGACGGAGACTGGATTCGCCGGAGGAGGCTTCTCCGGCAACAACACAAAGTAACAGTTGGATCTGACTCAAGAACATCGCCGGAGAAGATGACAAGACGGAGGACCATCGCCGGAGAATATGAAACACTACGGTTCTGACTCAAGAACATCGCCGGAGAAGATGACAAGACGGAGGACCATCGCCGGAGAAGAAGAAGCAAATCGAAGTGGTTTTTCTGTGGGTTTTTTTGTCCAGCAACAACAAAGCAACAGGGGTCGGTCTTGGGCAGAGAAGGAGCGTCGGAGAAGGAGGCTTTGCGGAGGGGGTGACTGGTCTTCGCCGAAAGGAGTGACTGGTCGTCGCCTGAGGGAGTGACCGGTCGTCGCCGGAGTGATGGACTGGTCTTCGCCGGAGAATACGAGTGGAGGT
This sequence comes from Calendula officinalis, assembly GCA_963853835.1. Taxonomy (NCBI): domain Eukaryota; kingdom Viridiplantae; phylum Streptophyta; class Magnoliopsida; order Asterales; family Asteraceae; genus Calendula; species Calendula officinalis. The sequence continues at coordinate 50,211,518 of OY970823.1, forward strand.
GACGGAGTGATGGATTTGGGGGTTATGTTCTGTGATATGAGATGTGTCTGTGGGTGGAAAAGTTAGTGTCCAAAGCTTCCCCATGCAGATCTTGTGCGGCTATAATAAGGTCTGCGAGCTTTCAAAAAACAAACACTGCAAAAGGTATTTTCTGCGCGTGGTATGCGTCAGGAAGACAAAAGACCCCAGAAGATGACCGAATATTCTTTTTGGAATTCTAACAATACTGAAAACCCAATAAAACTCCAAATGAAGAACAATTAAAAATCCTTTTCAACTTGTATCTTTATTGTAAAATAACAAAGAATTATAAGTGTAGCGGAATACACTAATAACATAAATTTTAGACTATACAGTTAAGAAGGACAAATAGACTCACAAGACTTCAGACAAATATTGATCAACGAATGATCGAGTACTAAGAACGGATATTGAAATTGCACAAGTACAAATAATGTAAAAGGAAATCTCGTGTAAGTACTAAAATCTATCTCCTAAGTAGCAAATATGTTTGGATGAAGTCTTTTATTTATTTGTTTAGCTTGAGGAAAATTTGTCTACACTTTGATTGGTTCACATGTAAGATTACATTGGTTTTAAGGTAGCATACCTTTTCAATGCTTCAACAAAATCATGTTATGCTATTTTGTCTTTAGCGTGCAACCGAGATCTTTAGACGATTCACATATGCTTCCATCTTTAGTGACAGTTCACCTGCAATGTCTTAGTAAAATTTGTATCTTTCTTCATCTTCTCCCGCTTCAATTTCACGACAGCTTCAAAGATCATCGTAAGAAATGAAGCTCCGGTCTTTAAAATGTCTTTTAGATTCAGTGTGGCATTTTTCAGACACGCAATGAACTCCCTACTACAATGGACTTGCTACTGCATTATGAATTGTTAATCATCATACACCGATTCCACATAGAGAATGAAATACATAAGTTTTGTGTGTTCATTTTAAATAGTAAAATAATTAAGGTGACACTAAGGTAGGTATCTTCAATATTTGGTTATTTAGATTCCTCAACATCTTCCACAATTTGAATTCATGTTCAAATTTTCTTTTAACACTCATATATATGTTACTTATTTGTTAGTAAGTGAGTATTTTCAATGTTATAATATTACCATATATGGATTTAATTAGTTTGCAACAACCAAGATATACATATATCATATAGATTTAATCATCATCCTCTATCTCATTAAAGGATATTTCCAATTTTAAATTATTTATTTTGGGATTTCATGCACACAGCCTTGTAATAGCCACCTTCTATCGCAGGTAGCTTAATCATTCAAAGATGTTCAAGCGTTTAAACGAGTAACGAATCAAAGTCCAAAGACATGTGTCATTTTCAGTTAGACCTCTAAACGTAAGTTATACAACAAATTTGGTGTCTAATTAAGTTAACAAAGTGGTCAATTCTAGGCTACATTTGACAACATTTAACCTTAGAAAGAGAATGATTTTGAATTCCTATGACCCGATGAACGCAAGTAATTAGCATTAGTAAATTACATTTGATAATGACATATGTTTATTAAATTAATCAATCTAGATGTAATAATTGTTGGATTTTGACTTCAAATATTCTAACATTCTTAAGAAATACTACAATAAAGAAGTTGTCACTGTGTCCCAAAAACCTATTTAACAGTTATAATTTCAAATTTAGTTATTTTTTAATGTTTAAATTTGTAAATATATGTTCAAATGAAAATGAAACTAGTAAAACGTGTATACTTAGCAGCAAGATTCTAAAAAACGTGTTATGGCGACGCCAAGGCGTTAGTCGCTACTCCGCTGATGCGAAACAGTATATGGTGGCAGTGTAAGGCGTGACGTCGTAAGATAAAACCCGATAAGGCGGCGTTTTTTGCGTTTTTTGAGGCACGTTATAAAATTTGATTTTTTTTGAAAAAATGATTTTTTAGGGAAAAAATAATGGAACATATAATTATAAATTTAAATATAATATATTATTGTAAACTTCATATATGAAAATTATAAAAATCAATAAATGTATTTTTTTTTAACTTACATATACATATATGAAACCTATATTAAAAAAATTTCTCCTTAAGTCACGCTTTAAAAAGGTCATGCTTCGTCATGACTCGTAAAGATTCATGCTTGATGATACCATCACACCACTCCTTATGTTTTTTAAAACCTAAGTTAGCAGTGACCAACTAAATTCAGTACTCTTTTAAAATAATCATATCAAAACTAATCCTTTAGATGATTAGGATAAATGCCAACGGTATATATTCCATGCGCTTAATTTAATTGCAAATTGGTTTCAGTGATTATCTGAAGTTATAAAAAAACGTAAGGCACGGTAAGTCGATATCATCAAACGTCAAGTATAATGAGTCATGACGTTTTGTAAGACGCTATTTAAGGCGACAATTGTTTTACTATATAACTCATTCGTTTCAAAATAAGTGATATACTTGGGGTTGCACGTTTTTTGAGGCAAGATATCATAATAAATGTTAGATTATATTAAATTGGATAGTTAGTGGAGGTTGAGTCCCACAAACTTTGATTATAGTAAGTTTAATGATGTTTAAAAGTAAAAGTAAGGGTAATGTGTCATTTTACTTTATTAAATGAGATAGTTAGTGAGTGTAGGTGCTACTATTTTTTACCAAATAAGGAAAGTTTTCAAAGTGTATAACTTATTTTGAAACATCTCAAAATGAAAAGTGACTTATTCTGGAACGGAGGAAGTACGTAGATACATAAATATATACTAGTAGGATACGTGCTCAATACAGCGGTGGTATCCTGTAACTATATTTCAGGTCAGATTTATGTTTATTCAAAATATGCAATAAGCTTGACTTGAACTTGTGACCTCTGAGTTACTAACACAATGTCTAATCAAATGCTTAAACTTTAAAATGTTCAAATTACCATCACATACTACCCATCATCACCACCACAACCACCATCACCCACCATACTACCACTTCCCATTATTCGAGACCACCACCACCATACACCCTAGTCACCATCATTACCGCCCCACTACCACCCACAAAAATATATTTACAGAGTATCTACCAATGCATTAGTATAGTAAATAATTATAAACAAGGAATGTATTTACACCCGTGCGTTGCAGCGAGAATTTAAATCTAATTTTTTTAACGTAATAAATGTTTAGGATTTATCATAAGAAATTATACTTCAGCCTTTTCAAAATAAGTGATACATTTTCCATTTTAAAATGTTTCAAAATAAGCGATACACATTGAAATTTGCCACAATTAGTAAAAAGTAGCGGGCTCACACCCACTAATTATCTCATTTAATATAACGAAATGACATATTTATCTTATTTTTACTTTTAAATATTATTAAAGTCTACTAAAAATAACTTTATAGTAGGAAGTGTTCTATTGCCTAAAAGAATAGTATTTAAAATGTATGAAAATTAGAAGAAGCAATTGTTGGATTCCAGCTATGGGATTCTCTATACAATCCAAGAGACTTTGCTACTTAACTACTACCATATTTTGGATATATTGTGGATATAATTTCATTAAACGCACATAAGAATAAAGAATATATGGCAAATGTTAATTGGTTGAGCCCTTTTACAGCCGCAGTTTATTGAGGCCCTCTACAACTTCATTTTTCTAAAACTCCGTTTTGTTGATTTATAATGAACACTAGAATAACTACGTTTTAGTTTTTACTATGAGAAATGTATATTATATAAATATAAATGCTTCTTTCTTTTCTTCCATTCTGAAAACGATAAATATATTATTTATGGGGTTAAAAGAGAAATTAGATATAATGTTTGTGATAAACATTTAAAAAGGTTCATTATTTTTAGAAAGTTTCGAGGAATAAATCTCAACCATTAATCAATAAGATCTAATAATCAAGATTAATCATATATTTTATACATGAAGAGGTATTTTTGTCATTTGGCACTTAAAAAAATTAAGTTTTTTTTATTTAAAATTTTATTTTATATTATTATTTTCGTTAAAAAAACAATATTATTTGATAATTACGTGTAAAACTTAATCACATGTGATTTTAGTGTAAAATCACATGTGATTGTATATATTTAATCATATTTGATATTTTAGTTCAGTCACATTTGATTCAGTACACTCACATGTGATTCAGTATGCAATCACATGTGATTTGGCATGCAATCACATTATGTGTTATTAATAAAATAATAATAATTTTTAAAATAATAATAATAATAATGATAGTTCTAAAATAAAAAATATAAAATAATTTTTTTAAATGACTAAAATACTCCTCAATGTATAAGATATGTGATTAATCTTGACCATTAGATCTTATTAATTAATGATTGAGATTTGTTCCTCGAGAATTCGTAAAAATGATATTTGAACGCAACCCTGCTGTTTATTTAACAAATTGTGGGGTTCCAGATATGTGGCCGGGTCACCTGTCCCACTTGGACTTACATTCTCTTCCAAGAAGCTGACCTACATACAAATACAAATATACATAAAATAACCACAACTTTTTTACGCCTATATATATACAAGTGTCTCCCTCTTCTATCAAAACTTGATTTATTTTCTCTTTCAATGTCTAGAATTTATCCTCAAACGAGTTCTACCTCATCTCCTTCTTCTTACATAACTACAAAGCCCGAATGTTTTACGATATGGATGAAATCGTTAGTTTTCAACACTCATGGATGCACCGTATATAATTCAAAAGGCGAAATTGTTTATAGGGTTGATAATTACGACAATAAATGCGGCCAAGAAGTGTACTTGATGGATATGCGAGGGAAAGTTCTATTTTCTGTACAGCAAAAGGTACAAATTTACTCATGTTTTATTATGAGCTGGAGCTGATTTAAGTACCATAACTTTTACTTTATAAACTGCATCATACAAGTTTTACAATAAACTGTACAATTTTACTTATCAATAATTGTGGTGATTTAAATAAAAATTGTGATACATAAAGCAGCATGCAATTTTTTTATTTATTAGAAACCAATACTTCATCCGATTAAAAATAAGCGACACTTTTTTTTTTACCTTATCTGATTAAAATAGCAGGACCACATTTACTAACTATCTCTTTTATTATAGTGAAATGACTCATATACCACTACTTTTACTTTTAAATATCATTAATCTCACTTTATTTAAAAAATGTGGAGTTCATTCTCCACTAACTAGCCAATTTAAACTAACCATTATTATAATTTTTTGCCTCAAAAATATGAAACCGACAATGTATTACCTATTTTGAATCAGATGAAGTATTAACCAAGGTTACTTTGTGGTTGCAGAAGTTACGATTATTTGGATGTTGCGATGGATATAAATGGGATGATTGTAGTTTGGAGAAACAACTATGGTTTCATGTAAGAAAAAATCGAAGTATTTGCTTAAGTTCGTGTCATAAAGCAGGAGGGTGTAGATACAAGATTGTTAGAATGGACGGGAAATTAGGGTTCAAGATTGTGGATGAAGATCAAGATGGTGCAATTGTCGCTGAGATTAAACAAAAGCAAACAACGTCGGGAATTAATTTTGGAAATGATGTATTTACATTAAAAGTAGAACCCGATATTGATCACTCATTGATCATGGCAATCGTCATGGCGCATGGGTTAATAAATAATCAAATTTGAAAGAAACAAAAAAAAGGGAATATTGATAATATGTGTAGGACATGAACGGACACATATATGTAATGTAAATTACCAACCGAACTTGCTCCTGAGTTGTAACCTTTTCCTAGTATAGTATTTGATATCAGATTCAGTTAATTTGTTTTAGTTTAACAAAAGGTTTTTATCAGATATGAAGCATGTGGTAAAAATATTTTATCAGACTGATTTAACATTTTAACTAATGCATTTAACCCAAGGCTTCTAGCCTAGTGGTATAAGGTGTTGCCCATGACCCATAGGTCATGGGTTCAAGTCCCGTCGTGGACTTTGGTGGTGGGATTTATTCCCCATAGGTGGAAGGTTTGAGGGAAGGCATACTGCCCCTTATGAATGTCACTGTCTATGCTCGAACCACTAACTTACTAACTTGCCGTTCAAAAAAAAAAAAAAAAACTAATGCATTTATTAACTAATGTATATAAAAAAGTATTCAAAATTAACTGAAGTTGTTTGACTTTTTTTTATTAATGATTGGGTGGACAACGTTTGCATATTACACTTGCGATAGTTGTGTACGGGTTGATGTTCGGGACGTTGTCATCTTCAAGGCTTACCAGATCCATGGTTGAAATGAATGTTTGTTTCTCAGGACCTTTTCATTAAAGAACTTCAAGTAATGTTTTAGGATGTTCCAATATTGCTTGTGTTGAAACCGATTCCTTCCCGAAGCAATACGAGACGAAGCTCTTGAGGAACAACCTGAAATCAACGAGAAACTCTTCGTCAGTTGCTCCCCGAGGGTATTCCTCGTGACAACACTCCGACGCTCAAGTTAGATTATTTTTATCGACGTGAGGTATTTAATGCGGTATTAAATGCGTATTGTATTTGTCAGGATCGATTAACTATAAAGAAGTTAATAAACACCTTTAGATCTAATTGAATATAGAAGTTGCAGCGGATCAACACTATATCAATGTAATTAAGAACAATGAACTGTAAATAATATGCAAAAGTATTAAGAACACAGTTTCACAAAAAGTTTCAATGTATATTATTGAGTTAACAATACACACGTACGTTTACAATTCGTAAGGAACTATTTATAATAGTCCTTGAAGCTAAACTATTTACCCTAGTTATTCTAGGACTTGATTTACATCGAATAATAAAAATATACATTAATTTACATTCTATAACTATCTATACGAAGATCTCGGACTTGATATACTTCAAAAACGCGTTATCAGTAGTAAAACTAATCATCAGTAGTAAATATGCAACGTCAGTAGTAAGTCTGATGATCAGTAGTAAGTCCAGAAACCAACGTCAGTAGTAACTAAGTTATAGTATACACCAGCATCAACTTCATCAGTAGTAATATGTTCTGCCCCATCAGTACTAAGTATGTCAGTACTAACTGCAACATCAGTAATAAGTTGATCTGTGTTTTGCTCCAACAATCTCCCCCTAAACTTATTGATCATCTTTTAATCAATCAAGTTTCTTTTGTTCCTCTTGTTCTTTTCTTCTTTTCTCAAGAGTTCTTTGATTCTGTTGAAGCCTTTGTTCAATAATATATCTGCTGTTCCTCTTTGTAAAATAATTCAGTTTGTTTTGGAACATAACAGCATCATAGGGTTTCATCAAAGTGTTTATGAATATCTGATACATAGTCTTCTCAGAATGTGGATATTCTTTTTCATATAAGTACAATTCACACACTTTGCCTGATTTCTCAAAGAAGTACATATTTGCAGTAGGAATGACATTCCAAGCATACACATTACCTGGATTTGAAAATTGTTCTGGATAATTATCTGGATAAAATGCAGCATCAATCATCTTTGTTAAATATCCAGCACCAGGCTCTTTCCATGATTTCTTTGTCATTCTAGGTTTTCCAATAATCAGAAGTTTGATTACATCACTTCTTGAACATGATCTGATTAAGGGTAACCATCCAGTGAATCTATGTATAACTTTGTCTTCCCTTATGACCTCTATGACATTGTTCTGCATCACTCTCCAGTTAAGAATTGGATTGTTCTGTAAAGGAGCAACTGGCATTTCAAGAACAGGTATAATTTGTTTTGACTTCTTCTTAGAGCTTTGTTCTTTATCAACAGATTTTCTTTTCTTTGATTGGGGAGTTGAAGTATCACCAATAGTTGAAACACTACCAGCTTTGAGCAAATTTGGACTGATTGGGATTAAAGTTTTGGCTTTCTTTGATTCTTCAGCTTCTTGTTCAGCCAAGTCTTTCTTTTTAGCATTGCAGTATTTTTCAATGATAGTCATCATCTTCATTCTTCCTAATGACTTTGCACTAATCCCTTTTGTTTTTAAATATTCAATCATGTTGGCCTTCTGTTCAAACACATCATCAGTCAAATCACTTTTAGTCTTTTTACATTCAGAAACCAAATATTCAAGGCATTGAATATGTTCTTCTTCAATCTTTCTGAGCCTTTTGAATTCTTCCTTTTGAGCCTTTATCTGAATGTCATCTGTTTGAACAGATGCTTGAACAGGAATTTCTATTTTATCCTTCTTTTGTTCAAGAGCTTGATACTTAGCTACCTTCTCCCAATATCTCTTATGCTTCACCTTCCATTTAGACTGTTTATCAGCTCTAACAAGATTTATCTTGTTTACCATGTAATGACCAAGAGCTCTGTTAGGGTAATCTTCATCATATATTTCTTTACCCTTTCTAATATGTGCTGAAGGTGGAGGTGGAATATATTTCATGTCTGGCACTCCACTTATCATTACAGAAGGAGAAAATAACCTAAGTTCATCTTGTTGAAGTATTTTTGGATGTGGAGGAAGTGAGCACTCATCAACCTCAAACCAATTCACATTATCATCAATGTCAGGTATGATAAGTGGTTGATCAGGTGTTGGAGGTTTGGTAATGATGACATGTCTTTCTCTTTCAATTAGCTCTGGAAAATGTAGTTCTTCCTCTTCAGTAGTAACCAGAGTAGTTACTACTGGTGTGACTTCAGGAGTTACTACTGATAGGGCATCAGTAGTATTTGGTGCTTTCAATTCCTCTTCTTCATTTACTACTGCTATAATATCAGTAGTAGGAGTTACTACTGGTGTTTCTTTTTCAGTTTGTTCTTTAGTAGAAGCAGTAGTAATTGGCTCTTCTTCTGTAACCATCATCTCTGAACCTTCATCAACTTCTGTTTCTTTTAAATTTAAGAGGGAGGATGCTGCTGCTGCAATAGATTCATCAATCATTGTCTGTATGTTATCCTTCTCCCCCTTAGTGAGCTCAACTGGTGGAGCCTCACTATCATCTAGTTTCTTCTTCAATTTTCTGATGATTTTGGTTTGTTGATGAAGCATGTGCTCATATAATCTCATCCTCTTGTTGATGGTATTTACATGCCTTTTCATGGCAGCCATTGTTTTCCCTTGGTTTGTTAAATATGTAAGGCAATTTTGTACAGTGGATTCAAGAGAATCCACTTTTTCCGTCAATTGTTGGATTTTAATACTGCCCTCACTCCATCTAGCAAGATCATCGGGCTCACTAACAGGTACATTGGTTTTAAGGTTTTCCTTCCTTTCCATCAATTCCACAGATCTGCCCTCATCACTGCTTGGTGATTCATTGGGTCTTTTAGACATTCTCTTCTTCCTAGAAGAAGCAGAGATGTCCCCCCTTTTGGTTTCTTGGCACCGGGGTCCTTTAAGTAATTCCTCAAAAGAGTCATCACTTAAAGTTGCCGAGTTTTGGGTCTTAGTGATGTTTTCACTATCCTGTGCACCCACCTTTGGGGCATCAGTAGTGAAAGCCCTCTCCCCATGTCCTCTCTCCTCCTTGGAGGACAACTCTTTGAGCCTGGGGTGTGACTCGATTTGTCCCCTGGTGTCCTTTAAAGATAATTTCTTTCTTTTATAAATGGTGGAAATGTTTTGAGTTTTGTCTGGTAGGTCTTCCACAGAGTGAAGAGTAGCACTCTGCAGATTTAATTCAAGTTCCTGGGACACAGTCAGGACTTCTAAGTTAGTGGGTGATTGAGTGGCTATATGGGGTGGTGTTTGGGCTGTATTTGGGGGTGATGGAGTGGGTTGAGGTTCAATTTGGGTTGTATCTTTGATTGAACCCTCTCCAATTGGTGTGTGATCTTTGATCATATTAGGAAACAGAGGGGTTTCCTTGCCCGAAAATTTAAATTGTTTTCTCATATTTGAGAAAACTTTCTTGTTCAACTCTGGAATTATGAAAATATTTTTGGGAGTTGACAAGTTTTGTAATTCAATGTTAATGATATGTTGGATAAATCTGGGATACATTAAAAATTTTGAAGAGTTAAGATTTCCCAACATACCTTCAAAAATCATATTAGAAAAATTGAATACTTGGTCTGTGCATAGACAGACAACAGCAGATGCTATTGACCTGTTAAACTCATTCCAAGTACTTCTTTTCGGAGAAATACAATGCTGAATAGTATGGACAAGAAATTTCCATTGTGGGGAGAGAAGACCTTTTTGAAAAGTTACTATGTTTAGTCTTCCCTCATATCCCATTTTGTTTAAAATTTCAGCAATGAATTCCTTAGGAAGAGTAGTCATACCTGAGTCATCGTGTAGTTGAAGATGTTGTCGAATAGATTGTTCTGTGATGGTGATCGTTTTTCCATCCACAGTTGATTTTATCATTGGTACAGTTGCACCCTCCGTTCTTTCAGCATTGGTCCAGAAATCCACCAAGTGCTGTTGGTATGCCTTCGGTTTCACCGTTAATGCGAATCGTATGTAAGAATTTTTCAGAAAGTTCACGATTGGTCGGAAATCCTTTGTTCCGTCTGGATTGCGTAGAAAGGCACACATGTTGTGGAACTCTGAGTATTTGAGATCGGTTTGAACATTGAGAGATTGTAGAGTTGCCATTTTGCAGTGATTTGAGAGAAAATTTTAAGAATTTTAAGATTTAAGATGAGATTTTGATCGATAGCTAGGGTTTATCGAGAGGTTTTATCAAATCGAAGTGAAGATAATGCTAAACTAATCGTCTACCGCCTTTTATATCTTTCGATTTAACCTGCAAAACTACTAAAATGTCCTTCGAATCATAACATAACGGTTATTTTCATGGGGGTTAGTTTGGTAATTGTGTTTCTGAAAGACCAGTAGTAAATAAGATATCAGTAGTAAAACGTCAGTAGTATCTACTAACATCAGTAGTGACTAAGGATTTTGACATCAGTAGTAACTATAGACATCAGTAGTAACCATTAACACATAAGACCAGTAGTATATGTGAATACCAGTAGTACTGACTTACCAGTAGTATTTGTGTAGACCTAATATACACCAGTAGTAATGAATTACCAGTAGTATATTATGCATACACTTTCATACCAGTAATGCAGACCTACCAGTAGTAAAATACTTAAAAAAAAACTTTTTACAACAAAACTTTACACATGATTTTAAGTGAGATTTTAATTTATTAAAATCATTCCAATGCTGCTGACCAAGAAGTTGAATCTTCCTACATCAAATGCTTTTGTAAAAAGATCTGCTAATTGATCATCAGTATGAATTTTAACAACTTTGATTAATTTCTTTTCATTGCAATCTCTTATAAAATGAAATCTTATTTCAATATGTTTAGTTTTTGAGTGTTTTACTGGATTATTCACAATACTAATAGCACTTTGATTATCAATAAAAATAGGAGTTTTAAGGATAGAGATACCAAAGTCTAGAAGCTGGTTTTGAATCCATAGTACTTGAGCACAACAAGCAGATGCAGCTACATATTCTGCTTCAGCAGTAGATGTTGATACATTTGTTTGCTTCTTACATTGCCATGACACTAGTCTTGATCCAAAGAATTGACATCCACCAGTAGTGGACTTTCTGTCTTGACATTCACCTCCATAGTCACTATCTGTGTAGGCTATGAGTTCAAATGGTGAATCATGTGGATACCATAGACCTAGTGATGGTTTGCCTTTCAAGTATCTGAATATTCTTTTAACAGCCTGCAAGTGTAGTTCTTTGGGTCTTGCTTGATATCTTGCACACACACAAACACTATACATAATGTCAGGTCTTGATGCAGTTAAGTACATCAAAGAGCCTATCATTGATCTATATAAGTGTTCATCTACATCCTCCCCCTCAACATCAGGATGTAGGTGTTTGTGTGTTTCCATTGGTGTACTAGCACTTTTACTGTCTTTCAAATCAAACTTTTCCAAGATGTCTTTGACATATTTTGATTGATTTATCAAAATGCCATCTGTTCTTTGATTGACTTGGAGTCCAAGGAAGAAGTTCATTGGACCCATAGAGCTCATCTTGAATTTAATTTGCATCAGTTCTTCAAATTCTTTGCATAATAAATCATTGGTTGAGCCAAAGATGATATCATCTACATAAATTTGTACCAGTAGTATATCATCTTTGACTTTCTTTGTGAACAAAGTTTTGTCAATGGCTCCTCTTTTAAAGTTGTTCTTCAATAGGTATGATGATAATGTGTCATACCATGCTCTTGGTGCCTGATGTAGGCCATACAGAGCTTTATCCAATTTGAACACATAATCACCATGTTTTGGATCTTCAAAACCTGGAGGTTGGCATACATATACCTCTTCTTCAATCTTCCCATATAAGAATGCACTCTTAACATCCATTTGATAGACTTTGAATTTCTTGAATGAAGCATATGCTAGAAATATTCTTATGGCTTCAATTCTAGCAACAGGAGCATATACTTCATCAAAGTCTATTCCTTCTTCTTGAGTGTATCCTTGGGCTACAAGTCTGGCTTTGTTCTTGATCACTATACCTCTTTCATCTTTCTTGTTTCTGAAGATCCATCTTGTTCCAATGGCTCTTTTTCCTTTGGGTAGAGGTACAAGTGTCCAAACAGCCTGTAATTTAAATTGAAGGAGTTCTTCTTGCATTGCCTCAATCCAGTTTGAGTCCTTCATTGCTTGTTGGATCTTCTTTGGTTCATCCTGAGACAGAAAGCATTCATACATACATTCATTAGCAATTAAACTTATATTACACATATTAGCAGTTAAGCTTTTGTTTAATTTGCTTCTTGTTTGTAATGGTGAGTTGACATCACTTAGAACAAGGTCTAATGGATGGTTCTTTTGAGTCCTTGTAGTTGTAGCTTTATCAACCACTAGTTGATCTTCAAGATTGGACTCATTTGTCTCAGGTAGTGGTTCTTCTAGAGATCCTTCATTGTCATTGATATTTGGCTCATCATCTTCTTGGTCAGAGTTACTACTGCTATTATCTTCATTGAGATCAGTAGAGTTGTTGTTGTTACTGGTATCAGTAGTATCTTGAGAATCTAGGTTAATGTTGGGACCAGTAGTATTTTGAGTACTATTACTGGTATCAGTAGTATTTGAATTACTACTGTCCTCATTCTCAGAGTTACTACTGGTTCCAGAACTTGAGTTATTACTGACATCAGTATTAACTACTGGAGCAGTATTAACTACAATGTATCTCATTTCCTCTTGACCAGTATTAACTGATGATGTTCCCTCCTTTTGATTGTGACAATTTGAATTACCTACATTGAAATTCATATTAGAATTAAAGGATTCGGTTAGATTGTCTATGTCAAATAGCCAATCTGGACCATTTCCTTGTTCATTAGGTACATTTTCATTAAAGGATACATTGATGCTTTCTTCAATTATCCTTAGTCTTTTGTTGAATACTCTGTATGATTTGCTTTGAGTAGAGTATCCCACAAAGATTCCATCATCAGCTTTGCAGTCAAATTTACCAATTTGTTCTCTTGTAATTAAAATAGTACAAGGACAACCAAATGATTTTAAGAAACTTATAGAAGGTTTTCTTTTATTGAAAAGTTCATATGGTGTTTTAAAATGTGGCTTCACTATTAATACTCTGTTCTGAACATAACAAGCAGTATTAACAGCTTCTGCCCAAAAAGTAATTGGTAATTTTGAGTCTGCTAGCATTGATCTTGCTGCTTCAATGATGGTTCTATTTCTTCTTTCAGCTACACCATTTTGTTGAGGAGTTCTAGGTGAGCTGTATTGCATGTCAATACCTTTAAGATCACAAAAGTTAATTAAATTAGCATTTTTAAATTCTGTGCCATTATCACATCTTATGGCTTTCACTTTTTGATCAGATGTGTTCTCCAGTTTGACAATTAAGTTCTTTATGAGTTCACTTGTTTCATCCTTTGTCCTAAGAAAGAAAACCCATGTATATCTGGAAAAGTCATTAGTAATAACAAGACAATATTGTTTCTTTCCAATACTCATTACATTTGTAGGTCCAAAAAGGTCCATATGTAAGAGCTGTAAAGGAACAGAAATAGAGTTCACAGTTTTGGACTTATGAGAAGTTTTGTGTTGTTTACCTTTTAGGCATGCAACACAATGATGATCACACATGAATTGTTTTTGAGGTAGTCCAATGACCAGATTTCTTTTTACTAAATTGTTCATGTTTTTGAAATTTGTGTGACACATCCTTCTATGCCATAGTTCTGATTCAGTGGTCTTTGCCTTGGATATAAAACAGTTGACCTCATTTGTAGAAATGAGTTCTCCCCCTATATCTAGGCAATACACATTGTTTCTCCTTGGAGTTCTTAAAACAACATATTTTTCATCTAAGATAAAATCAGGAGAAAGAATGATGCACTCAATGTCTGTGAAAAGAATTTTGTTCTTTTTATCACAAACTTGAGACACACTGACAAGATTGTATTTTAGTTCAGCTACATAAAATACATCATCAAAGGTAATTTTTCCATTAGTAACAGTACCTTTACCTGTAATCTTACCTCCCTGGGGATTCTCACCAAATGCCACATATCCTCCATCAAATGACTTGAAATCTTTAAGAATTTGCAGATTTCCAGTCATGTGCCTTGAGCATCCACTATCAATATGCCATGTTCTTCCTTCTTCTGGGATCTGAATGCTCTGCACAAGTGAGTAAAGGATTAGTTAAGTTTGGGAACCCAAGCTTTATATGTCTTGGGTTCATCCTTTGAGAAATAAGCTTTTGGGGATTTAACTTTAAACACTTTTGGTACCCATACTTGTTTATTACTGGTGTTTTGTTTTACTACTGCCCTTTTGGAGTTATTACTGGTGTGAGAATTTCCTACTGATCTTGGTTTATACCCATGATTTTTAGCTTTTGAATACTTTACTACTGATGGACCAGTAGTATTTGGGTACTTACCATGTTTAGAATGACCAGTAGTGTTTTTAGGGTTAACACCAGTAGTATTTTTGAAAGTTGTTTTGGGAGCAGTAGTGTTTTTGAAATTAGGGTTTTTACCAGTAGTATTCTTGTACTGGTACCATACAGCATTATAATGAGGGTTAACACCAGTAGTAAAATTGTTAAGGTTTCTACTGGTGTTGGAAAATTTAAAATATTGTTTATTTTGATTGGATTTTCCATTGTTCTTGAAGTAATTGCTGTTCTTTGGGCTTCCAACTCTTCTGTTTTGCACAAATCTTGGTGCACTTCTTCCAAATCTTGGAGTTTCAGCAATTGGAGTTTTAATTTTATTTACTACTGAAGGACCAGTAGTAGCTTTTAACTTTTGAGTTTTTGCATTTTCTTTAAAAATTTTAAATTCCTTTAACTCTTTGCAGTTTATTGGATTGAAGTGACAATCCTTTGCTATATGTTCATTTTGTTGCATATAACACATCTTAATTTCTTATTTTTAGCACCTTCAGGTATTTTTTGGTCTAAGAGTTGTTTTTTATTTCTTTCATTTCCCCTTGTTAAAATTTTTGGTACATTATCTGCATTATATTTAGGAGATTCATTTGGACTTTGAGCTGTGTGAAAACTTGTATCAATTGATTTTGGTGATTCAGTTTGAGAGATTGTAAATTCAATTGATTGATCATCATCAGAAGAATCATTTGATTCAGATGTTTCATTATGTGATTCAGTTTGATTTTCAGTTTTTAATTCATTAATGATTCTTTCTGAACTGTTTTTAAGTGGTGGAATGATTTTATATGGAGGTGGTACAGCATGATATCCTACCCCATGAACAACTTTTTCTGTAGTTTGATTATTAGTTAATTCATCAAGAATTTTAGAGCTTCTTTCAAACTTTTTAATTGTTAATTTATTTTGTTCAATTTCAAGTTGACATTCTTCTAATTTACTTGTTAGTTCTTTATTTTTTATTTCATAAAATTCTTTCTCATCCACAGCCTGAAGTAATTCTTCTTTTATCCTTTGATCAATCATCTGGTACACCTTTATTTGATGTTCTTGATCAGTAATCACACCATCAAATTCATGATTTCTTCTCACTGCTTTTGCTAAATCTTCATTTAATTTATTGTTTTCTTTTTCTAAGTTTTTAACAATTTTAGCACATTCAGGAGTACAAGGTTTAGGTTTTACCTCAGTTTTGTTGTCAGTAAAGGCCATGAGAGCTTGATTTTGAGTATGCTCTTCTGCTTGGAAGCTCCAGTCATAGCCTTGTCCTTGTTGTGATACAAGGGCAGTTGATTTTGATCTTTTGTCTGGCTGAGGACACTCTTTTGCAAAGTGACCAAGGTTGTTACAGTTGTAACATTTGACTTTAGTTTTGTCAAATCCAGCTTTGTCACCTTTGTTGAAGTTGAGGCTTGTCCTACCAGTTCTTTTTAAGAATCTTTTTGTCCTTAGGCTCAGCATAGCCATCTGCCATTTAAGATCCATCTCCTCAAGATCATCTGGGTTCAATTGTTCCAAGTCATCACTAATCAAGGCAGTATGCACATGACTCGTGAAGAAGGATTCTCTTGCAGCATCTTCAGAATCTGCAGCCTTTCCTATAGAGGTTTCCTGACCTTGACCTGTACTAGAGACAAATGCAGCATTATTAGAAGAAATAGAAGGGTTCTTTTGGTTTACCTCAGTTTCAAACACTCTGAGATCATTGTAGAGTTCATCCAATTCCTTTTCTTCTAAAGCATCTCTTTGTCTATATACCACTGTATACATAGCCCATTCTTCACTAAGAGATCTTAGGAACTTCATGTTGACATCTTCTTGATCCATCTTAACCCCAACCTGGTTAAGTTCACCAATTAGCTTGTTGAATCTGTCAAACACTTGAGTGAGTGTTTCATTGGGTTTTCCTTTGAAGTTTTCAAAGTCTTGTTTGAGAACAGACTTCATATTCCTCTTGGTGCTCTTTGTCCCAACGAATCTCTTCTCCAGTGCTTCCCATAGTATTTTTGCATCATCATATTCAAGAAAGAGATGTTGATAATCGTTAGGAATGGCCAGTAATAGAGTGCTTAGAGTTTTGAGTTCGATGCCCTTGTCCTTCTTTTCCTTCTCACACTTAAGTTTGTCTGCTTCAGTTGCAGAGCTGCTTGCTTGACCAGGACCAGTTTTGTTTCCTTCAAGGACAACTTCCCACATAGAATAATCTGTAATAAGCATGTATTGCTTAATACGATTCTTCCACATCCCAAAGTTATTGGGAGTGAGAATGGGGATTTTGTTGGCCTGAGTACTTTCATTGTTATCCGACATGATTAACAATGTGTGTGTTTTAAAGATTAAAACTTTTTATTGTTCTTAACAAAATAGTAGATCTAGAACCAATTAGCTCTGATACCACTTGTCAGGATCGATTAACTATAGAGAAGTTAATAAACACCTTTAGATCTAATTGAATATAGAAGTTGCAGCGGATCAACACTATATCAATGTAATTAAGAACAATGAACTGTAAATAATATGCAAAAGTATTAAGAACACAATTTCACAAAAAGCTTCAATGTATATTATTGAGTTAACAATACACACGTACGTTTACAATTCGTAAGGAACTATTTATAATAGTCCTTGAAGCTAAACTATTTACCCTAGTTATTCTAGGACTTGATTTACATCGAATAATAAAAATATACATTAATTTACATTCTATAACTATCTATACGAAGATCTCGGACTTGATATACTTCAAAAACGCGTTATCAGTAGTAAAACTAATCATCAGTAGTAAATATGCAACGTCAGTAGTAAGTCTGATGATCAGTAGTAAGTCCAGAAACCAACGTCAGTAGTAACTAAGTTATAGTATACACCAGCATCAACTTCATCAGTAGTAATATGTTCTGCCCCATCAGTACTAAGTATGTCAGTACTAACTGCAGCATCAGTAATAAGTTGATCTGTGTTTTGCTCCAACAATATTGAATGCGAGTGTGTACCTTTGCGGTTAGCTAAGTATCGAATATATAGCCGATGAGTTTAGGCGGGAACTCAGAAGAGAAGATTGAGAGGGATGATGGGTTGACAGTATTGCCCATACCGCAACGGATCCACCGGTCAATAGACGATGGTTCAATCTATCGTTCGACGGACAAACTTGCGGACCTTTCCTGCACGCCGTTCACATTAAATGCGCGTGGGGTATTTTCCTGGAAAGCCGGTACGCTACCCGCCCTTGGGAATGTAAACATTCTTTGTCGTTTTCCTACTTCATCCGGAGCGTCTCGTCTTATACGTTTCGCTTAGTTCGCTCCGTCCCTGCTTCGTGCTTATCGCTCCGGAGAGGTAGTATACCTCATTAAACTCCCTTAGTTAACACTAGTACAAAAATAGCTTTTAGCCACAGTTTTTTTAAACAACCTCGCCACAGGTTCACATGTTCATGTGGCTAAATATCACAAATAATGTTCTAATGTTGTTTTAGCCACATTTTAACTAAATTATTGTGGCAATTGCAAATTAGATTTGAACACTTTAGCCACGATTAACATGATAAACGTGTCCATTGCTAGCCACGGTCATGTAGCGTGGCCATATGTCACACTTTTCGCCATGATTTTTTTTTTGTTAAAACGTAACATTATATTGTGACGGTTAATATGTGAGGCGAAAGACAAATATTTAGCCACATGAATCAACTACTTGTGTGTCCAAAAATTGGTATTCATTTGCCACATGAAATTCATTGTTGTTGAAAGAAGTATTTAGCCATGGTCGTGTGTGTTATGTGGCTATACAATAAACAATAGTCACTCAAAACTTTTCTTTGTCTGTGTGGCTATATGATGGATATTTGTCATACCCTAAATCAAATCAAGATAAAACTAAAATTGTGTGTGGCCATAACCTAAATAATAGCAATGGTAAAGGTAAAATTAAAATTATGTCTCTATAATTAGTTTATAATCACCTTTTATCGTACATAAATGTGTCTATAAATAGCAAATTGTCACGTTAATAATGTTAAATGTGGCTAAATATTATCTGGGGTCACATATATGTGATAACGACTTATGTGGCTAAAGGGCAAACAATAGCCATGATTAAGTGTGATACTAGTATTTGCGGGCATATATGTTTATTATACACATGAAGTCGTTGTTGTTAAAAGTTAGTATATAATCACGATCATTATTGTGTGTCATGTGGCTATAGGACAAAATAAAGTCACTCAATTTTTCATGTGGCTATAACAAGATTATGACTACAGTTAAATTGATTATGTGTCTAAAAGCAACCAATTGTCTCATTAATTAGTTTAAATGTGGCTAAATGTTGTCCCACATTGCTATTTGTATGAAAGTTGGGTGAATTACTTTCACTATAAAAAGAAGTGCACCAACTATGTTGAAGCAATTAAAGCTTAAGTCCCTTATGCCTTTCACGTTGTGTGGCCATTTGACTTAAGGCTCGGTGCAGTGCAATTCTTTTGCCGACAATTTAACTGTTTTACTCGGTTTTTTACTCGGGTTTAACTATTACCAATCGGTTTGACAGGTCTAGAAGGAAATAATAACCATGTTGGTATTTTTTTTTTTTGTGTGGCCAAATGATATCAAAAAGTCAATGATTAAAAATAATTTAATGTGGCTATAGGTTAAACTATAGCCACAATTACGAAAACCTTATGTCTATAAGAACTCTACGGTCACCCTCAACATAACTACACGTGACAATACACAATAGATTAGTCACATTATATATAAAACTATGTGTCTAAAATCGGGCTTGTAGTCACCACCAATATAACGATATGTGGCTATATGGTAAGCATTAGCCGCAATTTACAACAAATTGTGTCTCTATAAGTAGGATTACAACCATTGTCGTTTTAATTACATATGACTATATGGTAACGATTAGCCACGGTTGTATGTTATCGCCACACTTTTCCATATGATATGGCCACTAAAATTTAGTGTAGCCATATATGCACTTTAAAATGCGAGAGAATAGACTACGCTTTTGATGTAAAATAAAACCGTGGCTAATTACTTATGGCCACAGTTTTTTGTAGTGGCGATTGATGTTTTTTGTACTAGTGTAAAAGTTACTTATCCGTTGATATTTTGTTTTTAACTTCTCGATTCGTTCGTCTATACTTGCTTTTATGGTTACCGTTGTCCTATACGCTACTGTTGACATGACATCGTTTTTCGACCGTTGGGAGATGTGTGCGTAACCGCCTTTTCACCTTCTTCTCCTATTTAAACTTGCTCAGGCGATTAGGTTTTTCTTCACATCTCAGAACTTTCTTTCGTCTTCTTCTCTATCCTAATCCCCCTATCTTTTATCGTTTTACTGATCATTCATTATGAGGAAGGATAAATCATCAAAAGATAAGTCCGAGAAAACGACTAAAGAGCGAAGGACCGCTCTGAACACCTTTTCTAACCTTTCTCCTTCCGAACTTACCCAACTTATCGTGGACTATCACATAGATCCTATATACGACCTTCGTTTACCTGGAGAAGGAGATACAATTCGATCTGCTCCAGATGGATATGAACCAGTATATGTGCACTTCCTTATGGGCGGGATCTGTTTCCCAGTTGATAGCATTATCCTAACTGCTCTTCAAGAATTTGGTTTACATCTCGCTCAATTATCACCCAACGCCATTCGAAAAATTATTGGGTTCATTATGCTCAGCAGGTCTTTATGTATTTCTCCCTCAATTAAACTTTTCCGATATTTCTACATTGTTACCGGACGCGGTGATTGGGCTACTATCGCGCATCGGCAGGGTCAGAGTGATTGTGTCATCGGACTAAGGGATTCGATTCATGACTGGAAGTATGGGTTCTTCTACGTGAATCGTTCCGCTGTCAACGACATCGCCCTTCCTTGGGGGCAGGTGATATGACGTGCTTCAGATCCTGTTCCCGACTTGAATCCTGAAGAGAAGAGTCACGTTGCTAGTTTGTCAAGCATTCAGATCGAATGGGAGGACCCTGATGAAGTGTTTCTGGGCATGGCTGATATGAGCCCCTATTAATTTAATCAAGGGGTTCGTCCTATCTGTGAACTGAACGGCCGGAAGGTTACTCTCTTGGAGCGGTTGGAGATGCGTAAGGGTCTTATGTCGGAGGGCAAGGTTCCCGTTGTTCATGGACCTATCACCCCATTCATCCCACCTGTTAGTGGGAGCGCAAGCTCAGAAGCCACCCATGATATGGGAAGACAAGAATCCGAAACTATTCCGGAGTCCCCTTCTGGCCAATCCCCCGATCTTGAAATTTTGTCCGGGGGCGCTGAATTCACCACTGAAGGTACGATGATACCTGATTCGCAAGTCGAGATGCGTCATCCTGCTAGGGTTCGCTCTATGAAGAAGCTTTCTGGTCGTCAGATGGAGCGCGGGGGAGCTAGCAAAAGGTCCCTAGATGACGATGAGCCTTTTCCTCTGCAGAGGCGTCAAAAGAAAAGATCCGAAGGTATCGTTTCTGCCCTTCGTTGTTTTTTTTATTATTCATTGTTGAAGGCTCACGCTAAGTTCCTTTATCTGTAGTTGTTGCAGATGTGGTGGTTGTTACCGAGTCTGTTTCAGAACCTCCGGTTCCTACGAGTCCTCGACCTTACCCGGTTCCCACTTTATCACTGAGTACCTCCTTGACCCCCACAAAGGTTATAATTCCTATTCCACGAAGACTCCCGCCCGTACAAGCAAGTGTCTCTGCGATGGCCATGTTTACCAGCCAACTCTTTGGTGCCGGAGCGAGGCAGTCTACCGCAGCTAAAAGTTCGCAATCTGCTCAGTCTTCAAGGATCCATTCGATTCGTCCTCCGCCTTCTACTACCGGTATATTCTTATCCTAACCTTTTACTTGCCTCTTTGTTATTTTAACCACATTAATTCGTTTTTCTAGAAGCCATTGTTTGCACCATGGGAATCGTTGTTACCGAAGCCTTGATTGCTACTAGCCATGTGGTTGTTCCTACTCAACCCCCCAACATTGTTGTTGCTCCGCAATTCGTCATTTCCAGCTCTACAACTGCTCCTGTCTTAGAGGCAATGTCGGTTCCCCCAACTCCTACTGGTGGTTTGGAGAACGTTTCTACTAGTGACATATTTTTAAAGGCGAAAAGTGGGCTATTGGGAACCATTGAACTGTTGTCTGAGCTTCAAACCCGAAATGCTCGTATTTAGGAGGATACTGCTAAGAAAGGCTCAGAGCTTTCCCGTATCTCCAACTTGCTCGACACCGCCCAAGCTCTCTTTAACAAAGACGTTTTGGAGAAACAACAACTTTTGAAGGATCATGATAAGCTTGCAGAGCATGCTCGAACTTTAGAGAACAAACTTTCCGAAGCTACCAACTCCCTTCACTCCCAGGCGGGGAACTGATTCCATACGGGGAACTGATCGTTGTTTCAGATGGTGATCAGATAGTGTAGCTGGGTAACTGAATCCGAACTGATCAGATTCAGTTACCCACAACCTGGGGAACTGATTTTCAGATTGTCTTCTAACTATTTATCTTTTGTCTTCATTAAATCTCCTTCAGTGGAGGATGTTTTTCAGCAACCCAACACAAAAATAGTAAAAATTAGCACCACGCCTCGTCGGCTCCCCTTCGGTTTGTTGGTTTTCCATAAAAATGATAAACAAAATTATTAATCAAATGTAGTTATAGTGATTTTGTTTTGAAAGTTACGATACATAAACTAAACTAAAATATCATACTTGGAAAATCTCCAACCATCAAAATGTTTGTGTTTGGAATAGCATTTATATTTATGGATACACTTCAACTTTACTTGGGGCCTAACTAACCCCACATATATAATTATTTGGCTATAATAATCGTGTACACAAACATATATATTCATTATCTTCTAGACAAGGGCAATAATGAAGATCAAGGTGACAAAAAACAACATGATCACATGATAAAGCAAGGTGATCGAGAATTATATTCACACAAAAAACTTGAAACGAATATAGTTTACGAACCATGGTCCATAGGGTAGGGTGGGGTGCATGGTTAGCTAAGGTTCATAATCATTCTCACATGGATGTTTTCTTAACTGCCCACCCAAGTGGTTATGTTAGTTTCTCGACAAAAATAAACAATATGATTTATTTTAATTTAATGTGTTGGGTAGTGGACTAATGAATAGCTCGATGTTTTAATTTGATGTTCTATAATTTGATGTTGTATAATATTTGAGATTATAAGTAAAACTAGATTAAATATTTTTTGGACATAGTGTCTAACTATCGCCTTTTTTGGGATTTTGGATCCTAAGGTTGCGAAATTCAAAAAGGTTGACAAAATTCAAGGACGATATATCTGAATCTACAAAATGAAATGAATATTTTCGGAAAGTTTGATCATTTGATATACGTGACAATTGAAAAGAACGGTTTGCAATGATTAATCAAACTTCAAAATCTTGTGTTCGGCATTTGCTGACATTGGTTGCTCACTCTTTTGATATACAGAATCCTAGTATAAGATTACATGATTAATAATAACACTAGACAAAGTATGATATTTGGATTCTTAAATAATTTGTTCCATGTTCAAGTGCAAAGTCCGGTCCTGGACATGGGCTACTAGGTATAGGACACATACCCGGATTATATTTAAACCAGACCCGTTTAAAGATATGTTCGGTTATGGTCAACAAATGTATCCGGTAGAAACCATTCGATTTTAAAGCGTTTTGGGGAGTGTGGTATGTATCCAGTAGAAACCGGTTCAGACGAATTCAAACCGGTTTTTCGTCGAAATCCGGTGTTTAAACCGGTTTAACGGCTAGGTTAAAAAAACGGTTTTCAAACTGGTTCATTCTAAACCTCTATATGATCCCGGTCCAGCGGTTCATGAACTGATTTGGTCTGGGGAGGTTATAACCGGTCCCAAACCGGCTGCAAACCGGTTTTGAAACCGGTCCGTTCGGAAACCAGTTTTCTTGTGTATCTCTACTACCAGGGAAGCCGCACGAAGTCCATAAAAGGGGCCCATTTTCAAAAAATATATATATATAGCTTAAGTGTATATATATATATATATATATATATATATATATATATATATATATATATATATATATATATATATATATATATATATATGTATGTATGTCCACTTAAATCAAGGTAAACCCAATGAAATATTGAAAATAAGCTGAAGTGTCCAGAGACACTGGTATACTTCCGTGGCCATAAGGGGTTTTTATTGTTGTTACAAAATTTAACTTAGGATCTTCTTGGAATTTCACTTTTTAAGACTAAAACCATATTTAAGAAAACTTATTTAAGAATCTTATTAGTTTATAAGTTTAATTAAGTTCTTTAAATGTGATTTATATTAGCTTATAAACTAATAAGCCTTTAAATAAGCTTTTTCATACATGCCCTAACTGATAAGTTTTCCCATATTAATCATATGTTCTCTTATTGATCAAGATGTTGACGCATTTGTAATATCAATTTGAGTCTTCGTAATAGTTCAAGTTATAACTATTTAATGATTTCATCCATCATTGCTTTACCTAATTATGTCCACTGAAACCATTTATGTTGAGCCAGAGCATAATGTTCAAGTGAGATTAGAGATCTACCCATTTTGCATTAGAGTGATAAAAAGTGATCTTACAACTATGTACGTAGTTATCAGTTCAGGTCCCATATTATGTAAGTTAGTTATAATCATTTACCTTAAAAGATCACATAAGAGTGATTAATGTCACATGTTCCTAATTCTTTTTATTAAAATATTAATTTTGTATCTTTTCTACCCGTGATCAATAATATGAGAAATAATCAACCATTCACACCATGTTATAACGCGTTATACCTCTAATACACAAAGGATTACCAAAAGGACAAGAACACCTCTAGCAACTTACCACATTTAAGACCAAAATGTCAATACTTATAATTTAATTAACTCAATAGAATATTAGAATCTCTAATTTAGGCCAGCTAAGAGCCATAATTTAATATTTCAGCATCAAAGTGTTTTAGAATGAACCAAACAAAACAAACAAAAAATAACATTAAAAACACAATTTTAATTCAATATTGGAGCAAATGGGAAACTATGTGCATTCAACAAGTAGTTTAGGCACAATTTGGAATGCTAAATCATCATGTAGTGATACATGAATCATTATGCAATTAACTGATGTAAAAGGGTTAAAAGAAAATATGTTTTTTTAGGAAAAGTTACATAATTGATTTTTAGGAAAGTATAATAATCAAAATTAAGGAGTCATTGTTCTTATCTAGATAATAATCCCATAGTTTAAATGTTTAGGTTAGCTTCAATATTCAAAAATACAAAAAACTAATTTAATATTGAGTAAATAATAAGAATGGTCCCTAATATTTAACCCAGATTTTACATACAATCTTTTACTTTAAAAAATCACATAGCCAGTACTTTTCTGAAAATGTTTTGCATATGTAGTCCTCTAGCATGGCATTCCTTAAATATTTTAACTAGATAAGGACTAGATCTAATTTTAATATACTAAGAGTGTAATTAATTGAGAAAAAAAATTTAAAGTACGTTAGACTAAAGTATCGTATGGGCAAAAAGTTTAATAAAAAGAAAAAAATAAATATCAGTATAAAATGTTAAAGTAAATGACCATATGTATATTAGGTGTAAACCTACCATCTTTATAATTTACTCTTTAAGTTTTATATCAACGATTATTTATGGTAAAAGACCAAAAAAGAAATCGCAGAGTACACGCAATCCGACGGGTATCATGTAACTATATTTTTTTGTGGTGGCAATAGTGATGATGGTGGTTGGTGGTGCATAATGTGGTGGGCGATGGTGATTGATGGTGATGGTGGTGGTGGCGAGTGATGGTAGTGATAGGTGGTGATCAATATAATAATATAGATTTAATTATTAATAAAAATAATAGTGTACATAAATAATTGTAGTTAAGTAATCAACATATGCCCTACTAGCTCAATTGATTTGAGCTCCTTACTAATAACATGAAGATCGTACGTTCAATGTCTAAGGCTATCAATATTTTCATAACGCAAATATTTCCTAAAATAATAAGTGTTATTAATAAAAATTAAATTTTGCTAATGTGTGAAGATCAAATATACATAAACTAATTTTTTAAGAACAAGCCTCTAAATTTTATGGTTTCTAAAGGGTTATTTTAGTGATCCCTCCCTCCAAAGACTGGCCTGTTTATATTAAACATAAATATGGTCCGGTATTGATATTTTGAATCTTTGATACTTGAGAAAAATACAACATGGGCTTATGTGACCATTAACAATAAATGACTGGGCCTATAATCTTTAAAAGATATGCAATGTCCATTCAACATTTAAATTATGATCAAATATTCATACATTTATGATTTATTATGTGTAACAAATTTCTGATTTTTATAAAAGTATCTATTTTCCTCCTGATGAACTGAAGTTCAATCTACTGCACATGGCTTCATTCTGATACGTTTTTCTATTTAATATTTATGTTCATTATTAATCTTTAAGAACAATATTTCCATTTCACTGTCAAGAAAAACAATGATATTTAATCCCTTCAAAATAATGGTATCAGGGAGATAAGATGTAGATAAATATACTTCTATCAAATGTAGAGAGACTGGTAGTAAAATAAATTTCTATGAACAATATCATCACTATCACATCTTGTATTCTTGCATATGTATCATCAAAACAGCCATATATTTTAGAAATTTCTTAACTAAAACAAATCAGATGTTTCTGCTGCATAAATGCCAATGTTTATGGTACAATTCAAGCATATTTTAGTATAATTTCTTTAAGGCATTATACATTTTATTTTAGTATTATAAAAAATGTATTTTCTTAAAACAATTATAAGAGCATCCAAAAGGAGCGAAACTATGAAATGTATATATCTGCAACGCAAGCGCTGAATATTTAAATATTTAAGCAACATACGACTATGAAAAGAACAAAATGAAGTTCTGTTGTAAGATTGAACAGATTATTATTAGTTTGTGTACATGTGCCCATTTTTCTATTATTGGATAGTAAGAATTTATACATGTTGTATCAATGTTTATTGTGATTAGAAAGGTTGTCCTTTAAGAAAAATAACAGATAAAAGAAAAAAATTATATTGTTTCTTATTAATTTTTTTTAACTTATTTGATAAATATTTTGTGCTGTACTTTAATATGTGGCATGATCCAAAGAAGACTATGACAGCCACTCATTTCCCTGGAAAAGTGTGAAGAAAGCTGCAACTCTGCAATCTTTGGAATCAAGCAAGGTATTTTGGTATTTGTTGATTTCTATAACCACTTTGACAGACAAAAAATTTGATCCTACAAAGATACAACATCTCATGCACGAGGTACAACATAATAATGAACCAAAAAGAGGGACCAAGATCTGGACACCCTAAAGTTTCGACGTATAAGTACAAACAAAGAATCCAAATCTACAGTCAAAACATGAAAAATCAAGAACCGCCTTTCATGCATAATGTAAAACACAAGAAAGGGGACCATAAAAGAAATTAATATTCTAACACCATAGCAATTATATTATACCTATAGAGAAATGTTCAAGGTAATTCAAGAATTTTAGCTAGTCTCATAGGATAATTAATAGTCATTGGATCAAGAAAAAGTCAAAGGTTAAGATCAAATTTCAAACCACACAAGCACATGTGTTTCAATACATCAATATCCCACCCACCTCGGGCGGCCGGAGACGGTGGCCGGCGGCGGACGGCGGCGATGGGCGGCGGCCGGCGGCGGCGGCCGGAGGTGGCCGTCGGCGGTGGTGACCGGTGATGGTGGTCGTGACTGGAAGCACATGTGTTTGAAACACATGTGTTTTGAAAATAAAGGAGTGTATATGTACAGTCAAGCACATGTGTTTCAAGTAATGAAGCACACATGTTTCATAACGTCAAGCACATGTGCTTCGTGATTCAAACACAAATGACTTGCTTGTAAGTTACATGTGTTCAGGAACAAAAACACATGTGCTTGGCTTTATGAAGCACATGTGCTTCATAATGATATGTTCGTCACTTGTTTTGATTTTTTTTTTTTTTTTTTGTTAGTGAAGCACATGTGTTTCATAATGTCAAGCACATGTGTTTCGTAATTCAAACACAAATGACTTGCTTGTAAGTTACATGTGTTTAGGAACAAAAACACATGTGCTTGGCTTTATGAAGCACATGTGCTTCATAATGATATGTTCGTCACTTGTTTTGATTTTTTTCTTGTTAGTGAAGCACATGTGTTTCATAACGTCAAGCACATGTGCTTCGTGATTCAAACACAAATGACTTGCTTGTAAGTTACATGTGTTCAGTAACAAAAACACATGTGCTTGGCTTTATGAAGCACATGTGCTTCATAATGATATGTTCGTCACTTGTTTTGATTTTTTTTTTTTTGTTAGTGAAGCACATGTGTTTCATAATGTCAAGCACATGTGTTTCGTAATTCAAACACAAATGACTTGCTTGTAAGTTACATGTGTTTAGGAACAAAAACACATGTGCTTGGCTTTATGAAGCACATGTGCTTCATAATGATATGTTCGTCACTTGTTTTGATTTTTTTCTTGTTAGTGAAGCACATGTGTTTCATAACGTCAAGCACATGTGCTTCGTGATTCAAACACAAATGACTTGCTTGTAAGTTACATGTGTTCAGTAACAAAAACACATGTGCTTGGCTTTATGAAGCACATGTGCTTCATAAGATATGTTCGTCACTTGTTTTGATTTTTTTTCTTGTTAGTGAAGCACATGTGTTTCATAACGTCAAGCACATGTGCTTCGTATGCCCCCTTGTGTGTTTAAAAACTCATGTGTTTCGTGACTTAAAGCACATGTGTTTCGTGACCTGAAGCACATGTGCTTCGAAATAATATACTGTGTTTTAGTGAAGCACGTGTGTTTCAATACATCAATACCACCACCACCCCCATGACCACCAGCACCTTCACTGTGAGCCACCACCACCGCAGCCGGCGGACGGCGGCGATCGGCTGTAGGTGGCTGTAGGTGGGGGATTTGATCTTGACCACATTTATCCAATGACTAGGATTTATCCCTTGAGACTATGCAAAACTCTTGGACTTCCTAGAATACAACTCTATACCTATAATATAATTTCGATTCCAAGGTTACTGTTAATTACAAAATGAACCGAACAGCAGCATTTTATAATAAGAAACGGTGTTTAAGAAGTACTAGTTAAACTAACATTAAACACATATATTTAACAAATTAAAAATTACAACAAAATCACGGATTTCTTTTCGACCATTAACACTATACTTTACTTCGTAAATTGTTACATATATCATATATTAACCATGACACAGACATGTAATATTTGGAAGAAAAAAAGTTGAAATAAAAACGAAATAAAAACATATATTACCGAATTTATACATCACAACATTTACTTATCACTAGCATTTCTTCGGTTCTTGAGGGTTCTTAGTCTCATTACAAGTTGTTGTCTTTCACCCTCAACTTCTGCAAATTTCAGACTTATTTCCGAATATCTTTCTTGCATTTCCATTAATTCTACTTCCATTGATTTGTTTAATTTCTTTAATATTTCCCTTTCATTGGTTGCAGATGCCTGTAATATTACCAATTTTGTCATTTTATAAACATGGTACCTAAAAAGATATAATTTTTAGTTATTACCTGCGTAGTAGCAGTGGTTTCATCAAGAATTTCTAATCTTTTTTCCAAATCTTTGATTTTATCTTGAAGATATTTCTCCTTCTCAAGAAACGAATTTTCAGAGCTTGTTAAAGCGGTTTCCTTTAGTTTTAGTTCACCCTGATGATCAAACACAATAATTATCGATTAATTAAACAGATAATATATAATCAAGTAACGGCTTTTCACAACTTTTTTAATAAAAAATGTAACTACCTCAAGTAATTCTATTCGGTTTCTTGAGACATATTCAATGCTAGTATCTTTAAGCTTATTTTCCATGCTAATTAATGTATCTTCACGATTCTTGATTTCGTCTTTTAGTCGAGATATTTCTTTTCTCATTTTCTCATTTTTGGTTTCATCATCCGTTAAAGAAATCTTCATCTCATTATATCGAGATTTAAGCTGTTCAATTTCTGATTGTAATTGTTCATAATCACTATCTTTTTGCTTAATAATATTTTCAAGATTCTTTCTTTCATCTTCAAGATTCTGTTTATCCACTTTTAGTCTCTCAATCTCATCCTCATAGCTTGTTTTCTGTAATTCAAATTTGTGGTTTATATCTTCCATTTGTTTCTCCATCTTCTCCAACTCTTTTGACTTTTGACTTATTTGACTCAAAAGGTCAACCGATTTTTCTTCATAACACACGCTTAAATGGTCTAAATCTTGTTTGACTTTTTTTAGCATTTCTTCAAGGTACCGTTTCTCTAGACGAATTTGATTAGCTTCATTAATTGCTTTAATTGTTACTTTTTCATTTGCTTCAAAACTTGAACTCATTTGTGTAGAAAGCCTTGTAAATTCCTCTTGAAGTTTTTCTGCGGTTTTTGCATTTTGCATTTTAATTTTTCTCACATTTTCTTCTGCAATAATAACTTTTTTTTCTTGTTCGACTTTTGCATTTATAAGTTCTTCAATATCTAACTCAAATCCTTGTTCTTGATCATCTAAATCTTTCTCCAAATTCTTGATAATTGTTTGAAGTTCTTGAATTTCAAGAACCGATTCGGATAATTTATCAGATTTCATTTTGAGCTCGTTATTCAAGCTCTCGATTTGTGCTTCGAGTTCGTTGACTATTGAAAAAGATGAACATTCATATTGAATCTTTAACTGTTCTTGAAGTTGACTTTGCTCAAGTTTATAACACATATCATGGTTTCCTTGCTTTAAGATCTCATAATCAAGGGCAATTTGGTCCATTTGCATTTCGAGCTCGTTTTTATCTCTTTTGTATGATTCAATTTCGCTATACAAATCGGTTATCTTTTGCTCTAGTAAATAAGTGTCTTGTGTGCCACTATGCTGTCTAACAATGTCTTCCAATGCCTTTTGATCTTCATCATCATCTGTCTCGGATTCTGACTTTGACCTTGACCTTGACCTTGACCTTGACTTTGACTTTGACTTCTCGGAATCTTTTTGTTCCAGCATTGCATCAAGATCTTGCACTGCAAGAATCAACTCGCCATTCGACTCTTGTGTTTTCTGAAGTTGTAACCGAAGATTTGAATTCAAATCCCGTTCATAATTAAGCTCTTGTCTCAATTCATCAACAAGATCCCATGGATCTTCATCGCCTTTGACTTTGACTTTGACTTTTGTTTCTTCAGTACACTTTATATGTTCCTTAAGCTTCTCACACTCTTCCTTAAACACGTTTTTTTCTTCATTAATCACATCTATTTCTCTAGAAAGATCCTGACCCTTCTTTCTTTCTTTCACAATTTGCTTACGAAGAGTTTGTAATTCCAATTCAGAAACATCAACTTGTCTACCCAAAACCTCAATTTCAGATTTGAGAATTTTGATCATGGATTCTGGTGACCCGTTTTCGGGTATCTCTCCTAAAACGGGCTCACCGGGACTTACCGAAGAATCATCGGTGGTCAATTCGGGTGGTGAACCATCCAACCAATCCCAATGTGACACGTGTCCTTCTTCATAGATTGTTGTAGATGATTGTTCACGGGTCGGTTTTGTCTTATTCGGGTCGGGTTCCGAGCTGGTATCGGAGCCTGATAATGTGATGTCTGACCCGTTGGATCCCCTGTTATCTCTGTTAATGTTGTCACTCAATATCGCATGATCCTATTAGTGTACAGATAATTCATTAAATTCAGTCATCACATAAGGTAGAACGTTTTCCGTAAACAATGCGTTAATTCAAAGTTTGAAATGTTATATTTATGGTTAATTTCATAGAGATGTATTCATGGTAGTCCTTAAATTTATTATAGTCCCAAGGGACACATCTCAACAATTGATCAATAATCATTAACGGTCAAGATTAGATACACATTTCATACATGGAGGGGTATTTAAGTATTTTTGTCATTTTAACATAAAAATAAAACAAAAAAATTTTATATTAATTTTTTTAGAATTTTTTTTTTCATTAAAAACACATCATGTGATAATCACATGTGGTTGTATACTTGATCACATGTATGTGATCTGATATACAATCCCATGTGATTATATACAAAAACATCACAAGTGATTAAGTATATATAATTACATGTGATTATCACATAATATTGTTTTTTTAACGAAGAATAATACTTCCTCCTATTCAAAATAAGTGATACACTTGGGGTTTCACGGTTTTCGGGGAATGGGTCCCACACATTTTGAATAAAGTAGGGTTAATGATGTTTAAAAGTAAAAAGTAAGGGTAAAGGGGTCATTTCACTTTGTTAAAGTAGATAGTTAGTGGATGTGGATCCCACTATTTTTTGCTAAATAGGGTAACTTTTCAAAGTGTATCACTTATTTTGAATCACCCAAAAAGGAAAGTGTATCACTTATTTTGAATCGGAGGAAGTAATAAAATATATAAAAATATAAAAAAATTTGATAAATTTTATGTAAGTTCCAAATGACCAAAATACAGTTCCAAATGACCATAATACCCCTTCATGTTAAATATGTAATTAATCTTGACCATTAAATATTATTAATCATTAGTTGAGATTTGTCTATTGGGACTACACAAAAATTAAGGACTGCCTTGAACTTTTATCTAATTTCATAATAAAAGTTATCTAGTTTGTGTCCAGTATCTATTTTTAGGTAACCAACTTGTTTTATGCTAAAACAAAACTTCAAAAATATTTTATTAAAGGTAATAATGAGCCAGTAGCCGGTCAGATGATGTGTCATTAACCTTTGACCACGTTGACTTTTTCTTTCAGGTGTGACACTAACATGGTACCTGAAAGCAGGTTATTGTAGATAATTACCATAAATCAATATTTTTAAATTTTTGATGGTTATTCCGGTCTAAAATAAGTATACCAAGAACCGGAATCAGACTAAAGTTGGTTACTTTTTTATGCAGCTAGCTTTTATATTTATTAATGTTTTAAAAGCTAGTTATTAGCTATAAAATGAGAACTTACATCATCAGGATTGATTTTAATATTTTCTTTGAGATCACCGTTGCTTAATTGAGCCCTCAAACTCCTATCTTGGTGGTTTGTATCTTCACTTCCATCAATTTCCCTATAAATTTTACAAATTTTAACATAAGTACAAACATTCGGAAAAAATGAGAAATAAAAATTCTTTAAAATATGTATTTACCTTCGATCTAAGGAATCTTGAACCTTTTGGATTGATACCTAATTCAAAAGATACACAACTATTAAACATGAAACCAAGTATCCATCCAGATATAAAAATCGTTTAATTACCAAAAGGACAATTGGTATTTTCAAAAGGTAGAAGGACTAACATGCAAAAAAGCCACACAATTTGCATTTTTTAAAGGAAGACATAAAGAAGAAATCTTTGTAGCTTCAGAAAAACTTGCAAAATCAATCGAAACTTCACCAATATTGCTAGATTTCGAAGATCCCTACAAAATTGAAGAAAAAATATATTAATTAACATCCATTTTAAGTCGCTTTATTCGGATTTAGTTTGTACCATTGAGAGAACAAAGTGATAGATTTTTTCATGAAATTTTCCATTTTTCGGATCATGAACAAATTTCGCAGTTTCATAATGTGGTTTTTCCCAATAACAGCTTCCATCTTTAACTTTGGATTTCTCTAATCTTGTTGTCGGCTTTCCGATATCTGCTGGAATTATTGATATTATCAAAGAATCCCCTGCTAACTGTTTTAACTGCATGTGCAAAGCAGTTAATTTGAGTAAATAGTAGAAGAAGATACTAGTCAGCATAAGTCAACTATTCTCAAATAATATAAGACAGGACCATTTTTCTTGATCCTGATTCAAACAAGAATCTTACAGTTGGGGGCTAAATTAGCTGATGAATTAGTAGAGATATTTAAAAAAATGAGTATAGTTCCAAAACTTTTGATTTCTAGATTATATTAACTGCAATTAATTTAAGAAACATAATGCCTAATAAAGCTAAAACACTAAAAGTTTTCTCTTAGTCATTTTAACAAACACATAGTGTGCAATAATACAATCAATCATTTCAATATAAAGATATAAAAACAATATTAGCATTAATTACCTGAGTTGCATGAAATTGCAACTTAAACACAGCTTTGATCTTGCTCTTTTCGCTCCTCCATCTCGCCGACTTAAACATTTTCAAAGTCAAAACTTTCCAGCTAACTCAAGGAATTCTGTAACTTCATCGGAGCTCCGGCGAAGCTGCCGGAAAGGCATCTGCTTCTTATCACATAACATCCATTGAATACGCACATCCGGAATAACCGAAACGCAGATCAGTTCTTGAATTTTGAAGTCAATATACACGTATCAGACGGACAGATTCACAGGCATTGGGCTACAAATAGAATTTGCAAAATGCGAGTGAATTATGTGGGTGTTTGGTGAATGAATGAGGTATGTGAGCTCAGAAGCAGGTAGAGTAGATCTCAAAAGTAGAAGAGTCTGTGTGTTTCTCTCTCTCTGCTAAAGATTTATGTGGGTGTTTTTGTGTATGTTCAGTCCGTTGGAGAAAAGTAATTAAATAATATGGCTAAATCTGAAAAATAATAAAGAAAATGGGAGTTAACAACAAATTAGAATAAGTGAAAGAGGGAAGCTTCTCTAAGATTTTATAATGTAATTTAGATTTTAAAGAGACAAATAGTGTAAAGAAATTTCATTCACACCGATCAGAAAAAAAAAAAAAAAAAAGTAACCGGTTCTAATTCCTAAAATCAAGGAATACCGAAAAAAATTAAATTGGATAAATGCTAAAGTTTAATTTATGCTTAAGAAAATGAATATCTTAAAATTTTTGCTGCAAGAGCAGTCTAATATTGCTCGTTTGTTACAAACTCAACTTTCGTAATATTATAGAGATTTTGAAAGTAGTTAAAAATTCCATTATTATAAATAAATAAATAAAAATTCACCACTCTTAGACTCCATGTAGATCAGTGGAGTAGTCGCACACATGTGATGTCACATGGTTCTTATGGACCACCGGTTTGATTTTAGTTACCAACAGAGCATGCATAACCTCCATATTTTTCATTTTTGGGTAGTAGTAGTAGTTGGGAACTAGAAACATGGTCGTAACATCTTGATTTTAATGATTTATTTATAAAAAATGTATAAAACTTGCATATCCATGATTTCTAGTCTATTTATTGTTTAGGTATAGGTAAGATATTAATCGCAGTTGGGAACTAAACCGGTATGCAAATAAAGGAAGAGAAATGATATTGACTCTTAATTTTTGTGTCTATTTATGTTCATACCCATTTAATAAAATGACATGTGTAATTCATTAATTTTTCTATCATAATATTATCTCTTGATTTTGACACATTCTTGATTAAGTGGTAGACATATAAGTAGGCATAAAAGGAATGCCAAACAAAAGAATATTTTTTATAAAACATTTAAGGAAAATGAGGGGTAATTTACTAAATTTTAATATTGTAATTTTAAGAGATTAAATATTCTTGCTTAAATGATTTATAAGAAAGTATATATTAGTTAGAGTTGGAAGAATCATTTGGTGTAGATCAACTGACCATGAAAAGAATTTTTGGGGGGTTTATCTTCGTAAGGTCTCGGATTCGAGTTTTGTTGAAAGTTTTTCCTGAGGTGAATAAGGTGATGAAGTTTATTTCTCATAGGTGAAGGATTCGAGGGTGGGCGTATTGTCCTTTGTGAATGTCATTGTACAACTCAAACGACTAACTAATTAACTTGTTTTTTTAAAAAAAAAAAAAAACTAGTTACTTACAAGTTACAAGTTAAAAAATAGACAAAAAAAAAAACGTTACTAAGTTAAAGCTAACCATTTAACTCACCTTATAAATATTTATTTGTGTTAAAGCTAAACTCGTTTTCAATCCAACCATTATGTTATCTAGTGTTTGTTTCCTGAGAGATAGCTTAGAACGTACTAATGTGAGGTTAATGAAGTCAAATCACATAATAAAGAACGAGGTGAAGAGTTAATTAACTTAAATTATGGAATTTGGAGCGAGGCCCCTATCTATAGAGAAAGCGTTGTATCTAGTGAAAATTGCTCCCCATCCCCCTTCCAACGAAAGCTACCCGTAATCAGGGGCGGTACCAGACAAAAATTTAAAGGTGGGCAAAATTTTCTAGTGCAAGTTAGGTTTTTTTTACTGAGGTTTTATTTAAAGTCAAATCGTAAACCAAATCAAATCAGTTTTAGTTTGAAGAAAATCTAAACGTAAACTAAATTAGTCAAAATCAAAATTCACATGTTAGTTAATTCGAGAATAAAAATACTAAAATTTAGTAAAATAAAAAATAGATTACAATTTTTTATAATGATAGATTTCGTATACACAGTTTATGTTTTTAACTCATATTCGTATTCAGTTTTGTTATAACGTTCAAGTAAGTTTTTAAAGTGCTCATATATAGATGATGTGAACTAATATGTCACTGGTTAAAATATATGTGTGATCGAATAGATGATAAGCATAATATTTTTAAACCAATAAACCTAGGGAAAAATGAATAAAAAAAAGAAAATTTTAATAGAAAATAGAGTAAAAGAAACATTAAAACGGAAATGAAAAAAAGAATTAAAAAAAAAATATATGCTTATGGAAGAGATTTAAACTAAATGTTATATGTTTTAAGATACATGAGTTAGCCACTGAGCTAATATATGATGTGTATTAGCTATCGCTCATATATTATGTATATTTGGATAAATCAAGCAAAAAATGAACCGACCCCTAAAAAATTTATACTAATTGGAAAAAATTTGGGGTGGGCAGATGCTCACCCTGCCCACCCCTTGGTACCGCCATTGCCCGTAATCCAACACTAATTGTCTCTTTGTCATAATTAACAATTTTTGTTCATCCCTAATTGAGTTTGTACCATATAAAACCAATTACATACTACCAACCGAATCAATAAAGTTAGTAGCTAATATGTTTGATTAGTAGTATCGTATCAAAAGAGTTGTCATTATACAGTAACGGTATAATTATTTAAATATTATGGTTATACCGTCCCAACCGACGATGGACTATGTTATTTTCCACTTCTTCCTCTCATCTTTATGATTTTCTTTTTCAAATCTCTTAAGTGCTATGTGATGGTTCTTTATCTCCCGCCATGATTGTATTTTGATCAGTATCCGTAGTAATAGTAATATAATATGTTATCTGATGTTAATTTGATCTTGTTCGGTATTGTGTATTCTGAGGTTGAGCTAATATGATAATGTAAAATGTATTTTTGTATTTTGCACACTGAGCCCGGGTACTCTAATAATTAGGGGTGTTTAAAAACAACCGAAAAAATATCCGAAATCTGAATACCCGAAAATCTCCGGATTTCGGGTATCATATACGGGTAGTGTTTTTTTAAAAAACCGTGTAATCGGGATACCCGGTACCTGAATTTTATTTTTCCAACTTTTTTAATATATATATTTTATATTATTATTAGACTTAATTATCATTAGATATGGGCATATGCATGACTCCTTTTGACAAATGCCCAAAATCTAAAACTCTATCTCAATTCTCACGTACAAACCGTCTCATTCTCGCCTCCGTCGTTGAATCATGGTCTTTAATCATTGGATATCTTTAAAGATTTTGTCAGATTCATTACTAGTGACGATTTTTATTTAAAGAAATCATGACATGAATTTTTAATAACATATTTAGTAATAAAATTTAAAGAATTTAAATATATAAACAATTGCGACTTTTATTTATATTAATTTTTGTGATAAAAAATTATAATTTCGGGTATCGGCCACCCGGTTTTCGGGTACTCGGAAATTCAGGTACCCGAAAACCAGGTACCCATAAATTCGGGTACGGATATCGGGTACCTAAATCTACTATCCGAATTTGTGGGTACCCAGTTTTCGGATACCCGGATTTCTAGGTACCCGATTTTGAACACCACTACTAATAATTATGTAATCTACTACAGAAATTTCGAGGATTCTGTCTAATAAAATGACTTGGAAAAACTAGCTACTCCCTCCGTCCCACAAAAAACTTCCCATTTGAGATGGGCACAAGTTTTAAGGTGATAGTTAGTGGTGGGGTCATTGACAATAATTTTGATTAAAATATAAGATTGATTTGGAGAGAGAAAAATAGTTAGTGGATAGTTAGTGGTGGGGTCCTTAGTGATAATAGTATTTTATTGAAATGGGAAGTTTTTTGTGGGACAAAAATTTAGGGTGAAATGGGAAGTTTTTTGTGGGACGGAGGGAGTATATAGTAATGACAAAAGGTTTCGATATCTTGATATTGATATAGTTTATTTTGCTTTTAAAATAGAAAATAAAATTAATGCCACCGTCATATTAAAGGGAGCTGATTCGTACAGTGCAGTTTTTATCCTTACATAGCAATTTTATATTGAAATACACTTATGTCCTTTCTTTTATCACATTTTGCATTTTAAAAGACACTTAGAGTCTAACTAAAACTTTTTCTCACCATTTGCTCCTTTCTTATACATCTTCTTCACTTTTTTTTGCGGCAATTAACATATCATTTAATTCATTCCCGTTTTAACGTAATATTTCATTCAAATAGTTTTTTTTTATTTAAACAACATACGCAACCAAAATAGAAATAAAAAAGGAATAATCTATATCTCACTAAAAACCTTGCAAACAAATATAGTAGTTGTTGGGGAATCACAAATAAACAAAAACATAAACTCAACCTCATAATTTTTTTCGAAAATTAAAACCTAGAATAGAAACCATCTAGTGGACATATGTTTAAATCAATTAAGTTGGTTTCTTCCACAACCTCATTGTTTCTTTGGAGCACGGAGTTAGAACTTGAAGAATTATGCCTTTGTGACGATTCCACCAACTCAACTCTTGAAGGCACTCGTGTCGTAGAAGTTACTCCTCTTTTCTTTTTAGATTTTGGAGGTCTTCCTTTTGGTCGTTGAATCAATGGCTCAAAAATGATGGATGCCCCGAGATGTCCGTAGAAGGCTCATGGTTATATGTCAAGTCTTTCACCTTAAATAAACCATCACTTGTCTTTTGGGCTACAAACCGGAAAGGGCATTCGGTCAAACGAGTTGCGGTCTCTTTCTTCCGATTACTTAAAATACCTCTTATATGCCGATATGAACTACCCCTTTCGCATTCCAAAATCTTATACTTGTCTTTTTCTTGAATTAAGAATAGATATCTCATATCCATTAGGATAATAAAATTCTCGAGTACTCTTTAATAAATCATCACATGAATCATATTTTGAGTTATTTAAATAAATTTCTTCACTCTGTTGCGTAGAAATATTTGACTATACTGATGTCATCTGTTTAAACTCGGTCTAATTTCTTCAAAATAATTCATAGCAAAATAGTATTAAAGCAAATAAAATTGAAGCAAAAAATACTCAAAAGAATTAACGCTAACATCAAATGGAAGGTAGAAAAGATAAAAATCATAAAGAATTAAAGCATCAAATTCCAAAAAGTATAACAATTAAGAACTAAAAAGAAAATATCACATAAATAACTATATGAGTAAATAAAACCCAATATGAAGCATCAAACTTAATCAATTATGCATGTAAACAAGTTAGAGCACGTAAAAAATCGATAAGAATCAAACCTGGTGGGGGATAATTAATCAAACGATGGCTAGGCGGTGACGACGAAGTGACGGCTGCAAGTTTTTAGGTTAATTAATTTTTTGGAGAAAAGGGTTTTAACTTAATTAGAGCGGATAAAAGGAGAGAATGGTATAATTGTCTCTTTAATTAGAATTGTTATATATGAATAAAAATTATTCTGTACGAATCAGTAAGAGAGATTTACATGTGGTTTCAATAAAAAGAAAATAAAAATTTGTTAATATAATTAGCTTTTGTAGGTGTCAATGTGTCATGTGCTAATGCTCCCACGAGATAAGAGTATAGGGTGTTAAAAATGTCTTTAGAAAAGGAAACTAATCACGTGCGCCGACAGCCTGAAAATACCAAACCCCTCACGTGGCCATACTATGGAAACTTGAAGCCAACGGTTTCTGCTGCTTGGACCAAAATCTAATGTCATGGCATAATCCCATCTTTTTAGGTTTGCCTTTCTTTACATAAAGTGCATCATACAAGACCGGTGACAACATACAACAGCAGTTACGTAGCCGATATCATTAATTTCTCTCAAATTAGGGGTACGTCAGCTTACATTCCAACTGACATATTCATGGCAACAATACATATATTCATTTTTAGTTTTTTAGATCTCATCATTATAAAATATACACACATACAAAATACAATATCAAATTAATTAATTGTTTTGAGACCCACCGTTCTAGCCTTTTAACTCTTCCCCAACAGAAAGAGTTTCACCGACAAGGAGTAGCCAAAGACTCATGCCAATGGAGAATAGCAAAAACCCCACCATCTAAGCTTCTACCGTTGGCGGTAATCTAATAATCACTCGACATAAATTAAAAATTAAATATTTATCGATTGTTTATTAAAATTTTTGTAGTTGTATTTAAGAGGGTCCCAACTACTGTATTGATAGGGTTTAAAATCGAATGTCTTCAATAAACTAACATGGATGGTAGTATGATACTATGCTTTTAGTTCATTAATCGGTTGGGATGTGTCATTTTACTGATGGATGGGGATTAGGAAGGGGTGAAGTATTTGAATGAAAATAGATATTTTGTGTATATATTTTATAATGTGCATGTCCTAAAAATATAAAGTGAATAATTATTGTTGGCATTCGTGTGTCGGTTGTAGTATTAACTAACGTAACACTAACGAGGAAATTATTGGCCCGCGCGTTGCAGCGGGATTTAAAAATTTACACAATATTCGGATAAATAAAACTTCTTTGATATTGAACACAAAAATGTAGGGTCAAAATTTAATCAAAATATAAGTTTAGGGGGGCAAAATTGAACTAACTCATTTGTTTGTTAAATAAACACTAAATTTTAACTAAATCAAAAGTTAAGGGGCCAAAATTGAAAACATTATGAACAGTAAAATATGGATGGTAATTGTATATATAAGGTAATTCGAGAAAAATTAAAGTGTCATTAATAATAAATTCCAAAAGTTCGCTTCACTAATATGTTAGAAAAGTTAGCTTCACTAATAAACAGTTTCTTGTGTAAATAATTATTTACTATCATTGCTTGTTAAAAACTCTCTGTAACGACCGGAATTTTCGGTTAATGAATTAAACGGAAATATTGAAGAATAAAGGTGGTAAACTGTTTAATCGAGTCTCCGTTGTGTTTTATCGAGTGTTTGGATGTTTGGGACTTGGTGTAACCAAGTATGGGTCAAGACTTAGATGGAAACAACTTTAAAAGGCAAGAAACTGACCCAGACAGCCCTCGCGGCGCGAGCCAGACGCGAGGTTGAACAGAAACTTCA
The DNA here is from genome assembly GCA_963853835.1 of Calendula officinalis. Lineage (NCBI taxonomy): Eukaryota > Viridiplantae > Streptophyta > Magnoliopsida > Asterales > Asteraceae > Calendula > Calendula officinalis. The sequence continues at coordinate 50,253,032 of OY970823.1, forward strand.
GAGGCGAAACGCGAGAAACTCGAGTCGAGGCTCGAGTTGAGACAAGAGCCGCGAGCGAGTCGCGAGCGAGTCGCGAGGTCTGTATTTCAGCGACAACCAGCAGGCAAAGCCGCGTCACTTCGTGGCGCGAGGTGGGCGCGAGCGGGGCGCGAGGAGCGTCAGGAATACATAAACTTGTGTGTGAGCTAGGGTTTCATTTCTCATTCAACCCCACACATAGTGCAGCCGATTTGGGAGTGTTCTTGGTCGTTTTTGGAGCTCAAGAGCTCAGATCTTCACCATCTTGAAGGATTGAAACATCAAGGGTAAGTATTCTTGATTGTCTTGCTTATCTACCTTGATTGTGAACTTTGTATGGGTAAAAATGGTGGTTTGGGGAACCAACCATGTCATATTTGGGGAAGATGACTAAACATGGGTGTAGAACACTCATTGTAAGCTTGTAATCGATGTGTACAAGTTGGATTTCGGTTTATTGATGGAAATCTTGAACTAGGGTTTGAGATTCCACCAAGTTGGATGAACTTGGTGGTTAAGGTTGTAGATATGGATTGATTAGTGATTAGTTATGGATTATAACTAGTTATTATGATGATATTGATGGTAGGTCAAGAAGACCTAAAGTTTGGTGACATTTCACAAGTTGGAAAGCAAGGATTTGTGTTGTTAGACACGATTTGGAGTTAGCTTGGCTAAGGTGAGTACATGAGACTTTTACTGAGTACATAGCAAATGATTTTGGAAACTATGATGTTTTTATGAGTCTTTATTAATAAATGTTTTTAATAAAGATATGATCAAAATAATAAGAGAATGCAAGTAATAGATCATTTAAGTATGTCTAAATGACTAATGATTTTTAAAGAGATTATGATAATGAAAAATAATTGATAATTCTTTATTTATATGATGTTTGACTAGGAGTAATGATTAAGAAAGTATGATATTTGACTTGTTAATAATATGTATTAATAAGGCTAATAACAATGATTTTCAAGTATCAAGTATTGACTTAGTATATTATACTAATAAGAGTAGTGATTGAATTGTTAGGAGAATAAATATAAAGTGACTAGAAGTAGATTTGTATTCTAGTCAAAGAGAAGTTAGAGTAAATGATTTTGATAAATAATAAACATGTTTTATTTAATAAAGGACTTGATAAAATCAATAGTGAAATTGAATAAGAAATGAGAATAATATGATAATTAGAATAGATGTATTCTAATTTATGTTTGAGTATGTATTATTTGGGCATAGACCCGTATTTGATGATTTCAATATGTGTTGAGAAAAGGATCCGGATCATAGTTAACACACACAAGTTGGGGGAGTTAGTGACACCTACTTGGGGAGGTACCACCCTGCGCAAGAGTAGACTGTCGAGAAATAGTCAACCCGGAAATCGGGGGAGAAATAGTTAACCCGAAAACGGGGGAGTTTCAGTTAACCCGGAAACGGGGGAGTTTACCTAGTTAACCCACATCGGGGGAGTTTGCTACGGAGAGGTCCGTAGCTTATGTGATAAAGATTTAGTAAGCTATGAATAGCTTACAAGTATGTGACTACGTGATGGGTAAGCTTACGGTTAGCTTACTAGTAGATACGAATAAGCGATAAGAACATAAGATAATAATTAATAAGTGATTAAAGAAGAGAAATGAATAGTGATGACTTTTATTATATTTGAGAATGGGTCGAAAACCCATGTATCTCACGAGACTATTTTGTCTCACGTACTACTTTATTTTTGGCTATGTACTCAGGTTCGAGATCGATGGATTAGAGGGTCGCGGTAGAAGTGGCCTAGTGTTGATTAGCTCGGGAGCTCGTAAGTAGATCCCGTTTATCCTATGGTTATGATATTATATTGTAACACCGGTTTTAGTACTCTGATAAACTTTTAAAATGTTTTTGTTAAACCGTATTTTGGGATATTGAACTTTGTAATATTTTTATTTAAAAATATGTTTTAAAAGATGTTTCGAAAATTGAGGTGTTACACTCTCAAACCTATCGAATTAACATATTAAAAGGCCAAATCCGGAAGTAGTTAGACGGGTGCCAACGGCACCGTCGGTTGGCACCGCCAGTTGTGCACATCATTGACACCATCCGCCACTTTGTCCGCCGGTTGAGTGCTCGCCAGTATGGAGACGGGATGGAGGGACGCGTTAGTTTGGTGGGTGGGTCCCAAAGGGGTATTTTGTGTGTGTGTGTTTGTAATGGTGGGTCCCAAAAAAACTAAAGGGAAGTAGTATTGTTGGCACGAGTACATCAGTTTCGTGTCGGTTGGAGGGTGAGCTGACGTGGCGCTGATTTGGCAACAACTGACGGTATCAGTGTGTTTTACAATTGGGAGCGGTCTAATATCAAAGTAAAGATCTTACCCATTCTAAATAACAAACATTTTTTTAACAAAAGGCGAAAGCTAATAAAAAAAAATACTTATTTTACTTTAAAAATTATTTTACCGTATCCTAGGGGTTTAACGAGTTGTAATAATCATGAGCAACTTGAGATTGAAATTAATCGTGTACACTTAAGAACCTTTATATAGGTCTACACCTCCTAAATATATGGTCAAGATCACTCGAGTTTATCAGCTAATGGCTACAAGCAGTGGCGGTTATAGAGGGTTGGCAGGGTGGGCAGATACCCATCCTAAAAGTTTTCCGATTAATATAAATTTTTTTATGTATCAACTTATTTTTTGCTTTTGCTTATAATGTATGAACGATAACTAGTTCACGTCGTGTATTAGTTTAGTGGTTAACTTATATATCTTAAACATATAACATTTAAGTTCAAGTCCCTTTCATATGCATATTTTTTTTTTTTAATTTATTTTTTCTTTATTTCTTTTTAATGTTTTTTTGCTGTATTTTCAACTAAAATTTTCTTTTCTTTTAACTAATTTCCCTCATTTTTCTTAGTTTAAAAATGTTATGTTTACAATGTAATTGATTTCATATGTATTTTAACTAGTGGCATATTAGTCCACATCATTCATATATAAACACTTTAAATTGGATGATTTACTTGCAGCTTATGTTGAATACAATGAAATCAAAACGTGGATCCTTTCTAACATGGGATTGAAACTAAAGTTGTGGAAGAATGAATTGAGAAAATGTTCATATGACGGTAGTTATTTTTAGTTGATTAAATGATCCTGCAATATTATGAAACAAATAAATAAAACACTTCCTTTATCCAACATAAAACAAATAAAAAATATATGCAATTATTTGTTTTAATTATGAAAGTATTTCAAAGAGACAACTTTTTAATGAATAAACTATTTTTGAAGAAGTAAAACATTATAAGAATTATAAATTATTATAAAACAATTTATAAGCCGTCCGTGATTCATCACGGGTTATAGGCTAGCTTATATATAAACACTTTAAAGAATTTCTTCAACGTTATAAAAAAGATTTATGATTAGACTTATTTAATTGTTGAATTAACTAACAAGCGAATTTTGATTTGGAGTGATTTAATTTATAATTAGATTTTCTTCAAACTAAATTTGATTATTTGATTTTGTTTACGATTTAACCTTGAAAAAATATTACTTAAGAACCTGACTTCCACTCTAAAATTTCGCCCACCTTTAAAAACTTTGCTGATACACCACTGGCTACAAGTAGAAGTCAAGAAAACTCTCATTCTATATACGTTCATGGAACATACCACACTTTAAAAGTCTTCATGCTTTCAAGATCCTTTCATAATTTCATTCTCTTCCATAAGATTCTCTTGAAAGATTTTCTTGACTTGTATAATTGTTTTTACGATTTAACCTTTGTGAACAATGTCGTTTACTTTTTCTTTTTTTTAACTGCACCTAATTTACTTATTTTTTGTCCACGACGGGACTTGAATCCATGACATATTAGTCATGAGCAACAGATTAAATCAATCTCCATAACCACTTGACTACAAGCTTTAAGTTATGTTCTCCTAAAATTTAGGAGCTCAAACTTTATGAAGCTTGCCTCGATTCATTTACATCCTTAATGACAATTAAGACAACAAAACCAGCTTCCATACGATGCAACTTTGAATGTGTGAAATGCACTAACTTATAGATTGACTACTTTATATTGATTATTTTAAAAGGATATTTATAAGGACTCCTCAGGCGGCCGAGCTTTGCTTGTAATGTACAAGACCTTATTGTTTCCATGATCGTTTTCCGTATACCCATATTTAGAAGCATGTCATTTGTTTAACCTTGTATGTACACACTATCTCCACATACTAATGACTTTATTATGTTTACCCGCATTACCATCCATTAAGAGGATAGAAACCGGTTCAAGTGCTATAAATACAATGCAAATTAAATGTGCAAATTACAACAATATATTGATTGATTTACTTGTTTAATATGTATTAATAAGCATACGGATTGTTTAACTTTGTATGTACACTCTCACCATATATTCACAACTTTATTGATTCTCATGCGAAGTTTTTAAAGGACAATACCATTCTGCATTGGTGCTCATAAACTATTGTAACAATTACACAACCGTAATCTAAAAACTTAGTAGGTAAAGTTCCAACTGTTTGTGATCTCTATGTACCATCTTTGGCACCACCCAATTCCTATTTTTACCAACCAAACCTACCACAAACCTCCAAATCTTTCTCTTCCCCCTCTCTCACAATCTTTAGAAAAAGTGATTAAGAAGTACTAAATTATGTCAAAAGAAAAAGAAGAAATCAAGAACGCATCACCACCATCAGATCCACAAACAAGTGGGGTTGCAACACCACCACCACCACCGGAAAAAACACAGCCACCTCATGGCAGAGATAGTAAGTTTATCGCCCCCTCATGCACAAAATTATCAAACCGATCGTGTTATTGATGTGTATATCATTTTCAGATGGACTAGAAGTGGTTGTCACAGAAAAGAGATTGGCGCTAATCAAAGCATGGGAAGAAAACGAAAAAACAAGGGCGGAAAATAAGTACGTGTTTTCATTTTTCTCAAAAATTATACAAAACTTATACGTAAGATCGCGTGTGCAGAGCGCATAAAAAGATATTAGCAATCGCTGCATGGGAGAAAGCCAAAGAGGCAGCAATAGAAGCCGGTCTCAAGCAAGTTGAGGTACATGATTTTAAGATATAAACTTTGAAAATAATAATAATAATTTAGATAGTAGCTTTGATATAATGTGTAAATGAGACAGGAAGACATTGAAATTGAAAAGGGTAAAGAGAGAGAAAGGATGAAGAACAGAATGGCTGCAATGCATAAAGAAGCCGACGAAAAACGGGCTAATGTTTTAGCCAAACGAGGTCAAGATATCATCAAGGTTCAAGAGGCAGCTACAAAGTTTGAAGCTACAGGCACTTTACCCACCAGATTCTTTAAATGTTTCGGCTGCTAATTACCCAAAAAAATATCGTATATAATTCATAATTCCAATTTCTTGTTCAACATATATGTGTTTAAATAATCTATATATAATACCTTCCTAATTTAGCAAGACTTAATTTTTAGCCAACTCACCTTCGGGAATATTTGTGTTTAGAAAAAAATTAATAGCATGACTCGAACTTGGGACCTTTTCAAACTAACTAGGCGACTAAGATAGATGTTGATTATTTGACTGCAGTTACTTACGTACCATATTATCTTTATTAGTCACTAAACTCTTATCATTCTACTGACCACCACCACCATCACTATTATCACCACAATATATAGTTACAAGCACCCACCGCCACATAATGCGGGGTACCCTGCTAGTCAACTATTATGTGTTCATAATTATGATTTGATCGAATATTTAGCCAAATAACAAACACAACAATAACATAAACACGAAGGAAAAAAAGAAACTTTAAACTGATATCCAACATAAATCTAAAAAAATGCCCACAGGTTTTTTCCAGTTACGCTACTTTTTTTTTGATTTTTTTTTTTTTTTTTTTTTTTTTGGTTTTTTTTTTATGGTATGCACCACAATGAGCTACATACAGAGCTAGCATATAACGGATTCTAAACTAAAAGAAGAGACGTAGAAGTAATTTTTTGAGAAAAGATGCTATCATTTGTCTGTCAATTACCTTCATATCCTTTCTACTTTCTGTATCCCATGAATCAGAAAATAACACTGTAGATAAAAAGGTAATTTACATGAGAAAATAACAGTTAAACATCAAGTGAAAAATCAGAAAAGAAAATTACACGGATATAAGTTTTGGATTTGATCCCTAAGTCTTAGAAATTACACATGTGGTTTGAAAGTTGTCACCTAATACTAACTGATGTTAAAATTTGGTGTTCCAAATGACTAAAATACCCCACCAAAAAACAAAAACAAAGAATATTTGGATCTTGAATGCTAAATTATCGAGAATAAAAACTTGTATGGAAATTTAAACAATTTTATAGTAAGTTATTTTAGGTGATTTTGTGTTGAAATTTAATATAGAGATCTGAGAATAACATAAAAAAATGAAAATGTGGCAAACTGTAGATATTTGTTTTAATCAATTAATTACTCAAGAGTTGTATGAATTTGAAGTTTATGTCCTAACCTCTCATCCAAATTTGGTTTGTCTGCGGGTGGACCCCAGCCCAACAACATCACTCACGGTCCTTTCTCCTATCCACAACCTCTCCTCTTCTCCGGCTGTCTCACCTCGATCGCCATTAACACCTCCGGCGGCGACAAAAACCCCCGGGGATTTCTATGATTTCCGCTTCTCTCTCTTAAATCCCCCCCTAAATCATGCTTCAGCTTCATTCATTTGTTATCTTAAAAAAAAAAAACACTATTCGTGCTATACAGAGCTAATCAAGGAGAAAGGACTTCTATTGGTGGGGAATTTTTTTTAATAAGGGTCACTTACAAATATTTAACATCTCTTAGTATTAAGGACCGACACATTTTAAACCCCATGTCATTTCTCAGACTTAGTCAAATCCAAAACTTATAGCAAACCTCCGTGTAATTTACTCATCACAAAAATATAGTAATATGTTGTGTGGATCTTAAACTACATTACAAATTAGGTTTTAACAATTATTTTATTTTATAAAACGCTTCTATAACATATTAACCAATATATGTATGCATGTGATTTTTCAAATTATATTAACTTCTTATCCTGTTATTTAGAAAATAGAGACATGAAGTTTTTTAATCATAATTTGGAGAATATGCATTATTGGATTTTGCTAATTAAGAAGAAATATTGCTAAAATAAAACATGAAATTAGTATTAAAGGAATCATAATTACCAGATATAAGCCATCATTGCAAAAGCACATGTCAGTAATCACTGACAATAAATAGCCTGATCAATTTGTGGAGGAATTTGTCTTATTTCAGTTCCAAGCTCCTGCTCAATCCTATACCTGTAATAATAATAAAACCACATTATTTTAACTGATATATATATCATGAAATAATACACACAAATACATACAAGTTAAATCGGTCTTCATAAGTTATCAAATTCACAGCTAACCCCAGATGCCCAAATCTTCCAGAACGACCCACCTAAATATTTCACTTCATAACATTACTAAAAAGACATAAATTTAAAATAAAATTATCTTATATAAATTTTTTATCTTACCCTGTGTAAATACGTCTCGGCATTCCTAGGAAAATCAAAATTGATAACAACATTGACAGCTTGAATATCAATACCTCTTGTAAATAGATCTGTTCAGGCAAACCACAAATTATCATTAGTAAATTGGTTTTTCATAAAGGGTTAATTATGTTTTAATCTTCACCCATTTCGCAGTTAAACCCTTAAACATTGGTTAGTTTGTTATAAAACTTTTATATACAACTTTATACTGATTTCTATAACAATATTAAGTAGCAATGTGTTATTTAAGTTTAAATATAGGTGAGGTATGAGAAAAACATTAAAGTTGACTTGTCAAAAATGTGACAGTTTAACAATTATACCATGTTTGACCGTGAGAGAAATTACATCTAAACATTAAATGACCAGTTTGACCGGTAGCAGGTCAACAAACGCCTAGTCAACCAAAGTTTAGGATAACACCATTACCAACTTATATTTAAGGGTTAAAGTGCCAAATAACTGAAAGTTTGAGGATTCAATCATAATAAAACCTTGAAGAAATGCAATAAAAACATTGAATATGCAACATTGTAAAATAAAATATTGAAATATACCAGTACAAACAAGATTTCTGCATGCACCATTGCGGAAATCATGAAAAACTCTGTTACGGTGATCTTGCAACATTTTAGCATGAATATAGAAACAAGAATAACCTAATTCCGTTATCTTTTTGGCTAATAGCTCTACTCGGTTCACAGAGTTGCAGAAAATAATCGATTGGTTGATTTGCAACTGTAAATATATTCAATAATCCATCAGATAAATATATATATATATATATATATATATATATATATATATATATATATATCAATTATCAAATAAAAAAATGTTCTACTTTTGTAACAAAAAACCAAACCTTTGAGAAAAGAGTGTTGAGGCAATGAACTTTTTGTCTTTCTTCAACAAAAGCATAATATTGAGTGATACCTTTAAGAGTAAGTTCATCCATTAAATTAACAACATACAGTTTTTTCAGATATCTGTCTTTGAAATCTTTCACAGTTACAGGAAATGTGGCTGAAAACATAAGAATTTGTCGGTTTTCAGGAAGAAAACTGATTAAATGCTCAACAGACGGTTGAAACTCGGGGGACAACAACTTATCAGCCTGAATTAAAAAAAGTCAAATTAAATCTTATCATTACACATTTAATTTAATAATAATTGAGAAAATAAGGGTGAATAAAAGGTGAAAATGGTACCTCATCCATGACCAACATTGTACAATCTTTAAGAACACAAATTTCTTTTTTGGTTAAATCAAGAATTCTTCCAGGAGTACCAACAAGCAAATGAACAGGTTGATATAACCGCATAATATCATCTTTCAAACTTGTTCCACCAGTTGTAACCATTACTTCAATTTGTAAATGTTTTCCAAGTTCTTTGCAAACTTGGGATGTTTGAAGAGCTAATTCTCTAGTTGGAACTAGAATCACAACTGCATATATATTGTTACTGCAAAGATTAAATCCATAAACATATAATATATATTAATTTATTATAATAAATTGAAACCAACCTTGAATGGCATTTTTATCAGTATCGATTTTTTCAAGAGCTGGAATGCAGAAAGCTGCGGTTTTTCCAGTGCCGTTTTTGGCTCGTGCAAGAATATCACTACCAGTTAAAGCAATAGGAATACTTTCTTCTTGTATTGGGGAAGGCCTTTCAAAACCTTTTTCATAAATTCCCATTAAAAGTTCTCTTTTTAAAAAATAGTCTTCAAATTCATTTCCTTTAGTAGCTGTTACATCCTCAGTCCTGTAACGGCTATCTGCTGCAGGTATGTTTAGCTGTGCCTTCCAATCTTGAGAGCTAAATACACAAAATGGATAAATATATGTATAACTTCAAATCCAACTTACAGATAGTTATTAATCATATATATTATTATAGTGCTGTCATACAATAGCAAGAGTCTCTCAAGCTTTTCACACTACCAATGTCAGCTAAAAATGGAGTAAATCTACACAAATACCTAATATTACCATAGATTCTAAAACTACTACATTATACTTTATTACAACATTTGAAACTGAAGTGTACACGTACAAACAGAAACCCCTAATACGATAACCGTTTTATGTTAAGTATATACATAATCTGCTTGAGGTTTCAAGAATAAAATCAAAATTTTCTAACCGTTTAAGCAATAAAACTGACCTTGAATCAACGCCGCTTTCTGATTGCACAGTTTTCTCGACTTCATAGTTATTATTATTAGCAGTAGAAGAACCAGGAGCACTAGGGTTAAGTCTTAGCCACTGTTGTTTCTGATTGAACTGTTGTTGTGTGGGCTGCTGTCTCTGCAGGTACTGTGACTGCTGATTCTGTTGAATTTGATTAGGATTTCGTGGTTGATTGTGGTAATTAGGGTTTGTTTGATAATTACCACCTCCATTACCGCCGCCGTACCATCCTCCGCCGCCGCGGCCGTTTCCGATACCGGGAGGATAGCGGCGATTGTTACTGTTGTTATTGTTCATCGATCGTTAGTTACGAAGATTGTTTTGTAGAAAGTGTTTGATTGTGCGTGTGTGTGTTTTCAGATCGAGGGTGGGTGCGCCAGTGAGCGAGTGCAGTCTGGACAAGCAAGTGCTAGAGGAATGGTTAGAAAGGTCTTTTTATTAATTAATTATTTTGTAATTATAATTAGAAAAATAATAATGACAATCAATAAGATCTCGTATCAAAAAACTTTTATAATAATAAATAATCGCTCCTATATTTTAGGAATAAACTATCATTAATAAAAGTTTAAATGTTTTATGCGTGTAACTACTCATTAATGACAGTCCTAAGGAGCGTCACTAACAAAACTCTTATAATTAACCTTATATATATTTTATTTGAACGACAATGAAATTTTTCATAATTAAGAACCTAGCAAGAAGCTAGAAATTACAAAAAGTATAGAAACACAAACCTAAACAACGAAAGTCTGAAACTAAGAAACTAGCACCCTTAAGAACGACTAATGACAAAATAACTTCAACGCCAACCCAGAACCCTAAAAAACACCACGACGACTAATTGACACCATACAAACCTAACAAGAACTCGATGAACACCACTTCAATATAATGCTATAATCAATAATAGAATTTTTAAACGCCTTTGGATCTTCTAATATCACAATCGGAATCACAATCAGAATCAAAATCTGAACCAGAAACGTATTCATCCGAACACTCAATTAGGGGTGAGCACAACAGGGTACCCGCCGGTTCCGATCGGAACCGGAACCAGAACCGGAACCGCAGGTTCCTAAAATCTCGGAACCGGAACCGGAACCTGGAAGACAGGTTCCTAAATTTTTGGAACCGGAACCGGAACCGCCGGTTCCAGAACCGGTTCCGGTTACCCTGCCTCTAAATTCATAAAAATTTAAGTATTACAAACTAAATAAACAAGACAATAAATCACACAAACTAGCAATTACATATATCGTTTAACGATTATAAATACCATTTAACGATTTTAAATATAGTTGAACGAGTTCAAAATAGAAATAAGTGAACGAAAATCACTTTCTGGTACTTGACTTCCATATTCAACGAGTTTAAATATGGCTCAATCAGTGATAATGAAGATACCCATTTTATTTAGACTATTAAGTTTGTGAGGTATTTTACATTTAAGTAAACCTCTTAAATTTAATATATATTATCTTATATATTATTATATTTATTAAAAATATACCGAAAAACCGCCGGTTCCAGGGTATCCACCGGTTCCAGGTTCCTTAATTTTGAGAACCGGAACCGGAACCGGAACCTCTTAGGGCGGTTCCATGATTTTAGGAACCGGAACCGGAACCTCCTAGCAGGTTCCTCGTCCGGAACCTCCGATTCCGAGGCGGTTCCGGTTCCAATTCCGGTTACCCTCTTTTTTTGCTCACCCCTACACTCAATAGACTCTATTAAATATGATTTTTTTTGTTTAAATGAAATTTTATATTCATGAATTGCACGTAATCGTATGCCCCTAGGGTTTTTTGGTATATTCTGTTACTTAACAGTTAAATTTGGACGGAAGGATATAAAAACAGAATTTAAAAAACACGAGGACATAACTCCTGAAAAAGCGTTTAGGGACAAAAAAGCAGAATCGGCAAAATCACAAGGATAATTTCAGTAATTTGCTCTTTTTTTTATATACAACTTAATTTTAGTTAAATAAGTTGATAGAGTGATACATAAAAGAAAATGGAACTACATTTCATAAGTTAAAGACATGAAAGTAAAAAAATAAACGAAGCAACCCAATCCTTTGGAACCCATTTGACCCATTTTTCTCAACATAACCTGAATTATTATATACCTAACAAAAGACATCACATGAATAGTGACACCACCAATAAAATTTTAACAGCGCATCATTTGGTTTTACGTATATATGCATTGTAGGCGATATACGATGCAAGTGGGAATTACCTGGAGTGGATAACGCCTAGGTTATTAAACCACTGGTCTAATGCTCGAATCTTGCTACCTACTCCTTTTTTTAATCAACTTTCTAATTATTATAGTTTACTCCCTTCAACTTTCACTTTTCCTAAATAACAATTACTACCCTGAACTTAAATATTTAACATCTACATCTTTTATAAAAATTACATGTTTACCCTCTAAATTTTTATTTTCTATTTACCTAATAAATTATTTTTCTGATATTACAATTTACTCCCTTAAACTTTAACTTTTCTTAGAAACAAATTATTATCATGAATTTTAATTATTTTCCCGATATTACAATTTACTCCCCTAAACGTTAACTTTTCGTAGAAACAAATTATTATTATGAATTTTAATATTCAAAATATACATCTTTTCAAAAAATGATTGCTTGCGTGAACTTTTTTAATATATGTATTTTTTTAATATTTTTATGTGACAAATAAATTCTTATATAACCAAAATGACTATTTTTTGCCTAAATTTTCCTCTTTAGCATAAAGTTTTGAGTTGACATACACATTAACACATACTCTTACACAAAATAAATACTAATGCTATGAATTTACATACTAACTATTAACTAATGATAAAAACAAATTATATACAATCATGTACATAACACATGATATAGCTAGACGTTGCAATACTGAAACATTTATTGATTGAAATAATCTTTTGGACGTCATATGAGAAACCCCGCAGCATCGCGCGGGTAACACAATACTAGTTCTAACACATTATCTAACTTAACCCCATCTATCTATTTTACAACCTTTATTTAAAATCATATCTCTACAACACATTACTTTCCTGGTAAATGTTCATGGTAGTTCAAGAATTTAAGTTAGTCTCAAGGAACAACTAATAGTCATTGGATCAAGAAAAAGTCAAAGGTCAAGATCAAAATTCAAACCATACAAGCACATATGCTTCAATACATCAATACCCCACCCACCTCCGGCGGCCGGAGACGGCGGCGTGGCGGCGATGGGCGGCCGCCGGCGGACGGCGGCCGAAGGTGGCCGCCAGCGGTGGTGACCGGTGGTGGTGGTTGTGACCGGAAGCACATGTGTTTGAAACACATGTGTTTCACCTTTTGAAACACATGTGTTTTGAAAATAAAGGAGTGTATATGTACAGTCAAACACATGTGTTTCATGACTTGAAACATATGTGTTTCGTTACTAAAAGCAAATGTGTTTCACTAATAACAATTGTTTTTAAAATAAAAGAGTGTATATGTACAACCAAGCACATGTATTTCAAATAAGGAAGCACATGTGTTTCAAATAATGAAGCACATGTGTTTCATAACGTCAAGCACATGTGCTTCGTGATTCAAACACAAATGACTTGCTTGTAAGTTACATATGTTCAGGAACAAAAACACATGTGCTTGGCTGTATGAAGCACATGTGCTTCATAATGATATGTTCGTCACTTGTTTTGATTTTTTTTCCTTGTTAGTGAAGCACATGTGTTTCATAACGTCAAACACATGTGCTTCGTGATTCAAACACAAATGACTTGCTTGTAAATTACATGTGTTCAGGAACAAAAACACATGCGCTTGGCTTTATGAAGCACACGTGCTTCATAATGATATATTCTCACTTGTTTTGATTTTTTTTCTTGTAGTGAAGCACATGTGTTTCGTTACGTCAAGCACATGTGTTTCGTTACGTCAAGCACATATGCTTCGTATGCTCCCCAGTGTGTTTAAAACTCATGTTTTTAGTGACTTGAAACACATGTGTTTCGTGACCTGAAGTACATGTGCTTCGAAGTAATATGTTGTGTTTTAGTGAAGCACATGTGTTTCAAAACATCAATACCACCACCACCTCATTACCACCAGCACCTTCACTGTCAGCCACCACCACCGCCAGCCAGCCACCGACGGTGGCCGGAGGCGACGGTCGGCGGTTGCTGTAGGTGGGAGATTTGATCTTGACCATCTTTCTCAACATAACGTGAATTATTCTAACACATTATCTAACTTAACGGCATCTATCTATTTTACAACCTTTATTTAAAATCATATCTCTACAAACATTAGTTTCCTACTTAAAATCATGTCTATAAACTTTTTTTCCTTAGAAATTGTAGGAAGAAAAAAAACTTAAATAGCTAGAGAACTTATTAACATAATACAGAAAGCAAGAGATGATAGAAATACTCTAATCCGATGACAACTACACAGTTTATGCCGACGTACCAAAAATCCCAATATGTTGGCATTTAAGGGATAAATATATAATTATTAATATCTTATGGGGCTTGTTGTTTGGCCGGAATACTTAGGATTTTGAAGGAATTAAAATCTAATTTCTATAGATTTTTTTGGGTTTAATTTAATAGAATGAATTGGATTGGTCATTTTACCAATTAGTGAAATAAATAATCAAATTTTTCAAAACACTATAAAAACTGATTAATCATTTCAAACAGTATAATCAAATCTAAACATAATTTTCCATAATCACTTTATAATGAGTAATGGTATTTAAACCTACAATTTAAATATACTCATAGACCTACTCATTAGATAAAGACACGTGTCAAAATCAATGGTTAATATTAAGAGAGAATTAGTGAAATACACATATTATCCTATAAGTAGGTAGGCCTATAAATAAATATAAATAATAGGAATAAATATCATTTCACCTTTATAATTATCCATCATCGAAACAATCATTTATTTCCAATAAACAATACCAAACACCCCTCACAAACACAGCAGAAATCAATTTTGCAGGACAGGAACACACATGCACATGCAGGTTGTTAAAATTGAGATTGATACCCAAAGTTGACATTGCGTTAAACAGGGAATAAGATTCTTGGATCGTCTGTTGATCGCTCTTACGAAGAGGATGAATATTTGGATAGCAATGAAGGCAACTACTATTCCGGCAAGTTTCTTAATCTCCTATCAATTTCTTAAACCCTAATTTTAGCCCCAAATTTCCGGATTTGGGAAGGTGTTTGGTAAGTGATTATTCCATTAATTTTACATGTACGCGAATAATCAATTTGTTTTTTAGCACGTACATGAATAATCAAATTCATAAGAATCATAAATGTATGCTTAGCTTTCGTATCCTAAAACAGATTTATTTCTTCTATATTCACACGCTCATTGTGATAATAACGTGATCATACTCATCATGTTTTGCATAACCAGATGTATTTGAGGATTGGATAGTGAGTGCAGTTATCCTCGTTCAAGATCCTTTCTCATGGCAGATCAACATTCTGATGAAGACAAATCAAAAATTGTTACAGATCATTCAGATGAAGATGAGAACATAGCTCAAATTGCTTCTAAAACTTCGAAATCAGAAGATGTTGCAGAAAAAAAATCAAATGCAAGTCAAAAGATAGCTGAAATTGCTCCCACAAATACAAAATCAGAAGATAATTATTCAGATGCAACTGCAATTTCAACCAATGTTTCCGTTAAAAGTTCTGAATCAACAGTGGAGATTAATATCAAGACACTAGATTCACAGTTACACAACTTTAATGTCGACAAAAATGTACCTTTCTCCCTGCCTAAACCTATTTTATAATATACTTTTTTTTTTTTTTATCATTTGTTAGTTTTAAATGTATATTTGTTGCACTAATTTCAGATGCCAGTTTCAATATTTAAGGAGAAAATAGCTAGTGAAGTCGGTCTTCCATTTGAACAACAACGATTAATCTTTAGAGGCAAAGCATTGAAAGATGATGACCCTCTTTCCGAATATCGTATCCTATTTTTATTGTTTATGTTAAACATTATTAGTTGCTAAACGATATTATGATAGAAACTTGCTTATTGATAGTTTTGATTGTACTATGTTTTAGCCTTAACGATTTTATAGACATTGAAAATGGAGACACACTGCATCTAGTGGCTAGACAGCCATCTGGATCCCCAAATATAGACACAACTACAAGGAGTACCAATACAGGTGTATTTTGGCATATGTATATGCATTTTTTAAATGAGTATTTCCAGAAAAATAAACTATAATTTTCTGTCACAGGACAAGATGCTAATGTTACTGGTCGTATGGGAAATGTTTCACATAGTGTAGTTCTTGGGACATTTGGTGCTGGAGATCAAGATGAAGGAAACAATCCAGATATTAGTCAGGTGTTATTTATTTATTTTTGTCTCGCTCTGTTTTCTGCAAATATGTTGTCTATTAAGCGGGCATTATTGTGCTTTTTAATCGAAATTATAGTTAATATTTTTCCTTCGGGTTTAAGGTGATTGGGGCAGTTTTGAATTCCTTTGGAATTGCGGGCCAGGGCCAAACGAGTGGTCATGGTGCAACACAGCCAAATATGCAGGTGATTTTGTTCTCTCTTACCTTTTATATTATTCTTCATTATGATTATTGGTTGTTTATAGGCCAAAATGCATTTTAGTACCCTGAACTTGGCTGATTGGGTCTTCTACTACCCTGAACTATTAAAGGTGCAGCATGGTACCCCGAACTTGACAAAATGGTTGATTTAGTACCCTAACTCACTAATTTGACCTTGTTTTCTCACGAGATTTACTTCTAATATCATTATATTGAGATGAACGTATATTTTTTATTCCGAGAAAAGCCCCAACAAAAGTAAGTCAAGTGAGAAAATGTAGTCAAATTAATGAGTCAGGGTACTAAATTGACCATTTTGTCAAGTTCAGGGTACCATGTTGAACCTTTAATAGTTTCGGGTAGTAGAGAACCTACTTAGCCAAGTTCAGGGTACTAAAATGCATTTTGGCCTTGTTTATATCTTGATTGTCTACTTGCTTTACAGTTCAGTGTTCCTGTACAAGTTGCTCAAGGAATTGAATCAGGTTCAAGTGTCGACAATCATGCTCAATCAATGCCAGCTGTACCTACACTTTCTATGGTATTAACGTGTTTCAAAAATCCTATTTTTCATGCAAAGATTTCTTAAATATTTGCACTGCTTGTTGTTACATGTAGCCAATTCCTGACTCCTTACACACTTTCTGAGTTTATGAACCACATGGAGCAAACATTATCTCAAAACGGTAACAAAAAGTTATTCTCTTAATTTCATGGATTATAATTCCATAAAACCGTTACTTTTGAACATCTTTTCAGGGTATCAACCTTCAAATAATACCGAAAACCAACCGTTTGTAGAATTTCCCTCCAATTCTCATCCATCACCAACAGATTTGGCAGTTGTTATGCGACATGCACAACGTCTTCTTAGTGGGCCCGCTGTTGATTCTTTATCTGTACTTGTCTTCCTTCTTTTATGTTCTTCTGATTTCATTCATTTTGAAGATTATTAAACTAAAATATTAATTTTAATCTTTAGAATACAGCAAGACGATTGGATGAAGAAAGAAGTTGTACTGATGTCACATTAAGAACCCAAATTCAGACAGAAACCATGCAATGCGGGCTTGCTATGCAACATTTAGGTGCACTTTTGCTAGAACTTGGTCGTACAATGCTCACATTGCGTATCGAACAATCTTCTGTATGTAATTTCGGTTTTGTATATATAATCTGATAGGAGTTGACTTTTATAGTTGACTAATGAAAACATTTTTCAGGCTGAATCTTCTGTAAACGCTGGGCCCGCTGTTTACATATCTCCATCGGGCCCTAATCCTATAATGGTTCAGGTTTGTTGTATGTATATATATATATAATATTATGTAGAATGAAATACATGGTTTCTTGCAGCCTTTTCCTCTGCAAACAAGTTCTCTATTTGGCGTTAATCCTACTGAAATTGGAGTTGTTCCAAGACACCTTAACATACTAATCCATGCTGGTAGTGGTAAGCAACCCCATCCTAACCCCATGGACCTTCATGTAGGCTAGCATAATCATGCTTTTTGTCACAAACTTGTACTACTCTAACACAACAAATTTGTGTGATAATAGCTGGAGTCAACTCTCAAAGTCAAACACAAACCAGAGATAATTGGAGAAATGCTGGTATTTCTGTGTGTAATATGTTATTTTTAATTTGTTTTTTCAGTTTTGTGTTAAAGTTTGCTCTTTTCTCAATATAGGCCAAACAGAAACTGTTCTTCCAGAGGTTCGGACGGTGTGTTTTATTCTAAACAATTTTATTCAAAAAAATTGGATTATATTTACAAAAGTGTATTTTTGCAACCATATCTAAAACATTAATCATATATAAAAAAAATATGAAACAGGATGTAAGATTAAGTGAAACAGAAAGTGGTTTGTCATCTAGTCAGAGGAACAATGGCGTTCCTCTAGGACTTGGCCCAGGAGGTTTACAACCTAAGGTTTGCTCTTGTATTAAATTTGTTATTTAAATATCATTAAGAGTAAATTACATAAATTGTCCCTGTGGTTTTACAAATTCCCCAATTTTGTTTTTTTCGTGATTTTTGTCCCCATGTTTTTGTCCAGTTTGACCTAAAATGACCAAAATACCCTTACAATGAAATCTCAGAACTTTTTAACAAATAAATTTAAATAAGGGTATTTTGGTCATTTTAGGACAAAATGGACAAAAAAGATAAAATTCGAAGACCATAGGGACAAAAATGACGTCAAAAAAAGTTTAGAGACATAATTGGAGAATTCGTAAAACCACATGGACAATTTCTGTACTGTATCATTAATTCATATCATTTTTGTAAACAATTGAATCTAAAAAATGTGATATTAGAGACGACATCGTCCAACAAGATCAGAATCAGGTGCTTCAACATCCACGGGTGGCCAAGTGGACCCCACCACAAACCCCGATGTAAACCGCCTATTATCCGGTTCTCAATCTCCCGATTTCATGAGAAACTTGATGACTCAGCTAGCTCAAAACCCTCAAATGATGAACACAGTCAACCAACTTGCTCAGCAAATGGATGGTAATCAAGATCTTGGCAGCATGATGGCGGCAATGGGCGGTTCCGGCGGTGGTGGTGGTGGTGATATGATACAGCAAATGATGCCATCTGTGTCTCAAGCTCTTAATCATGGGAGTTCAAGTTCAAATTCAAATTTGCTTCAATCTTCTCCTTCTAGGAAAGGTACACTTCATCGACGTTATAGTAGCGTGAAGAATCAGAACGTTAATGAAAGACCAAGTGATTTTCAGGTTTGTTTTGATCCTAAATGCATGTTGATTAAGAATACTTTTTTTATTTGTTTGTTTTGCATGATGATTTGTAGATGAATCTTGAAAATGTGGCCCAGAAAATAGTGGAGCAATACCCACCTTTAGAAATATTTTCATCAATAGTGGAAACTGCTGCTGGTTTACACAATAATGTTTATGACCAAACTGCTATTGATGCCTTATGTTTGGAAGAAGAACTTGCTATGGTTAACATCTTTTTCTTTTTCTTTTTCTTTTACCTTTTTAAAATGGGTCGGGTCAGGTCGATTTGGGTCAAATCATAGACCAGTTTTAAAGTTTAATTTGGTTGTATTTTGGGTGGCAGGAATTTATGGAGCTGTTGAAACGTGATATTTCTCGACGAATTCAAGGAGGTAGATGATCGCTGCAACGCGTTCTTCTTGTTTATTTATTTTTATCAAAAAAAATTTGGCATTCATTGTTGGTGAGTTATGGAATTCTTGTACGGGAGCCAAATTCTGTTGAATATATATTAATTCTTTAATAAGTTAGTTAGTAGATTTAAATTTTGATGGTATATATGCAACTTTCATTTGTTTTCGTTTTCAATTGATCTGTTATAGAGTGATAATAGGGTGACAATTATCAACATGTGGGTCTTAACGAGTTCGGTTAGTCAAAGGGTCAGACCGCCTAACCCGTTTGATAAACGGTTCAACCTTATTCATTTGATAAATGGGTCGTGTTTGTTGTGACTGGTGGAGAAATGTAACTTTACATTAACATATAATTTGATACCATGGTGATACTGATGACCTACCTATGTTAATCACCTTCTGATGCATTATATATTCTCTCATTTCCTGTAACAAAATTGCATAAATGTAGTACAACTGAAATATATTTAGTGATGTAAACAATATTTTAGATGTCTTATGAAAATCACACACCACCGAGCTGGTACTATTTACTAGTTAGCATACATTTGAAATTAAATATAATTTTTTTAAAATTTTAATGCATTTCCACCTTAAATGTTTTTCTATTTTTAAAATTTGGTTATTTCCCATTCAGAAAGGAAAAGAAAAGGTAAATTAATTATAAAATGTCAACAGAAGAATGCATGGTTTGTGATAGAATTGTTAATTTTAGAAAAAGAATTAATTTGCTTCAAAAGTACAGTGATTTAATTAAATGAAAAAAGAATAACATACTTTTTGTCATTTCCGTAATTGAAATTTTAAAACCGTTGAGTAGGTCACTTTATGGGAACACTTCAACAACTACACTTCAAACTTTTGTCAAATTAGCATCAAGTTAGCAGAGATTTCAACTAACATTCAATTCACATACTTCATCAATACCCATTTTATTCAACACCATTATAAAATATAAACACAGTACTATATTAAAAATACCCCTTGTCAGATTCTCTCTCCAATCGATGGCACCACACTATCAATTGGAGGCCAAAGAAGCCATCGGTTTGCATACCGACTAAACCACTGAGAGTGGTCTAAGGTACTTTTGATCATGAAATGACCCACATAATCGATTTCAAAATTGTAGTGACGTAAATGATAAAAGAAGATAAATGACGTTGATGTGTTACTTGTGCATAATCATGTTCATACTCGTCACAACATGACATGTGTAATTAACTAATTTTCTTTCCTCATATCATATATTGATTTTGCATTTGTCTTATTCAAATAAATAGACACAAATGTTAGAGATCATTATCATTTCTCATAAAGAAAGGAATAATTCACAAAGGGAATACTTTTGTTAATTAGGTTACACTTACATAACTTTAACCGGTACAAAAATCTGCGACTTAACTTAAAGGAAATTAATACTCACCCCTAGTAATTATGTGCATATTTTATATGAGTTGTCTTTAAGGAGGTCCATCAAAATTTTAAAGTCTTAAGGAACAAATCCTAGGCATTGGATCAAAATGAGCAAGATCAAATCACTTGTGTTTCAAGTCACGACCACCACCGCTGGTCACCACCGCCGGCTACCACCTCCGGCCGTTGTGGCTGACAGTGAAGATGTTGGTGGTAATGGGGGTGGTGGTGGTATTGATGTATTGAAACACATGTGATTCACTAAAACACATGTGTTCCAAAATACAAAAGAGCATATTACTTCGAAGCACGTGTGTTTCAAGTCACGAAACACATATGTTTCACTAAAAACATGAGTTTTTAAAACACAGGGGAGCATACGAACTACGAAGCACATATGTTTCGAAAGGTGAATCACGTGTTTCAAACACATGTGTTTCAAGTCACGAAACACATGTGTTTTTCACTAAAAACATGAGTTTCTAAAACACATGAGAGCATACGAACTACGAAGCACATGTGTTTCAAAAGGTGAAACACATGAGTTTCAAGTCACGACCACTACCGCCGGTCACCACCACCGACCACCGCCGGCCCCACCTCCGTCCGCTGTCCGCCGCCGCCGGACGCCGCCTCCGTCCGCCGGAGTAGGGTGGGGTATTGATGTATTGAATCACATGTGTTTGTAGTGGTGGTGGTGGTTTAAATCTTGATATTGACCTTTGATTTTTTCTTAATCCAAAGCCTATTAATTATCCCTTAGGACTTGATAAAATCTTTAGACTACCTTGAGCAAATCACTATTTTATATATCATACTATATAACCGATTTGATCGAGTTAAAGTGAGTTAGAAATACAAGTTTGATTCAAGTCAAGTACGAAGGTATCGAGTCGATTAACAATATTATAAATTATTAAAATTTAAATACTAATAATCCGTTGAACTCCCACCAATCCCGAAATACAAAAAAATGTTCTTTTCAAAGAGGACTTGGATCTAATGAAGCATATGCAATTAACTCCGGGTTGCCTTGTAGAAGCCTCATAATTTCTTCATCCAAAATCACTTCTGCTTCTACTCCTCCACCACATTTTGTGTCTTTTAGAGTGACCAAATTCATGAACTCGGGAAGACCATCGTCTATATGACCAGTCAACCAACTCGGTTTTCCCCAACCAAAATCAATGTCATAGAAACCCATGTTACACCAACTAGTAAAACAATAGCTTTCTATAGGCCCTTTTGACTTAAATTTGTCGTTTTCCTCGAGTGACTTTTGCATTGCAACGTACCCTTGATCACCTTGCGCTTTTTTCACAAACTCACGGTCGATTTTGGAAATGCTTTCATGAACCTTATTCACCAAGCCATGCAACGTGGGTTCATAGCCAGATGGCCATACGGCTTCCGAGATCCAAAGCATGTTACCAATCAAGTCTTTTGACATGGTCGGTTCAAGTTGCCTACGAAGATTCACAAAGTGGCTTAAAAACGACGTTTTCTGGGTCCCAAATGTTGCTTTCGATGCAGCCATTACACATTTCCATAACAAGGCACATACGACCTCAACACGTGTTGGATTGGTCTTCACTCCATTTCTAGTTGCCTCAGTTTTTAGTTCGGCTATAGCAGCCGAACTGAAAACAAATCTTTTCGTGATGCTCTTTCCTTGATTAAAAAACGGTTGGCTAACTACCTTTACGGTGTCTCTAAGCCACATGCTTTTTGCAGGAAAAAGTGACGATGCGGTTAAGTTGGGATAAATGACTTCTTCAACTCCACAAGCCATGTTGGTCCATCCTTTTAAAAAAGTGTAGAGTGCGGAACCATCAAGAATCTTGTGCGAGATGCACATGCCGATGACGGTTCCACCACAATCAAAAATGTTCATTTGAACATTTGTTATACAAGTACTCTCACTAGAATCTTTGTTATTAGGATCACATGGGAAAAACTTGTTGACCAATGGGAGATCAGGATGGCTAAGAAATTCGTCAAGACGATGATGAACCAAAGCTAACTCAAAATTAGCACCAACATCATTACAGTCAATAGAAAGATCGTCTTTTATCGTTCCAGCCAGCGGGTAAAATTGTGTTAATGTTTTAGACAAAGAATTCTTTAATGTCAAAGATCTTTCTAAGGCTTGGGAAATGGTGTCACCATTGTGATTAGGATAGAACAAACAAAGTGATACATATGAGGTGACAACAAGCTGATCAAGGATCGAAAGATCGTATGTTTTCAAGTGGGGTGGTGTTGGGGAGGATGGCTTAATGATCTCCTTGGAAATGATTTCAATTTCCATAGCATAAAGTTATGGTGTACTTGTGTAACAGATGGTTATTGTAATAGATAAGGCACTCCAAATGTTCTTTTATAGTTGGGATATGATGCTTATAATATTATGAGTAAATTACACGCAAATATTACAACTTCAGTCATTGAACTTTGTTTATTATGCTAAATGTCTCTGGTGTATAGATTTTGTTACATCCATGATCCATCTGGCAGTCCAAATGAAAAGTTACACCTATTATACTGGATGTCCCTTATATAAGCTTATACGTCATAAAACTCGCTTTCCTAAACACCCCATAGTATAATGCTTAATCAACTTTTTATAAGGTATATTCAATTAAATAGTAGGGCACATTGCTAGATATGTTATGATATTACTCTCATCATTTCAATTTTACTCTTCACATTCATTTTGATATATTCTAAAATTATTGTCATTTTGAAAATTATATATATTAAAAAACAATTAGTTGTGTAATAAGTATATATATTTTTAAACTCTGTAATTCATATCTATGGATAATAACTTTTTGATGGGTGTTTGCTATTAAATGGGGGTCTTTGCTGATTAATCAAGTTGACTCATTAGATTTATTTCAACTCTTTAACTACTCTTTGTAAAAACAAAGTAATTAATCAACTTAATTAGACCTTTTCTTTAACGAAAAAAAGTGCTTTTTTCGTCTTTGTAAAAAAGTAATTGGAGAGTTGAAAGAAAGTTAATGAATCAACTTACTTAGACCTTTTCTTTTCTTTACAAAAAGTCTTTTTCACATTTTAGTAGTTTAACATTAAAATTTTATCTATAATTGTTAAGTTCTAGCAAATTATTACAAATTCTAGTTTTTATTAAATGGATTTTGTTAATGTATGTTCAATTGGACATGAACGTTTAATAAACGAAAATTTCCTTAATTAAATTAAAATAATATCTATGAGTAATTAATAAATACTTTTGTGATATACTTATTTTACTTTTATCATAAACAAAAATAAAGATGCCAACGGGTGCGGGTGAGTGGCCCAACCGAACTCTGCCCCACCATCGGTGATTCGGTGTCTTATAATAATCTACTAAATTTACAAATCAGGATACGAACTTGTTATTATTTACAATTTCAGCCTCTAAACTTTTTCAAAGTTTACCTTGCCCGTTACCACCACTAATAACCAAGAAACACCCATAACACAGAAACGGATAAACCCCTTTCTCACACACAACACACAGTGATCTTCAAGAACTTATCGACTACAATTCATGATTTGGCAACCGCTTTCTTGAAAAATGGAGTCTTTTTCTCTAACCACCACTACTACTGCCACGTATACTTGGAAATTTAGATTCTCAATCCCCTGTTATAAAAATCCCAAATTTTATAGGAATCTTCCATTTCATCACAAAAAAGATAGGAAATTTTCACTCTTTGCTGCTAAGGATGAATATAATCTTGATAGTTATGACCAAATGGAGCTTAAGTTTGGGAGATTAATTGGTGAAGACCCCAAACTTACCCTTGCAAAGGTCCCTTTTTCTCTTCATTGCTCTTTGTAATTGTGTGTTGTTTGATTTTTAATGCATTTAATAATGAAAATTAAACAGAT
Organism: Calendula officinalis; assembly: GCA_963853835.1. NCBI lineage: Eukaryota > Viridiplantae > Streptophyta > Magnoliopsida > Asterales > Asteraceae > Calendula > Calendula officinalis. The sequence goes on from OY970823.1 coordinate 50,278,003, forward strand.
AATACGTTAAAAAGATTTAAGATTTTTGTTACTGTTGACAATTTTAGGATTCTTGAAAGGGATTATGGCATTTTAGTTGAATTTTGAAAGTAGAAATATAATCCGTGGTGAATTTTTATTTGGGGTTTTTTTTTTCTTTTCAAAATGTTTGAACAGATATAACATGTTAAAAAGATTAATTCTAGAAAGGAGCTATGAGATTTTAGCTGAATATTGAAAGCTTTAACAGAATTCCATGTGAATTTTGATTTGGGTGTTGTTCGAAGTTTCAAAAATTAAAATGCTTAAGAGATAAAATTTTGTAACGCGTAAGCTTTTTGATAATTGTATGAATCTTGAAAGTAGTTATGACATTTTAGTTAAATTTTGAAAGTAGAAGTGGAATTACAAGGTGAATTTTGATCTGGGTGCTGTTCAAAGTTTCAACATACTATCATTGATTCTGAATTTCTGATATATGTATTCAATTAAAAAATCAAATACTATGTTTGACTTTCAGAAAGTCAAAGTAAGTAACAAAAATCAGACATATTTCAACAAAATCCCATCCTATATAATTGATTAGTTTACTCAATGTTTTAAAACCCGGGTTTTTAGTCGACCCGGTACTATGGACGGGTCACGGTCCAACCAGTTGAACCGGACGGGTCGACCCGGGTTTAAAACACTAAGTTTGCTAGTTCCACTTATTGTCTTTTATAGAAACCTCTGAAGCACGACTATATATAACTCATATTAATGTTTTTTTGTGTATAATTTCATTTTTTTTGCAGATAATCGGTAAGAAAACAAATCCAGAATTATCTTACTTGGAAATTGAGAAATTATACAACAAAAAGGGTATGAAAGCCTTTACTGACATAGAAGAACTCCCATTTGATGTGTCCGATATTAGAAAAAAACCAAAAGATTCACTTGATGGACTGAACATAGCCCGACCCATACCCGTACCCGAGAAACGGGTCAAATCTGAAACAAACAATTCACTCGATGGGCTTAATTTGGCCCGACCCGTGCCCAAAAAAGGAGTCAAATTTGAAGCAATTGTTAATAAGCCCGTATTACCCAAAGTAAAAAGGCCAGTCGACCCGTTACCAAAGGGTCCCACTAATCCTGCACCAACTGTCCCAAATGTTGAAATAAGGAAACCAACTACTTTTAAAGATGATTATGGTTTCACATCAACGTTGCAGAAACCAAATTTATCATATAAATTAAATAAAGAAGAAGAAAAAGAAAGGGTTACTGATATGACAATGGTGAGGAAGCCCGAACCGTATGTGCAAAATGAAACAGAAAATATGGATGATGAAATAGAAAAAATCCAATTTCAAACAAATGTTTCACTTCTACAAAAGCCTGAGATTGCTTTGGATCAAGATTATAGTGATGATAATGAATCAAATTTAAAGATTGATGAAATCAAGAACATTTCGGAAAGTGTTGAAAATGATTTTGTGATGGAAAATGCTGAAAAGATTGATGTTGAAATGTTAGAGGAAAATGAGGATGATTTGAAGTTACAAGAGAATGATCATATAAGAGGTAATACAATAACAAGTTGCAATTTTGATTTATCTATAACTATGAACGGGTCGATTTGGGTTGTGTTTTTGTCTCAAACGGGTCATATGGTCAAATAAATCAATTTAGATAAAATAAGAACGGATTAAATTTTGTCAAAAGCCTTTTTAAGTGCATATGATTTCTATTTTTTTCATTTCAAAATTTAGAAATGTAGATCATTATTGTAATAGTATTCTTTTAAATCATAATTAAGGAATTAGTTATCTATATAAAAATTATAAACATGGAAAAAAGATGTTTCGAGTCAACCTGACCCATACTAAAAATGACCCATTTCAACCAAACATGTTTTGACCCGTTAGTTGACCCACCCATTTTGCCACCTCTAATATTTATGAATTATTTTCCCCAATGAAACTTAAATTTCACTCTCTTAAAGTTGCATTTACACAATCGTGAATAAACCATTATTTTTTTTGTTCTTAATCCAGAATCACAGCCTTCAGACCAAACAGATACCGGGTTACCCGAAACCGGTACTGATCCAGATATAGCAGCCACTTTAAGAGGACCACCTAAAAGGTATTTTTAAATAATTTTACATGATATATATTGTTAGTTATATACTACTACAAAATTGTAATTACCTCAAAAAGGAATCAAATGCATTATGAAGAAAGTCAAAAAAATAAAAAAAATTGATGTGTTATAGGTTAGATCAAACTGTCAGAGATACATCAAAGATCGAGAAAGAAGTTATGGGTCCCACAACTCCAATAACTTATGAAAATGTTATGGAGGATGAAAAGTTACCTACAATACCAGTTTTAAAGGTATTTTCTGGTATAGTTAGTAAAATGACGATATTACCCCTATGTTTCACATTTATTTAATGCAATAGGATCGTGAAGATGCCGATTGGAAAAGAGCGGAAGATTTGATTAAAACAGAAGATAGAGGAGAAGTTGAACTCATAAACTCGAGCACTCGTGGGTTTGTTGTAAGTGATAATAAAAAAATAAAATATTATTTTTTTATATATTTTGATGATGGTGTTTTTACGTATTTGTCCTTGTTTTACAGGCATCTTTTGGTTCTTTAATTGGGTTTTTGCCTTACCGAAATCTTGCAACTAAATGGAAGTATTTAGCTTTTGAATCTTGGTTGAGAAAAAACGGGTTAGATCCTGCTATGTATAGGCAAAGTCTTGGTGTAATTGGTGCTACTAACAAGTCAACACAAAAGTCAACTGTTGATCCTAAAAAGATTGAGGGTGAATTATCGCCCGATATGAAACTTGATGATCTTCTTGCAATTTATGACCAAGAAAAACTTAAATATTTGTCGTCCTTCGTTGGTCAGGTTTGAATTGCCTGATTTTGTTTTTTTAAATAAATTATAAATAATTAGATAATCAGTTTTTAATAATTAATTATATATATTTCTGTCTAAGTTGATGAAATGATATTTTTGTTGCAGAAAGTCAAAGTCAATGTGGTGTTGGCAGATAGAGAGTCAAACAAGCTAATATTTTCTGGAAAGCCGAAAGAGAAGGATGAATCAATTGAGAGAAAGAAAAATCTCATGGTGAGATATTCTTTTACATTTACATATTTATTTTTAATTTTCCTTTATAATGCCACAAAATATATAAAATCTTTAATTTCCTACTTTTACAGGCTAAGCTTAGTGTTGGAGATGTTGTGAAATGTTGCATAAAAAAGATTACTTATTATGGTATTTTTGTTGAGGTATTGCAATTTTGTTCCAAGGGTAAACTTGTCATTTCATTTTAAGTATTTTGTTTAATGGTTTTGATTTTGTAATGATTTAGGTTGAAGGAGTACCTGCTTTGATTCACCAAACCGAGGTTTCATGGGATGATACTTTGGATATTATATCTCATTTTAAAATTGGGCAGGTAAATAACGTGTTCATATTAAAATTATTTTCTGAGTTTATTGCATGCTTATAACGTTAATCTTTTCTTTGTAGATTGTTGAAGCAAAAGTTCATCAATTAGATTTTTCACTTGAACGCATATTCCTATCGTTGAAGGAAATCACGGTAAACCATTTTCCAAGTTTCTTGGACATATGTTTGTGTTATATCTATTATGTTTTAATCTTCAAGATTTCACTCATTTGACGTTTTAACCCTTGAACGTTTTTTTAGCAATGGTTTTATCCTAAACTCCAGTTGAATTGGTGTTTTGACCCTTTTGTTGACCTATTATCGGTCATTTTGTGTCGACGTGTAATTTTTCTTAGGTTAAATATGGGTTAATCCTTAAAAGTTGAAGTATTTGGTGGTTTAAGCGTAAATTATTTTGTAAGATCAAGCATGGTTTATTTCTTAACCTTTCGCATTTTCACCTATTTGGCGATTTTATCTTTTATTTGGCATTTTGTAAGTATTAACATGTGTCACGATGCTTTTTGAACAAGTCAACCAACTTTTAGAATGAAATCGTTGCCAATTTCTTTAAAGGCAAATGTCAAAACATTAAAATCAGTGAAACTTTGAGGATTAAAACGTAATTAATCCATAAATTTGCACCAGCACATTGAAGATAAAATTATTCGTATTATGGCAGCCAGATCCACTGATCGATACTCTGGAGGCTGTTGTTGGTGATGAAGCTAATTTGGATGGTAGAATAGAAGCAGCCCAACCCGATGAAGAGGTTTTTTAATTATTTACTCACATTAATATTATTTTATGTAAATAGTAAATTAATTATTGCATGTGTAAAACTGCACAGTGGGCTGAGGTTGAATCACTTGTGAAAGAACTGGAGAAATATGAAGGCATTGACCTGGTCAAAAAAGGCCGGTTTTTCTTGAGCCCGGGTTTGGCCCCGACATTTCAGGTACTTTTCTTGCAAGATAATAATATTAAATCACTACAAGAAAATTATTGTTTATTGGCATATAGAATGTTACTAAAAGTAGAAAATAATCAGTCACAAAATAATGTTTTACCTACGCTTAAAAAAGTGTGAAGAAAAGTGCAACACGTAAAGACCAATATATAGCGACACAGAGAGTGTGAGAATACAATTTTTACCCACACTTTCTAAACATGTGTCACGAAAAAATCTCAGATATAGTCAAGGTTTTAATGTACAGAATCGCGCCTCAAGGCAAATCGAGGCGAAAAACAAAAAATCAAATATTATAAAACTAAAAAAAATATATATATTATATAACCCATATTATCAAGTTTAAAAGATCATAGTTAACATTATATCCACAAAAAGATATTTTTTTGCAAATTTTCTTGTCAAACTCAAGACCCATTGATGGTTTTGGATAAAATTTGACACCCTCCTTTTTGCTTTAAGCAAAGCATTTAATGCAAAAAATCAAAAAGTAAAAAAAAAATCCAAAAAATAAATAATTATCTCGTTCGTTTTTAGGCATACATTTCAATCATAGTCACTGAGGCACCACCTCATTTCCCCGCCTCGACTGCTTTTTAAAACCATGGATATAGTGGCACTTTTCATTGTGTCATTAATACCCATGTCACTTAATGACACTTACATGTAGTGAATCATTGTATTGTGTGTGTGTGGCTCATGATCTTATATATATGTCTGGAATTAAAATGAAGTTGGCATTTTTATGAACTTGGTGTAGGTTTATATGTCATCCGTGCTCGAGAAAGAGTATAAATTGTTGGCACGAGCTGGAAACAAAGTACAAGAGGTATTAATAACAACTTTTGTTTAAACTATTATACGTACAAAATGACCGATCGATATTTGTTGTTTGTGAGATAGGTGATAGTTGAGACATCAATGGGGAAAGAAGAGATGAAATCAGCGATTCTAACATGTGCCAACAGAGTCGAATGATGGTCTCTTTTTGATTCTCATTTCATTCTTGTATAGTTTGTAGCTAAGATCAAATTTAGTATTTGGTTTTTATTGGTTTAACCGATTGTGTCACATATGCAAATTTGTAGCTACATGCATATTACTATTCAAGTAGACTTGGCTTAGTAAGGTTTTGTAATTTGCGAACATTTGTAAGGTGATCATAATATTTTTTCTTCAAAAGACAATATCATCTCAAAAAATTTCCCTAAACAAGATATACCTTATTTACACGATGGAAGACCTGTTGATATCGTCTTCAGCTATAAAAAAAAAATACAGTTTCATGAAGCTAAGATCGTTGCCAATGGTTCCATCAATTGGGTACTTACAAATAAAAAATACGGAGTAGTTATTTGTGTGTATATATTTTATAGTGTTTGGTATAAAAAAATCGAAGTGAAGAGTATTGTTGACATAAATATGTTAGTTGAATGTCAATTAAAATGCTGCTAATGTGACAAAAACTGAAGTGTGAATATGCGTCACATCTGGAAACGATCTAATATATACAAGTGCATAACTGATTTTGTACGTTTTGTAGGCCATTTTTAATAAATAAGTGCGGATCCATTCAAGAGCGTTCCTTAGTTAGGAAGGGTGTTGATTGTATAAAGCTTTTTGTTATGGGGGAGGCCGTATACTGACTACCTTGCTTTTACAATGCATTAAAATTATAATCCACTATGAGACAAAGATATGAAAATAAGCCAAAACAATATTATGGCTCGAAGAAAAAGTTATCGTTATGACGAATTTTACAAGAGTATTAAAATAAAAAGAGTAACTTATTAGTTTTGTCACATACACCATTTGACCTAAATGAGATTAGTTATTAAATTGTCAACATAACCCTTAAGGGTTTCGAGTTTTGATCTTGGTTTGGTGATTTCTAGCATCCTGGTACTGAGGTGTTCTCATGTGTTATTCACGTTCATCAGATTTATTGAGGTATAATTCGAACCCCTTTATGTAATTGTTATGTTTTATGTGTGAACCTTTTATTTAGAAGTAGAATTATGTAATAAGACCGAGCAGGAATAAAAATGTTTGGCATCACAAAAGAGTGGGGCACGTGCATATAGAAGTTCACTTGTCCCGTACTCCAACTATTAATTTAGCTTCACCATCACAAAAAAGTGCGTGCAGCCTTAAAACTCACTAACCACGCCTTATCTTCAACTTCTCTTTTACTAAAGTTTATTCACAATATTTATATTTTTCTTACAATAAATCAATATAAACTGAAGTTTACTATTAATATTAGAGATAAGGGGTTTGACAATGTTAAAGATGTCGTAAAGGTGCTTTTGCGGCGCCAAACGGCACTGACATTTGTGCTAAAGACATGCTAAAGGTCCAGTGCCGTAAGATTAACACTACATCATATGTTTTTTCTTTATAATTTTTTTGTAAATCATTAAATTGTGATAAGTTGAATGATATTTTTGTGGTCATAGATGAATCTTATAAGAATTTCATAAGGGAAAGTATGTTTTGGGATTAATGTTATAAACAATGTTACAGAGAAAAAAACTCAAACATACCTTGTCCTCTTATAAAAAAACTCAAACATACCTTGTCCTCTTATAAAAAATTTCACACGTTATTTACTCTACTTTAATGTGTATATTAACGTAAATAATTAGCTAGAGTTGTAAAACAAAACCTTGACACTATCATCAAACTAGAAAGGATTGGGTCAAATAAGTAGGATAATCAGTCGGTAATCATATTGTTTAATTTTAATATGATGGACTTAATTAGAAAATTACTTCATGCGAAAAGTCATTTTGGTTTTGTAACTTTAACTTAATCCACATGCATAACTTAACTGGAAAATTCATGAATTAAGTCGTATTTGTTTTTCATTTAATTTTCTATTTGCCAAATATTATATTGATAGCTGATTGCTTGCTACATGTTTGATGGATTGTTTCGAATGTGATATTATTTTAAGAAACCAAGATATTTTGAGTTTCAATATGTATAGTTATTTGTAATTTTTATATCTTAAAATATATTAGTTACATGATAGTTTTGAAATCTCAAATTTATGTTAATCAGTATTTTTTATTTACTAATTGTAATCAGTAATGTTAAATTTACATGACTAGGCACCATTTTAAATATTTTTTAGAAAATTATTTACATACTCATATTTATAATTTAGAACTTTCAATATCACATACTTATTTCTGTGATAAATAATGTATGAGAAAATAATAAAATTGCCAATTATCATCGTTCAAATAATTCATTCAATAAATAAAACAAACTAATCGGGTTTTTCCTCTTAAGCACGTGATTCAAAAAAAAAAAACAAAAAGAATTTTTTTTTTTTAAATCTCCCTCTTAAAATAAGAAAACCGCGCCCCCTTTTGTATATATAAACCCTCCTCCCAATTCTCCTGAAAACACACCCAAACAGATTCACACTTTCTGTATCTAAATTTCAAAATCCTAACAAAATCATGAGAGAAATCCTCCATATTCAGGGCGGTCAATGCGGCAACCAGATCGGAGCCAAGTTCTGGGAGGTCGTCTGCGCCGAGCACGGCATCGATTCCACCGGCCGTTACAGCGGCGACCAAGATCTTCAGCTTGAGCGCGTCAATGTATACTACAATGAAGCCAGCTGTGGAAGGTTTGTTCCACGCGCCATCCTCATGGACCTTGAACCAGGTACCATGGATAGCGTTCGATCTGGTCCGTACGGTCAGATCTTCCGTCCTGATAACTTTGTCTTTGGGCAGTCTGGTGCCGGAAATAATTGGGCGAAAGGGCATTATACTGAAGGAGCGGAATTGATTGACTCTGTTCTTGATGTTGTTCGTAAGGAAGCTGAGAATTGTGATTGCCTTCAAGGTTATGTTTCTCTCTTTCCCTCTCTTTGTTGTAATTCAAATTAATTAACGAATTCAATGTTAACTGATTAGGTTCTGAGTTGATTTCACAGACGCGTACTTTTATGGTGAAATGAAATTAGCGTTTTGATTTTAATGTTATGACATTTGTAAAATCTGAAAACTAGGGCTCTGATTGTAGATCTACAGCTCTTGATATGTGTTTATTAACTAGCCTTATTTTTTCAGTTAGCGTTCACTGAATTGTGCTTTATATTGAGTATTTGCAGTTATTATTCATGGATTCATGATTTTCCTATTTCAAAGTCATTGGACTTAACAAAGTTTTCAAAAGAATGTATATGAATGAAAACATCATTAAATTTTTCAGCTAGTGCAAGTGTAAAACGAAATGATACTTCATCTCATGATTGGATTCCGGCACTCACACACTGACACAAACACACACACGCACACACACACATGTTTAAGAATTACCACTCACTCCATCCCTTGATTAGGATATTTCCAGTTTATACAACACACACACACAAGTTATACTTAAAAATTGGCTTTGGTGTTCCCAATTTCCATTTCCAAGTTTCAAGTATTTCCATTTGTAAATAAAAAATATATAAATTTTTTAGTAAGCGAAAACAAAATTATCTACTGCAGTAAACTAATCGATTTATAACCACAAGATACTCTAATTTCAATGTTGAGACCAGAAACCATCTTAGTTTTATAATTCAGTTTCGTAATTTCCGTGTTGTTTTGCTTATGAACTAAGCTCAGATTAAAAAAACTTGTAAAGTGAGTGTTAAATGGTGTATTATTTGTAACAGGATTTCAAGTATGCCATTCACTGGGAGGAGGAACAGGTTCTGGAATGGGAACTCTACTGATTTCAAAAATAAGGGAAGAATATCCAGACAGAATGATGCTGACATTTTCAGTTTTCCCATCACCAAAAGTGTCTGATACAGTTGTTGAACCCTACAATGCAACTTTATCTGTTCATCAGCTGGTTGAAAATGCAGATGAATGCATGGTTCTTGATAATGAAGCTTTATATGATATCTGTTTCCGAACACTCAAGCTCACTACTCCCAGCTGTAAGTTTTTTAATCATCTCCTTATAGTCATAAAGATTAAACATTTAATAATCAGTGTTTGTGGGTTCATGGTGCATTAGTTGGTGTACTTGTTTCTTGAAGTTTTGAAACAACCTTATTTATTAAGCATTGTTTTTGTTAGTTGTAGCTATTATTACAATCCATATGCAGTTAAAATTGCACTGTACATCATGTTGTGTAAGTAGATTTGTAGATGTACTTGGTCAAACAGTAGTTTTGTGGTCTTCAAGTCATGTGAGTGGCAACTCATGTCATGTGATTCCCAGCCTAACCAAAGATTCTCCCTCTTTTTAAAAAAAAATTCAGCCTTTCACGTGGTTGGTTGCATAATATAACTATAGGCTTGCTTACACGCAATCCAAAAGGAATAAAAAAACTTTCCCATCTAAAAAAGTTGATCACAATTTGTACAAGTTTTCTTGATTCTGTTTTAAAAAAGTGTAATTTTATTAAGGAAAATGTTAATGACACCCCTAAGGGTTATCAATAAGAAGATAAAATTAATGTAAAGAGAACCCCTGAATTTTAGGATCACTATTTCAGCAATGAATGTACAAAATGTTAAAGATAATCGTAATTAACAAAACCATTTTTTATAATAAAAAACTTGTATTATGTTAATAATTGTATATCTTTGGGTTTTGTTAATGACAACCTTAAGGTTGTCTTTTACATGCATAAAACGTTTGTACATTCATTGATTGAGTAGTGATCATAAAATTCAGGAGTTGTCTTTACATTAATTTTAGCTTCTTACTGGCAGCTCTTCATTATTTTTTCTTTGAAAAAAGAGAGTATTTTCGTGTTTTATTATTCAAGAAAGTAGAATTTCTTACAGATCTGTCTTGAATGAAAAACATTTATGCATCTGACAGTAGATGGGGTCAAATAAATACTATATTTTATCTCTTATACGAAATTAGTATAAATGTTTGTTTTTAGTCTAAACTAATGATTTAATATTTAATTTTGTTAATATACACAGTTGGAGATTTGAACCACTTAATCTCAGCCACCATGAGTGGTGTCACGTGCTGCCTCCGTTTCCCTGGTCAACTCAACTCCGACCTCCGAAAGCTGGCGGTCAACTTAATCCCATTCCCAAGGCTCCACTTTTTCATGGTCGGTTTTGCCCCTCTAACATCCCGTGGGTCCCAACAATACCGAGCCCTAACCGTGCCCGAACTGACCCAACAAATGTGGGACGCCAAAAACATGATGTGTGCCGCCGACCCCCGACACGGGCGGTACCTAACCGCCTCCGCCATGTTCCGTGGTAAAATGTCAACGAAAGAAGTGGATGAACAAATGATTAATGTGCAAAACAAGAATTCGTCTTATTTTGTTGAGTGGATTCCCAACAATGTGAAGTCAACGGTTTGTGATATTCCACCAACGGGGTTGAAAATGGCGTCCACTTTTATTGGGAATTCGACTTCGATTCAAGAAATGTTTAGGCGTGTGAGTGAGCAGTTTACGGCTATGTTTAGGAGAAAGGCGTTTTTGCATTGGTATACGGGTGAAGGAATGGATGAGATGGAGTTTACTGAAGCTGAGAGTAATATGAATGATTTGGTTTCTGAGTATCAACAGTATCAGGATGCGACTGCTGATGAGGAAGGTGAGTATGAGGATGAAGAAGAAGAAGGCGTGTACGAGGAAGAAGCTTAGGAATAATATGTTTTGATGTTGGTGTGTGTGTCTTAGGTTATGTTTTTGTTTTCTTAGTAAATGTGGTGTTGTGAGATTTGGTTTTGAGTGATGGTTTCTTGAATGTTTGAGTTGGTGTGTTAACAAGGAAGTGCTAATGAATTAGTAGTATTAAGTAGCAAGTGCAATATATCAATGCAGGCTGTGTGTCTTTGGTTAGGTTTCATTTAATTATTCTAACAAGACCTGTTCGTACGGTTTTTTCACTTGTACCGCAAAACCAAACAATGATAAATCTCATCAAACCTATCCATGTACTGGTGATGAAATATGCGACCAAACTTTGTTTTTTAAACAAAATTTCATTAATAAATATATAAATATTTATAAGAGTTAACCTCATAATAACTTATTATTATCTTTTCACTACTCAATAACTTATTCATAAAAAGCATCTTTGACTCCAATGGTTAACCTTTTAAAAGCTTTTTCATTTATTAATATTACTAATTTACTTTTATCTATCTCAAATGTTTTAAAAATACCCTACCTCTTATATACAAATATATGTTCACCATCAAACTTTATAATTAATTGATATTTCTTTTATTTTTAAATTTCAGCAGATACCAATCAAGATATAAATTTCTATAATGCAAATTCATATTTATTTATTAACTAATTAAAAAGAATAAAGAACTTGCATATTAATTTACTTAAAGTTTAAAATGAAAGGTTAACAAATTTAAGGACTAAAAGGAGCAAAGTGATTAGGGAAAAATAAATTGTTCGAGTAACTGTTAGAAAAAGTTATGTAGTCGAAAAACTATTTCAAATAGTAATAAACTTTTGAAAAATAGAAAGAAAAGAAGACTCATTCTATGAAATTGAATTGATTATTGCAAATTAAAAAACAACAAATAGCAACATTACATGTTAAATCACACAGAAAGCAAACCAAATAACAGTAGAAAAGATTAAATAATCATGAACAAATATGGATTTTATGTATGATCTCACAACTGATCGACTTCAGTTCGTTTTTGGCTAATTTGCTTGGAAACTGATTCTCGAAGAACCCCGTGAACTTGATCAAAATGAGGTGCAGTTGCAGTCTTTGTATCTTCAACCCACTGAATCACTTTCTTGTAAGGGCTAAATAACCGATCATGATCCTTCTCATTCAGAAGCTGAAAACAACCAAATATCATGTCACAATGCACAATTTTATTTAATAAGTTTTATATCATTACACCTGAAGCTCCATGATTTCACACACTAAACAGAGATCCGCAATCGACGGCTGAGATCTTCCGGTCAAGAACCGTCCATCTTTTAGCCAAAAAGTTTCTATAATAGATAAAGATTTTACAAGCGTCGTTTCAGCTTCTTCAATTGCTTGAGGGTTTATCGGGAGGCCACGTGATGGTAGTAAGATGCGGTTCATAAGAACTCCAACTGAAAAACAGAATGTATAAATAAAACCAACCATATTAATATGATATAAACATTTTCAGAAATTTTAATAAAGTTTTAGATATCACCTGATCCACGGCGTAAATTGGAATGATGCCAGTCTAAAACCGAGTGGACCTTTGCTCTTTCAAATATGTCACTCGGATACCTGTTAAAAGATTAATTAAGTTTACATTTTTAATATTATATATATAAGCTAATACTATAAGTTTTCTCAAACATGCCCTAAGATTATACTTGTTATAGCAACAATGATGTTTATATTCTGTAAGCAGATATAAAATGGACTCACCAGTGATTAGCTACTTGTGAAAATGCAGACGCTAAGTAGATTAAAATCGCGTGACTGCAAGAATAACGACACTTTTTATGTAACATAAATCGATAAAGAAATGTGATTAGTTCATTAGATATAACCTCTCAAAGAGCTTAAATTCTCCATGAACTATTGATGGAACTTGAGACATGGGATTTATTTCTACATAAAACACCACAAATTAATAAAATTAGCCTACATATTGCAACTAAAAATGTACAAAGTCAGTAATGATGGTATTTAGGACTTAGGAGTGAGCATTTGGGCTGAAAAAACGCATCTGAACCAACGTTGATTATCATTTCCAGTTCGGTTTTGTAATTTAATGATTTGCGGTTTCAGTCTGGTCCTCGTGCGAACATTTAGGCAGAAAAAACGAACCGAACCGAAAACCAACCGAAACCGAACCAACATCGATTATGATTTTCAGTTCGGTTTCCGATTTTGTAATTTTATGAATTTTAATTTCGGTCCTATCAATATCTGTCCGGTTCGGTTCGGTCATTAGACCACGCTCACCCCTGGTGGTATACAAACCTTTATATTCAGGGGTATGTTGTTGGTTTTTGAAGATTTCTATTGTGATTTCCTCAAAACTAATCCCATTCATCCTGCATTTACAAATAAACACACAATAATTTACAGAAACTAGCTGAACTAAATATATAAATAAATAAATAAAAGAATGAAGATCAGAATTTACTTGCAGAATATGAGAATTGCACGAGATGGTTGGGACATTCGGTCACAATATATTTTCAGCGGCATGTTTTCTCTTGATTGAGAATTTGTGATCTTTATGAGGAAATCACCTGAATATATATGAAGTACAATATACGAGAATAAATTAATTAAATTAAATATAGAAAACGATATCAATGCCAATCAAAGTTAAAACTATAAGAATTCTTAAATCAATTTTATTCCGATCTTGATTATTTTAATATTTGTTTTCGAATATTAAACCAATTAGTAATATGTTTCCAAAAACCATATATTCATCAAAAACTCCAAATGTGTTGTCTATTGACTCCTCAAATATTTATAAGGGAACAAAAGTTCGTAAATGCTCAAAACACACATAATAATAATAATAAATAATAAAGTTAGCATGTCTATTAGCAGTATTTTGTGATTTAGTAACAATCTAATCTATTTAAAAATTATGATTTATTATATACGAGAGTAAATTAATAATCTAATCTATTTACAAGATATGCATATCTAAAGCTAATATACTATTCGTTAACACAAACAATTCAATTCAGAATCCAGTTCAACAATTTGGTTATATCCAAATAGTAAAGACTTTAACTTATAGTGCATGCAAACCTATATGAGCATTTTAAATTTTAATTACATTATTACAAAGTGATTGTATATTATCTTAACTCATAATAAGAAGATGATGACAACTAAAATTAAAAGGGAAGAAATGGAGAGAAAGGAAAATTAGTGCTTACAAAATTTCTTTCCCATATCTTTTTTTGGTTTTGGCATGTTAAAATGAGGTCCAAAGTCGCCTGAATGGAATGGATCCAAGAAGCAAACATCTACCTTATATATGTTTTAAAAAGGTATTCTTATTATACCCGGTACCAAGTTTTGTTTGTTATGTATGCGATTAAATTGATGATGTGACTGTTACTGAACTTTCATATGGTAATCTGATAAATGTAATTATGGGAACTAGATTGTTAAACATCTCACTTATACTAGTATAAAATTTATATAACGTTTATTATATTTGATTTGTAAATTTTTTTTTTCTCTTTTTGTATTTACCTTTAATTTTATTATGCATAATCTTTTTATTAAATATATTTTTAGCCAATATTAATGAATTAATCACATATATAGAAAAAAAAATCCATGAAACAGAGCACTCTTTTGAATTTTCTAATGATTAACAAATGTGGCAATTAAGCACATACCGTATATAATAGAACAATAATCTATATATGATGGAGACCTATTTAAAATTTTATAATAGATAAATCTGACAATTATGGGCAAAACTAAATATTGGGATAATGGGATGAGCAAAACATGAATGATGCACAAAAAGTTGCAAACTTTTTTTTGACTTAAGATGACCTTAATCATTTACTCATTGTTCATTTAACAAATAACAAACATCGTATAAAGATACATACTCCTGCTAAAGTTAGAGGTATGGAGAATATGAGATGTATATTGTCATATTTTTATTTTGGAGTAAAGAGATTATTTTCTTTGTAAGATTTCCAACAAAAGTGTGTGAGGAAAAATTGTTTAACGTCATGAATATATAGATACTTTAAAAAGATAAAATGAGTGAAGCTTGCATGACATATAAAACATGAAAAACATGTGAAACATGTAAACATACGATTCTAATATATCAGGTAAAACGTACTCCGAAAAAACATGTAAATCATGTAAGCTATGTAAAACATATGAAGTATGTATGCATATATGACATGTGAGGCAAGTAAAACATATAAAACATGAAGTGTAAATGAAACATGATAAAAACACAAATCTAAAAGACAGTTAAGACATAAAAATGTGGATGATGATAGAAAATACTTAGGCGTAGTAAGTAAGGTATGTAAGACATTAAAACATGTAAGGCATATGAGACACATAAACATATAGGTCTAAAATTTCCAACACCTCCTAATAGGGTATATCTAATACAAGTAAACATAATTTTCCTAACGGGAACAAATAAGAAACACATATCCTTCTAGGATGTATTTGGTTTGTTGTAATTTCAAGGAATGAAATTGAATTCTATAGGTATTGAATTCTGAATGAATTGAATTTTATTGTAATTGAATTCTATTGCGCGTTGAGTTACAAAATTTATAACTGCAATTTAAATCCATACTTATGTTTTTTTTTTTTTTAATATTTTACTTTTCTTTTAAAAAAATTTCTTTTATTTCGTTTTAATTATATTTTTTTATTTAACTTATATAAAATGGTATTTTTATATTTTTTGTTACAGTTTTTAAACTTTTAAATTTTTTTGAATATTTTAATTCTTTTAATATATCTGAACAGTTTAAAGTAAAAAATATACAAAATATTAAAGTTTGTTAGTTCACTCGAGGAATATAATTGAAATTTTAACTATTTGCCAAGTAATCTCAGTTACAATCAATACTGTAATTTCTAAATTACATAGAATATATTATGAATAAAAAGTTATTCAATCATTTATTTGTAGTGGGATTAAATTACAGTTACAAAGGATTACGTCAAAACAAACGGAATCTTAGTCGTCCTAGAATCTTTATCGAGATTGTATTCCTCATTGTTCATTCCGAAACATGAATATATAGATTGGAAAATCGAACATGCTCATGTGCTAAATGAAATGAAATGCATAATATAACATATATTGTATCACGATATTAACATTTTGCAATAATTTTATTTTTTAAACAAATGTAAACCTCACATTTTATCTTTTTCCTGTTCAATATAATACTGTATTAAATAATGTAAAGTAGAGAATTTTTAACCAGCAAGTAATCTTATGGTTTGGTAGATAAAGACATCGAATATATGTGGAGCTGGTGATGATTAGTTCAAATACTTGAGCATCACTTATGCTCTAAACATTTTTTCTTATTCGTTTTACTTTGGTTTTATTATTAAATTATTTAAAAGAAGCTAGTGTGCCATCCGTCCTGCAATCTTTCTACTTGTTCAATATTGTTTTGATATTGCTATTTTTTTTTAAACTAACTATCAATTAAAAACAAAAATGCTAACAAGGACCTAGAAATTACAATATTTCAATTGGATTTTTAACTAGCCTGTCCACTTTTTAACGACTGTATTTCTACGATTACATATACATTTAAAAGCATATTCTTTAATGAAATCAGCAAGATATTCTTTTCTTAATTCTTGGTTATGGAAAACGACATCATTTTCTAATTTTAAAAGCATCCATATATTCTTTAAAAACACAGCCTCAATAACCAATCTCCTTTTGACAGGCATCACGACATCATCTAACCAATCCATAATATCCTTAAAAGATATCGTATTGCGTATCGAAATATGCATCCATCTAAAAATTGCATTCCATGTATTATTTGTGAAAACGTGATCACCGTCTTCTACCTCATTATTACAAATAGCACAAAAAATATTAGTAATATTAATACCTTTAGAGAAAATGTTTAACCAAGTCGGTATATGATCCATAATTACACTCCAATATAAAATATTCACTTTCTATGGTTCTAACTCATTCCATCTTATATTCATTACATATGACGGTAAAACCAAATCATCAATCCACCTTCTAGTGTGTTTTATCTTATAAAAACCGGTTGATCCAATATCCCATCACAAACTATCCTCTTGATTTGGATAATTAACTCCATCAAAAGTTGCCAATAAATCAAATAATTGCTATTTAAGAGAAATGGTATATATTCATATCATATATTCCTATGTATCTTCGTACTCACTAAATAAAGATAAGTGTTAAAATAAAAGTATGATATGAGTAAAAAAAATTATTAAAATACACATGTTATCTTAAGATAAGTAAAAGAAATAAGTATGAACAAATAGTAGACATGTCATTTCCATTATATATCGGACTTATCTTTATAACTGTGGTAGTTAGCATTATATGTAACTACTGATTTTATCTTTATTATTAATACCAATATCATTAGTGTAATCATTGTTGCTGACATGGCAACATTCCTTGCTGCCATAATATGTAACTTTTCTGGTTCAGTAATCTTTTCACCAAATTTAAATATCCTGCTGTAAGTAGAAACCGCTGATGGGATAAAACTAAATTGTTGACCGTGTGTACTGCAACATCACATTTTCTGCATTGTAATGCTCTGTCTTCAACAATAATTAATAACAAATTAGACCAACTATAGATTTTCACATGATTAATTTATCATCTAAATTACTAGACGAATTCATTAATATAGATCAAATGAAATCAAAATTCTCCTAGAAAAGTCTTATATTTTCAATTCTTCCCAAGATATACCGTGCGACTAAGTACGACTAAGATCCTCGTGCTACTCCACTTGAACGTCGCCACATATCCGAGTTAGTTTGCTCAACCTTGTTACTACTGCTCGTTAGTACTGTTTAACCTTGTTACTACTGCTCTCAACCTTGTTACTACTGCTCGTTAGTACTGTTTAACCTTATTACTAAGGCTTGTTAGTACTGCTCAACACTTAGTGCTGCTCCCGTTAGTAATGCTCACCACTTATTGCTGCTTACGAAACTTATGAACGATTGTTTTTTTGTGTATTGATTCTGATGAATATCGGTTACATTATATAGACTAGGTATTTACACTCTAGTCCTCTTACTAATACAATATATAAATATATGTCTAACTTTCTAATACTGCTCAAAGTTAGTGCTGCTCTATGGAATCGTCCAGTCGCACAGGGTATTTTGCGAAGAATTGAGAATACAAGATACAGCAGCTCATTAGATATAGCTCTGGCCCATGGTATAAAATTACTCGAATTAGAATCATTTTCTATTTACAAGATATAAGTTAATGATTTCAAAAATTCAGTCATTAGCTCAAAATGATCCATCAATCTTCTTAATTTCCAAACGAATTCATTTACATTAACTTATTATACAATTACCATAACCAAACCACTGTTTACTAGAATGAGGAACGGAACGGAGGAGGGAAGATGTGGGTAGTAGGCTGTAAATGAGAATTGCAGAGGCACGTGGGCTGTAAATGAGACACGGGATGATAGAATTACAGGAATAATAAAGTTTTACAACAATTTTTAAAATATCCCCTAGAAGAATAAGGTCAATTTTGGAAGTAGTCATAAAATTTTAATTTTCCACTCTTAAACTATTTATTAATAAAGTTTTACAACAATTTTTAAAATATCCCCTAGAATAAGGTCATTTTGGAAGTAGTCATAAAATTTTAATTTTCCACCCTTAAACTATTTATTAATGACAAAAATATCACTATTATTTTAATTTAATATATACTTAAAACCAGATTAAATATTTATATTTTTATAAGTCTAACATTAAAAAGTTTAGTGAAATACGATTATAATGAACACAATATTAAAATCTTTCTTACAAATAAATTCATTTTAAAATAACATGTAAACTAAAATGACATATATTATCCGAAATCATTGTTGATAACTAATGAAATTAAAATTCATAGTATATACTATATATTAATATGTTATCAAAATTTAACATGTTTTTGTGGCTACAATATGGCTTTAGTGGCTAAGAAACTTACGTGAAAGACATAACTTTTTATGGCTAAAGCGCATGTTAATTCTTTTATGGGACTAAATACAACATTGGTTTAATATTTGAACTTTAAAAGTTACATTCTAGCCGCTTAATAAATCCATCATAGTATATTGTTTATTTGTAAATTTTAAAACCTCATCTCATTTCTTTTAATAAATGTTTCTATTATTATTGTTTTTAATTAGATCAATTAACTATGCATTGTTTTAATTCGAATCACAACAAATCACATCTTAGCATAGAAATTAATAACCAATTGAAATAATAATTAACTCTTTACGTCAAAAAAAAGTTAGTTAAATGATTTAAAATCCCGCTGCAACACGCGGGTTTTAACATTCCTTGTAATATACATATGTCATTCACTAATCATACGCTATGAACAGTAACCAATAGATTTGCTATCATGCGCTTGAAATATTCTTCGGAGGGAGCTAACAATTGAGATTGTAGTTGGTGGCACTTTTTGTTTTATTGATTTCACATTCCACTTATAAATTTAAATATAATAATATAACAATTACATTATGGATCCTCCAAATCTTTACACAATGGCTCCTTCAAATCTTTGATAATTACATTATGGATCCCTAATTTTAAGACACATGAATGATTATTAGACAAATTTACCCCTTATTCTATAATTTTGAGAACGTAAGAGTGGATATGTCAAATAAATATTTCTCTAAGTTCAGACCTTCCAATTTTTCTCTTGAATTCTAAAAAAGTAAAATAAAAGTAGATCCGCTATACACCAAATCATAAACTTCACTTTAAAAAATGAAAGCTTCAAAATCCCGCTACAACGTGCGGGCTTAATATTGCTAGTTATCAACAATAACTATCTTCTAAACATACCAAACTCGTTGAAATATATTGCATGCTGTACAAAATTAGTAATACATTTTAAAATATCAAATCAATACAAACAAAGCTCAAATACTCAACTAACTAAGCACATCAATTCAATACTCAAATAAAAAATCAAATCAATACAGACATAATTCAAACACTCAGTTAAAATTTTACTTTGTAACATATATATTAATGAAGCCTGTTATTGGTAGACAGTTGAGAACGAAAACAAATACGGCAAGAGATTAAATAAGTTGCTTATTTGAACATTTAAAGTATCCAGTTAATATATAGGATCTCATTTGTTTCTATTTGGTTGAGGACTCGAGTCAAAAGATTGCTTTCTAGCCTTTGAATAAAAAACAGTTGCTACCTTAAGTTGATTAGAGATATAAGACAAGTGTTTAAATTTAAGAGTTAATTAATTTTCACTGTTGATTACTTTCTTGATGACCTCTGTGTTTTTTTAGCATGTCCACAATGATTGTTAGTAGGGTGCCAACGGCACATACTGACGCCGCCGGTTTGGCCCGCCGGTTGTGGTGACCGTTGGCACGGCCCCGCCGGTTGGGTCCGCAAGTTTCCCACGCCGCTTTGAAGACGAGAGCGACAGAGGAGATCGGTTGGTTTATGTGGCCCCCCTCTGAAATAATAGCTGAGAATTTAAAAAAAAACTTTTTTATTTTTATTTTTTTAATTCAAAAAAATTCAAAAAAAAAATTCAAAAAAAAAAAAAATTCAAAAAAAATCAAAAAAAATTCAAAAAAGTTAAACTTTTTACATCTATAAATACCCACTCATTTCTCTATTTTTTTTAATTAATGTCTTTTTTATGCAGTGTTTTTTTAATTAATGTATATTTTTATGTAATATTTTTTTTAATTAATGTAATTTTTTTTATTAATTATATGTTTTAATTAGTTGTATATTTTTATTAGAAAAAGAAAAGTAAATGGTGGGGCCCAAATTTGGTGAAGAGAAGAGGTGCTGTTGACATGAGTACGTCAGTTTAGTGTCAGTTAGTTTGTCTGCTGACGTGGCGCTAGGGATGACAACTATCATTCGATCCGATGATCATCCACCCGGTGGATATGAATGAAGTTAAATGGGTGAATATCGGATGTGGGGCGGATATGGATGTTTATTGGAGCGGATATGGATGATGATTTTAAATACATGGATAAAACCATTCAACCCGAGATTAACTTTTTTTATACTACAGTTTCACATGATTAATAATATATGTCTACACATTTTCTATTCAATAAAATTTATACATAACATAACATTGAATATAACTAAATTTGTAAACATTACAAATCATATTCTAGGTTTCTATATACATTAAGTTATGTTTGCATTTGTATTTATTAATATTTGGGGATTAGTTACAAACTATGTTCTATGGCTCGATGTATCGAATGTAGATTCGTAATTATGTTTTTGTTTGTAAATTTTTTGGAAGAAATATATACATATTCAACAAAAATTGCAAATTTATCTACAAAACTATCGTACTTTCTTTAGAAAACAAATTTCTTTCGACATCCAACGGATGCCCATTTACCCGCTATAATCCGATGGATATGGATATGGATGGATGGAATGATTTTAAATGGATATGGATGTGGATATGGACGATGTAAATTTAAATGGATATGAATGTGGACATCGCATCACCCGATCCACATCCGCTCCATTGCCATCCCTGCGTGGCGCTGAGTTGGCAGTAACTGACGGCGTCAATTGCAGTCACCATTGAGAGCGGTCTTAGTTGCATTTAGTCTAGTGGAAAGACGAAACTGGAAATTGATAATTTTTTACTTTCTTATTTGCATTTATTAAAAATACATTGAATATCCGAATTCTAATTTAAAACCACAGTCCCCAGTTCTTAAAATCAGAAAACCGAAGCTTCGGTTTGGCTCGGGTAATAACCTATGGAACCTACTGAAATAGCCCCAAACAAATTATTTGCCCTAGCTCAATTACTAGACCATCAGTCCAGCATAACTGGCCCAATTGAGTCCATCTCCAACATTGCATAGAGGTCATCAAGAAAGATATGTACAGCCCATGAAGTCCTATGCAATGTATTAATTTATATAAGGAGGTCTATCATTTTGTAAATAAATCTCAGTCTTTATATCAATCAACTCTCAAATCATCACCAAAATCACATGTGATTCAACACATCAACACCAGCACCACTACTCATTTGTATTAAATCACATGTGATTGCACAACGCCGACCATCACCACCACCTCATGTGTATTAAATCACATGTGATTCAACACCACCGACCACCACCACCACCACTGACCACCACCACCACCAACCTCTGTCAGCCACCATCTCCACCACCGACAACCCCTCACCACCATCAGCCGCTTTCAATCACATGTGATTGTGTATACAATTACATGTGATCATGTATACAATCATATGTGATTGCGTATCCAGTCACACACATGTGATTGCGGCGGCCAGAGGCGGCGAGCGAAGGCGACCAGCGGCGACGCCGCGACGGGCGGAGGTGGTAGGCGGCGGAGGCAGTGGTTGACGGTGGTGGTGGTTGACAGTGATGGTGATTGTATATTGAATCACATGTAATTTGATGATGATGGTGGTTAAATGATCTTTTAATTTATTGACTAAGATGTGTCTCTTAAGACTTTATAATATTCAAGGACTTCTTTACTATATTTATGATATAAACGAGTGTAATGACCATCCGCGCGTTGCTGCGGAATTATTTTCTTTAATTTTTGTGTAATTTATATTATTAAAGATGTCATATTAGATGTATTTTCTGTTGAAAACTATCTCTACTATATTATAAAGAATTATCTATATGTATAATTTGAGTTGAAAATATCAAATAACCTAATCTAACACATTGTGTGTGGTACTCAAGAGAATATCTAGTATATAATTAAATTAAATATGTATTATAACATGTCATAATAATTCAATATATATTTATAATTAGGTTAAACATCATTAACCTCATTTTATTCAAAAGATGCGGGTCTTGACGTCTCGTCTTTAACTAACTATCCAAATTAATATAATCTGATCGTCTTTATAATATTTTATCTTACAAAGCGTGAAACAAACAATATATCACATAATTTGAATAAGCGGAAGTATACTTCCTCCATTTCAAAATAAGTGATACACTTTTCATTTTGGGGTGTCTCAAAATATAAGTTATACACTTTGAAAACTTATCATATTTGGTAAAAGGTAATTGGGCCCACACCCACTAACTATCTCCTTTTATATAGTGAAAAAAACACATTTACCCTTACTTTTACTTTTAAACCTCATTAAGTTTACTTTAATCGATATATGTAGGACTCATCCTCCACTAACTATTCAATTTAATCTAATTAACCCATTATTATTATTTGCCTCAAAAGCCATGAATTTCAAAGTGTATCATTTATTTTAAAACAGAGAAAGTATATCTTAAACTTTGAGGAAATGTTTTTAGTACTTTTCATAGTTAATAGGGGGTAATATTGGATTGTAGGAAACATAGAGGGTTTAATTATATCTATTAAAGAATATGTTTGTTCTCTTTTTATCTTTCAAATTATATTTTACAATTTTATTGAATCACTAAATGAAGTTTGCGGCTGTTTAACTCAATGTCTAGTAACAACCGTTTAACACCGTCAATGATTCCGTCTTTTTTATGAACAGTAAATAGACGGATTTTTGAATGCGTATTGTATTGTATAGTAATTAGGAATTTTTTTGCTTGAATACGTAGATTTTAAAATTTTGAAAATGCATAAAATAGGGAGAATTCATGTGGACCCACGTGATAGTATGGTAGCATTTATGGCAAGCCACGTGGTAGTTACAGTACGTCCCCTTTTTTTATACCCATCGGAGCAGATGGCCCATTCATCGTTATGGGGATTTTATTTTGCGTACAATGAACTTGATTTACACGTTATTTTATTATTAAATTTCTTAGACAATTACCAAAGTTTCGTACAAATCAAATCACAGCTAAATGATGACTGCAATTTCATTTTGAATTTGCTAATTATTACTTTTAAGAAAATTATTAAGGAATTAAAACATGCTTAAATCCAGGGGCGGTATCAGACAAAAATTTAAAGGTGGGCAAAATTTTGGAGTGCAAGTCAGGTTTTTTAGTGAGGTTTTATTTAAAGTCAAATCGTAAACCAAATCAAATCAGTTTTAGTTTGAAGAAAGTCTAAACGTAAACTAAATTAGTCAAAATTAAATTCACGAGTTAATTAATTCGAGAATAAAAATTCTAAAATTTAGTAATATAAAAAATAGATTAAATTTTTTTATAGTGGTGGATTTCGTATACACAGTTTATGTTCTTAACTCATATATGTATTCAGTTTTAATATAACGTTCAAGTAAGTTTTTAAAGTGTTTATATATAGATGATGTGAACTAATATGTCACTGGTTAAAAAATATGTGTGATCAAATAAATGTTAAGCATAATATTTTTAAACAAATAAACCTAGGGGAAAATGAATCAAAAGAAAAGAAGATTTTAATAGGAAATAGAGTAAAAGAAATGTTACAACGGAAAGATATGACGTGAGTTAGCCATGAGTTAGCCACTGAGCTAATATATGACGTGTATTAGTTATCGCTCATATATTATGTATATTTGGATGAACCAGTCCAAAAAATGAACTGACCCCTAAATAATTTATACTAATCGGAAAATTTTTGGGGTGAGCATCTACCGCCGTTGCTTAAATTACTTGTATTATAACTACTTGGTGTTGGGACAAAGATCCAAATGGCATATTCACAGTACGTTCGGTTAAAAATTTAATTGAAAACATCCCATACTCCTCAAATAATAGCGTATGCTTTTGGAATAAATGGGTAAATTATTTTGTTTAGAGACTTCTCCTTAATAGAATTGCAACAAAGGTAAACCTTGGAGAGGAATCTGCTTAAGTTCTTCCATTTGTTCTCTCAGTGGCATTGTGGCAACAATGAGGAATCTGTTTGAACATTTATATTATAAATGTGATGTTAGTGCAAATCTATGGACTTGGTTGGTTAGGTGGTATCAAATTGATTTGAATATGCACACTTCTTTATTTCAAATCATGCACGGCATTTGTTGGGATAAACTCAAGTTAAATATAATGCTGCAGTTGGTACTAACAAAGACTTGATGCTGCTACAGAAGTTAGTACTGATGGGGCAGAATTACAAGAAACACTACTGATCTTGGACTTACTACTGATGATCATGTTTATTACTGATGACGATATATGGAGCTGATCGTGTCCAAGATCTTCACAGATTTAGTTTAAATTTAAATTTTTTTGTAGTTCAATTGTAATCTAGTCCTAAAATAACTAGGGTAAAGTTTTATGCTTCAAAAACTATTATATATAGTTCCTTATGAATTGTAAACATACGTGTGTATTATCGATTATTAATATACATTGAAGCTTTTTATAATAACTGTGTTCTTATTGTTCTTTATATAAATTACAGTTATTCATTGTTCTTAATCAATCAACATAGTGTTAATCCGCTGTAACTTCTATTGTTGAGTAGATATGTGATTCAATAACTTATTGAGTTATTCGATCCTGACAAGTGGTATTAGAGCATTAAGGTTCTAGATCTACGAATTAAGAACATCAAAAAGTTTCATACTTTCGAAACAAAAAAAAAAATTGTTAATCATGTCTGATAACAATGAAAGCACGCAGGCAAACAAAATCCCTATTCTCACTCCCAACAACTTTGGAATGTGGAAAAACAGAATTAAGCAATACATGCTTATTACTGATTATTCCATGTGGGAAGTTGTACTTGAAGGCAACGAAACCATTCCAATTCAAATCACTAGCACATCAACTGAAGCAGACAAGCTCAAGAGTGATAAGGAAAAGAAGGACAGAGGCATTGAACTAAAGACATTAAGCACTCTGTTACTTGCTATTCCCAATGACTATCAACATCTCTTTGTTGAATATGATGATGCTAAGAAACTGTGGCAGGCACTGGAGAAAAGGTGTGTTGGTACCAAAAGTATAAAAAGAAACATGAAGTCTGTCTTGAAGCAAGACTTTGAAAACTTCAAAGGGCAAAAGAATGAATCTTTGTCACAAGTTTTTGATCAATTCAATAAACTTATTGGTGAACTCAATCAAGTTGGAGTTAAACCAGACAATGATGATGTCAACATGAAGTTTCTCATATCCCTTGGAGAAGAATGGTCTATGTATACTGTAATATATAGACAAGGAGATGCATTGGAAGATAAAGAGCTTGATGAACTCTACAATGAACTACGAGTATTTGAATCTGAGGTAAGTCAAAAAACTCCTTGTCTACCTTCAAACAACGCTGCTTTTGTGTCTAGTACAGGTACAGGTCAGGGTACAGGTACATGTCAGGATGCTACATCTGAAAAGCATAAAGATACTGAAGATATAGCAAGAGAATCCTTCTTTACTAGTCATGTGCACACTGCACTGATTAGTGAAGACTTGGAACAAATAAATCCTGATGATCTGGAAGAGATGGATATAAAGTGACAGATGGTAATGCTGAGCTTGAAGACTAAAAGATTTCTTCAAAGAACTGGTAGACAGAATCTAAACTTCAACAAAGGTGAACGTGCTGGATTTGATAAAACCAAAGTCAAATGCTACAACTGTAGTAATTTTGGTCACTTTGCTAAAGAATGCCCTAGCAAAGATCAAAGATCAAATTACAACAAAAACAATTCCTCAAACTCAACTGCCCTTGTATCTCAAGAGGGACAAAGTTATGATTGGAGCTTTCAAGCAGAAGAACATGCTCAAAATCAAGCACTCATGGCCTTCACTGATGCTAATAATGAGGTATATTCCAAATCTTGCACTCCTAAATGCATTAAAGCATATACAGAATTAGAAAAACGTTATAAATAAACTCTTGATGAGATGATTTTAAATAGAAATAGAAGAATAGAATTTAATGGTTGCAAGGTTGATCTTGAAAATCAAATAAAAATCTATAAAATAACTGATCAAAAATGCAAAGAAGAACTTCTACAAGCTACTTATGATAAAGAGCATGCTGAATTAAGATTAAAAGAAACCTTAAAGCCAATGTACCAAATCAGCCCGATGATTTACCTAGATGGAATGAGGGCAACATGGAACAACCCCAATTAACGGATAGGAAGGAAAACCTTGAAACCATTGTACAACATTTCCTAAATCTCATAAACAATCAAGGGAGAACCATGAGCTATATGAAGCACTACATCAATGTAATGAACAGAAGGCAGAAAAGGTTCGATTACAGGCTTCAAAAACAATCCAATCTCATCAGAAAATTGAAGAAGATTGAAAATAGTGAGGCTCAACAGGTTGAGATCACTAAGGGGGAGAAGGATCAAATTCAGGGAATGATTGTTAGTTCCATTGCAGCAGCAGCAGCCTCCCTCTTAAATTTAAAAGAAGCTCATGATGAAACAAGTCAAAGTGATGAAGACTTTGATAGAGGAGTTAAAAGTATGGAGGAAGATGTGTTTGTGTCTGCAAAATAATCACCAACAGCAGAACAAGTTCATTCTCCAATTACTACTGATGTAGTTAATACTACTGAAGTTATGGGTACTACGGATCCCATAAATACTACTGAAGTCATAGAACAAACTGAAGTACTTACTACTGATCCTATGGAAGAAGATGTACAAGAAGCAACATCAGTACTAAGTCCTTCAGCAACAGAAACAATTATTCCAGTTACTAATGATGCCTCCGCAGTAGTAACAACAGAAGAAACCTCATTAGTAGACTCCTCAAACTTGCAACCGGTAATCTACAGACCCTTCAACTTGCAGTCATTAATAACAGCAGTAACTACTTTGGTTACTACTGAGTCTGAAGAAATACCAGAATTGATTGAACCAGCAGTAGTAATCCCAACTGAAACAAAAACTATAGAATTTAAACCCCTTGTAATTCCAGACATTGATGCTGATGTTAACTGGGATGAGGTAGATGAATGTTCATTACCTCCACATCCAAAGATTTTTCCTGAAGCTAGGATTCATAAATTTGATCCTAATATTTGTATTATCCCAGTAGTAGATATGAAATACACTCCTCTTCCAAAGTGTGTTGGTAAAGGAAAAGATAAATTTGATGATGATTACCCACACAGAGCTTTAGGTCATTACATGGTAAACAAAATAAACATGGTCAGACCTCTAAAGCAAAGTCACTGGAAGGTTAAATGAATAAGATATCAAAGGAAGTGTGCTAAAACTCTTGAACTTGAAAATAAAAGGAAGGCTGAAGAAGAAAGAATAAAGAATGCAGCAATTCAAGAAATAGAAGAGTTCTTAGAAGAAGATCAACAAGAAGAGCTAAATAAAATAAAGAATATTGAAAAGGAAAGCATAGATCTTCTTGAAGCTCAAGTACAAGAATGCAAACGTCTGAAAGAAGACATGCCTGAACAATTTGCAGAAAAGAAAACTGAAATGATCTCATACTTAAAATCAAGAGGTCACAATGCAAAATCTTTTGGAAGAATGAAGCTGATAACAATGATTGAAAGATATTGCATTGAAAAGAAGAAAGAACTAGCAGAACCAGAGGTCAAAGAAGTCAAATTAACAGAATTAGTAGAAATTGATCCCAAAGAGGTACTCACAAGAAAACCTATGACTGGTGAATCTTCAAAGTTAACTGCAAAGAAAAGAAAAACAATTGAAAATGAAGAATCTGCTAGGAAGAAAGCAAAATTAGACTTCCCAATACTTGATGATCCTCAAGCTCTTCAAGAAAATAATCCAATTATCAATTGGAGGGTCATTAATAATGTAATTGAAATCATTAGGGAAGATAAATCAACTCAAAGATTTAGTGCTTGGAAGCCAATGATTATGTCACTATCCAGAAGTGATGTAATTAAAGTGTTGAATATTGGAAAACCAAGAATGGCTAGCAAATACTGGAAGAACTCAGGAGCTGGATATTTAACTGATGTAACACCGCAATTTTCAAGGCATTTTTTTTTACTTTACGGAAGCGTTTTGTAACACCCGTATTTTCAAAACATCGTTTAAATCATTTAAAAATACATTTTCCCAATATCTGACATATTGTCCAAAATACAGTTTAACAAAAACTTTAAAACCTTTATCAGAGTTTACAAAAATACGGTGTCACCAAATATATCAAAACCATAGGCAACGGGATCTACCTAAGAGCTCCCGAACTAAGCATCTCTAGGCCACTTCTAGTGCAACCTTCTATCACTTCAACCTGTACCTGAGTACATAGCCACAAAACAAACGTAGTACGTGAGACAAAATAGTCTCGTGAGATACATGGGTTTTAGACCCCAACAATAATAGACATTTCATAATTTTATAAACATATATATAAACCACATAAATACCGTCTAGTCACCCTATTGTGACTCTAGCTACTTTGCTTTCCAAGCAACCATATCTAGTACCTAAACATATAGGTACCAGCAGCACCAACATGTCTAATACATAAACATATATGTATTAGAACCTAACATACCTAGTACCAAACATATGCGTACTAGAAGCCCAATCATATCTAGTACATAAACATATATGTACCAGAAGCACCAACATGTCTAATACATAAACATATATGTATTAGAACCTAACATACCTAGTACCAAACATATGCGTACTAGAAGCACTCGTGTGCTTAGTGTATAAACATATACACACCCGGTGTATAAACATATATACCACCGCTCAGTGACCAGGGGTCCCCCGCGTCACCACCATCTATCTCTTATCATAACCTAACAGTTATGCCAGTCAAAGCCTTCGGCTATCATATCAACATCAAACAAGTTAGACATCTAACAATAACGACACATAATTAGTTCAACACAGTGTGAACGTACCTGTATGGTCCCATGGACCCGATCATAAGCAACCCATATTCACTTCTACATCTATGAACCCCAAGAGGTCCATCCATATTTATTCTCATAGGATACATTTCCTATCTATCGATATCATAATACTTTTATCTCTTCTTGACTATAATACATATTTATTACTAGTCAATTCATATTCATTTACATATACTTTCATTCATCACTTTTATTAGTATAATGTACTAATCAATACTCTTTACTTAATATCATCATCATTAGTCTTATTAATGCATATTATTAATAACCAATTATCATACATCATATTAATAATTAGTTATTAGTCACTTTTCATTATCATGATCTCTTTCAAAATCATCAATCCTTTTAGACATACTTAGATAGTCTAGTATTTACATTTTCTCATCTATTCAATCATATCTTTATTAAAAACATTTATTAATAAAGACCCATAAAATAACATTTGTATTTTCAACACTCTTTGCTATGTACCCAGTTTAAAAGTCTCATGTACTCACCTTAGCAATAAAGTGCTCCAGCCGTATCCTTTCCGCCGGTTTCCTTGTTCCAACAATTTGATCAAACTCCAAGACTTCACCGGAAGCCTAATACAAAGTCACAAGGTTATTAACATCACATTCTACTACCATTGTATCCATTTATCACTAGATACCATCCATTAACACTTTCCCCCAATTATGGTGATTTACCAAACCCTAGGTTTAACCAACCCTTAAGATTCTTACAAATCGAAATCATACACTTGTTTCCTTTGTCAATATACCATCTATTGAGTGTATACAACCTTTATTTAACTAAAAATCACCAACCCAAGAACTAGGGTTTCAAACCCATACATCAAAATGCATAGATCTTAAGCTACAAAGATCAAAGAGTGAAGATATACCTTTAATCTTCAACTAGAAGTGAAATCTGTCAAAGATTGGTGAAGAAATCAGCTCCAAATGATGGTTTACACCCAAAATCGCCCACAAACTCGAGAGGAAGAAACTAGGGTTTGAGATGGCATGAAATGAGCCAAAACCTGACTTTAATGCTCTGGTCGGAAGAGCTCGCGCCCCGCTCGCGCCGAGCTCGCGTCGCGAAGTGACGCGGATCTGCCCCCTAGTCGCCGCTTTTACCAGACTTCGCACCAGGCTCGCGCCAGGCTCGCGCCGCGAAGTCGACGCGAAGTCAACGCGACATACTCGCGTTCCAGCTCCGGTCCCTCTGCTCAACCTCGCGTTTCGCTCGCGCCTGACTCGCGCCGCGAACTTGCCTGTGCAGCAGGGCTGCACTTTTCGGTCTAGGTTTCAACACGGTTTCGTCCATAACTTTCTCATACGGACTCCAAACGACACGAAACCAATTCCTACGTTCTCTAAACGATTTATCCTTATTTATCATATTTTGTACAATTTATTTATTTACAAATTTTGGGTCGTTACAACTATCTACCCCTTAAAAAGATTCCGTCCTCGGAATCGCTAAGAATTTCAACCCACGTGCAACCGAGCACTCCGCTCTCTTTCCCTTGTGGTCATTACCATCAAACTTTCCTCATTCCCGTTCCATTAACATTACGTATCCAAACGTTCACTTAACTCCGTTAAGTCCGAACGGTCAAGACCCAGTTTGAAACTCATAATACTCAAACGGGTCAAAATTTCACAACTTGACCAAAACATCGACATTCCCTCGACCGATCTTTTCATTCTCATAACGATGGTATGACACAATCATACCATTAACTAGTTGATTTAAACGAATGTCAAACTCTAACTTTGACCCAACCGATATATCCCAACATTGGTATATCCCCACATTATCTACCCTTTGACTTAAGCACAAAGTCAACTATACCTTAACTTTTTTTTTTTTTCCTTCTCGTAAAAGGTTTCATAAATCCTTCTTTCCTTTACAATTTACCTTTAATTTATGATTCAATTACAGTCTTACACTCGATTCCCAATTTCAACATTGAAATCACCCAAACGGGTCAAGTCGTATAAACCGACTACGATTCAATCAACCATCTCATCAACCTTTTCACAAACACATAATCGACACATTATGCTATTAATATTCATTAGTAAATCAAAACGAGAGTCAAAGTCCATCTTAGACCAATTCGACCAATCACGGGTTGACTAACGTTGACTTTTGCATAAAGTCAACCATACCTATTCCAATTAGCAATTTCCGTACACACGGCGTATCATTACCAACCCATCACTCTCGGTTCTACCCATTATTACTTTCTCAACAATCGTCCCCGTTAATCCAAGGGTCACACCTTAACATAAGGTCACAATAACATTCACCGTTTCTTGACCTTCACTTGGTCACTCATACTATCACTTAGTATTCTTTCAACCATCTTTGTATCACATTGATCAACTTACATTATCGGTATTAGGCCCCCTACCGTAATACGTCCCGCACCCTTATACGGTGTACTAAGTCTTGGTTACCACATGGTAATTTGCTCACTAGGAGTTTCTCCTTCCTTCTATTCTATAAATCGTAGGCATTCCCTACATTTACATGAACTAAATGCAACCCGCATTTCAAGCCCAATTCTCATTTACCATAACATAATAGTAATATTCATTAACCACATGGTTCTATATTCATCATATAAACACATAAACATATACACACATATAGATATACACACGTATATCACACCAATTCTATCTAAATACCTCTATTGTGCACATATACAAACATATGTATGTATCGCACCAATATCAAATGAACATCATCATCATGCACATATGCAAACATATGTATATGTCACACCAATATCATATAAATATCATCAAATCATTTATCGTGCATTCTAGCACCTCTCCCATAAAACGCATTATTGTTTTCCTTCCCATTCGTATGTCTTCCATAGGACATATTACTTAGCACATTTCATATGACATAATATTATCTTTTCACAATTATATGCCTTCCAAGGTCATCATATGATGCACATGCATCGTACCCCGCGGGTAACTAATAACATTCTCTATTCGTTATTTACCATTCCACTTACACATTAACCGTCATTAATCGGTTCATCTCTTTATTACCATATTTCCAAATCTTTTGTCGCTACAGAAGTAACTATCACTCAATTCTATTAACCATAATTTACCGGTCATCCCGGTCATCTTTGAGTCAACCAACCGACTCCGGTCTATGATTAAAAAAAAATACGAATTCATTCAACCCGGAAGATTATTCCCACGATGACTATTCACGTCATACAACTCATCTACTAATTCCCGTAAGCACCAAATTGGGCAACAATCTAACAATATGGCTATACTCACACAACATACTGGCTTGGTGCATAATCATCCGATCCATCTCAATGGTCCTACCAAACGCCTCTACTCTCATCGACAATTATTCAACCTTGCTAATTCAAATCCTTCAAGTAAATAAATTAACAATAAAATTCATAACATTCAAAATATGTTTTTAACCAAAGCATTCGGAAGGATTACAATAATACCCAAAACTAAAGTCTTAGGGAAACAAATGGCACACCGGCCTAATCATCCACTGCTACAATTACGGGCCGCTTAATCCTTAGCTCCCGAACCTGACGCCCCATCGCGCGCCTCCTCCCGTGTGAGTAGGAAGGATCGTCCTCTCACCTTTGCCGGCTCCGCCTTCTTTTGAGCCGCTGACACAAGCGTTCCGGTTTTCTTCTTCGGGCACACGTGGCTATAATGCCCTTTCTCATGGCACGAGTAACATTCAACCTCGGCCATTGGTTTGGATCTACAATCTCGGGCCAAATGTCCCGTCTTTCCACAATCATGGCAGATTTTTGGTTCCCCACGGCATTCGCCGGTATGATTCTTCCCACACCTCTTGCACGAGGCTACACTTCCTTGCCTAGAGAAGTTCGACGTGAACTTTCCCTTCTTAACCGTACCCGATCCACTCTCGGCATTCCTCTTATCTCCCACATACGCCCTCTCGGCAACTTTTGCCTCGTTCACCTCTTCCACATCTCGGGCGGCACTAATGGCCTCATCTAGCGTGACCGCTCTCTTTACCTCCAACTGATAATCCCAAGGTAGCCCACTAGCATACCTAACTACCCTCAACCTCTCCTCAGAGTAGGTCTTAGCAACAAACGGAAGTAATCCCGTGAATTCCCTCGTGTACTCCTCGACCGACATCTCACCCTTCCTTAGGGTCACAAACTTCTCATGCATTTTCTCCAAATCCCGGTCGGGACAAAATTTCTTCCTCAACCTCGCGGTAAACTCATCCCATGACATTCTCTCTATCACCTCCCTCCCGAGGGTCTCATAAACTATGTCCCACCAGACCATAGCATCCTCTTTTAGCAATTGTGATGCATACAACACCATATCGGTTTTCTTGCACTTGCTACTTCCGATGACCCGCTCGGTCTCTCGGATCCACCTCATAGTTACCTTCGGGTCCGAACTACCCGAATATATGTTTGGCTTACAAGCCATGAATGTCTTAAAAGAACAACCATAATTTTCATCGGGCCTCGCCCTTGCATCACTACAACCACCTGTGGAGGATTTCTCCACTCGAGTGCCACCACTCCTAGTTTTCTCATCCGATCTAGCCTCGGATACACGATCTCCATCCGACCTCTCACGGTCCCCAATGATGCGGTGCACTTCATCGGCCACCACTCCCTTGAGTTGTTCGATAATAGTTTGGAGGTCCGCCATGGTCACCGGAGTTCTATTAGCTCCGACCTCCGATTCACCCACCCGGTGCATCGACGGTTGACTTCCCTGTTCAACCCCAACCTCAACATGAGGTGTATCCTCCTCCCGGCCCTCCGGGGCTTTCCCACTTCTTCGAGTGTTAACCATTTCTTTCGATCTCGACTATACGAAAGACATTAAACAATTAGTACTTCATGTACGATTCATAAGTCTCATAATACTGATTATCCATAATCACATCACTTTCATAGGTCCCCTAGGTTCAACCCTAAACTTAACATAAAGTCTCAAGGTCAACCTAATGATCTCAAGGAATCTTACATTCCTAATGCTACAGTCTAAGACTAGGATGGACATCCAACCTAATTCACTTAAACTATAGCTCTGATACCAAGTTGTAACACCCGTATTTTCAAAACATCATTTAAATCATTTATAAATACATTTTCCCAATATCTGACATATTGTCCAAAATACAGTTTAACAAAAACTTTAAAACCTTTATCAGAGTTTACAAAAATACGGTGTCACCAAATATATCAAAACCATAGGCAACGGGATCTACCTAAGAGCTCCCGAACTAAGCATCTCTAGGCCACTTCTAGTGCAACCTTCTATCACTTCAACCTGTACCTGAGTACATAGCCACAAAACAAACGTAGTACGTGAGACAAAATAGTCTCGTGAGATACATGGGTTTTAGACCCCAACAATAATAGACATTTCATAATTTTATAAACATATATATAAACCACATAAATACCGTCTAGTCACCCTATTGTGACTCTAGCTACTTTGCTTTCCAAGCAACCATATCTAGTACCTAAACATATAGGTACCAGCAGCACCAACATGTCTAATACATAAACATATATGTATTAGAACCTAACATACCTAGTACCAAACATATGCGTACTAGAAGCCCAATCATATCTAGTACATAAACATATATGTACCAGAAGCACCAACATGTCTAATACATAAACATATATGTATTAGAACCTAACATACCTAGTACCAAACATATGCGTACTAGAAGCACTCGTGTGCTTAGTGTATAAACATATACACACCCGGTGTATAAACATATATACCACCGCTCAGTGACCAGGGGTCCCCCGCGTCACCACCATCTATCTCTTATCATAACCTAACAGTTATGCCAGTCAAAGCCTTCGGCTATCATATCAACATCAAACAAGTTAGACATCTAACAATAACGACACATAATTAGTTCAACACAGTGTGAACGTACCTGTATGGTCCCATGGACCCGATCATAAGCAACCCATATTCACTTCTACATCTATGAACCCCAAGAGGTCCATCCATATTTATTCTCATAGGATACATTTCCTATCTATCGATATCATAATACTTTTATCTCTTCTTGACTATAATACATATTTATTACTAGTCAATTCATATTCATTTACATATACTTTCATTCATCACTTTTATTAGTATAATGTACTAATCAATACTCTTTACTTAATATCATCATCATTAGTCTTATTAATGCATATTATTAATAACCAATTATCATACATCATATTAATAATTAGTTATTAGTCACTTTTCATTATCATGATCTCTTTCAAAATCATCAATCCTTTTAGACATACTTAGATAGTCTAGTATTTACATTTTCTCATCTATTCAATCATATCTTTATTAAAAACATTTATTAATAAAGACCCATAAAATAACATTTGTATTTTCAACACTCTTTGCTATGTACCCAGTTTAAAAGTCTCATGTACTCACCTTAGCAATAAAGTGCTCCAGCCGTATCCTTTCCGCCGGTTTCCTTGTTCCAACAATTTGATCAAACTCCAAGACTTCACCGGAAGCCTAATACAAAGTCACAAGGTTATTAACATCACATTCTACTACCATTGTATCCATTTATCACTAGATACCATCCATTAACACTTTCCCCCAATTATGGTGATTTACCAAACCCTAGGTTTAACCAACCCTTAAGATTCTTACAAATCGAAATCATACACTTGTTTCCTTTGTCAATATACCATCTATTGAGTGTATACAACCTTTATTTAACCAAAAATCACCAACCCAAGAACTAGGGTTTCAAACCCATACATCAAAATGCATAGATCTTAAGCTACAAAGATCAAAGAGTGAAGATATACCTTTAATCTTCAACTAGAAGTGAAATCTATCAAAGATTGGTGAAGAAATCAGCTCCAAATGATGGTTTACACCCAAAATCGCCCACAAACTCGAGAGGAAGAAACTAGGGTTTGAGATGGCATGAAATGAGCCAAAACCCGACTTTAATGCTCTGGTCGGAAGAGCTCGCGCCCCGCTCGCGCCGAGCTCGCGTCGCGAAGTGACGCGGATCTGCCCCCTAGTCGCCGCTTTTACCAGACTTCGCGCCAGGCTCGCGCCGCGAAGTCGACGCGAATTCAACGCGACATACTCGCGTTCCAGCTCCGGTCCCTCTGCTCAACCTCGCGTTTCGCTCGCGCCTGACTCGCGCCGCGAACTTGCCTGTGCAGCAGGGCTGCACTTTTCGGTCTAGGTTTCAACACGGTTTCGTCCATAACTTTCTCATACGGACTCCAAACGACACGAAACCAATTCCTACGTTCTCTAAACGATTTATCCTTATTTATCATATTTTGTACAATTTATTTATTTACAAATTTTGGGTCGTTACACGTTTCATATAATAAACATTCTATTTACAATCGTTATAAAAACATTAATGAGTATTCTTATTACCAAAAGTTATATTTGCAAAATAGTGTTACTTAACCAAAACGGCTCAACATCAACATCATTTCTTTAAGTCTTGGTCAATCATTCCTAATCTTAACCTCCAAAAGACTCATCCATCTACAACCTGTAAAAGATTCAACATAGTGGGGGATTAGCACGAAGCTAAGTGAATGAAAATATAACATTTTATATTGTCTAAATACAACAATCTCGATTCACAATCTTCACAGATTCACAATCTTCACAGATTCACAATCTTCACAGATTCACAAATAACGAGAGGTCCGGCGGTTTTGCAGAACCTTACAACTGTTGTGGGCCTAACAACAGCTTACCGATAGCCCTTTACTCATTAGCAATGGTAAAGCTTCCTTAAGACACAACGAATATGCCAAGGTACAATTACCGTTATCTAACAGTAAACGAAAGCCCAGCCACCCAGTCAAGCTGCCTCTATACTTTTTCATGTGCACATATCGATTAATTAACACATAGCCAGTTAATTAACATATACCATTAATACCGGTCCTGAATTAACGAAGCAGTACTAATGAATCAGCACTAACTGAATCAGCACTAACGGGATCAGCACTAACGGGATCAGCACTAACTGATCAGCACTAACGGGGTCAGAACTAACTGATCAGCACTAAACACTTTCAATTGCAACCAAAACCATTGCAATTCAAACAATACAAAGGTTATAAATCCACTCACCTTTGCCAAGTCTCTTTCCACTCAGTTGTCTAATATCACTGAGCCTCTTTTCCCTTTCCTGCAATCACAAGTAACACTCGAATTAGTAATCGTTTAACTTGAAATGTGTAAAACTGCACAATACACTATAAAGACATAACAACAAATGTACTAACTCAAAATCTGCACTACAATCTTGCACATTGACACTTTGACTCATGAAAGTCAAACCCGTTCAAAACTTACACAGTTGGTCCAATTTAACCAAAAATACCCAAACGGGTCAAAAGCCCATCTTATTACCTTACTATTATAACTAATTTACAATACAATTACCAAATCATAATTATCATCCAATTAATAATAAAATCCTAGGTTTGACCTAATACATAGTCAACAACTTAAATTATGACCATAGATAAAACCCAGAATCTGTCAAAACCCGCGACAGCTCACCACAACTGCCATAACTTTCAAACCATTTATCCATTTTTTACCAAATTTTTACAGCTTACTCTAGACTCATAATTATACAACTCGTATTCAGAACACGCGGCCCGAATATGACCCGAAAGTCCTCGAAACTGCCTCACAATACTGCAGAAACGCATAGTGTTTTCAGCACTGCGACACTTCACGAAAATTGTCGTAACTCACAAACCGTAAATCCTATTGACGAGCGGTCAGCGGCTACGGAAAGCTAACTCATCAGACTACAACAGTCCAGAATACCCGGAGCCCGGATTCTGTCCCGAACAAGGTCGAAAACGGACCTGAACATAAGGACAGCAAGCTGTCCTGAAATGCAACACTTTATGCAATTTATAATTATTTTGGCCCAAACGAGTCAAAATACGATTTTTATCTACTAGAATCCTAAATACCGACCAATTACTTTAAAACCTTCCAATTACCATACAATTACCACTTTGACTTCATCAAAGTCAAAGTCTAACATCTTTAACAACATACTATTATTTTGACTAAAACGAGTCATAATCTCATCTTTTATCCACAACCGTAAACAACCTTATATCATATCCTCATTTAACATCAAAACACTATTTTGAGATTAATTAAACAATCAAAGACTAAGTCAATTTACAATTTTAACTTTGTCAAACCAATTTCGACCAATTTCTTACCCTTTCACAATTAAGGTACCATTTTGACCCAACGGGTCAAATTCAACATTTAACCTATAATATTACAAACTTGAATCATATTTGTCATTCTTTTACATTTCTTACAAACACACATACAATTTTAAGACTTTGAGCTATTTTAGGTCAAAAGTCCACAATTCAAGTTTACTAGTTTCTAATACTTATTCAATTCACCCAAACTTAACAATTAATCAAATTTATGTTATAACTAGTTTCTAATCATAATTATAACTCTAGTTATAACTATGTAACCTAACACAACTAAGATTATCACAGAAACCATCAATTTA
The DNA here is from genome assembly GCA_963853835.1 of Calendula officinalis. Taxonomy (NCBI): domain Eukaryota; kingdom Viridiplantae; phylum Streptophyta; class Magnoliopsida; order Asterales; family Asteraceae; genus Calendula; species Calendula officinalis. The sequence continues at coordinate 50,317,555 of OY970823.1, forward strand.
AGAATTAGGGTTCTTGACCTTTTTCTTCTCTTAGATCACCTATAGTGAATTTAATTCAATTTTAATGTATCAACTAACAAGGAATCATATAATATCTGCAATTAACTAATGGAAACAAAAAGAAATCATTAATTTCTGTTTTTCAATCAAAATCCACAATCCTAGTTCATACCCTTAAACAAGAACTTCAAATTATAAACCCTAGACCAAGAAGAAGATATTACCTACGAAATCCTTGCTGAATTTCGAGTTTAGGGCTGCAATCTACATAGATTTAACACTAGAATCTTTGTTTAAGGAAGAAAATTGAATATGTATGTGTATGTTTTGAGTTGGAACGAAACAGAGAACAAAAACTATAAAAATTTGCTTTTCTTTCTTTCTCCCTAGCTCCACACGTACACAACATGTGTATTACCCATATTGGACCAAAATTTTATTTAATATAATATTTCACTGTGTATCTGGTTCGCAGTTAATTATTTTTAAATACCTAACTAACTCCATTTTCAACAACAAAAATATATTTGGAACTTTGGTTGAAAAATTAATCTAATGATATAAAAATTATTAAAATACCTACATATTTTAATTTCAACTAATTTCAACCCCTTGGTTAAAATAACAATTAATTCAAATAAATTAATAAATAATATTTGTCACTTACCGAAAGTTATAAAACATTAGGCCGGGTTTCAGGGTGTTACAACTGAAATGATAGATGTTGCACTCTATCCAGAAAACTATCATGAGAAATTTGCAAGTAAAGAATCTGTGTATGCCTGGAATGTTCTACCTTCAGTGAACATGCATTTCTTTGAACGAGCCAGTAAAAGATGTGAGTTATTTCTGATAAAAAAAGAGTACAATCATTCTGAAGAAGCAATGTATCAAGCTACTTGTTGCTCTTTTATCAGACCTCATGATGATGTTATGTTTTCAACACAATATAAATATTTTCTTGAAAAGAATAAAAGATTTATTACTGAGCAGAAGAATATAAGAAATCAAAGAATAGAAGAAGGAGATGAACGGAGGGCAAAATTGTTAGAAGAGAAAAAGAGAAAAGAGAAGGAATAAAAGAAAAAGAAAATTGATTGATTCAAAGTGAATTAACAAGTCTAGGGGGAGATTGTTGGGATAAACTCAAGTTAATACTGGTGCTGCAGTTGGTACTAACAAAGACTTGATGCTGCTACAGAAGTTAGTACTGATGGGGCATAATTACAAGAAACACTACTGATCTTGGACTTACTACTGATGATCATGTTTACTACTGATGACGATATATGGAGCTGATCGTGTCCGAGATCTTCGCAGATTTAGTTTAGAATTTAATTTTTTTTCTAATTCAATTGTAATCTAGTCCTAGAATAACTAGGGTAAAGTTTTAGGCTTCAAGGACTATTATATATAGTTCCTTATGAATTGTAAACATACGTGTGTATTATCGATTATTAATATACATTGAAGCTTTTTATGATAACTGTGTTCTTATTGTTCTTTATATAAATTACAGTTATTCATTGTTCTTAATCAATCAACATAGTGCTAATCCGCTGTAACTTCTATTGTTGAGTAGATCTGTGATTCAATAACTTATTGAGTTATTCGATCCTGACAGTATTATTAGCTCAAGAAAATCTATAAAATGAAGGAAATTCCTGCAAACGGTGATCGGGGGTTTAGCTTGGTTCATATGAAAAGCAAGAAAATAATTTGATATTACAACATTAGAATATTTGTGACAAGAATTCAAGAAGATTTACAAAGTTTAGTCTTTCACTTGGATTAAATATAGGGCAAATTGTAAAAATGTATCTTGGTGTCTTTGGTGTTTTTGCTCTTCCTTCATTCAATAATTCTATTTTTTTCGTGTATTGCTAGCTTCTTGCTAATTAACTTTTTTCTTTAATATATTAGGGGTTGGAGGTGGGTGATAGCTTTGCTAAAGTTCTCCTATTTTCTCCTTTTAGTCGTTATAAATAAACTTGTATTATAACTATAAAAAACTAACAACCACTTTAGAATGATTATGTTATAAAAAGTTAAACTTTAACTATTTAAAAGTTCCTATCCATTGTCTTTAGAACATTATTTAGTATTTCCCTTTTATTTTCATAGTACAGTCTTTAATGACAATTTTAGTTGTAGTCTTAATCATGGTTCTAAAAGGTTCGCATTGGCTTTCGCCATGGAACGCTTAGGCTTGAGGCTTGAGCATGTCGCCACATCATGGTCCAAGTAGGGGTGCCCATCGGGTTATCGGGTCGGGTTAGAGCTCTTATCGGGTCGGGTCCGACGGGTATGACGCAAAAAATCCCAACCCAGCCCGATAAGGATTCGGGTTTGTCGGGTTGACCCGATCGGGTTGGTAGGGTTACACTTAAGTTAGAAATTTGAAGTAAAAATTAAAGAAATTATTTAATATATTGAATTTTATGGATTTTATTTAACACTTTTAATAGTTAATTGATTTTAACTGAATGATTTATCATATAATTTGGTAACTAATTGATTTAATAGTAAAAATATCTTAATTTTTATAGAAAACAAAACACTTAAACTTTAATCGGGTCTAATCAGGTCAACCTGAACCCGACAAAAGTAAGAAATTATGACTCGAAACCCGACCCGATAACGAATCGGGTTGGTCGGGCCGGGTTTTAAAAACCCGATAATAACACGGGACCCGAATAGACCCAACCCGATTAGCATAATCGTGTTCGGGTTTGAGTCGAGTCGGGTCGGGTCGAGCCTCTGGGCACCCCTAGGTCTAAGGCTCGGACGTAAGGCTTGCATATGCCGAAGTCCAACTTGACTCTCATTTACACATAATAAGTTGTGTTTTTAGGCGTATTAAAACAATTGAGATATATGAACCAAATATATATAATTAATTAGTTATAATAATGGTTGGATATGACGAAGGTGAAGAAAATGATTGATGAGCTATGCTCTAATTTAGAAATTTTGTGTTTTTTCATCTATGTTTGTATAATCGTTTAAAATTATCACTTTACATTATGCCTTAGAAACATCATGAATCATGATCTCGCCAATGCTCGAGGCTTGACCATACCACCATGCCACACCTCACGTTATTTAGAATCTTGTTCTTAATAGATAGTTATATTTTCAAATAGAACACGAGATTTATGAAATCATGGTGAATTAATTGTGGTAGCCTGATTCTTTTTCAAAGTCTATGGCCTGCATCATCTTCTGTGAACTCCTGTCCAACCTTCATCCGCGTAGTCTTCATTGCATTTTTGGGTTGCCAATGTTGTTGTGTGCCTTTCGCCTCCTCTCTACATTCTCTCTATATATAGTTAAAAGGGTAGTATAACTAATTACATGTATGTACGTGTATCATATATATATACATATACATATACATACACATACATATACATATGTATGCATACGACTTTGTAACAATTATGGTGTATATTGATATACTATCATTAAAGAAGACGACTATTTACACACATGCAAGTTACTTCGCAAAATAATGTTTGTATATGCAAAAAAATATATCTTTTTTTGTTCAAATTACCTTCATCAAGAAACATATATTAGTATTCAATTACAAGCATTATGTTTTTATGTTCTTATTTCCTTTTATAGTTTGAAAAAGCTTTTAAGTTTATACTTTATTTGAATATACACTAGATGTAGAAAGTGTCAATTATTATTGTCAAGTTGAAATTAAATGAGGATCGAGAGTAGATTATATAAGATGATGTTGCTAGTATCAAACAATGTATTAATGGGGGTAGAAGAATAGCAATGTCACAAGCATGGGCTAATACACTATACAGTGACCCCTCACCCGTTCATAATGTAATGTGACACCAAGAAACCAAATTCAATGGAAATGTACCAATTTGTGTTTACATTTATCTCAATTTCTTCATTTAAAATATATGAGAATTTTAGTAGACATTGCATTTATTTAAAGTGTGTTTTCCTTATAAGACTCTCCGGAGCAACTAAGATTATACTTGTTATGTGCACGTCTAACCGTTGTGACTATTTGATAAAAATTATCAAGTGAGGATTAAATTCGTAATCTTAAAGAAATCATATAGAAACTCTTACCACTATGTTATCACCAGTTGATTAGTAATTACATACAAAACTAACCAATTGGCAACATCTTTATATGGTAGAGTTTGGTTTATAAGTTATAACGAGAAATTACTATGGATATGAATTTAGGTAGAAATGGATGAGAACAGAATTTAAAACATACTACTTTGGTGATTTAGATACGCCCTAGGTTTGATATCTAATTTAAAATTTTAAACCCATTAACCAAACAACTTTATATATAATGCTCCTTCATTCCTGAATGTTAACTAGTCGAGTGATTAGCGAGTTACCCAAGTTCAAACTCGTTTAAATCAAGTCCGAGTTTGATAATTTACGAGCTCGAGTCGAGTTCAAACATAAATTAGTGCTTGAGTAGTTTCACGAGTCGAGCTTAAAAAATAATACTCAGCTCGACTCGTTCGAAAGCTCGTTTAAGTATTTGAATCGAACGAGCTAATCGAGGAGTAGAAGGAGCCTAGTTTATATAATGTTTTTATGTTCTGAATCTTGAAGTATATGTTGGAAATAGGATTTGAACCTATCCGACTCGAGCTTAAATTCATAGACGAGCTTTTCGAGTTTGTAAATTAGTTCATTTAAAAAAAATATTGAATTATAAACGAACGAGTATCGAGCTCGATCTCGAACAATATATAAGTATTCAATCTTGAGCTCGAGCTCAATTTTATAAACTCATTCGAGTTCGAGTCATACTCGATCTGAGTACTTAATAAACGAATCGAACTCAAATTTTCAGATAAAACGAGCTGAATACTTACGAGTCATACATTCATCCATTAACCAAACTCAGGGAAATATTTAAAATTAGCTACGACAACTGTCAAGAATACTCTTTTAAACATACAATCTGAAAATCTAAATTCACAACTTTGATTTTTTCTTAATTTAAAGAGGCCAAAAGTAGTCAAACGGGGTTACGGTTATCCACAGGCTTCCCCGTATGGTCTACCACACCCAAACAAAATCTAACAGCCACGTCACCGGTAAATTCCTCGTTTTGAGCGCTCAATGAAACAGAAAACACACTTCAAAGACACTTAAAAATAGAAAAAAAGCTACTAAAACCTATTTTATCATTCAACAATTAATTAATATATAATCAAATCTTACACATTGCAATGTCTGCATTCATGTGTTTCTCTCTCCATTTCTTCTCTTTTGGCTTCAAGCTAATATAAAAGTCTGTCAGATTTGATACTACTTCCTACTCTATCTTCAACACAACAAATTTGTAAGATGAACTCCAATTTCTAGTGGCTCATTGCTCAAACTCAGGTACTTTATTCTTACTTTTAGCTTAAATTGTTAATTGAAATTTAAATTTGGAGTTTTTGTTCTTCATTATGAGAGGATTGAGATCTGGGGTGTTGTGGGGTTAAAGAGTAATTATGTGAATTTAAAGAATCTTGTTCTTGATTTGGTGTTAATTTTCATACTGGTTATTAAAGGTCTCATTTTGTTGTTGTTTAAAAGTAAATAAATAAAAAGATCTTGACTTTGTTCTTCATTGTGAGCTAATTGAGATCTGGGTTTGTGAGGGGTTTGGACTTTGGAGTAATTTACTCGTTCTTGCTTTTTGTGTTAATTTTGGAAACTGCTGAAGTTGGCATTATTTTTATTTTTTTATTATAATATTTACAAGTTATTAAAGATTTAGAATTATATTGTTTTAAAGCCAAAACTGAGATCTGGGTTTTGTCACTTTGTGGGGTTACAAATTATATTTTTTGAATCTCAAGCATTATTTCATGAGATCTTAAAAAAAAATTGCTCTTGATATATGGTATTAATTTGCAAATATATATGAATTTATTGAATCAGCCAATATGACCTATGAATCTTGAAAGCCTTTTAGTTTATGATTTTTAAAGTTAATGTCAAAATCATCAAAAAGCATAACCTAATAACTATATAGATCAAAGATTGTTACTTTTGTTGTGGGTTTTACACAAATTCCTTTAACTATGTCTAAATATAAAGAATCACCCATTATTATCCAAGAATCTTGAAACTTTGTTGCAAATGATTAAAGCGAGTGTCCTTTTTTGTATGGATTATGATTTATTTATGCATGCTTTTTGTTATGGTTTACTTTCTGTAATTGTCTTATGAGGAGATCATTTTACAGTCAAAGAGTCATGTGACTTTAGCTTCATTTTAGGGACCCTTTACTTTAACTTTCAGCCATTGTTGTACACACTCCTTAGATCTTATATTATATTATATTTAAATAAATAAACAATTATATAACTATTAGTTTAAAGTTCATGGATCTGTCCTTAAAGTTAGATTAGCATAGTACATTTTTTCAAAAGTCTTTTAACTTTAACTTAAGGAAATCTGGATCTTGTACAAAGAGAAGATGGTGATTATCCCTTCATAGGTATTCAAGAAAACAAAAAACAACATCGATTTCGATTCTAAAAGATTGCAACTTTTTTTATTTTTAGTGTATGTACATTGGATCTTTAAATGATTTTTGTTAGGCAATAGTTGTATAGTAACTATGTTGTTCAACAATTTGCTTACGTTTACGCTTATTTCCAAGATTTGTTCATCAAGAGTACACTTATTATCAAGATTCCTTCATTGTTATTAGAATTTGCTTTAATCACGAATTTTGAAATAATTTGTTTTTTCGCTTCTTAAAGTTACATTCTTTTCATGTTTTCAGGTTAACTTGACTCCTATTCGGTACCTACGGTTCATCAATAGTTGACTTTCTGACCCGAATATGAACCTAAAGCTCGGTGTAGATGTAGCAGGGGCCCACAACCTTCTTCCCAAAGACGGTCAAGGTTCATCAAGTGCATGTGTTGACCTCTTTTTCGATGGTCAAAATTACCGTACAACGGTCAAAGAAAAAGACCTTGACCCGATTTGGGACGAGACTTTTTACTTCAATATTTCCGACCCATCAAACCTACCAAATCTCACACTTGATGCCTTTGTTTACAACAATGTAAAAGGGACCCACTCGAGATCTTTTTTAGGTAAAGTTTCCATAACGGGCACTTCATTTGTCCCGTATTCAGATGCTGTTGTTTTACACTACCCGTTGGAGAAACGGGGAATCTTTTCTCGTGTAAGAGGAGAACTCGGGCTTAAAGTTTATATAACCGATGACCCAAAAATAAAGATTTCCGACCCGCATGTCAACATGGCCCGAAATGAAACACAACCCAAATCGGGCCACGAGCCCGTTAAGAAAAGTGAGATTAGACATACTTTCCATCATCTCCCGCACGCGACTCAAGCACCGGCTAATACCGCGGTCCCGGCGGCCCCACCGCCTATGATGAGATACGGGTATGAGCAGATAAAGCCCAACCCGCCACCTCAGCCTCCAAAACTTGTTCGGATGTACTCGGAATCTTCATCTCAGCCCGTTGACTATGCGCTTAAGGAAACGAGCCCGTATTTGGGCGGCGGGCGGGTTGTTGGCGGGCGGGTTATCCGGACCGATAAAGCTTCGTCTACTTACGATCTTGTTGAGAAGATGCATTTCTTGTTTGTGCGGGTTGTGAAGGCCCGTGATCTCCCACATATGGATATAACCGGGAGTCTCGACCCGTATGTCGAGGTTAGAATCGGGAACTATAAAGGTGTGACCCGACATATCGAGAAGAACCAAAACCCGATGTGGAATATTGTATTCGCGTTCTCGAGAGAGAGAATGCAAGCTTCGGTGCTTGAAGTTGTGGTCAAAGATAAAGACTTGCTCAAAGATGATTTTGTCGGGTTTGTTAGGTTTGACCTTAACGAGGTCCCGTTACGGGTCCCGCCCGATAGCCCGTTAGCTCCACAATGGTACCGGCTAGAAGACAAAAAAGGTGACCGGATAAAAAGTGAGCTCATGTTAGCGGTTTGGATCGGGACTCAGGCCGATGAGGCCTTTCCCGATGCATGGCACTCGGATGCAGCCACCCCGGTTGACAGCTCGGGTGCAGCATCGGCTTTGATTCGGTCAAAGGTTTATCAAGCACCACGGTTATGGTATGTTCGGGTCAATGTGGTCGAGGCCCAAGACTTGGTCCCAAACGATAAGACCCGGTTCCCCGATACTTATGTAAAAGCCCATATCGGGAACCAGGTTATGAAGACCAAAACGGTTCAGGCCCGTTCACTTAACCCGTTATGGAACGAGGATTTACTGTTTGTTGCTGCTGAGCCTTTCGAGGACCATCTGATTTTGACAGTTGAGGACCGTGTGGGCCCCGGGAAAGACGAGATTCTTGGGAGAGTGATCATCCCATTAAACATGGTGGAAAAACGGGCTGATGATCGGATTATTCATTCCCGATGGTTCAATCTGGAAAAGCCCGTTGTTGTCGATGTCGATCAGTTGAAAAAAGAGAAATTTTCCATGAGAATTCATCTCAGGATCTGCCTCGATGGCGGTTATCATGTTCTTGACGAGTCAACTCATTACAGTAGTGATCTTCGACCAACTGCAAAACAGTTATGGAAGCCGACAATCGGGGTGCTAGAGCTCGGGATTTTGAATGCAGTTGGGCTCCACCCGATGAAAACCCGAGACGGAAGAGGGACATCTGATACTTACTGTGTAGCCAAATACGGGCATAAATGGGTCAGGACCCGAACCATAGTCGACAATTTGAGCCCGAAATATAACGAGCAATACACATGGGAAGTATTCGATACCGCAACCGTACTAACCGTCGGTGTATTCGACAACAGTCAACTCGGTGACAAAAATTCCAACCCGAAAGATTTAAGAATCGGTAAAGTCCGGATCCGTATTTCCACACTTGAAGCGGGTCGGGTTTATACCCATTCATACCCGTTACTAGTACTAAACCCGAACGGTGTGAAGAAAATGGGCGAGCTCCATTTAGCAATCCGATTCTCGTGCACAAATTTTGCCAACATGCTTTACACTTACACCCGCCCGTTGCTACCAAAGATGCACTATGTCCGCCCGTTTAGTGTCATGCAACTTGACATGCTCCGCCACCAGGCGGTCCTCATAGTGGCGGGCCGCCTGGGGCGGGCTGAGCCGCCACTCCGAAAGGAGGTGGTGGAGTACATGTCAGATGTGGATTCGCATCTCTGGAGCATGCGAAGGAGTAAAGCCAATTTTTTCCGGCTAATGACGATTTTCGCACCGGTATTCGCGGTCTCAAAGTGGTCGGGTGACGTTTGTATGTGGAGAAACCCGATTACAACCATTCTCGTTCACATTCTATTTATCATGCTCGTTTGCTTCCCGGAATTGATCTTACCAACCGTTTTCCTCTACATGTTTCTAATCGGGATTTGGAATTTCCGATATCGCCCCCGGTACCCGCCACATATGAACACAAAGATCTCACAAGCCGAAGGGGTGCACCCGGATGAGCTAGATGAGGAATTTGACACGTTTCCAACGAGCCGAAACCCGGATTTGGTTCGGATGCGGTATGACCGGCTAAGAAGTGTGGCTGGGAGGATCCAGACCGTGATTGGGGATGTTGCGACTCAAGGGGAGCGGATGCAGTCGTTGCTGAGCTGGCGGGACCCGCGGGCGACGGCTATATTTGTGACGTTTTGTTTGGTGGCTGCGATTGTGTTGTATGTTACGCCGTTTCAGGCGATTGCGGCTTTGATTGGGATTTATATGATGAGGCATCCCAGGTTTCGTCATCGTTTGCCGTCTGTTCCGGTTAACTTCTTTAGAAGGCTGCCAGCTAGGACTGATAGTATGCTTTGAGTGTATGTTAACCAATAAAATATGTTGTTGTAACCTTTTTAATGTATTCTGAAAACTTGAACGTTTAATAAATCCTTTCTAGTACGATACAGTAATGTCGCTCTTTGTTTCTAAATAGCTACATTTTTTGTATTGAATTACTAGCCTTATTGAATGGCAAAAATACTCACAAGTGAACTTAACGTGAAAAATACATGATGATAATGTTTAACCAAATGATAAACAATTACAAGTAATAACTACTAATAATTATATGCTACTTTACGCAAGTACCGGTGAACAGATATAAGTTTGATTTTACAACTTGCAAGACTAGAGAATAGTCATCTTCTCCAAATTTATTACATATATATACAACTTTACTGTAACTATACTTCCTGATATAGGAACACAGATTTAACAACTTGGAAAAATAAAACGTTTATATACATATTAGAAATACATATAACATGGCAATCTAATCTCTTTCCTTTTCCTTTCCATTTTCCACATATATAAACTATAAGTAAAAATTACATAATTCCACAATTTAACATCAGATAATCTGTACATAAATCCGTATCAAATTACCAGAAATCACCATCATCAACCGCAACCCTAGAAGACGGATTAACATCATCTTCAACCTCCAACTCCATTTCAACTTCCGGTTCACCAAATTCAGAAGTTTCAACATCAGCAAGGTTCTTCAAATCAACAATTGACAGCTCATCAAGCCACCTCACCACCAAATCAGCAGCACTAAGCTCATAAACCGGATGCTTGCTAGCAACCGCAACACATTTCATTCTAGCATCATGTGCAGCTTCAACTGTCGAATTCGAATTACCGAAAACAATACATCTTTCGGGTATAAACTGCAACAATTGAGCTGCATACGCAAACATTTCGGGATCGGGTTTTCCCCTATAAACATCTTCAGCAGTCACAACCGCGTTAAAAACCCCGTTTATCCCGATCGACCCGATTGCTTCTTCCAGATTCTTTCGCGGGCGGGTCGAGACCAAAGCCATCGGGATATTGTAACGGGTCAAAATGTTTATGAATTCTTCTGACCCGTTTCGGAATCGGTAGACCCCGCCTTGTAACCCTTGGTAAATTTGTTCTTTTCTTAATGACATTCGTTTGAGTTGACTCGGGTCTCTTGACCAACAAAGTACTTCTGAAATTGCTTGCTCGTTTTTCATCCCTTCGATTCTTTTTAATAAAAAAGTGGGTGGTGAGGATTTACCTTCTTCTTGAGATAATATAATCCATGATTGTTTTTCGTGTTCGGGATTATCTTCAACTAAAACGCCTTCCCATTCAAATATTGCACCAAACCAACCGCAACCCATTTGTTGTTGTCGAAGTAACGGGTTTTGTAAAGACGGGTTGTCGGCTTTGTTTTTGGGTGGCCATAAACCCGGTTTTCGTTCTAGATTAGTATCGATTTGGTAATTTGATTTTTTGGGAAATCTATCTTCTTTGAAGTTATACACCTCTCTAGTCAACTCCATTGCTTGGGCTTTGACTTTGACTTTGATTGCACGGAACTTGTGTAGCCGATTTGGGATTGATGCAATTCGTTTACTGGAACAATCTTTCCGGTAATTTCCTAAAATTGGTGTGTACCCTAACAGGGATGTTGCAGCAATTGATTCAACCATGTTGAAAACCCCCAAATTCAATATAGATTCCGTAGAATTACAACAATTTCAACAATTGTGGAGTTGAAAACCCTAATTTATTAGATTGATACTAAAAACGGATGGTATTGAATTGAAGAATCTATTTTTTGTGGAAAAGATGATTGGATATTTTTATAACCACCAAAAGGGGGAAACGTATAACAGATTAACAGGAAACGAAAAAGCCTTCACACAATAAAGATCGAAACTTTATCCAATAACAAATAAAAGAACCCTAGAATATAAATCCCCAAATCGACGCGAAACACAGGAAACCCTAAACGATGTATTATTAAATTACAACAACAGCTTAAACACCTTCGATTCTACAAATTGAAGTGCAGAAATCTAACAATATGCACAGGAAAACGAAAATTACAGTTTAGTTGACGAAATTACAAGCTTATAAGATGCTAATAGATTGAAGCTACGGGTGTGTATGTATATATACAGTATATTTGATTGTGATCAGAAAGTTAAATAGAATAAAATAAAATTAAAGGGAAAAAAGATGATAAAGGAACCTTGAAATTGAATTGGGGAATTGAATGGAATGGAATGGATAGATTAGCGATTAATTTGGGAAGAAGAAATTATGTGGTTTATAGGAGAAAGAAATTGAGGGGGTTGCGTGCCGCCAGAACCCGTAGTGTTTGGAATGCATACGTGTCGTTGGATGAACGTCATCCTTTTTTTCTCTCTTCAAATTGATAATATCGATTTGGATTTTATTTTTCTTTTCATTCTTTTGTATGTTTTGTAATAATTGGAGCTTGTCGACCTATATAATTTATTAAAGCTACGCTTGGCTAGAGGTATTGAAGGATGATAATAGAAATTAATTATTATTGAGGATACTTGGTTAGAAAATTTAAGAAAAATTGATTGTGTTATATTGATTAAATAAATAATTTTTTTTAATAAACTTCAATAGTTTTTATACTGATAGTTTATTTCCGAAGACCTAAAGAAACTTACACTTCAATTTTAGACCACCTTTAACGTAACTGACAACATTAGTTTTTATCAAATCAGTTCACTCTCTAACTGACATACAACTAACATACTTATGTCATCAATACTCCATTATCTTTAGATTTTTTAGCTCCACCATCATAAAATATATACACATACAAAATACCAAATATCATATTAAATTGCTTTGGGCTCCACCTGAACTCGTCGCCAACTCTTCCTTCAACCGCAAAGTTTGGCCGGCGAGTTGTAGCCGACGACCCAACCAACTGCCAAGTGCCAACGGGTGAAGGCTTTTTATGTCCCAACCAATGCCTTCTGCTATTACCTTTGGCACCAACCTTAGTTTTTGTAGTGTTTACCTTTTATTTAGTTATTTTTTAATTCTTTGAATCATCTATTACCTTATTTTCATTTCTTACTTTATCATATGTATCAATATGCTTATTAAACATGTACGCTTTAAGCATGTTTCTGTACACATCAATTTTCTGTTGTGAAACCATGTCACAAACTGAAAAAAATTAAGAACCTGCCCTTATTCTCATAAAGGCAAACAATATTGCAACAAGTCAAGGTTGTGGTATAAAACACACCAACGCTAAAATATCAAAACCTGATTACGACCTCAAAAAACAGTCAACAGTATGGAATATTGATGCCACGTCGCCACACTACATAAGTTGTAGGAGAGATTCTACTTTTTGGCCCTTATGCTTACAGCAAACAATCTCGAAGTCAACCCTTTGCCAGGACATGATGGCATATAAGCACGTGCTCAAGATAGAAAATATAGATGTAGAAAGATAATATAAAATATGGTATGCAATGAAACCGACAATGTCATGGAGGAGATACCAATACTGAATAGAGAAATGGAACATACGGTGTGCATAAGGGCAAAACACACTTTTATGTTATTACTATAACAAAGATAACCGAGTTGAATTTATGGCACAATGAATTTGGGCACTGTTTTATAAGGTACAGCTTGAGTGGTTAAAATTTTGGAACTTTTTTCAGTGAGATTTTCTAGGATTATATAATAAATTCCAAGCTTTCTTTCATTATGAATAAATACATATACTAGTCGTTAATAAAGTCTAGTTTTTGTTATATTTTTTAATAAAAATGATAAGTTTGAGTATATTAAACCTTTTATCTCAGCAACACATCTAATGCGCTTTGCGTATGCCCTAACGTATTAGAAAATCCATAGTTGAACGAGAACAAGTCAAATTGGTCAAACACTATTTTCAATATACACCCAAAACCCTTTTACTAAAAAATTAGGATCATTATTATGCTAATAATATTGTTTCGTAATCATAATCAATGCATTAATTATATAAAGATGGACAAAAAGGCAGAATTGTGGGCCAACCCAACCTAAACGAACCCAAACATTGTTTCAACCAAACTTTAAAATAACTATTTTCAAGCCAACCTGGTTTTGATATATCCATCTCTACCATCAATCAATGCAATCATCCTATACAGATGAGATGACTAAAATATGGTCCAATAAATAACGAATTAAAGCGATTTCCCCTTTCACTATACGTCTCTAATCAACGTTCATCTCACTAATTTATTCCTCTTTGGCGACTATAAAATTCTCAGCATGTACCTCAAAACTAGTCTACAGTATCAGTTTGGTCTTGGGGCCTAGGCTTGTTCTGTCTCTCGGGTTCAGTTGGCTTTTTATTGGCGGTTGGGCCCACCAACTTCTTTTCAACATCTTCAAATTTGGCAGTGGCCCATGGAGCAGGGCCCAGAGCCTTTGCAGAAGTGGGCCCGTCTATTGTAAGGGATGATGCTTCATCTCTAGAAGCATACCACATGTTACCACATGCAATACACTCCAGCTGGTATCGGTCTACATGTCCTGCTGATATTATCTCTATTAATCGCACTTTTTTCTCCGTGCATCTTTTACAACGTGCATCCGTCATCTACCAAATCAAACCATTTATATTAATTTAATTAAATTGAATCATGAAATTAAGTCTGATATGTACCTGCACCTGAGCATCCTCTTCAGGCTCTTTACTTGCTTTCTCCTCTGCTGTCAATCCCTCCTGAAAGTATAAATGTTTCATTATGTCAAATGTATACAAACAAAATTAATATTAAACATCACATCACATTGATTTTATGTTCAGTGAATTAACAACACATACCTTCAACTCTGTAGGTGACATGTTCAATATTTTAGAAGCTTCCAATTCTCCCTTTAATAGACGGCGGGCTAACTGTGCATTTTTCTATACACACGAAAGTTAGTTAGTGGTTATAAATAATACAGTACATTACACAAATGGTCCTTTAGATTAGTACCATATTACATATTTGGTCCTTTAGTTTCATAAATTACACTGGTAGTCCTTATTTCAGAAACTATTGACACGTTTGGTCCTTTACCTAAACAAACGTTTATTTTTCCCATCAAGTGTGATGCACGAGGGGGTAAATCTGTCCTTTTCCCTTTCCCGTCACCAATTTGAAACCCATCTGTTTTACGGGAAAAGTTAACGTCTGTTTAGGTAAAGGACCAAACATGTCAATAGTTTCACAAATAAGGACTACCAGTGTAACTTATGAAACTACAGGACCAAATATGTAATATGGTACAAACCTAAAGGACCATTTGTGTAATTTACTATAAATAATAATTGTTGTGATAAAAATGTGTTTTACTTTTACGGTTTTACCTTAAGATTAAAACACAACTGCCTCATTTTCTGGTTATACTTTTGATAATCAGAAGAAAGGGACTCATGTGAAGCCAGCTCAAGTGCAGATACTGCACGAACAGCATCATCTGGCCACAATGGTGATTCTGTACCATTCTGTCACAAAAAAAAATAAAAAATAATAATAATTAAAAATAATAATAACAAATTAAAATGTTAAGTATTTGATAAGCATAAAATATGTTACCTTTAGAATTTTGTCTTCAGCTCCATCAGTTTCTATGACACCAGCCTGACTACCATCAGCATTAATACACACAAACTGCACACCTTCTAGAAGCTTCTCTAACCATCTATCACGATGCTGATCACCCGATACAGCCTCAAATTTCAGCAGAATATTATAATATTCAGAAGAAATACTGTTACAACTTCCGGGTGTTTCTGATTTTGATAACGGCCCGTTAGTCCTGTTGCTGACATCATCATCTCTAGTAACATCTAATAGTGACATATTTTTCCTCCTCAACAAACGGTTACTTTTTAATTGATCTTCTAATTCAACTATATCGTCCTCAATTTTAAGATCGGGTAGATCACCTAAACGTGACATTGTTTTTTGGACCAAAAGATCGATTTCATGTTGCATGTTGTCTTCATAATCTTTGTCTGTTAGTTTATATAATCTTTTGAAAATTGTGTCGTATACTTTTTGGACAATAAAACCTGGATGTATTTTCCGTTTAGGTATCTGTTTGTTTGCAGGAATAAAGTGAACTACACATTTATGCATTACAGATTCAGCTGGTACTTCATCTCTGTGAAAACTGTAGAAAAGTTCACGTGTATCGCTTGATTGCCAATTTCCACCATTTTTCTTTTCTGCTTCTTCAGGTCGGTAAAACCATTGTCCTGTTACCATCACACTGCCCTTTTTTGTCTCTGCAATATCCTGCAAAAGTATCACAAGCATAAGAGATGAATAATAAAGATCTACTGCAATACGAGGATATAATACAGCATATGATTTAAAAAAAAGTTAGAATACCTTGATTATGGCTACATATGGCTTCTTTTTTGATCCTTCGGGAACTAAAAGCACAGGATCCTCCTGCATAATCACAAAGATAGAACACAGTTATTTTAATACATATAAACTATGACTTCTAAGCATTCCATCTATCTAGCATAGAACCATACCTCAAAAGCAGGTTTGCAAGAGAATTAGCTAATGCAACTTACATAAAATTGTTTGCAAAAATCAAAGATAAGTGAAAGTATATTTGACATAATAATTTATAATTAACATAACTAGATCAGAATTTTTAGCACTGCAATTGCCTATCTACAGAACAATCAACAGCTGCATTAGTCTGTATGCAGGCCAAACCTAAACCCTAGATTCCCTTCCTCAATTCCAAACAAAATTGCCTCGTAATTCAGAAGCATGGCGATCCATTATATGCGATCAAACGCATAAAATGCTAAATTGCGCAGCAACAAACAATTTAAAGAGAATTCGAATAAGTACAAAAAAGGCACTCACCAGCTCGTAAGTAATTCCATCATATTCGAACGATTTGTAATGATTCCGTCTCGCTTTCCCCTTGCCGGAAACCCTAACCACGTCGCCAACTGGCTTCCCGTCTTCCACGACAGCTTCTTCCTCCTCCGGCGGAGAAACTTGCTCCTCTTCCTCTTCTTCATCTTTCGATTTTATATTGTCTCGTTTGGTTTTGGTTACTTGTTGAATCGCTTCTTCTTCTTCTTCTTCTTCGTCATCATCATCGTAAATTTTCATCCTCTTTCTCCTTCGGTGACTAGACCTCGTTTCCTCCGCTTCTTTCGGTGATCGCTTCGGTGGCGCGTCGCCTTCGTCGTCGTCGCTGGTGGCTAAATACCTCCGGACTCGCATTTTTGTTACTGCGAAATTGCTAAAATCAAATGTCTGTCTGAAGAGCGAGCGTGTCTGCGTGTGGCTATATACTATTGCCAAATGTCTAAACTTAATTTGCTTTAAAATACAGGAAATGCGTGCACCTAACAAACTAAGGGGAAAATGGAGTGATTTTTATATAATATCTTTTAATGTTCTATTTTTTATGCAATGCTAAAAAATTTGATGCATATACCCCGGAATGAATGACCCGGCCAACTCGAATTCGGCTTGGGTAAAACAATTTGATGTATTCGGATTTTGGCTGGTAACATTAGTGTTACCTATTCTATTTTATTACTTCTTCCGATTTAAAATAAGTGATACACTTTGGGTTTCATAGTTTTAAAACAAAAGATTATAATGATAATTAAATTAGATTAATTGGATGGTCAGTGGAGAATGAGTCTCACGTCTTTTGAATAAATTGTTGTTAATGATGTTTAAAGTTTAAAGTAAGGGTAAATTAGTCATTTCACTTTGTTAAAGTAGATAGTTAGTGGGTGTGGATCCTACTATTTTTTGCCAAATAAAGAAAGTTTTCAAAGTGTGTTACTTATTTTAAATCATCCCAAAAAAGAAAGTGTGTCATTATTTTGAATCGGATGAAGTATAATAGAAATAATGTGTATGTCATGGGTTTCATATTTTGGTTCTAGAATAAGTTATGAGGTGCGAAGAGAACACTTATATAAGTCAAAGATGAACAAGATACGGGTATGATGTATAAGGCGAACACACAAAAGGCGAGGCTGTTAGTGGATAGGCAGTCGTTGGGTAATCAGATAATGCAGTGATCAGCTATTGTGCAGCGACCCACCTCGGCATTCGCCGGTATGATTTTTCTCGCACTTCTTGCACGAGCCAACACTTCCTTGCTTAGAGAAGCTCATGTGAACTTCCCTTTCTTGAACGAACTAGAGCCGCTCTCGGTTTTCCTTTTCTCGCCCACATGGGCCCTCTTAGCAACCCGTGCCTCATTCACCTCTTCCACACCACGGGCGGCACTAATGGCCTCATCAAGTGTGACCGCCCTCTTCACTTCCAATTGGTAGTCCCATGGTAACCCACTAGCATACCGGACCACCCTCAACCTCTCATCCGAGTAGGTTTTAGCAACAAACGGGAGAAATCCCGTGAACTCTCTCGAGTACTCTTCAACCGACATATCACCCTTCTTAAGGGTCACAAACTTCTCATGCATTTTCTCCAAATCCCTTTCGGGACAAAATTTCTTTTTCAACCTCGTGGTGAATTCATCCCACGTCATAACCTCAATCACCTCCCTCCCGAGGGTCTCATACACAATATCTCACCAAACCACCGCATCTTCTTTCAACAATTGTGACGCATACGTCACTATATCGGCTTTCTTACACTTGCTACTACCGATGACCCGCTCGGTCTCTCGGATCCACCTCATTGTCACCTTCAGGTCCGAACTACCCGTGTACACATTTGGCTTACAAGCCATGAAAGATTTGAAAGAACAAACGTCTTTTTCATCGGGCTTTGCCCTAGCATCACTTAGGCTACCCGTGGAGGATTTCCCTTCACCGGTGCCACTACCCCCAGTTCTCTCATCCGATCTAGCCTCGGATTCATGGTCTCCTTCCGACCTCTCACGGTCTCTAATAATACGGTGCACTTCCTCGGCCACCGTTCCTTTGATTTGATCAATAATAGTTTGGAGGTCCGCCATGGTCACCGGAGTCTTATTAGCTCCAACTTCCGACTCATCTACCCGATGCATCGACGGTTGACTTTCTTGTTCAACCACGACCTCAACATGAGGTATCTCTTCCTCCCGCCCCTCCGGCGCTTTCCCACTTCGACGAGTGTTCACCATTTCTTTCGTTCAAGACTATACGAAAGATATTAAACATTTAGTACTTCATGTACAATCCATTAGTCACATAAGACTTAATATCCATAATCATATCAACTTTCATAGGTCCCCTAGGCTCAACCCTAAACTTAACATAAAGTCTTAAGGTCAACCTATAATCTCAGGAATCTTACATTCCTAATGCTACAGTCTAAGACTAGGATGGTCATCCAACCTAATTCACTTAAACTATAACCCTTACCAAGTTGTAACACCTCAATTTTTAATACAAAATATTTGGCCAAAATATATCATTTAATAAAGAGGAGAGCTATCCCAAAATACGGATTTACAAAAACTTTTGGTATGAAATCAGAGTATAAGTTTGGTGTTACAAAATATATCAAAGCCAAAGCTAAGTCTAAATCCGTTCTAGTGCTCTTCTATTCTAGGCCCGCACTTCTCTATCCATGTGTACATATACCTTCGATCCAGAACCTGAGTACATAGCAAAAACAACAAGGAGTACGTGAGACAAAAAGTCTCGTGAGCTACATGGGTTTAGACCCAACGATAATAAAATGTCACATATCATATAAGCATATAAACACACACACACACACACACATATATATATATATATATATATATATATATATATATATATATATATATATATATATATATATATAATTTGTCTATCCAATCTAGTCATCCTATTGTGACTCTATCAATCTTTCTCTCCTAGCAATCATATCTAACTATCGGGTTGCCCCCGAACTAGCTAGAAGCACATACATATCTAGTTATCGGGTTGCTCCGATCTAACTAGAAACAAGATACCGGCAAGAGGGAATCACCCGATCTACCGATACCTGCCTTATTCGGCGGAATACGTCCAGTTAGCAAGACTACTAACGTGGATGAGTCGATGGGAATCCACCCAACTGCCCCTCAATCCACACCTCATGACCGGGACTCGCCCGTGTCATCTCATCATCTCAATCTTACCATAACTCAACAGTTATGTCAATCTAGCTCTCGGCTATCACATTCATCATCAGACAAGTTAGTCCAATATTATCAATAATATATATCACTAACTCAATATACTACAAGTCTACACAAATAAGCAAATAGACCGTAACACAAGTAAGAAAAAGTATTTCAAAGGCTATGTACTCAGTAAATTCCACACGTACTCACCTTAGCAAGTATTGTCCCCAATGTGTTCTTCACACACAACCTTTTATCTTCAACAAGCTTGCACTTTTCCAAGACTTCACCAAATGCCTAATATAACAATCACAAGTTGTTCAACATCACATACCACTAATAATGTGTCCATTTATCTCTAGATACCACTTACTAACACATTCCCCCAATTTTGGTGATTTACCAAACCCTAGGTTTAACCAACCCTTAAGATTCTTACAAATCTTAACCATACACTTGATTCCCTTGTTAAAATACCATCTATTAAGTGTATACATCATTTATTTCACCATTAACCATAACCCCAATAACTAGGGTTTCAAACTCAAGCCTAGAAATCCATAGATCTAAAGCTACCATGATCAAGGAGTGAATATTTACCTTTAATCTTCAACTAGGAGTGAAGATTCACAAGATTTGACCAAGAAATCGGCTCTAAATGATGTTTTCCACTCAAAAACGTATACAAACTCGAAGAGAGAAACTAGGGTTTTGAAATAGCAATAAATGAGCAAAATCCCGTATTTAATGTCGTTTGATGAAGTTCGCGCCCTGAACTTGTTCGAGATCGTGAACTTTTCCCGATCGTGGATTAGCCGTGAACTCTGATCTTCGAATCTCTAAACTCTCTGTCCCGAGTTCACGATCTCATCGTGAACTACTCAATGCAGCAAGGCTGCATTTTTTGGTCCTTGTTTCGACCCGGTTTCGTCTATAACTTTCTCATACGATGTCCAAATGACACGAAACCAATTCCTACGTTCTTTAAACGATTTATCCTTATTTATCATATTTTTATATAATTATTTATTTACAAAATTCAGGTCGTTACAATTATGAATTAGAAATTGTGCCTTACGAGGAATTTGGCCCGCGCTTCGCGGCGGGTTATAAATACACGCATAATATTTATAGACTAACATATTGATAGCATATAGTCGATATAAAAACTTTACATTCAAGCATGTTCTTATCTTCCTCTATATATGAGGCTTTGAGTTTTCTTTGCCAACTCATCACTTTAAAGCATCCTATTGGCTCCTAATGCCACCTCATATGCCACATGACTTCGTAAATAACTCATCCAATGTAATCAATATAATATATTTTAGATTAAAAAAACTCCGGTAGATTAGAAAGTTTTTAAATACACTT
This sequence comes from Calendula officinalis, assembly GCA_963853835.1. Classification (NCBI taxonomy): domain Eukaryota; kingdom Viridiplantae; phylum Streptophyta; class Magnoliopsida; order Asterales; family Asteraceae; genus Calendula; species Calendula officinalis. Next base: position 50,338,862 of record OY970823.1, read on the forward strand.
AGATAATTATTCGGATTAATTTTGGTAATCTGTTGAATTCCATTTGAATTTATGGCGATATAAGGAATGAATTCATAAAATACGCAAGTTTGGTATGGGCAATTAATGATTTTTTTTTAAATTTGGAAAGTTTCTAACTTTTGAAACTCATTTAAAGCAAATATGTATCCCAATTAGTCCGGAAATATTTACACCAAGTATACAACAAACCAATAAGGTAATTCCGAATTCTATGGATTTCGGAAATTTACAGAACACGAATTCAAAACATACTGGCCTAATACAAATCTTTCTCTATATTATCTTTAAATAATAGAAACTATTCAAAATTTCTATAACATTTATTCATGTATCAAAAGTTGTACAAACTTATCATTACAACTATGGATTCTTATGTCACTTTAAAAGTATTAGTATTTGTTGTTATTTATTTTAATATATATATATCTCTTGAAGCATGTCCGCCCAGTCGGGCGGGCTATGAAGCTAGTATATCTATATAAAAACTTGATTATGAAGCACATATTAAAGCAAAATATTAAAGTGTAAATTTTAAAGTGTAAAGGAAAAAAATGAAGAATCTGTAAAAATCTGTAAAATCATTTTTTCTTCAAAAATGATTTTTACTTCGATCATGCAAAAAGGATTTTTACAGATTGTTACTGAAAATGTATGGTTTTTAATTATCTTTTTTTTTAAGTATTTTGAAAGTTTGGATTTTGAAGAAAAATAAACATGAACTGAATATTTTTTAATTATTTCTGCATGGGAAGTTTAGATTCTGAAGAAGATAAACATGAATTAGATTTAAAAGAAAAAATTAATATGAAGAAAATAAACATGAACTGAATTTATTTATTTTTGTTTCGGCCTCCTTCCGCATTCTTAAAGTATAATTAAAGTTTTGATATTGAAGAAAGAAAATAAATATGAATTAGATTAAAAAAAAACAAATAAATAAATAAAAGGGAACCCTATTCATCAACTGTAGATGAATAGGCCCTGCAAAATGTTAATAAGGTAATTTCTAGTTTGATTCTTATAAATTATCTCTATGTTAGAATTTCGTGAAACTCATGCATAGAGTCGAAATATCTAATTCGGAAAGTGTCATTCACGATTCCTTTATTAAATACTCCATATGAGATTACAAAAACAACCCCGTACAATCCCCAACATGGTTTTGGTATGCGGCCTAAACTGAATTATTTTATGTTCACATGAGTCGGGTTTACAAGTATTTATACGATCACGGAGTTGAGAACAAGGAAAGAAGACCTTGATCAATCATATTTCTATCAAGTTAAGCAAGAATCATATTGGCAAAATGTAGGTCGTGGACTTAATTAGAAAATATGTAATGCTTTTTGTTGTACTCTATGATATAAATGATGTAATGATACTGGCCGTACTGTAAACTTATGTATTAGTAGGGGTGGGGCGCGGTTCAAAAATCGAATTGAACCGAATCGAAACTGAAACACGTAGAACTGGAACCGAAAACGATGAATTTTCAAAACCGAAACCGAACCGATAATTATATGTTTCCGGTTTTGGTTTAGATCAATTTTTTTAGGCCAAGTGTTTATCTTTATCCGAAGACCGAACCGATTACATGTTTTCGGTTTGGTTTGTTTTAAGGCCATGTTCATCCTTATCCGAATACCGAACCGGAGCGAAACCGAATACGATGAATTTTCACAACCGAACCGATAAGATGTTATCGGTTTAGGTTCGGTTCGGTTTTGGATTTGTAACACCCTGAAACTCGGCCTATAATTTTATAATATTTGTAAGTGTTATTTTATTATTTTCTAATTTATAGAATTTAATTGGGTTTATTTGAATTAATTGTAATTTTAACCACGAGGTTAAAAAAATTAGCAAATACTTAGATAGATATATATAAGAATGATTTTTATATATATGGGTGCTCTTTTGAACCAGAGTTCCAACGGTATTTTCAGTATTAAAAACAGAGTTCGTTTAGGGTTCCAAATTAAGTATCGTAGTTTCAGTATTACACTGTTTTAAAAGAACTTGAGCCACCTCATGCTAGCCACGTGTTGTATGTATGTGGGCTTTAGACTAAATCAGATTTCTATCTCAATCTCTCTGGTCTTTCGTCCTCTTCACATACCAAAACACACACAAACTAATAATTCTTCTTTTCTCAAATTGAAGCTTCCAACCTTGGAGATTTTTAGTTCTAATCTCGTTTTTGTGCATCACAAGGTAAGACGTCTTCGTTCAAAGTTAGAGTTTTAATTCTTGAAGAGTATATGAACTAGGGTTCTTGGTGTTAGTAAGTTTTTATAAGAATTTTTGGTGGGTTTTGTTAAATTTCATGTAGAACTCGAAATTGTTAATTTAGTTAGTGTTTAGTTGGGTTCTTGTAAGTATTTTATGTGTTTTTTGATATAGAAAACTCAAATTAGTGAGATTTTAAGAAATCACCACTAATGGTGATTTGGAGAAGAAGGTGGAGTTTTTCTCTAAACCCTTGGAATTGGGTTTTGTATGTTTAAATTGTTATGTTAGATTAAATTGTTAAGTAATAGTGGGTGATTGAGATTTAAAATTGAATTTTGATAGGATTTCATAGAAATCTTAATGAAAGATTTGTGTTTGTTTAAAAAGGGAAATTTTGGTAATATGGTGAGATTTTGGTATAGTCAAATCTGAAAGTTTGACTTTTGTCAAAGGGAGTTAAATGATGATAAAGAGTCAAAGTAAGTTTTATGATTGTTGATTGTAAGGTTGAAAAGTGTATTGGTTAAAGAGTACTCGTTTTGACCCGTTTGGTCATAAAGTGGTCTAAATCTTGTAAATTATGATTAATTGGGTATGTAATTGATTTTGGGTTGGGTCAATGCTCGAAATGAATTTCATTTAGAGTTGGTTAATTGATCATAATAGGTTTTGATAATTAATGAAGATGTTAGTTTGATATTTTGAGGTAATAGAGATAATAAATCGGATTTTGACCCGTTTGGGCCAAAATGGAAATAAATTGTTTAAATGAAGTTAATTAGTGAACTTTGACTTTAATAACTCAAAGTGGTAATTATAAGTGCTAAAATGCAATTAGTAAGTTTAAGTTTATTTGGCAAAGTGATGTTGTTTAAGTTAGTGTTTTAATAAAGATGTTCACTTTGTATTGTGCTGCGTTTTGGGCAGCTTACTGTCATCATATTCGGGTCTGTTTTCGACCCTGTTCGGGATAGAATATGGGCTCAGGGTCTTCGAACTATTGTAGCCCGATGAGTTAGCTTTCAGTGGCCGCTGACCGCTCGTCAATAGGATTTACGGTCTGTAAGTTACGACAATATTCGTGAAGTGTCGCAGTGCTGAAAACACTGTGCGTTTCTGCAGTGTTGTGAGGCAGTTTTGAGGCCTTTCGGGTCAGATTCGAGCTGAGCGTTCTGAATATGAGTAAGCTGTGAAAATTTGGTAAACAAAGGATAAATGGTTTGAAAGTTATGTCAGTTGCGGTGAGCTGTCGCGGGTTAGACAGATTTTGGGTTTTCTCTATGGTCATAATTTAAATGGTTGACTTTGTATTAGGTCAAACCTGAGATTTTATTATTAATTAGATGATAATTATGATTTGGTATGTGTATTGTAAATTAGCTGTAATAGTAAGGTAATAAAATTGGCTTTTGACCCGTTTGGGTATTTTTGGTTAAATTGGATCAACTGTGTAAGTTTTGATCGGGTTTGATTTTCGTGAGTCAAAGAGTCAATGTGCAGGATTGTAGTGCAGATTTTGAGTTAGTACACTTATTGTTATGTCTTTATAGTGTATTGTGCAGTTTTACACATTTCGGGTCAAACGATTACTAATTCGGGTCTTACTCGTGATTGCAGGAAAGGGAAAAGAGGCTCAGTGATATTAGACAACTGAGTGGAAAGAGACTTGGCAAAGGTGAGTGGATTTATAACCTTTGTATTGTTTAAATTGCAATGGTTTTGGTTGCAATTGAAAGTGGTTAGTGCTGATCCCATTAGTGTTGATCAGTTAGTGTTGACCCCGTTAGTGCTGATTCCGTTAGTGCTGATTCCGTTAGTGCTGATCAGTTAGTGTTGATCAGTTAGTGCTGATTCATTATTACTGCTTCGTTATTTCAGGACCGGTATTAATGGTATATGTTAATTAACTAGCTATGTGTTAATTAATCGATATGTGCACATGAAAAAGTATAGAGGCAGCTTGACTGGGTGGCTGGGCTTTCGTTTACTGTTAGATAACGGTAATTGTACCTTGGCATATTCGTTTTGTCTTAAGGAAGCTTTACCATTGCTAATGAGTAAAGGGCTATCGGTAAACTGTTGTTAGGCCCACAACAGTTGTAAGGTTCTGCAAAACCGTCGTACCTCTCGTTATTCGCGAATCTGTAAAGATTGTGAATCTGTAAAGCTTGTGAATCTGTAAAGCTTGTGAATCTGTAAAGATTGTGAATCTGTAAAGATTGTGAATCTGTAAAGGTTGTGAATCTGCGAAGATTGTGAATCGAGGTTGTTGTGCTTAGACAATATAAAATGTTATAATTTCAATCACTTAGCTTCGTGCTAATCCCCCACTATGTTGAATCTTTTTCAGGTTGTAGATGGATGAGTCTTTTGGAGATTAAGATTAGGAATGATTGACCAAGACTTAAAGAAATGATTTTGATGTCGAGCCGTAATGTTAAGTAATACGATTTTGGAAAGTTAACTTTTGTAAAATTATATATCTTATGTTTTTTTTATAACTTGTGAGTACAAGTTATATATATGATTTTGAAACGCTTCCGCATTTGTTGTAAAAAAAAATGGTTCAGATTTTGAGGTGTTACATGGTTGATTCTCGGTTCGGTTTTTTTTCTGCCCAAATGCTCACCCGTATGTATTAGTGTAACGTGATGATCTAAAGTCAAGTGCAATCAAAACAACGTAAATATATATATGTTTAATATCATTGATAAAGATCATATTCTTACACGGATAAAGAATGTAAACTGGCAACAAGTTGCGCCGCTATCTCTTTTTGAATTGCAAAACTAATTCTTTTAAAAACAACATTTGTGGATCTAGGTGTCATAACATTGCTATGCATAACGCGTTGGACTCTGTTGAGAAGCTCCACTGCCTCAGGTGTGGATCTTAAGCCACAAAAGGAACCTCATGGATCTCTCTACAAATGTTCAAAATGGAGAAAGTTCATCGCCAAAAGAAGACTTACTTCCCATGAAAAAAGAAGATCCTGGTAAGTTTACCATTCCTTGTTTGATTGAAAATTTCTTAGCCAGTAATGCCTTAGAGGATTTAGGAGCTAGTGTTAATCTTATGCCTTACTCGGTATACTCCAAGTTAGGATTATAAGAACCTATGCCTACTAATATTTCTATCCAATTAGCCGATCTTTCGATTCAGTACCCAAAAGGAATAGTAGATAATATCCTAGTTAAGGTCAAAAAAATTCATTTATCATGTGGATTTTGTTATTCTCGACATGGATGAGGATGAACGTGTTCCTCTAATCATTGGTCGACCATTCTTGGCCACGGCGGGAGTCACAATTGACGTAGCCTAAGGAAAGCTCACTCTTTGCGATGAAAAAGAGGAAGTTACTCTCGACATCACTAAGTCGATGAGTTTCCCACCTCACCAAAAAGCAAATATTTCATTCGTAGATATTGAGAATCCAATCTCTACGTTACCAAACTATAGGAAAACGAAACTAAAATGAAACATCAAAGTAACTTTCCTATGGATTTTTCACTTGCAAACTTACAAGTGAATGAATTCATCAACACAACCATAATTGATCAACGAACTCTCAACCATACCTTTAAACCTCCATAGAAAAATCCTCGATTAATCAGTATGCGTCTTTTACGGGAGACATTAAAGAACTGGACATGCTTTCAATAAAAATAATTTTCTTTTTACTAATTTTTGTTTTCAATGAATTAAAAAGAAATTCGTTTCGTTTATTTACTTCTTTGTTAGTCCCTATAAAACATTTCAAATTTATTAAAACTTTTATACCTTAAGATAGGGGAAACACGCTTCAAAAAGCCAACATACCCTTACAAACTAAATTTTCATAAAAGTAAACAATAAACTAATGTTTTGTAAACTATGATTAAGTAAAGTTTAATTCAGAAATGCATAAATTGTTTAAAAAGAATTATTATATTTCGTATTTTACGTTTGTGTTTCTTTTTAAGTTAGCCTCATCAAACTACAAAGGGGAGTATTTTATTTTTCTTTACTAACTCTTGGAAGTATAATGTCTAAGTACAATTAACGCTTATTGTACTATAATAAATTTTAATAAGTTTTTAGGGGAAAAGAAAATAAAACCTCTTAAGTCTAAGTTTGTCCAATCTCTTAGGGATTGTGATAAGAATAAGCCTACCCTAGTTAGAGTTAGATAGACTTAAATTTTTAAACATGAATCTTTTTAAATCAAAACTTAGGATATATTAGGTTTTACTAGGTTTTAACTTTATTTAAAAATTTAAAGGATATACAACCTTACCTTAAACCGACCAATGCCCAAATTGAGTGCTTGTTGACCATGCACAATATACATGCACAATTTTTAATTTGTCGTGAGGATGCTAGAGTCGTATCGTCCTAGAACTTGTCTTTAAACTTTTTCAAAATTACCACATTAAGGAACCTTAGAATTCTAAGTGATAGAGGCCATCATTTCATCACCCTTACCCCCAAAATATCCCTTTTTATTTCGTCTAAGTAAACGCATAGTTTACTTAGGTTTTTTTTTTCTTTTAGCCCATTTTTGCGTAGTTCTCACTTTTAGCACTCGATACCCTTGAACCCCTTTTAAACCCTTAGCATTTTCCTTTCACCTCTTAAATATCTATCCCTATAAAAGAATTCTTTTGAAAAGTAACCTCTCAACGTTATTGGTTCATCTTTGAAGATTGGTTAAGCAATTACTCGTGCCGGAAACTGAGCTAATTGTTAGTAGTATTGTTTCAAGATCCTTACCTTAGAACTAAATGTTGAAAGAAACTGAAGATATCTCAACCATTCACAAAGTGAATAGAACAAAAAAATGAAAAAAAAATGTGAGAAAACAAAAAAATGAAGAAAATGAAGAAAATGGAAGTCTATTGTGTGATGATATACAATGTATCTCATCACCCTTGCGATTGAAGAATTGATCAATCTTAGATCCAAGAAACAAGAAAAGTTCCAACAAAAAGAAGTTTCAAAGTAGTGCCATTTTCAAATAAAAATCCTTAATCTCTCCAAAACAAATTATCACCCCAAAAATGTTCCTTCCCTTATACCCCTTAAGCTTTTCCTTACCCTAAAAGTCCTCTTGATAGAGTCTTAAGTATTACTTTAGTGGTAGAGAATTAGTTTTTACACAAGCCTATGGTGACGATACTTCTTGACCCATCATGTGTGTTCTCCCCCAAATATAACCCTAAACACATTGAGTGAACAATATGTGAGAAGGTCCAAAGTTGTGTAGAATATAAATTTTTAAATAACTTTAACAATAGGATTACTTAATATTGACTTAGCTAGATTTAAATATATGTTTAACTTTTATTTTTGACTAACGATTTCTAGCTAAAACTTGTTTTTTTTTCGCTTTCTCTTGCTTGAGGACAAGCAAAGCTTAAGTGTGGGGGGTTTGATATGACCAAAATTATACATAAAAGCATCTCCATATTTGGTCATATCTAATGCATTTTAGCTAGAAATACATAAAGAATTGGACCATATACTTCCAAGACATGTTTTCTTAGTGTTTTTCAGGCTAAAATACAAGTTTATAGAAGAATTATGTGATTTTGGAGAAGATTTGCTAAAGATTGGAAAAGCATGCAAAATTTGAAGTAAACACGACGCGTCTAAGTTACCAAATGCGACGCGTTCATCCTAAACCGGAGCATAAACATGAAGGTATAAACACGACGCGTTCCTAGCCCAAAAACACGACGCGTTCTCAACAACACGACGTGATTTGCAAGCAAGTTAATTGCAGTAATGGTGACATCTTGAGCTAGCCCACGATCTCATTAATATGGTCAAGAACGCGACGCGTTCTCACAAACGCGACGCGTAACAGAGCTGATTTTGGACTATAAATAGAGACACAAGTCTCAATCATTTGACACACCACGACAACAATATCTCTCTGATTACTCTCTCAATTGTTTTTGTAATTCTCTCATTTTAGTAGTTCTTATAATTTTGCTCTTTGTACAACATTGAAGGCATTTGGAATACAAGTTTCTTCTTTGGTCATATCATCTTTTAGGGTATTCTCTTTCCTTAATTTTTTAATTGTGGTTATAATTATGCTTGCTTTGTGTGTTATGATGTACTTAGGCTAATTTACTTGTTTACTTAGTTGGATGAAGCTTATATAGTATAGTATGTAGATACAATAGGTTTATTATATATGTGGTTATATTTATGTTATGGCTCTTGTTCGCGTGATAACAAAGTTACATGGTTTAGTTAGGTCATATGGAGACCCTCTCAATAGTACTTCTATTATTGGGGATATGCTAGTGTGTTGAAAAAACAAGACAACCTTTTCCCATTGACCATTTTGAGGGGTTGGATTGATGCACTAGTACGTGACCTATGCCCATTGACCATCTTGGAAGGTTGGGTTGAAGTATCGCCACTACGAGGTTATGTAATTTTTATTCTTTATTGATCCGACGACCCGTATTGGCAGTAGATGAACAAAGGCTTTAATGTGGAGTAGTGGACCTTATACGATAGCCTGATGGGTGTATAAGTAAGCTATGCAAACATTCTCATAAGTATAAAACAATATATAATAAAACTTAGTATTTACATAATAAAATATATAAGTGGATTCTACCTAAGTAAATGTTCTATTATTATTGTTTTTATCTGTTACTTTTATTTATTAAAACCTTTTTCCAAAACCAATCAAATTATTCTAAACTTACTTTACTTGTTTATGTGATAGAAGTAAGTCAACTCTTACTTTCCCTAAGGTTCGAATATAAATTCGGCACTACCATAACGCATATACTATACGGTGGGTCCACTGCCCTCGTGTGTGTAAAAGCAACTTAATAATACCATTAAAACTCGGAAGTGTGAGTGAATTGACGCATCGCTCATCCATTATAAATCTATAATAAAAATGCACACCATATATATCACGAGTATTGCTACTAGTTGAGACTACCACAACATTCATACTAGCCGACGTTCTCGAAATTTCTAAACCTTCGAGAAAGACCATCGTGAAAATCAGACACTATTTATTCCCAAATGTTCTCAATTTTATAAATTTGCGTGCAAAACAAATGTGTACGAAAAATTCAAATGAGAGCAAATAACCTCTTCAAATTTAATCAAATTTTGATGATTACTTTTCAAAATAATCGCCTTTTGATTTAGAGCAATCTTATCATATCAATTTTTCAAAAATACGCTCGTAAACTACATATGTGTTGAAATAAGTAACTACATGATTATTTTTGGGATGTACAAAACGTGTCGATAGTAATTTCGAGCAAACTAAATGGGCAGTTTATATAATTTACTTGATTTTTTTATTGATGTAACAAAAGATTTTAAAATGAAAACATAGAATGAAATTAATGGCAATTTATAACCAATAATGCTTCTATATAGTAAACATTCTAAAAAATCAGTATAAATACCAGATATGAAAATATAACTTAAACACATCGGGTACTCTAAGAAATATATATCGAACTGGAGGAGTTTGCCAGGATGGCTTGGTAAGCAAGCAAGATCTTGCCCGGGATGCTCCCAAGGTTCATCGGGACATTTTCTTTCATAATGAAAAAGAATATCATGTGTTTCGTTTTCCTTTACATGCTATCTGCAAACTTTATTTATGAGATTACAGCTTCTGGTGAAGAATATTGCCAAGGTGACGCTTATGATTTTATTGTAACGACCCGAATTTGTAAATAAATAAATTGTATACAAATATGATAAATACGGATAAATCATTTAAAGAACGTAGGAATTGGTTTCGTGTCATTTGGACACCGTATGAGAAAGTTATGGATGAAACCGGGTCGAGAGGAAGACCGAAAAATGCAGCCCTGCTGCATAGGGAAGTTCGCGACGCGAACTTGGGGTTCCCGATCGGGAACTCTATTCAGAGATTTTGGGGTTTTTGGCTCATCGAGCTCCGTCTGGTTCCCGAACGCGAAGAGATCACGGACGCAAAGTTAGCGACGCGAACTTTGAGTTCGCGACGCGAACTCCTCTCGATAGCATTAAATTCGGGTTTTGGCTCATTTAATGCATTTTCAAAACCCTAGTATTTCCTTTGGCGATTTTCGAGCTCAAGAATAGATGGAGGCCGATTTCTTCACAAATCCTTGATAGATTTCACTCCTAAGTGAAGATTAAAGGTATATCTTCACTCCTTGATCTTTGTAGCTTAAGATCTATGTATCTTGATGTATGGGTTTGAAACCCTAGTTCTTGGGGGTTATGGGTTATGGTTGAATAAGTGATGTATACACTTAATAGATGGTATTTTAACAAAGGGAACAAGTGTATGATTAAGATTTGTAAGAATCTTAAGGGTTGGTTAAACCTAGGGTAAAGTAAATCACCATAATTGGGGGAAAGTGTTAGTTAATGGTATCTAGAGGTTAATGGATACATTATTAGCAGTATGTGATGTTGAACATCTTGTGATTGTTGTATTAGGCTTTTGGTGAAGTCTTGGAAAGTTGATTGATTATTGGAGCAAGGAAATTGGCGGGAAGAATACGGTTGGAGCATTTTATTGCTAAGGTGAGTACGTGTGGAGTTTACTGAGTACATAGACTTTGAATTACTTTTCTTATTTGTGTTATGGTCTATTTGCTTATTTGTGTAGACTAATAGTATGTTGAGTTAGTGATAGATATTATTAATAATATTGGACTAACTTGTTTGATGATGAAAGTGTAGCCAAGAGCTAGTTGACATAACCGTTGAGTTATAGTGAGATCGAGATGATGAGATGACACGGGGACTCGCGGTCATGAGGTGTGGATTGTGGGGCTGTTGGGTGGATTCTCATCGACTCATCCACGTTAGTAGTCTTGCTAACTGGACGTATTCCGGCGAGTAATGCAGGTATCGGTAGATTGGGCGATTCCCTTTTACCGGTATCTTGTTTCTAGTTAGTTCGGGGGCAACCCGATAACTAGATATGTATGTGCTTCTAGCTAGTTCGGGGGCAACCCGATAGTTAGATATGTTTGCTAAGAGATCAAGTTTGATAGGGTCACATTAGGGTGACTAGATTGGCGTTTGGTCTTACAAACGTGTCGGCTATTTTTATGGATTTAATGAATCGGGTTTGTAAACCGTTCCTTGATAAATTTTGATAGTGTTCGTTGATGATATCTTAATTTATTCGAAAACCGAGGAGGAACACGAGGATCATTTGAGGCTTGTGTTAGATGTGTTGAAACGGGAAAAGTTGTATGCCAAGTTCTCGAAGTGTGAATTTTGGTTGCGGGAAGTGCAATTCTTAGGTCACGTGGTGACATGTGATGGTATTAAAGTTGACCCGTCCAAGATTGAAGCGGTGTGAAATTGGGAGCCTCCGAGGACTCCTACCGAGGTTAGAAGTTTCCTTGGGTTATCCGGTTATTACCGAAGATTTATACAAGACTTCTCGAGAATTGCGGTTCCACTCACGAAGTTAACAAGAAAAAGTGAGAAGTTCGTGTGGGAAAAGAAGCAAGAAAAGGCGTTTAATTTGTTGAAGGAAAAGTTGTGTAACGCGCTGATTCTTACATTACCGGATGGTATGGAAGATTTTGTAGTTTATAGTGACGCTTCGAATCAAGGGCTCGGTTGTGTGTTGATGCAAAGAGGGAAGGCGATCGCGTATGCCTCGCGACAATTGAAAAATGCGGAATTGAGGTACACGACACACGACTTGGAGTTAGCGGCGATTATATTTGCCTTGAAGTTATGGAGGCATTATTTTTATGGTACTCGGTGTACATTGTACACGGATCATAAAAGTTTACAATACGTGTTTACTCAAAAAGATCTCAATATGCGACAAAGAAGATGGATCGAGTTGATCGCCGACTATGATTGTGAGATTGTGTATCATGCGGGAAAGGCGAATGTGGTGGCCGATGCCTTGAGCCGAAAAGTTTATGAGAAACCGAACCGAGCGATATTAACACGTATAGAAGTCGTCTCGAGTATTATCGAAAAAATCAAGGATGCCCAACGAGAGGTTATGGGAAAAGATGAGTTGAGGCAAGAACGGTTAGGATAGAACCAACATTTTGTTGAAAATGCACAAGGGTTGAAAACCGTAGGCGGTCGTATTTGGGTTCCTAAGTTCGGGGGTATCCGAAAAGAATTGTTGAATGATGTGCACAAGTCAAAGTATTCGATTCAACCGGGAAGTACAAAGACGTACCAAGATTTGAAACGGGTTTATTGGTGGCCCGGAATGAAGGCGAGAGTAGCCAAGTACATCTCGAAGTGTGCCACGTGTGCACAAGTGAAAGCCGAGCATCAAGTACCGTATGGGGTAGCTCAATCGTTGTTAGTACCGGCCGGAAAGTGGGAAGATATAACTATGGATTTCATAGTTGGTTTGCCAAAGACGATTAAGGGTCACGATGCCATTTGGGTCATAGTTGACCCGTTGACCAAGAGTGCGTTATTTTTAGCCATTCGGGAAACCTTGCCACTTGAGAAGTTGGCTAAGTTGTATGTTGATGAGGTGGTTCGACTCCATGGGGTTCCGTTATCGATTGTATCCGATAGAGACGCGAGGTTTACCTCGAGATTTTGGCGATCTTTACAAGAAGAGTTAGGTACAAAGTTGCGGTTGAGCACGGCTTATCATCCGCAAACCGACGGCCAAAGTGAAAGAACAATTCAAATGGTTGAAGATATGTTGAGATCGTGTGTGTTAGATTTCGGGGGTAAATGGGATGAACAATTACCGTTAGTCGAGTTATCGTATAATAATATTCATCACTCAACTATTAAGATGCCACCTTATGAGGCGTTGTATGGGAGAAAATGTAGAACTCCATCGTGTTGGCTTGAAGTGGGAGAGACAAAGCTCACGGGTCCCGAGATTATGAAGGTAACGAATGAAAAGATCGGTATAATACAAGCCAACATGAAAGCCGCTCAAGATAGACAACGAAGTTATTCGGGCTTGAAGAAAAGACCATACGACTTGGATGTCGGGGATATGGTAATGTTGAAAGTGTCACCTTGGAAAGGTGTAATGCGGTTTGGAAAGAAAGGAAAATTAAGTCTAAGGTATGTTGGACCGTTTAAGATATTGAAGCGGATCGGGCTTCAAGCATTTAAGTTGGAACTTCCACCCGAGCTTCAAGGTGTGCATGACACCTTTCACGTGAGTTATTTGAAGAAGTTCATCGGGGAAGTTGAAAATATTATTCCATTGCAAGAGTTGCGGGTTGATGCCCCGAATCGGTTGATAGAGGAACCCGAAGCCATATTAGAGACGAAAACAAAGAAGCTTCGGAATAAAGAGATCGAGTTGGTATTGGTCAAGTGGAAGCATTCTCTTGGACCAAATTTGACTTGGGAAGTCAATGACGAGATTCGGAAGAGATACCTGGATTTCGTGAACTATGATGAGATTCCGAGGACGGAATCTTCTTAAGGGGTAGATAGTTGTAACGACCCGAATTTTGTAAATAAATAAATTGTATAAAAATATGATAAATACGAATAAATCATTTAAAGATAGTAGGAATTGGTTTCGTGTCATTTGGACACCGTATGAGAAAGTTATTGACGAAACCGGGTCGAAGACCGAAAATGCAGCCCTGCTGCATAGGGAAGTTTGCGACGCGAACTTGGGGTTCCCGATCGGGAACTCCATTTAGAGATTTTGGGGTTTTTGGCCGATCGAGCTCACGTCTGGTTCCCGAACGCGAAGAGATCACAAACGCAAAGTTAGCGACGCGAACTTTGAGTTCGTGACGCGAACTCCTCTCGACAGCATTAAATTCGGGTTTTGTCTCATTTAATGCATTTTCAAAACCCTAGTTTTTCCTTTGGCGATTTTTGAGCTCAAGAACAGTTGGAGGATGATTTCTTCACAAATCCTTGATAGATTTCACTCCTAAGTTAAATTAAAGGTATATCTTGACTCCTTGATCTTTGTAGCTTAAGATCTATGTATCTTGATGTATGGGTTTGAAACCCTAGTTCTTGGGGGTTATGGGTTATGGTTGAATAAGTGATGTATACACTTAATAGATGGTATTTTAAAAAAGGGAACACGTGTATGATTAAGATTTGTAAGAATCTTAAGGGTTGGTTAAACCTAGAGTTTGGTAAATCACCATAACTGGGGGAAAGTGTTAGTTAATGGTATCTAGAGGTTAATGGATACATTATTAGCAGTATGTGATGTTGAACATCTTGTGATTGTTGTATTAGGCTTTTAGTGAAGTCTTGGAAAGTTGATTGATTGTTGGAGCAAGGAAATTGGCGGAAAGAATACGGTTGGAGCATTTTATTGCTAAGGTGAGTACGTGTGGATTTTATTGAGTACATAGCCTTTGAATTACTTTTCTTATTTGTGTTATGGTCTATTTGCTTATTTGTGTAGACTTATAGTATGTTGAGTTAGTGATAGATATTATTGATAATATTGGACTAACTTGCTTGATGATGAAAGTGTTAGCCGAGAGCTAGTTGACATAACCGTTGAGTTATGGTGAGACCGAGATGATGAGATGACACGGGCGACTCCCGGTCATGAGGTGTGGATTGAGGGGCAGTTGGGTGGATTCCCATCGACTCATCCACGTTAGTAGTCTTGCTAACTGGACGTATTCCGGCGAGTAAGGCAGGTATCGGTAGATTGGGCGATTCCCTCTTACCGGTATCTTGTTTCTAGTTAGTTCGGGGGCAACCCGATAACTAGATATGTATGTGCTTCTAGCTACTTCGGGGGCAACCCGATAGTTAGATATGTTTGCTAAGAGAGCAAGTTTGATAGGGTCACATTAGGGTGACTAGATTGGATAGGGTCACCTTAAATTCTCTTTAGATACCAGTAGGCTAGAAGCCTTGAATATATGTAGCATACTTGCATGTACAATGTATAAGTACAACCTACAACACATAATCTTAAATTTTGGGCGCCATAGTAAATGCTCAAATCTTGTTCATATTTAATTATAAATAAAATATTTTTTAATTAATTACAATTCTCAATGAAAATATAATAATGGATATTGGTAATGGATTTTCATTATTTTATAACTATTGGGATGTGTACGATTTATTTGTTACAGATTATCTAGAATACCCCTTCATATCAGTCCATGAGCTCCCAAATACTAAGGGCAAGTATGTCTTTACACAAAACCCTTTTTTTACTGTATAAAGCAAAATGCAAATGTCTATGTTATATCCCTTCATGTAACTACGATAATCTTTATATTTCCTCCGTTTCAAAATAAAATAAGTGATACAAATTTTATTTTGGGGTGTTTCAAAATAAGTAATACACTTTAAAAACTTACTATATTTGGTAAAAAGTAGTGGGGACCACACCCATTAACTATCTCCTTTAATAAAGTGAAAAGACACATTTACCCTTACTTTTACCTTTAAACATCATTAAATTCACTTTAATCAATATATGTGGAACCCGTCATCCACTAACTATCAAATTTAATATAATTAACCATCATTATCATATTTTGCTTAAAAAACCACAATCTCTAATTTTATCATATTTTGCTTAAAAAACCACAATCTCTAATTTGTATTACTTATTTTGAAACGGAGGAAGTAGGGGTGAGCATTTGGACCGAAAAAATCGAACCGAACCGAAAACCGACCGAAACCGAACCGAACCGAAACCGATAACATGTTATCAGTTCGGTTTCGGTTTTGAAAATTCATCGTTATCGGTTATCGGTTCTATCGGTTCGGTTCGGTTTTCGGAAAAAGAAGAACATTTGGCCTAAAATAACCGAACCGAAACCGGACCGAACCGAAACCGAACCGAACCGAAACCGATAACATGTTATCGGTTCGGCTTCGGTTTTGAAAATTCATCGTTATCGGTTATCGGTTCTATCGGTTCGGTTCGGTTCGGTTTTGGCCCGATAAGCACCCATAGGAGGAAGTATTAAAAAGAATTCATCCAACTAATTCATTATCAGTCCTTACAATATATTCGGAAAAGTTTTATTTTCATTACAAAATATCGAAAACCTACATATAATACTTATTTTAGCTATTTAAAACTGCCCGTTCTCGATCCAGATTATGACAAAAAAAGAAGAATTTGTGTTATGTTGTGGTTCGGTCTAGTCCAAATATTTTTCTTTAACTATAATAAAACATATTGTTTAAGTAAAAAAATTAAGCTTAAATCAGTATCCAAAAAGTTGAAGCCCGGTTTTAAATTGAAAAAAATCTAAAATGATACCAAATTGACATTAACAAATAAGTACTACTTCCTCCGTTTCAAAATAAATGATATACTTTTTATTTTGAAGTGTTTTAAAATACTCCATCTGTCTCAATTTTATTGTCCATCTTTCTATTTCTATTTGTCCCAAAATAATTGTTCACTTCTACATTTCAACCAATCAAAAAGCTGTTAAGTGGTAAAGATAAAATTTTATTGGTTGGACAGTGTAATAAATGTACTTTTCTTAAACTGTGTGATCTTTGTCCATGGACAATAATTTTGGGACGGATGGAGTAAGTGATACACTTTAAAATTTTCCTTATTTGGTAAAATATAGTGGGACTCATACCCACAAACTGTCTCATTTAATAAAGTGAAATCACTCAATTATTCTTACTTTTACTTTTAAACATCATTAAACTCACTTTAATCATAATATGTGGGACACATCACTCACTAACTATCCAATTTAATCTAATTTAACCTTCGTTACAATATTTTACCTCAAAAAACATAAAAACTAATTTGTATTATTTATTTTAAAACGGGAGAAGTATGTAGTATGGCTTTATGGTTATCTATTCGATTACTTTCAAATTTTTAAGCATCATTATGACATTATTGTTGTCACGACATTTATAATTCAAAGTCTTTCATAAATTATAAATTATGCTCATGCTTTTTAGTCATACTTATAGTTATATTCGTTTTTAAATTGACATGTATAATACACTAATTCTCTTTCCTCATATTATATATTGATTTCAACACTTATCTTAATCTAATAAGTAAAAATATGACTAAATGGTAAGAAACAATACCACACTCTTCATAAATTACATGAGTTACTTTGCAAGATTACCTATTTACAAGGCAATTAAGTGGTATTTAGTCGAAAGTAAAAAAGAATTGCAAAATGAGTCGAATAAAGAAGATGCTTTTAGCAGACATCACCACAAAGCATGGCAGCTCTCTGTCTCTCACTCTCTCTGTCTTATTATAGAGATACCGTGAGATCACATTTTATACAATTATACATACATTACAGAAATATAGATACAGAAAGTGTCTCTGAGAGCGAGAAAGAAAACCCTACCAACAGTAGCATTGCCAACCCTCTCTCTCTCTCTCTCTCTCTCTCTCTCTCTCTCCACAAGGCATACTCTCTCTCTCTCTCTCACACACACACATACACACACAGTTCACTTTTGGTACTTTTGCTGTTATTTGATTAGTGTTCATTGTGTTCCCCCCTTTTCCTCACATTCACTTGTAGTTCATCTACATTGTGATTACTCTTGAAGATCTTTCTACACAATGTTTAATTGAGATCTTTGTTACGAATAATGTATGTAAATCAGTAGCTTACACAAGAGATTGAAGCTAATTAGAGATATTGTTTTTCAATTTGTGTTTTGGTGAGTTAGGGTTCACTCTTTAAGATCTGGTGGAGTGTGGTGGGGTACTACCAGATCTCCCAACAATCATTGGTGGTTGGTTTTGCTTCAAATGCAAGAGTATGTGATTAATGAAATTATATATTACTTTTTTAATCATTCTGTTTCTTTATTATCATTATGTCTACCAACTGTTTGATACTTTGCCTCAAAGAGATGTCTTTAGTTGATTAATGTTTGCTGGCATGAAAAGAAATTAGGGTTCAAAAACATTCTCTCAAAGACTCAATTCTTCAAATTAGCTGCTACAGTGCTATACTAAAGTATCAATTTCTTATGCTTATGATATTGAGAATCAAAGATTAATCAGCATTGTAATATGGGTAAATGTAAATGTTTTTCATTATTGTTGTCTTGTCTTGTATTGTTTGTTGATTTTAAGTTTAATTGTATTTTTTTTTAGCAGAAACTTGACTCTGTCACTGTGTTTTATTGATTAATTTGTTACAGATTGCAGATCTATAAATGGGTCAAGATTTAAAGCTGGAATTTGACAAGGATTGTGTAGTAGATGGAAGCCCGAAAACCGTTCTTCAATCTCCACGGAATTCAAAAACCGAAAAGAAAAAGGTTAGGAAAAAACCCGAATCCCAAAACAAAGTATTCTTGAGTCAAAACGATGAATTTACAGAAATTAGTTTTAATCGTTATCGTAGTGCATCGTGTAAAACTGTTCCTTCAATTCGGTTAGAAGTTGATAATTTACCAAGAAGGGGTTCGGTTTATCAGAGCTCAAATGAGATAAATAATATGAATAGAATCAAAGAAAATGAAACCGAATGCAGAAAAAAGATTGCAGTTTCTAGAAGAAATATGGTTCCATTTTCGTTAGAAATAGTTGAAACATTATGTAGTTCAGATGATGATAATAAGAATAGCTCGTTAAGTATGTCTACAAGTTCACTCAACAAAAAGAATTTATCAAGAAAAATCCCGTTAAATAAATCGTTATCTGCTAAATTAGAAACACCTCATTCTCCAACAAAAACTGAAAGTGGATCGAGCCCGAAAACTCGTTTTAGTCCTTTTAGAAAGATGTTTGACCCGTTCACAAAGTCAAAGTCTCTAAAAAGTCCTTTGGGATCTACAATTGAAGAGCCTAGCGAGTCAACATCATCGTTAAGAACCGTTACTTTAAGAAAATCTTTATTAAATGATTTCTCAAACACGGATTGTGATTCTCAGTCTGTTAAGAAAGATTCTTGCAGCTTGATGACATCATCATCATGTTCGCCAGCTCACTTAAGTGGGTCCCTTAAATTGAGGAACAAAAATGGCGTACCGTATTTTGAATTTTCGGTTAAATATTTATGCGATGTTTTTGTGGCAAAAAAATGGAAAATGGAAGACGGGTTTAATTGGGTTTATACGTTTCATACGGGTCAAAATAGAAGAAAAAGTAATGTTAGTGGTCGAGGATCAAAAGATTATAAAAATAAAGAATTTATAATGATGGCCCAAATGCAAGTTTCTTGTTATTTATGTACACAATTGCACAATTCAGGAAATTTTATGGTCACAGAATTCGTGTTGTATGATCTTTCACATCCAAAAGAAAGCTTAAACGAGGTAGTTGACAAACCAAAAGTCAACGGTCAAAGTCCATGGGATGTAACCGATTTGCATCCGGATCTTGAATCTGCAGCAATTGTGTTAGAGGAAAAGAAAAGTGAAACTGCGGGTAGGGTTAGTGTTGTCATACCTTCGGGTAACCATGGTTTGGCGAGTGATGAAAGTCAGACGGTCAAACCGTTGCTTGACAGGTGGCGGTTGGGTGGTGGTTGTGATTGTGGCGGGTGGGATATGGGGTGTCCACTTGTCGTTTTTGGTGGTCCTGATAATGAGATGAAAAAAGATGAAGATTGTTATGAAATTCTCTTCAAGGTAATTAAACCTTTTATCTCAATTTTAATGTCTTTTTTTTTTAATGATTGAAGTCATTGAACAATTTTAATGGTTACATAGGGAACTAAAGAGAAGACACCAGCTTTGACCATGAAGTTGACCGAAGAGGGACAATATACGGTTGACTTTCATGCAAAACTAAGCTCACTACAAGCATTCTCTGTATGTGTTGCTATATTACACGGTACAGAAGCCTCGATTGCAATTGGTGAAGATATGAACAGACAGCTGTTAAAATGTGATTCGTTAAGAGTTTTTATTGAAGATGAAGTTAAGCAGTTGATTGAAGCTGTTGCAGATAATGAGAAAAGAAGAACAAGTAAGAATCTTGATGAAATCCCGCCTACTTTTCTTGTTAATCCGCCCTTTTCTCCAATGTCACGAGCATGAACCCTAGATTTGGATGGTGATCGCAACATTCCTAATTTTAGTTGACCTCAAAAACCCTTGTGTTTGACTTTTGTAGCAGATGAACCATATTTTTTTGTAAATAATGCAAAAGAGATTTTGCAAAAGTTTCGACTTTTTTATAGAATTTTCACAAGAAATATGGTAAATTTGCGGAAAAAAAGTCAAACAGTAGTAGTGTTAAATGGAAGCTATCGCTGTGCAAGATTTGAGGTTGATGTTTGGTTGTTAGTTAAGAACGATATGCTCCAAGAAGCTTGGGAGATTAAATTAGAGAAATCAAACATAATTGTTTATATTGGTTTATTTTGGGGGGAAAGTAAGCATATGAATTTCTTTGTAGTTTATATGTATGGCTATTAGGGAAAGGTTTTCCCATTTTGCATGTAGGTTTTTAACATTCATGGAGGAATATTTGTATCTGTGGAATGATAATAATATTTGTAATTTACTCTTTCTTTTTTATATACTACTAGCCTATAACCCGTGATAAATCACAGATAACTTGATTTTTCATAATATTTTCATAACTTTTTACTTCCTTAAGAACACTTTATTTATATTAAAAGTAGCCTAAAGTGTATTCTTAATGCATAAAAGCTCCAACGATATTATTTTATTAAAAATAAAAATTCTAAATCATATTTGAAACTTTGCTTATATATAATGATACTAAATATAAAACGTTCTGGGTCAACTCAAAAAAGTACTCAACCACAATATGCTAATCTGAATGTCCATATGTTCTTATTTGTAACACCGTAAAATTTAAAAACCATTTTTTTAATAGTAATAATACTCCGCGAAAGCGATTTAATAAAATAATAAGTTTAAGGTTTACGAAAGTATCGTCCCAAATAATATAATTGTTTAATCTGTGTTACTTAACGAAATGACTCATATTACAAACATATCCTCCTGAGCTCGGTCAATCATTCCGTCAATCAAACCACTGATAACCTGAAAAGCATCAACGAGAGAGGGATTAGCACAAAGCTAAGTAATGAATGTAATCTACAATTTCTGTTAAGTACAACAAGCAAACAGCCACATCTGCAAAGGGTAACACATAATCAACCAGATCAGAGGACCGGCGGTCCTGTTGGACCTGAAATCATTGTTGGCCTAACAATGATAACCGATGGCCCAATGTCACAAGTCACAGTAAACCCCCTTGCAAACAACCAATATAGTTAAGGTCAGCATACCGCTAAGCCCCTGACAAACAATGCCAGTTACCAATCAAACTGACCTCCGAAATCGGCTAACAATCAAACCAAGTCGTCGCTACCAATCAAGCTAAGCATCACCGTTATGTGCGCATATTCAAATTAACATATCACAATCAACAATATACCAAACAAGCAAGCTATTAAAATTCGCGCCGAAAAACTGTCCGGACATCTTCGCGTCGCGAAAGTAGGGTTCGCGCCGCGACCTGCCGGTTCACGCCCCGCGAAGATGTTCGCATTCCTAAAATAAATTTTGTTCGTTGTTTGCACCGTGAACCTCAAGTTTGCGCCGCAAACTTGCCATGCACAGCAAAATCCTGCATTTTCAACAATTATGCAATTTCAAACCAATTGCAACCAAACACAAGTTGGAGGTTAAATCCACTCACCATAACCTATCCTTGCCACCAACTCATTTGTCTAATGTCACTGAGTTGTCATCCCGTCTCTTGTGAATCCAAAGGAATACTGAATTAGTAATCAATACTACAAAATTACAACAATTGTCAAGTAAATTCACAAACAACTCTTGACCCAAATGATATCCACTTACTTACAATATTAACTACTCATATCAAGACTATCATACACTTTCACAATTCAAGTCAAATACAACTAAGTCATAGCTAACCAGTTTAGCATATTACACCCAAACGCGTCGAAACCCAAATTTAACTACAACATTTTAACATCTTACAATTCACCGAATTATGTAATTATCACGTTATTGCCATTCCTATTTCAAGTCAAACCATATTAAACACATTTAGCTAAACCTTGACATTATTTACCCAAACGGGTTAAAATTCATATTTTAACTGTAACACTTCCAAATATAAATAAAATGCTATAATTATACCATTTAGCAATTCATTACTAACTAGTCATTTTAACAAGATCAAGATTCCATTTCTAGGCTAATATTAACAACTTCCAACTACTAGTTCAAATAATAAATAAAAAACATCCAAACATTATAAAACTAGTATTTTATCAAATCTCGCTAAAACTTGACATAAACCATCACTAACATATCTTACCATCTTATTTTAACATAAACAAGCGACAAAACCCATAAACATACAAATGATATTTTACCACAAACTAGTCACTTAACACAAAACTAGTTTATAATTTATACAATAAACCCATACAATCTTTTTAACTAACAAATTTCCCCCCATCAAGTCACAATCCACCAAATTAACATTTAATACTTCCAACATGTTAGTTTAACCTTAACTAACAATAAAAACTATAAAAACTACAAGATTCACACATTTTGTAAGAACCCACCATTTTTCCAAAATCACATACGATGGTGATTTATGGATCTTCCACCAAAATCATGATTTTACTAGTTATAATGTAACACTAATAAAAATTTAGGAACCATTTTTTTTAAAGGCAAGTACGGAAGTGATCCCAAAAGTAGTTAAGTTTAAGTTACAAGTTAAAGTCCGGTATTAGTCCCAAAATAAAAGATAGTTTAATACGGTGTTAAAGGCGACATGACTCAAATTACAAAACACATTTTTAAATACTGAGCTTGGTCAGTCATCAAGTCCAATGCACCAACCAACCTGAAAAGAGTCAACAATTGAGGGATTAACACAAAGCTAAGTGAATGAATATAATCTACAATTTCTTTTAAGTACAATCAGCAAGTAATAACATTTTCACATCATAAAGCCATAACCACATGACCTCTGTATGAGAAGATCGGTGGTCTCGCCGGATCCTATAACCATTGTTGGTCTAACAATGGTACCCGATAGCCCTGCATCCAACAGCCCGGTAAACCCCCTTAGGTACAACCAATATACGTAATGTCCGAATACCGCGAACTATCGATACACTACGCCCAGCCGTTATCCATCATACATTGACTTTTCCCTCAAATTGTGCACATAGTCATATATAATATTCCACTAGCAATTATATATATCAAATAAGCAAGTTATAAAAAAAATCGCGCCGAAACAATGACCTAGCAGCTACGCACCACGAACCCATAGTTAGTGTCGCAAACTATGGTTTGCGTCCGAGAAGTTGTTCACGATCGATACCCAAAATTCCCTACCAACAGTTCACGACCGTGAACTAAAGTTCAAGGCGCGAACTCCCTGATCCAGTCCTGCGATTTCTACATTTTCACCAAGTATGCAATTCCAAACCAATTGCAACCAAAACACAAGTTGGAGGTTATTTCCACTCACATTTTCCTTCAACTTCCACAAACTCAGTGATATAATGTTACTAAGTTTCCTTCTCAGGTCATGTACCAAAATATACCGAGTTTACAACTATCAAAACTATGAAATAACACTAATGTTTTATGTTTCATGAAGTACTCTTTACTCGCACTTACACAATTAGTCAAAGACACACCACAACACTTGGTCATTATGATCATATGCACATTTTGTCACTAGTTTGGCCCAAACGGGTCAAAACCTGAACATCGCCATAACACTACCAAATCCCAACTAATTTTCACATAATCACCACCACTAGCAAGTCATAACTAATTAACCAATTCAACAAGTTTATAACTTCCATAAACCAAGTATTTTACCTAAAAATCACTAGTTCATCTTTTGACCAAAACATCCAAACACTAGTTAGTTCATAATACAAAATCTCACCATAACTTGATTTTTAATATGTACAACTTACCAAACATGTTTTCTTAACATAATAAACAACAACAAACATCAAAACTTCAAGAAATCCAAGGTTTGGTAAAACTCATGTTCTCTAAACCTCCATTAATGGAACTTGAAGGTGAGTTTCACCAAAACCTAGTTTCTTTCACCAAATAACCACACAATACATGAAAAAGATTGTATAAACACTTAATATAACATCTAACACAAGATTCACCAACAAAACTTCAAGAATCATAAACCCTAGTTCATACTAAAACTCATAAACTTCAAGAACAAGCAAGGAAATGAAGAACTTACTTCAAAGCTTACTCCACCACAAGATTTAAGCAAATAAACGAGTTTTAGGCAAGGATTTCCTAGCGATCTTGAAGGGTTTCATAACACTGATCGACCACTTGGGTCAACCTCCTAGTATACTTGGTTATACCATGCTGACAAGAACATGAGAGTGTTCTTGCCGGTTAAACCAACTAGCTAGTTTAATCCTTAAAAGCGGAACTGCGATTAAACTTAATCCTTAAACCCTAAAGGATTATAGGAAATTGGAAATCTAGACTAGATTAACAAGAAAGAAACCTTGTACGAAGAACTCGAACACACACATGGCTTGTGTGTGTTCGTCGATCAACAACCAGGGTTCTTGGTGTCGAATTCGAACAAGAGGAGAAGAGGGGAAAAAGGGTTTCCCAAAACATACCTTAATGTTTCCTTAAGAAAGTTCACTGATGATGAACACAACGAGCGACCTTCTAGTTGATCCTTTCAATGAACTTGTTCTTCAAGACTTGAAGAACACGAAGAACGAACGAAGAACACGAAGAACGAACGAAGAACACGAAGAACACAAAGGCTTGTGTTCTTCCCTTGGTTCGGCCGATCGAGAGAGGAGGAAGGGGCAAAGGTTTCGTGTGTAATGGTGTAACAAAACAAGGGAACCCCAAGCCTTCTATTTATAATAGAAGGACGTTCACTTAGGGCCCTTCTAGTTTAATTAAGATCAATCTCTTAATTAAACTTATCTCTTACACATTAAACCCTTATAGTTTATCTAGTTATTATTGTAGCACTTAATTATTAATTGTCTAGTATTAATACACTAATATATTTCGGTATATATATATATATACGAAATATACTTGTATTTATACTTTTAATAATTAATTATATAATAAACTTTATATAATTTATACAATAATATTATTCAAACACTATATGATTTAAAAGTTTAAATCACTTAATGGATAATCTATAGTCAACTTAAATTATCGAATATAATAGGCACATTAGTTATAACACTTTAAACGTGTTTGGCACGCTTAGATGAGTGGGTTAAGTGGGTTGTGTCCAAATAGGGTTTTCAACACGATTAACTAAACACGCAGTTTTTGGATTGGGTGAAACCAAGCAGTTTTTGGATTGGGTGAAACCAACTTGCCACCGCGTTAAGAAAATTAAGAATAGAACATATGAATATTTAAAACATGAACAAATGGACTACGCATGCATGCAAAGAGTGTAAAAATGAGGAAAAATACAATAAAACAAAAAGTTACCTCAGAAATTTACCAAAATTTGTTGGTTTCTCTTTCTATATACAATAACACCAAGGTAGTGTTTGGTATGCATGAATGATAGGTGGAATGAAATTGATCATTCCGGTAGAATAAAAAAAAAACTTGTTTGTTTGCAATGTAGGAATGGAAAGAACCATTCCTAATGAAATGTGATTCCTTTCACTTTCATTTTGATTCTTTAACTACAATGTTATATAAAAACAATAACAAATTTTTATAAAAATATTTTATTTACACATTTGATGGTTTTCTAAAACTAACTCAAAGATATTATCTTTATTTATAATATTTCATAGAATTTTTACTTCGTATGAGTGAATTTTGTATACATCTATGATAATTTAGTAGCAGGATACCAGCGCAATGCAGTGGCGAGTACCCTAAAACCATATTTTGTAACGATCAAATGTTGCATCGGCAAGGTAATTATATTTAGTGGCATTTTGTTTATTAAACACATAAACTTACTTTTAATGGTGAAAATTTAAAGAAAATTTGAGACTAAAATGGTTGAACACTATTTAACTTGTCCTATACTTGTATAATACTATACTATAATGCCAGATCTTACTTTATATTTTGTAGCTTAGTCATTACTAAACAGAATTGTTGTTTAGATGCTAGAATATATTACATACATATTCTCAAAGACATGGTTAACAAACAATGACACCAAAAATTGTAATACTCCTTAAGCCAACTTATTTAATTCTCAAATGATATATAATGGTCATTTAAGCAAGATTCTACAAAAAGAATAGTCCTCCCTCAATCATACATCTTTACAAGAATTATGCCCTCAAATCAATTTCTAATTTTACATCTAAAACTAAAAGAATCAAAACAATAACCACTTTCACAAAATCCACAAAATAATTGGTGAATAAGGTAGGTGATTTACAAGCCTGTTGTCGGTGATTCAAGTTTATTAGCTTCCAAAGAAAATAACCTTTTGAATGACTCGTAAGATGCAAAGAAAAGTGCTCCTTGAGTCATGTACATTGCTAATCTTGGACTTAATCCCCTAATCATCACAAACAACATCCATTTAACTCTTACTTAAACGCAATTTGACAAATAATGGTACATTTTAATTTTAGACAAAAAGAACATTTAAAGAATTTGGAACCGTGTAACCATTTTTGAGGAGTTGAATCAAGATTTTTTGCATGCAATGAGTGCAATATATGTAGATTATATTAAGCATAATTACCTATAGAGACCTTTCAGACCTTCATGTTGGGCTATATCTCTAAGAGTGTTATATACACCATCATAACGGTTTGCAGATCCAGGTATCTACACAAAATCCACCCCAATTACAGAATTTAAATGATAATAATGACCAATTCAAGAAACCATAATCATATTGTAAAAAATAAAAAATAAATAAAAAAAAATGGTTTAAACAAATACAGACCTGTGTCTGTAATCTCGTCTTCACCACATCAAAAGGAGTTGTAAAAAAAGCAGCGGTAGATCCAGCTAATCCTCCACATAATAGCTACAAAAATTGCGATAAAGTTGAAAAACACACAAAAACAGATGTTTTTCAACAAATATTATAGTCAGCCTCGTGTGATAACACTTGTATTTTCAAACTTGTTTTTGAATTTTTCGTAATGGAAACACTGTTTTTTTTGTCTCTGTTTAGTAACGAAATCAAAGTGTTTGGTAAGAGTAAGACCATCTTATTATTTAGAAGAACAAAGATCAGATAGAAACTGAAATGAAAAGATTAAAACATCTTTCATTTGGTCCAAACCCCAAGCTCATTAAAGTCAAATAGTCAACAGATACTACAACTCAAGTGAACATATCTTAATTAAAAAATAATAATAAAAGAAAAACAAACCAACCAACCGTTGATATTGTGGTTGGCTGAGCATGTGGTTGGTGTGAAGTAAGCATCACATTCTTTAAACTTTCGTATGTATAAAACTGCAATCATGGAAACAAAAAGTTGTAGAATCAATCATTACAAAAATATATTAAAACTGAATTTAATTGGGATTATAATTATTTAACCTTGATGATAGAATGAGGAACATTCCTACAAAGTACAGCTCCCCATCCATTATATAATGACAAAACTCCCCCTTTACCAACAATTCCTAATAATGCATTCCTGTAAAACACAACAATAAAATAAATGTAACCATCTAAGTTGCACAGAAACGGCAGCGAAGAAGACGTACCCGTATCTGAAACGGCGCAGAAACGGAAACGCAGGGGATACGTGAAGAAACGTTTCTGATTGGACCGATACGTTTCTTGTGGAGTATCTGGGCCGTTTCTTTGGAGTTTCCATTTATTTTAATTCAAAATGGGCTAAAATCTAAAGTCTAATGGGCTAAACTCTAATTTCTAAACCACTTAATTCTTACGTATCTTGTTCCTCCACTATTATTTTCTTATTCTGAAATCTTAATTCTTATTATTATGAACTAAAAGAGTAAATTCAGTATTCACGTTATACTATTATACTATTAATATTAATTACCTTTTGTAGATTTAGTTTTTTTTAGTTTACACCTAACATTAATATATATCTATTTTAGAATTTCTTTAACATATATATATTTTAATATTTCATATTTGCCGTATCTATGCCGTATCCGTATCTTGAATTTTTGAATTTTGCCGTTTCCCGTATCCGTTACGTATCCGTATCCTGGTGCCGTATCCGTATCCGTGCAACTTAGGTAACCATAAACTCATTTTATTATTATATATGACTGTAAAAGTCAAAGTTGAAAGTGTGAAGTCAAACGTTAATAACAGAATCATAAAAGATTACCAACAGGTGTTATAATGGGAGCCAACTTGCATCTGTTGCTTTATTCGTTCACTTGGAGTAAAAACAAATGAAGTAGCAACACTTGCACAACCTCCAGCCACACAATGGGCCAATGACTGATATTCCTGCAATATATATTCTTTTTAAATTAATATAAAAAAATAATAAATTTATTTTTAAATAGAATGGAATTTATATATATGAAAACTCCTCACCTTAGCAAAAAGGGGAAGTAAAGCCGCTTTTACTGATTCATAACTGAAAGTGTAAATTGCAGAAATAGGTGCTGAAGAAGCAATATTGCTTGTAATTCCACGATAAAGTCCTGATAATCCTGAAAAATAAGATTATAAATTCATTATCAATTTAATAATTGTCCAACAAGAATTAATCCATAATTGGTTTCTAAACATACCTCTTTCAGATATAATTGATTTTCCAATATATTGAATTGATCTATGGTCAGTATGACAAGATTGAACAACAGTTTTAACGGTATCCATGGGGTGCAGACACAGGCTAACAAATACACCAGCAAATGCTCCTGCAAAAGCATGTTCTTGTTTTGCAAGTACATACTGTTGTTTATTTGGTACTGATGAAACAACAGAAACTTCCTGGTTGACAAAATGACTATTTTGCCCCTCGTTCGTCTCATTTAAGCCATCATCTTGAACATTTTCGGATCCTAAATAAGATGTCATGTCTGAACAATTATTATCTCCTTTTGTATATTCCTGTAATGAAGATTCCTGATTTTCAGGAGCCTTTCTTTCAACATTATTTGTTTCTGCATCATGGTAATCAGTTTTTTCCTTATAACATTCAGGTGGTCTTGAAATCTGTATTGTGTTCATCCATTTGTATATATTTTGCACTTCATATGAGATCATTACACTAGGAACACTTTTTTCTTTGTAATTAAAGAGTCTAAGTTTATCAGTTACATGTAAAAAATCTAAGTTTTTTTGCACGTTTACTGTAGGTGAAACATGATTATCAGCCTTTAAATTGACTGAAACATTTTGACCCTCGGAAGAAATAGATCCAACATAATAAAATGTTTTTTCTTTCTGAATTCCATCATTGTTCTGTGTTGATGTTTTATGGCGTACAACAGGAATTGATGATGTGGCAAAATTCCATAATTGGCTGACTCCTGAAATGAGATCAGATGTGCTCAGTATTGATGACCTGACATCAGGTTGGTTAGGAGGTTGTTTGCTGTTAGTTTGAGAACTGGGAGCATAATCGTCTATAAGGTCAAAAACAGGTCCTCCATGAGGATTATATCTATAATTGATTGAAGGTTTGTGATTTGTACGAGATTTAGCTCCCTTAGTCATTATTTTGATATGATTCAAGATTTTCCTCTGAGAAGAAAGATTGCAGGTGGAGAAATACAACTGCAGAATGAAATTACATCATTATTAAACTTATGGATGAACACATGAGATGGAAAACATTCACGTTGAATCAATTTCTTCAAGGTTTTTAGTTCAATTAAACTGAAATGAACGTAATTCACTGAATAATGAGAGACAAACTCTAGTAACATAGAATACTTGAATCAAAAGCAAGTCAACCCTAGGCAATACAGTATATCACAAAAAGCACAAAAATCGTAAATGCACTGCTAATCAGATTGAAACCACATCAAATCAAAAGAGAAACCTAATTTTAAGTATAACTGACATAAATTATATCGAATTTGATTCTCATTTTCTCAATAACAACCTAATTTAAGTATAACTGGCAAAAAAAATTTGATCGATTTTGATTCTCAATAACAAACCAAATTACGGAGAGCGTATTCAACTTCCTATTAGTGATTACATGATATCCAGATCTCGTATCGTATATCTCCTGATTTGAGCTAGATTCCCGTAAGAACTTACGCAATATGAAATGATATCAAAAATTCAAACAAGAGTACAGAAGAAGTACGAACCTGGATGGATTATTAGATTGCGATGACGATTGAAGCTTAGGGTTTAACGTTTTTGAATTCATTTTTTGTGCAGAGGAAAAAGTTTATAAACAGATGAAGGTTTAATGGAGGTTTTTATATGTAACAAAATCTACAGAGACAATAGTATCTACACGAGATCACACATGCTGGCGAGCATCATTCAATTCAAGAGATTACATTTTTGCAATTTTATCAAAAAATAAAATAAAATGCTATTAATATTTTTTTAATTAAGATAAATATGTTGTTTATATTTTATATTACATGGTGTTAACAAAAAAAATTGTTATTAAACGAATTACATGTGAACACATAGATCAACTAAAATGTAAATACTACAAAAATAAATATTAAACTTTTGATAATGTTTATTTTCAAAATTAGAAGAGAGTACACAATAATATGTCCACCTATGTAAATATATATTAGTGTAAAGTACATGATGGTTTATGTGGTTGCCAAAAAATTTAAAATTTAATCCTTCAATTTTAAAAAGTACATAAATTATTGTAATTCTGAGAATCTGTCACGGCCTTGGTCTTTAAAACTAACTATAATTAAAATCAACAAGTATTTTAATAACAGTTAAAAGAGTTTTATTAACATAATTAAAAACCTTAAATTTAAACCAGTTTTAAAAAAATCAACATATACAATCCCTAACAATATTCAGTTGACTAATATTTATATCATAAAGTAAAAGTTGTTGTATGTTATAAGAAATTACCTTCATCAATCACATGTTTTACTTTAAGTTGCTAATAATATATTCTTTATTAAGATAAATTTGACAAGGCTTTACTTCTAAGTTGTTATTGGAAATATTGTATTTCTTTTCTAAGTCAATTACTTTGATTATTAATTTGCCTTTTAATAAATGTATGATGTATAATAAGTATAATGATTATATATCGATTGACTATTATATACTTCATCTATCTTAATTTTATTGTCTACATTTTATATTTTGTATGTCTTCAAAATTATTGTACAATCGAAATTTCCACAAATAAGAATACATTTAGGTTGTAATGATGAAATTATATTGGTTACACCGTGTAATAAATATAATTTTTTTTACATCGTGGTCTTGAAAATAAAAGAAAATATAGCAACTAATAAAATATCTTTGTCTGATTTATTAAAAAAAACATATTGATAAATAAATAACGTTCATGAACAATGGTAAACGATTTTAAGATTGTTAGCCAATGAGAGAGAGAATGTTGCTAAAAGCGAATTAGAGATTTGACATAAGGTGAGTCATGCACATGTGAGTCATGTATGTAAATATTTCACAAAAGGTTCACGCGTATATATCTCTACTAGTTTCATAACCAGCCCGATCGGCAGGCTAGCTATAAGAAATATAATATATAATGATGAAAAAAACGTAAAAAATTATATGGTCAACTATTATTAAAATGATGATTAAAGGTTTTGTTGTACATGAATAATCGGTAAAAATAAATCAAAAAAGAAAACGAAATTTTATTGTATAAGACGTTTGTTGTTGAGTTTGTATAGTTACCATATTGGTCGCAACAAATAATTTTCAAGCATTTATTTCTCTTTACTCTTGATACATCAACATATAGCTGGTCATGTGAGAATACCGATATTTGGACAAACAAATCAACCCGTGACAATGTTCGCCCATGGTTTTTTTAATAGTCATTGAAAAACGTACTTAAACAGGAAATTGTCTTCGGCTCAATTTGAAAGGCATAGTTTTGTCGTAAGGACTAATAATCATACGTGGGATAACACAAATTGTACAAACTTTGTCACGATCTTACCTTCAATTATATTAGCATAGTTCTATTGTATAAATCTACTTTCTGATCAATGTTTTGCATACACATTACAGGAGCATCTATCTTTAACTTCAATATATGATGCGTGACACCTGACATTTTTATAGTATACAAGAATTATGTGGTGTAAAGATCGAGGCTAAACATAGTATTATCAACAATTTTATGTGTGGGTGTTGATAATAATATGTTTAGACTATAATATTTTTGGATCATAATATTTTTAAACATTGATTATTATAACTTTCGATCATAATAAAATTGGATTATAATAAATTTGGATCGTAACATTTTGTGATCATAACATTTTGTGACCATAGTAAATTTAAATTACATTTTTAGATCATAAGATTTTTTTTCGTAAAATGTTTGAACCATGACATTTTTTTGTTCAAATTTTTATGTCTATACTCATTTCGTAAAGACTTTAATTTTAAAAACTTTTATTTTCTTAAAAATTTTGTGATTATAACATTTTGTGATGATAATAAATTTAAACTACACTTTTAGAGCATAAGATTTTTTTTCGTAAAATGTTTGAACCATGACATTTTTTTTTTCAAATTTTTATGACTATACTCATTTCGTAAATAATTTAATTTTAAGAACTTTGATTTTCTTAAAAATTTTGAAATTATAACATTTTGTGATCATAATATATTTAAATTATATTTTTAGATCATAAGATTTTTTTTCGTAAAATGTTTGAACCATTGTTGGGTCACATTTATTGTAACCAATAGTCTAGGGACCATTTTGTATTTAGTCGAAACTTTGGCTAGGTATATATAGTAAGTAGTAACCTAATTTGCATAACCTTTGCCCAAATTGTAGCAGCCCCCATCAATAGCAAAGTATTCAAATATTTCATCCATCTTAATCTTCATATATTATCACTTGTTTATGCTTAATCTATGAATTAATCATTGAATTCACAATCTACAACCATGACATTTTTTTTTCAAATTTTTATGACTATACTCATTTCGTAAATAATTTAATTTTAAGAACTTTGATTTTCTTAAAATTTTTTGTTTACAAATAAAAAACAAAGCTATGGGCGAAAAACGAAGCGAGTGAAGACATGAATATGTTTCCATATAAAGAAGGACTTAATTGCCTATTATGCCCTTTGAGTCAGCGTTCATGTCATCATTAAGAAGCAATGTTATTGGTACATGTCATCAAATTAAAATCATGTCCTTGCTCCATATATAGGTGGAAGATTGTTTATGCTTAATCTATGAATTAATCATTGAATTCACAATCTACAACCATGACATTCTTTTTTTTCAAATTTTTATAACTATACTCATTTCGTAAAGAATTTAATTTTAAGAACTTTGATTTTCTTAAAAATTTTTGTTTACAAATAAAAAACAAAGATATGGGCGAAAAACGAAGCGATGGAAGACATGAATATGTTTCCATATAAAGAATGAGTTAATTGCCTATTATGCCCTTTGAGTCAGCGTTCATGTCATCATTAAGAAGCAATGTTATTGGTACATGTCATCAAATTAAAATCATGTCATTGCTCCATATATAGGTGGGAGATTAAGATTAGTGTTACATAAATATAATTTAGTTTTTATAGTATGATATAAGCTTATATAAATAAGCTTAGGGTCCAGTAGAATTTCTAATTTTCTATGTATCTTTGTTAGCTATATAATAATAATAATAATAATAATAATATCCTTACAAGACTTGTATTATTTTATACTTAGGAGTAGCAAGCCTACAACACTGTAATCCTTGGCCACCAAGTTTTGGGATGGTACAAAAGGAGGTTCAACATACATTCACTTCCCATATTCTTGAACTCTATATAGAGATGCAAGAGATTCTAGGAGAAAATATAGCAAATAAGGTTACGGATACACTTGGGTATTGTTTGAAAAGACCGAATGGAATGAATCATTTCGATGGAATGAAAAAAACGTGTTTGTTTACCAAACGGAATGGAATGAGTTATTCCATCTGATTGGGATTTAAAGATTTTCATTCCATAGGTTGCATATGTTTTCTTCATTCTGTCATGATAACCGAACATGATAATAAAATGTAATGTACTATTCCATTCCACCATACAGTGCACTACCACATTCATTATGTTCCTTTGGAAATGGTGCATTCCATTACTACATGATTATTATTTTTTTGTTATATTAGATATTAGGATCCGTCGATCCAATATGTCGTAAGAGATTAAGAAGCATGGATGAACATGGACAACGCGTTGGAGCATTAGCTTAGAGTTCAAATATATTTTTTTCTGTTGCCAATTTCAACCCGACAATGAACTTCACATACTCAATATTATATACTACCGTGCATTATATAGAATCAGTTGATCAAGTGATTAATATCTCTTAAGTTGTTATTTGTTATTAAGCTGTCCAATTAGGTTTCAAACCACTTCGTTAAAAAACAAACCACAAACTTGGGATTATATACTATACAAATTATTAATGTAAAACAGTATTATTTCAAGATTCGAAAGTGATAAATTCCAAATGATTAAAAAAAATAAACAATTCAGCTCCGAATTTAAAATTGATTATAAATGAACCAAGAACCGAACCAAACTAAATATGAAATAAGGAGCTACGATCATTATCCAACATTCATCATCATATCATATATAATATATAATTATATATATAATAGAAATAGAAACAGGAGCTAGAAAATAAAATATCATACAATAGAAAACGAGCAAAAGCCCTTAATCTTGAAATTTGACAATCGGTCAAAGAGTGTTGACCGCAATCTAGAACATACATTCTACCAGGTTTTGAAAAATTTCTTGAGAAACACAAGTGTTTTTCATGAATTTTGATGTTAATCTATCTTAGGTTACAGTCATAACAACTACTCTTCATCTTCGTGCACCAGATTTAACTGCTGAAGTTGACTTTTTAGCACTAGAACCTGAAACGTAATTCAAATAAACAAACAGAAAATTGGTCAGGCACACATGTAGCTTAATGTTAAATGAATGGTATCATAAATATGATAAATGAAACAATATTGCAATAATGTAACTTAATGTTCGTTTATGAATATGATAAAAGAAAATTGGATTTTTCAAGTCATAGAAGCTACATTTAAAATCAAACTTAAAAAAAGAAAGTTTGATTTGCTTCGGACTCGGTATGTTTGTTTTCCTCAATTTTGTCTAACTCAATCTGCACATCAGACTCGATCCAAACCATTTTGCTAATCCGGTTCAAATGAAAAAAAAACAACTAACTCACTAAATAAGTTCCAGCAACTAACTCAATATGCAAGTATCAAACGGCCACTTAGACTCTTTTTGTATAACTTATAAGAATTGTCATAAGTGTGTGTGAGAGATAAGAGGGTTGAGTAAAGAGTTATGAGTATAAATGGCATTTTTGATGAATTTGAGTACAAAAGTCAAAAGTGCATTAAAAAGAAAGCATTACATACTTGGTGCAGTGCGTGGGCCAGCCCTGGTTAATGAAGGTGTGGTTAGCCCCTGCCTCTGTGTTTGCACCGGTTTTCGTGAAGAAGAAGATGCCGTCTTTTGTGGTGCTTTTGGAAGTTTATTAGGCCTGACAACACAACACAAATCTTATATTTCTTTAAAATGTTGCAATCTGTAGAGAGAGAAATTAAAAACCTTAACGAAATTAATACTAGAGAAGAGAAGAGAATAGAGTCAGTCACCTTTGATGGTGGTCAACGGGTGGTTTGACCGCTTCGGGAAACAGAGTCAACTCAACAATACTACCCAACGAACCATCAGTCTCGGTTCCCATAGAAAGATTGCCATCAGAAATATCACTCAATCTTTCTTCAGAATCACCATCCCTTAATCCCAAAACATCATCATCATCATCTTTTCTTGCTTCTTTAAACAAACCCATTTCAGATTCTTTATCACTGGATTCTGAACAATTTTCCTCTGTTTTTGGCCCGTTTGCCTTCATTTCATGTTTTGGAGACCATGGTGATCCTTTTTCACCACTTGTACTTGTTTTGCGCCCCCGTAATTCTGATATTTCTTCCTCTTTTTTGCTCAATGTCTCTTTTAGATTACTCACCTATAATTATCAAATCTTACTTAATCTTTCATAAAAAGAACTAAAATAGACTTTGGCTGACTTTAGCTAAAAAAAATTATCTGACCATTTAAGAGAAAACAAAACCCAAATCAACCCACTCACAAGTAAACGGGCCAAGATGTAAATGCAAAAAAAATAAAATAAATAAATAAATAAATAAAATTGTACCTGTTCCATGAGGTCTCGAACACCTCGGGCCTCTTTGTTACTACGGGCTGCACCTAACTCAACACCTGAAACCCGTTCAGCAAATTTCAAAGTACTTATACTTTCCGAATAAGATTCCACATCAGGATTCAATTGTACAAACATAAGTGTCTTCGCTTGACCACCTATTATTAATTAAAAAAAAAAGACCAACTTCAGCCACCAATATATACATACACAATACGTATGTATAGATTCAACATAACAAGTACCTAAAGAGGTCTGCAAAACTTGAGTAAGTTTACTATTTCTATAAGGTACATGTTGACTTTTTTGAGCAAGTGCATAAATAACATCACCAAGAGCAGATAATGATTTATTAATATGTTGTGCTTCTTTTAATCGGTCTCCAGTTGCTTCAGACCGGTCAACACGCTCACTTCCCGCAAGGTCAACTAAATGCAAATTACCACGTAAGATACCCTTTGTTTCAACATCCATCCCGCGAACATGAACAGTTAAAACACTGAAAAATCATTCAAAATTTGTTAAATATCTAAATTTAATTTAAAAAAAAGAAAAAAAGAAAATTGAAATGTTGACCGACCTGTGGGACCGGCTGCTTCTTTCGTTCAAGGCGGTTGCACCTACGGCCCGGTTTGTTAGCCCGATCTTCATTAGTTCGAGGACGTTTGCGGTTGATGTAACGGGGTGCATGCTAGCATCAGGGACCGCCAGCCCGTTTGGTTGGGTCGAATTCCATATTCCAAGTGTGTGATAGTTAAGGTCAAATCAGTACGGGCCAAAATCAGTCAGCTGACCCGCAATTATTATTTTGTATTTTTCTTAACAAAATAATCGAGTACTTTAGATTAGTACCATATTACATATTTGGTCCTTTAGTTTCATAAATTACACTGGTAGTCCTTATTTCTGAAACTATTGACACGTTCGGTCCTTTACCTAAACAAACGTTAGCTTTTCCCGTCAAGTATGGCCACGTGTGACGCACAAGGGGGCATATCTGTCCTTTTCCCTTTACCTTCACCAATGTGACACGTGGGAGAAGTTAACGTCTATTTATGTAAAGGACCAAACGCGTCAATAGTTTCGGAAATAAGGACTACCAGTGTAATTTATGAAACTAAAGGACCAAATATGTAACATGGCACAAACCTAAAGGACCATTTGTGTAATTTACTCTAAATAATCAGTGTGTAATTTACGGCTAGGAAACATTATTATAGTTTAAATCGTTAAAAAACAATTTAGGAGGTTGTATGCATTAGAAATAGACTTTTGGGTGACTTTAAATGGTTAATTACAACCCAAATTGACCCGTTTATTGGTTAAGAATGCCACCTCCAATTCATATGATTATAACACATCACGCAGAAAGGAAATAAAGTCAAAGAAAGAGTCAAAGGATATCTTTTTTGAGTAATACCAGTGGATGATAACAAATCACGAACTTGCTCATTATAAATCTCGACCATTTGAACGCCAATTTCATATTGAAATGAGCTTCTTCTGATTTGTGAGAGATTAAAAAGATCATTTAAAGCTCGGTAGTTCACCCCCCAACTTTCTGGAGATGACGCATTCGGCCCCGTCTAAAACAAAAACATTAAAAAAAATTCAATATATTAAATTAAATAATCATGAAAGCTACAAAATGTACCATAGTGTATGTCTTCCCAGAGCCCGTTTGACCATATGCAAATATGCACACGTTATATCCATCCAACACTGACCGAATTAGTGGTTGAGTATCAACAAATACTTCCTCTACAATCACATCATTTTATAAAAAATAAGAATTTATAAATGTTAATATAATTATAAGAATTAAAAAATTGACCTTGTGTTGTTGCAGGGCCAAAGACTTTATTAAACTTAAAAAGTCTGTGACTTTCTTTGACTATTTTAGAGGGATTTGTAACCACCAATTCACCATTATCACCAATATATTCAATGGTAGTTTGCTTTTGATTCTGACCCTTGAGAAATGGTCTTATACGACAATACACCCTGATATTCCCTGTTCAAAATACACAAAAATGAATTTATTTGTACAATTTAACATATTATATCAATATATTTTCTTTTAACATATTATTATATCATAACTATACGGACCTTTTAAATCTTGGACTTCATTGTACAATTTCCGGTTTTCAGTTAAAACCGTGTGATAATTTTCTGCAGCATCTACTAGTCCCTGGATTTTCATTCCTGTTCAAAATAATATTAAACCTAAGAAACATAATTAATATATTAAAAAAATATAAATTTGAAAGCTTGAAATTTACCGAATTGATTTATTTCTTCTGAATAAATCTGTTGAGTCTTTAAAACCTCTTGCTTAATAGATTCAGAACCCATCCTTAATTCCTGGAATTAGTATATTTACATAATAATCCAATAATAATTAATCTTTTCTAGAATATAATATAAACCATCAAACATTTTTAAAAAAATAAATGGATGAATTATATACAAACCTTTAGAGATCCATACTGAAAATCCATAAAATTCTTGTAACCTCGTTCTTTCTTTTTCCATCTTAGGAATTTAGATTCCGTGAATTTTTCAAGTTCTTTGACCTTTATTCTTGAATCAGTTAGAAGATTTTCAAGATCTTTATTCTTCTTTTCCAGCTCAGATTTAATCTCATTTGCATTTGTTTCAAGCAGTTGACAGCGGTTTTCATATGTTTCCTTTGTGAATTGTACTTCTTGTTTTAATTTTGCAATTTCTAAATTGCAGTTACTGTTTTCTTTCCTTAGTGTAACTAATTCTACATCTTCAAGCTTCTTCTTTTCTTCTACCACACTCTTCTCAGCCTGCAAAAAAAAAAAAATAACTTTGTAGAGGTGGTCATTTTGACCCGTTTATAAACGGGTCGATTTGGGTTATGACCCATTTAACCATTACCCAACCCTTCCGACCCGCCCATTTTTGCATAATGTAAAGACACTTGCTTATCAAGAAGCGATTGCAAAAATATTAATCAGTTATCTTTTTTCAAGATAAAAAAGTCACCTTTATATGCTGGAGCTGATTCATAACAACCTAACAGAAATACGAAGAAAAAACCGAGTTAAAACTTTAAGAATAACAAATAAAAAAAAAATATGCAACTTATGATAACTAGAAAATTAAAGCTACCTTATTTTCTTCCATGGCCCCGATTACAAGAGTCTTAAAACCTCTCATTTTCGATTGATACTTTTCCTCGCGAGTCTTATAGAGATTGTTTTGCTATTTAATAAAAAAAAGAAAAAAGAAAAAAAAAACTGTCAATTGTAAGTACCAAGTGATATTTCTATACATGAAAAAAGGTTGTAAGTGTTACCTTCTTGAAACCTTGTGCTTGTTTTGAAATCCTTTGCTCAATCATTTGAACTAGTTTTTTCAATAAGCAAGCAACTCTCTACATCAAATAAGACGATTTTATTATATTATTTGATTAAATTAAATATGGATCCATGATATCAGAACGAATGAGACTATGAGAGTGTTACATCTGGCACATCTTCTTTCCTGTTCTCAATGCTATCATCAAGAATCTTATGTACAATATGAAAAAGTGACTCAGAAGATGCATCCTGTAAATAAAAGTTGCATTCTGATCGAACTAAATAAAAATTGAACAATTTAGATAAATTAAAAATAACAAAAAATCATCAAATTAGTAACCTGTAAACTGTTTAGTTTCATCATTTCTGGCACTTCAACAGCAGGAAGATCACCTAAATAAAAGGGGAAATGTGTGTTTAAAATTACATGATTAATAAAAGACCAAAAATTAACAAGAAACTAAAATTTTAGTTTTCTGTATATTTATAACAGTCACCGTTAACGTTGTTTAAACCATCTGATTGCCCGTTTGCATTTGCATATCCATTCGGATGCATATTCTTGATAAACAGTTGGTTCCTTATGTGTATCTGTATAAAGATAAAAGTATTTCTCTTCTTCATATTAGTGATCAAGTAACTGTATAATAATAATAATAATAAATAAAAAAAACTAAGAAGATGATAATTAACTATGATAAATCCCTCAATTCATAGCTGGATTTTGGTTGCATTGTTAACCAGCTCTAAACTCATAATAGGATTTTGGTAAAATCATTATAAGCTTCTTAAATTCCATAAACCTTGAGATCCAGTTCTTGAATTTAGCTCACTTTTGGAGGATTAATTTTCTTTTTGGCTGATAATGGAAGCAAATAAGACTCAAACCCTAACGCATTGCTTGAATTTAGCTATGGATTAGAACCCCGCTAAAACCCTAACACGTTTCTCAAGTGCCTGTAGAATCGCAGCTAGATTTTGAAATAAACCCCACATTTTAATAAATTTCCCAAAATCTCATTAAACCCAAATCCTAAATTTAACTGAAATGTTCAATTAAATCAAGATTACACCGCTTCTTAACAGATCTACCCAAACCCAGATGGAAAAAATGAAAAATAAAATTAAGAACACGAGATTGAAGAGATAGCATACCTTAATAAGATCTCTGACTAAAATCTTGAACAGAACATATTAACTTGAAAAGGGTTTATGATCTAATTTTGATGATTTATTTTGAATTTCAAGAGATGAGAAAACATCAAAAGAAGAGGTGCGATGACCGTGCAGGACTGCTGGTTCTTTTTTGGATTTGTTTCTTTTACTTTTTACGAAATTAAAATAATTTCGTTTATTAATTCAATACGTTGTCATTTAAGTTTTTGATTTTATTCCCGCCTTGTATGTTTGTACATTTCTTGTTGGAGCTTTTAATGCTTACTAAATTGTAGCTTCAAGTGGGAGGTTATAATCTCTATCTCTACTACTTATAAAGTATTTAGACCTTTCCCCAAATAGGGTTTTGAAAATTCAGCCAATAACTTTCCTTTTTTGTCGAAAATTCAATTTAAAAGTAAAAATACTTTATAGGGCTCGAACTCGGGATCAAGATTACATAAGCAAGCGTGCTAACCAACTGTGATATAAGGTAGTATGTTGTTTAATCAATTAATATAACCTCACCTACACTCTTCTTAGCAGGTTCCTGAACACGCCTTAGGCGTCGATTCAGTTACCTTTTTGCTTCTTTCAAACCCCTCGATTCCTTCAATGTCTGCCTCTTCCTTCAAGAGTCTTCCTCAATACGCATAACCTACACTCCCGTAGATTCAATTCCAAACCCCTCGGTTTCTTCAAAAATAAAGGTTCACATGAAGGGTTTCTTAAAAAGCCTAATAACGCCAAAGAAAGAAATAGAACTACAGTGTTCTTAAAACCCTAGCAATCCAACTCGCAACTTCGCAAGTTCCAATCATGGTTTTCTCGGGTCAGTTTGATAAGTTCCTTAAATCTTTCGAGATCGTTTCTACTTTCATGTAATCAGGTTAAAGCTTGTTGATTTTTATTTTAATTTTTTGAGGATTTATTTATAATCCGTTAGGTATTGAAGTGAAACTTGGAAAGCCATACACTTATACGATCAAAGAAGGCAGAGGACGCCATCGTATTTCTCAAGTAATCCATTTGGTATTTTATTGGCATTTAAAAGTTCAATTGCTTGATTTGGTACTTATAATCAATTAGTTCTAGAATTCTAATAATTTTGGTAATATTAGCTTCATCCCAAATATCCGAATTTTAGTGCAAGGGCATCATGATGGGCTGAGGTTAAGTTGTCACCTTACAAAATTTGGTTAAATGCAGCTTATATAATCATTTACTCCTCCTTAGATTGGAGATCATAACTAATTCATTTAAATCAATTTTCCTTGTCATGGTTGAATTTTAGTTCTTGGGTTATTGACTTATTGTTACCCTTATTTGTGGCCATCCAACATTTTTTTGGTTATTTCAATTTTGCAGATATGAGGATGTTGAAGAATTTACGTCAGATTCAAAATCCATGGGTTTGTATTTTTTATATTTGATTTTAGTCCAGAATGTTAATTTAAGTTATGAATTTCTGAACATGTAAAGAGGTTTAAATGCTAAATCTTATGTTTTGGATGGTAATAGATTAACACAAGCCTGTGAATCTTGTCGTGCAGTTTCGTAAGCCAATGCAGAGAACAAGAGTTGTAACAGAGGCAAGTGTGAAAAGTAAAATTGAAAATTCCCACCAACCCATTAAGATGCAATACTCGGTATCCATCATGAAACATGGCCACAGTTTCTTTTGCCATAAATAATGACAATTCATTTGGGTCCCAAGGTCTTCAAGATGAAAAAAGACTAAAAAAGAATTATCTCACAATTTCATAAGAACATTACATCCGTATTCCATTAGTTTGTCAATGGATTTAGGGTAGCATGTAAGCATTGTTGTTAAATTTAGGCACAAGACCATCCTTGTAATTTATTGTTTTAGAGTTGTATAATCTGTGATAAAAAGTATAATCATTTACTATTGTTTATCATTTGCAAAATGCAATTACACTTCTAATGTATAGTTTCTTAATGCATGAATTACCATTATCTATATATACATTTGTCATTGTGGAGTTATTGTTCATTAAAGAAAGAAACTCAAGTTAATAATATATACTAATTATGTGAAAAATGATTAAAAGTTTAAATTGCCTTGGTGGTTAAAACTTAAAAGTGATGCTTATAAAACTCTGCCATCTTAATCCACCCTTTCTCGATACCTACTCCCCACCATTTCATACCTCCTATTTTAAGTTTTTAAAATGAAAATCTAAGTCCTTGCCTCAATTGTAGCTGTTTTGTGCTTTCAATTTGTATGCCATCATTTGTTTCATTTTTCCAACCCATCTGAATCTTATTAAAATTTTGAAGTACTTTCTTTTTCATAATATCATAGGCGTATTACATAAAAATTTTATTTTGTTAAAAGTATCTACATTTACGTATTTTGTGTCATTCCAAGGCCATTTTTGCTATTAACACAATGTCCTAATGAGCTACTAGATATGTTTTATTTTTTTTATTTTTTTTGAACAACAGGTTAATAAGTTAGTGTTTTTACATATACAGTGACACCCAAACGGGTAATATGCATTCCTTCAGTATATTCCTATTTTTTGGGAAATAAACCCCACCTCATTTTTTTTTTATCTTCAGAGGAATGTTTCAGCAATGCTTGAACCCAAAACCTTTTGAAGACAAACCCTACAAGACAACCTTTGGTGACCAGTTGATCTAAACCAATTGGTTTAGTAGATATGTTTTGTACTTAACACAAAATTATATTTATTGACCCCTTAAACTTTAAAATAGTAAATTGCTATCAACACCACCGACCATCCGCGAGCACCACCACCAGCCACTGTCAATACCGTCACCACCCATCAAATGGTCGCCGTCAAATAGTCACAGGGTACCCGCCGCCGCATTGCGCGGGTACCCTGCTAGTGTTTTTTGAAACATCAATTTGGTACTTATTAATTAAAACATGTAATAAATTTTAATTACGTTTGAATAATTTTAAATAAATTCTAAAATATCGTAATGGTTTTTGTACTCTTGAGTCGTTTGGATAAAATTAAAATTCAACTCTTTTATAAGAAATACAATTGAATCTGTGTGGTTTTTACTAATTGATCTTGTAAACAATCTAAGGCCCTAAACGAAGGTGTTCTGATAAGGGTTCAGTCGTGTAAGATCTTGACCTTGTGAAAAAATTTATAGGTTGGAAAAATAAAGTGAACTTTTATTTGGATGTGTTATTCTAGAAATATTTTAAGTATAAAAATATGCTCTGGATCACCTAAGACGGTTTGTTAGGTGAGACAAATAAGATTTAGATATGAGCATTTGATTATGATTAAATTTTTTAACCTACTAAAAGCATATGATAATAATTATCCGTAATACGGTTTTCCTCTTAATTTATCTATTTCCACTACAAAGAGTGTAGCTTATTGGTATTGGTATCATGGTGTTTATGGTATTGCCTCTACGGAGACAAAGAGGAGTGGACTAAGTATCTGTTAAATAAATATTTCCACTAGTTTAATGAAAGATCGAAAGAGAATTGATTTGCCATGACAAAAAGTGATGCACAATTAATAATGTATGCATTTAGATCAAGAGGTGTGGTGGCTTAAGTCACTTCGCCACCTCTGCGCCACCTATGCGCCACATCACTATTTCACATTTCACATTCAAAACCCCCAAATACCCCATCTACCATCACTTAAGCCATTTGGGCCCCACCACCATTTTTTTCTTTTTTCTTTTTTTAAAAACATAATACTTCATTAAAATTAATATTACACAATACAAAATAAAAATACCTAAAAAATAAAAAAAATA
The DNA here is from genome assembly GCA_963853835.1 of Calendula officinalis. Taxonomy (NCBI): domain Eukaryota; kingdom Viridiplantae; phylum Streptophyta; class Magnoliopsida; order Asterales; family Asteraceae; genus Calendula; species Calendula officinalis. Next base: position 50,383,708 of record OY970823.1, read on the forward strand.
CCGAAAAATAAAAAAAAAATACCGAAAAAATAAAAAAATATACCGAAAATTAAGAAAAAAATACCGAAAAAAAAACAAAAAAAACTACTCGTCGTCATCGTCCACGTCAAGTTCATCTTCTTCGACTGGGTATTTTCGCGAATCGCCTTTTTTTCTTTGACGATTCTCGCCTTATCTTGGCGCCCCAAACCGTGGGTGTTAGTGCTTAGGAATCGCAATTCTTCCAACCGCACGAACCGGTCATCCCGCGCCTTTGCCCTTTCGTAAGCCGATTGAGCGGCTTCACTTTTCCGCCTAAACTCGGCCATCATAGCCTCGCCAAGGTCCGGCGGTGCGGCACTTCCGGCGGTGTTAGCGCCGGATGAACTTTCCGACCTACTTTTCTTTGCCTTACGAGACTTTCCCGCCGGACGTGGTCTCGTATCTTCCCCGAAAAGTTCTTCGTTATCGGAGAGCGAAATGGGTGCGGGGGCGTCCCATTTCGGGCAATGGCGCAAAACTTCCCACGCACCTTCGTTGTTAAATTGTTTTTTTGACGACGACTCGTTACGGTACGCTTGTCGGACACGGGCCATAAAGTCGACCTCATTTTCACCGCTTCGGCTTGTACGTTGTAGACGTTTGTAGATACCGTTGAATTTTTGACAATTACCATTTAAGGTCATCCACTTCCCCGTCAACATATCTTTGGTACGCGGTGTACCAACATCCTTGTTGAACTCAACAAGGATTTTGTTCCAAAAACATTCATCGGATTGGTCGGCGCCCTTTCCGCGGTCTTCGGAAACGCTAACCCAACACTCCGCCAATAAAACTTCTTCGGCGGCGTCCCAATGCATGACCTTCCGACTTAAGTTGACGGTAACTTTTTTCCCCTTTCTTCTCGCCTTTTCAACGGCGTCGGTGTCTTGAGGGGGTTGGTTTTGTTGAGATTGTTGTGGTTGAAAAGATTGTGGTTGTGACCATTGGTGTTGTGACCACATTTGAGGAGGGGTTGAAATTGTTGTGGTTGTTGTTGAAGGTTTTGAAATTGTTGTTGAAGCACAAAGTGGTTGTATTGCTCTTGGGAAAATGTCGGCATCACGGTGTTTTGGGTGGACGATACCGATTGTTGGGACGAAGGTGTTGACGGGTTGGACGGCGATGAGCCGGAACCTCCCCATCCGAAAATACCGTTCATCCAATCGGGGTGTGGTGGTTGAGACATTTTGGAGAGTTTTTGAGAGTGAAAGGGTAAGAAAATGTAGAGAGTTTTAGAGAGTGAAAGTGTAAGAAATGGTATGAAAAAATGTAATGGTTAAATGGGTTATTTATAAAAGGGTTTATTTAAAAAAATAAAAAATAAATAATAAATAAAAATTCTGGAAACTAGCCGTTGCCAACGGCTAGTCCACGTGTCGCAATCCCATTCGCCCGTTGAATCCGCCAAGCATCCCACGAAGACCACCGCTCACGTAACGAGCGGTGTGGTGGCGCGTCCGGCGCGCCGACGTGGCGTCCGGCGCCCACCACCCTCGTCACCGTACCCGTTACTCTTATGTGTATTCATCACTTTGTCCTTGTAACAAATTAGCCGCCTTTTAATCTTTGATGAAATATCATTTTCTATAGTTGTAGTACTCAGAAAGCTTTCTATTTCTATTTCTATTTATATTTTGTGTTTCAAAAATCAAAATGCTATTCGGCATGTGATAGGATATTTTGAGTTAAAATCCATTGCAAAAATAACAATGATTCCAGATGTTTTATGGTCATTTTGGGTATAACTGGTATGTTACTCGTACAAAACAATTGATAAAATCGTTATAGTTGACGTGCACTTTAATTCAGTGTATTTTCTTGGTTCCTAAATATTTATGACGTGTGGTATTTTTTTTAATGGTGGAATTGATTAGAAACTCGCATGGAGTTAGTAAAATATAAAAATTACACTTAGCGAGGGTTACAAGTTCACTTGACTCAATTTACGTCTCTATATATAACCCAAGATGCATGTTCCTTTGTTCACAAGTTAATCGACGTGTAAACATATCATTCGTCGATGTAGACTTGTCCACGGAAACATTTAATGCACTTGCATAGGTTATAGTCTCAATTGTACTTTGTATTAACTCCTTTTGCTACCTTTTCTGACGCACGGTGAAAAAGTGTACTATGAGAGTACAAAAGTAGTTGACTTTCCCTTTACATGCTTGGAGGGACAAACGATGATGTACTGACATATTATCTTCTATTCCAAAATAGATATTATCTTCTATTCCAAAATAGAAAATCTTCATCGTTTTCTTCTTCTTTGAGTTGGAAAGGAAAATGTTCAAAGTGTCAAGAACATTTTCCGCTAAGTCTTTATCTGCAGCAGGTACCATCAGCTGATTCCACTATCAGCTGAATGGTCTTCTTTTGGTCTTTGTCCTTTGGCCATAGACTTCGAATGAACACTCTTCTATAGCTGCTGATTTGACTTGTTTCCTAGAGCTAAGTACATACTCAGCTGAAGGATTATGAATATACGTGTTCTTCAGCTGAGATACATACTTCAGCTGATATTATTCTTCTTAGCTTTCGATCAACAAATATTATTTACTTAGTCTAGGGACTAACAATTAGTAAGTTAGTGATTCGATATATGCAGTGACATCTAAATAGGCAGTATGTCATTAGCAATTCTCCATGAGAGGATGTTTCGCGGGGTGCTTTTAATCCATTTGAAGGGGGGTATCAATTTGAGTATTTTGGGGGAACATGAGATATCTATTATTGATCACATGCTGAGTGATTTCACTGTGAACCTCTGGCCTGCTTGTGTCGAAGACAAACTCCCATTTGTCTGAAGTGTGTATGAGAAGTAGCCAATCTATCTTACCTATGAAAAGTTTATAAAATTATCAATCAAAATCTTTAGAATACAAGAATAAACTTAAAGATGGCCAAGTAATCTTGAGAACTTGATACTATGTAATTTAATCGAAACGGACCGGCAACTTTTAGGCTTCTCGGTACGGGATCAACGCCCCATGGCGTGGGGTGTGAGGTGGACGGCCACGGCGTGGCTAGGCAAGGGAAACCCCCCCCCCCCAACGGCGTTAGGGTGCGGCATGGGTGGAGATGGCAACGGGCAACGGCTGGGCACGTGGTGGAGATGTCGATTTTGAATGAAAAATAGCCGTTGAACGGCTAAAAGAGCCGTTGGAGATTTAAAAAAAATAATTAATTTATTTAATTTATTTATTTCCTATATAAACACACTCAAACATTATCAAAACACTACCAAAACACACCCAACTCTACCAAAATACCCCAACTCACAAATAATGAATTATCTTGGTTCATCATCTGACGACGATGATGCGTTTATGCTAACAATATACGCTTAACTCCTCGATGATTTATCCGACGATGATGAAAGTGAAGTCTTTGACACTAGAACCGCGAAGCTAAATAGAAATCGAGAAGCTGGACACGACAGGCTATATCGAGATTATTTTGCGGATGATTCTTTTTATGACGACAACGATTTCCAACGAAGGTTTTGTCTGTCCAGAAATTTATTTATGCGCATATGTAGCGCATTAGAAAACAGGTATCCTTTTTTTCAATTGAGATATGATGCTAGAGGTAGGCGGGGATTCACTGCTTTGCAAAAATGTACTGCAGCAATTCGAGCTATGGCTTACGGGTCATCCCCTGATTCTCTTGACGAGTACCTACGCATGTCTGAAAGAACTGCTAGGAAAAGTATGTATAGATTTTCACAAGGGGTTTTGGAAATATTCGGACCTATTTATTTGCGAAAACCAACAGTAACCGATGTTCAAAAATTATATGAGGCACACGAAGAGAGACATGGTTTTTCTAGAATGCTTGGTAGCATTGATTGTATGCACTGGGATTGGAGGAACTATCCACAATCGTGGAGAGGTGAGTACACTGGAGGGCATCATGGAGTACCGTCGTTGATATTAGAAGTTGTTGCTTCCCATGATTTATGGTTTTGGCATGCTTACTTTGGGTGTGCGGGTTTTAATAATGATATTAACGTGTTTGATCAATCACCAATATTCAGCGACTTGTTATCAGGAAAGGCACCCGATGCTCCTTATACGGTGAATGGCAATCCATATAGATTCGGTTATATCCTTACCGATGGTATATATCCTCGCCATGCGACATTTGTCAAAGCCTATCGACATCCAGTTGATCCAAAAGAGGTCCTGTTTACCAAAAAACAAGAATTCGCGTGTAAGGATGTGGAACGGGCTTTTGGAGTTTTAAAGGCGAAGTGGCAAATTGTCAAAAACGCGGCCCGTTCATATGTGTAACACCTCAAATTTTAATACAAAACATTTGTCCAAAATAAATCATTTTTCGTAAATAGAAGAACTATTCCAAAATATGGATTTACAAAAACCTTTGGTATGAAAATCAGAGTATAAAGTTTGGTGTTACAAAATAGATCAAAACCAAAGCTAAGTATAAATCCAATCTAAAGTTCTTCTACTCTAGGCCCCGCATCTCTATCCATGCGTACCAAAACCTTCGATCCCGAACCTGAGTACATAGCAAAACAAACAAGGAGTACGTGAGACAAAACGTCTCGTGAGCTACATGAGTTTAGACCCAATAATAATAATAATCGTATGACATATAGACAAACATGTAAGTAAATCATCCATCTAACTAGTCACCCTATTGTGACTCTAATACCTTGCTTTCCTAGCAATCATATCTAGTCATCGGGTTGCCCCCGAACTAACTAGAACCACCTTGACTTATTAACCGAAATCCATCGCCATTAATAAGCCTCAAGATACCGGCAAGAGGGATTCGCCCAATCTACTAATACCTGCCTTACTCACCGGACTACCTCCAGTTAGCAAGACTACTATCGTGGTTGAGTCGATGGGAATCCACCCAACTGCCCCTCACACCACACCTCATGACCGGGGGTCCCCCGCATCATAACATCATCTCAACATTTCATAACTCAATGGTTATGTCAATCTAGCTCTCGGCTATCACGTCTATCATCAAATAAGTTAGTTCAATACTATTATCGGTATAACTAACTACTAACTACTAGTCTACACAATTAAGCAAATAGACCATAACACAAGTAAGAAAGGATTTCATAGGCTATGTACTCAGTAAATTTCCACACGTACTCACCTTAGCAATAAGATGCTCCAACCGAATTCTTGTCACCAAATCTCTTGCTTCACAAATTCACCGACTTTCCAAGTTGTCACCGAAAGCCTAATACAATGATCACAAGATGTTCAACATCTCATACTACCAATAATGTATCCATTAACCTCTAATTACCATTAATTAACATTTTTTCCAATTATGGTGATTTACCAAACCCTAGGTTTAGCCAACCCTTAAGATTCTTACCAATCGAAACCACACACTTGTTTTCTTTGTTAATATACCATCTATTAAGTGTATACATCATTTATTCACCATAAACCATAACCCCCAATAACTAGGGTTTCAACCCAACCATCAAAATACATAGATCTAAAGCTACAAAGATCAAGGAGTGAAGATATACCTTTAATCTTCACTTAGGAGTGAAATCTACCAAAGATTTGTGAGGAGATCAATCAAAATCTGCACTTGAGCTCCAAAATCGCCAAAGGGAAAAACTAGGGTTTACTATTGCATTAAATGAGCTCAAATCCGACTTTAATGCTGCACGACACAAGTTCACGACGTGAACAATAGTTCACGTCGCTAAGTTCGCGTTCTTCATAATTCGCGATCGCTAAGTCATCGTGAACTACTTCGCGCCCAAAAGCCAAATCTGCTGGAGACAGTTCCCAATCGGGAACTATAGTTAGCGGCGCTAACTTTCCAATGCAGCAGGGCTGCATTTTTTCGGTTGTTGTCTCGACCCGGTTTCGCCCATAACTTTCTCATACGGTCTCCAAACGACGCGAAACCAATTCCTACGTTCTTTAAACGATTTATCCTTATTTATCATATTTTTATTCAATTTATTTATTTATAAATTTCGGGTCGTTACAAAAACCGCTCAAATCAGTTTTTCGAATGATTTATTTTTTCGGTGCGGTTTTTCAGTTTCGATTTGATTTTTTGTTTTTTTTGCGCTCATCCATAGTTAATAAACAGTTTATGAATAAAATAATTTAAAGAAAACTTATTTACTACTATTTGGAAAAATAAGCTAAGCCAAAGTTTAATTATTTTGGGATGTTTCATGTTCCGCACAATGACCATTGAAGCCAATCAGCCATCTACTAAAGTAACACACAGATGGAATCGAAAGAAGCAACGAGTTCAGAAACCCTAGATCACAATCATCAAATTCCTCAAGGATATAATGAAGGCAACAGTGATCCAAGTACAATAGAAACGAATGATTCGGTATTATCGTCGACGTCTTCATCCATTAGTCAATCGGAGATTCTGAAAGCGGTGGAGGTGGTGGAGAGGGACTCCGTCGCCATTGCCGATAGCTACTCATCTCTATTCGCATCTCTCCGTCTGGCTCTCTCAGAGGTACGCCAATTTTGTATTTGATTCTTAATCATAGGAGAATAAATTGAACCAAGCTCCCTATAAATCATCAATTGGTTTTAGCTTCAATTTTTTATACACAAATATGTAGAAGTTCTAACTTTCAATTTATAAATTTATTATAATAGTGATTAAATTGAGCTGCATATTAAACATAAAGTTCAATTGACTTTAGCACAATGAGGTTTGATTTCCTATACAGGATTTGTGTAGATTACTATTGCAATCTATCAAAACATCAAGGTTATTGTAATAGTGATGCAAAATTTGGTCAATGTTTAGTTGCAAGTATATGCAAGTTGAGAGGGAAAACTGAAGTTTGTAAATAGAAAACTGTACTGAGAATCCATGTAGAGTTGTAATTGTATTGAGCATTCGTCAGATACATGGACCAATTTGATGCAGTATCGTGCTATGATATATCATTGAGCATTGCTTGATAATAGTACAATTTGAAAGATCAGAATTGTATGTAAAATGTTAGAGTGGGTCCATTTAAAATTGATTTGAAGCTATAAGAATACAATTAACGCAAGGAATAAAAAGGAAGATATTCAATTGCCAGTTGAAGGGAAATATGGGAAAAGGGAAGAAATATGGAAATTTTGAGCTGAAATAATGGAATGCTTAATGTGACACAGTTAGGAAATTCAAATAAAAGTTTGTGAGATTAATTGGGGATATAGAGTTAGTGTAAACTGTTTTTATATGTATAAAAGCAGTGCAGCTAAATTCATTTTTTTGCTAAGTGTATATATATTTGTTGAGATCTTTTGTGCATGTTGCAGGTTACCAGCCGTTCAGTTGATCATGTGCAGTGCTTTAGTGAGGCTACTGGTCGCCTTCAAGAATCTGGTAATTTTGGTTGACTTAAATATGCAAAGTTTGCCAATCTCTAAATAACCTAAAAGTATTATTTATTGTGTGTAATTTCGTAATAGATATTTTTTGTAAGAGAACTTTAATGACTATATTGTTATGCATGCAGCATTAGATTCTGCAACAAAGGGGAATCTGTACATAAACTCGTGTCTCAGGTATGTAATACATATTATCATTTTATGTACTAGTTACTAACCTTTTTTCAACCACCATTCTTGGTTTTTAATTGCAAACAACACTATTATTGAGAAAATGCCGCAGAAAAACACTATTATTAGAACGAGCGATTTTGTAGTTAGCGGGTGTTTGGGTTTGCTTATTGATAATAGATTATGCGTTTTGAAAATGGATATTCAAAACGTGATTTTGGAAAATAGTGTTTGCATTTGATCATGTTGTTTGAAATCGAAATAATCAGATATCATCTTTTATAGTGTTTGGCAAACCTGATTATTTGTTTAATTAATAGGTAAAATGCAAATAATCAGTTTTCAAAACGCAAGTAAATGATTTTTTAAACTATTTGTCAAACTCTTATTATAGATTATTTGCGTTTTGAAAATGCAATAAGCAGATAATCTGCTCTAAATCACAATCCCAAACACCCCCTTATTTGGAAAGCCCTAAATTTTGCAGATTGAAAGAGGAAATGAGAGGCATAAATACTTTAGCCATGCAATTGTATCCTTTCTTATTATTATAGTTTTTAATTTAAGGGGGATGAACTGATAATCACATATTCACATACATATAATAAATTAACAATAGCAATAATATGTAATTAAGGTCTAATGATTGGTAATAGGTGATATTATTAGTATAAACAAATGAGATTTTCTTGACTGTTGCAAAGAAAAGCGTTGCGCAAACATGTTGATGCTTTGGATTCTGCAGTGAGTAGCCTTGTTCGTCTTCCTTGATGCAATTACATTTATGTATTCATCTTTATTTTTTATTTTACTTTTTGTGCACGAAAAAGAGAAGGTTTACTTTATGATAAAGTTGTACCTTTGCAATTACATTTGTTGACGTGAATAATATAGTAGTTATGTTTCTTGTAATCAATGAAGTTTTATTCTAACTTGCATCATATTTTGATTTTTTTTTTTTTGGAAACGGCAAATATATATATAAAAAGAACTTAGCAAGAAGCTAAGAGAACAAAACAAGTACAATTACAAAGGAAATGAAAACGGAGAGATTCTCCAATCAACCGCATTACAACAAAATTTGCTCCTATGTTTCAACCAAACAAGAGAAATATCAATAATATCTCCCGCAATCGCCGAATGAGACTTGTAAACATTGTTGAATATCGCCTCGTTTCTTGCTTTCCAAATACACCATAGCGAACCTTGAATGATTGTTGTTAATATTTTTCTTTTCATTGGACAATTACCCCAAGAAGTACCAAATTCTATAAGCTCCGTGACCGTTTGAATTGTGGGAGCTTGAATGCCACACCATTTAAACATCCAAGAAAGTACTTCCACCGTACGAGGACATCGCAAGAACACGTGATCTATGTCCTCATCCGCATTATTGCAAATTTTACATGTTATGGAATTTAAATTAACGCCCCGATGAGCCAAGCAAGTAGCTACTGGGATTCTACCCAAACCGACTCTCCAAACAAAACAACTAACTTTGGGAGGGATGATTTTCAACCATGGCATATTGATATAACCTGTAGTAGTCAATTTCTCATCAATCCACCTACGAATGTGATGAACCGCGAACGAACCATCACTTGAAACCTTGCATGATAACCTATCGGGTGAAGAACTCAAGCGGACATTGGAGATGAGATGCAATAGTGATACAAACTCATTGATAACAGTGGAATTATTGAGACCATGCAACCATTCCCATGAGAATCCATGTACTGTAATGCGATCCGATACTAAGCAAGTTTTGTGTTTTTCAAGAGTGTAAAGGTTTGAAAAACGATGTTGAAGAGCACTATCGCCCACCCAAACGTCTTTCCAAAATAGAAAGGAATTACCGGAGCCAACAATAAGAGAAAATGCACTCAAAAAACCGTATTCTATTTTTGCCAAATCCGATTCCACCTTGGTGACATTGCGCCAAACACCCACTGACTTGCAAGCAACCATATTATGAACAGGCTTTCTTGACAACTTGTGAATCGCCATGATAACGTTTTTCCAAATACAATGTTTGCCGTCACGTAACCGCCACCACCATTTTGATTTCTTTTAAAGGGTATAATTTTGATTAGCTTGTAAATTTATTTAACATAAATTTAACTTTTCACTGAAACCATTAAAAAGAGTTCATTATTGATAATGACATTTAATTTAAGACATCAGCCGTGAGTTTGAAGAAAAAGTCTACTCCAATGAGTTGAGACAACAAGGCCAATGTTGACAGTTCATATGGCGATGTTAATTTTTCTACTTTAGACAGAAAAACTGATGTTGATGGTATGCGTATTATTGTAAACTTGTCGTATTAGCTAGAGGTCTAACAAATTTTATTTTTACATTTTCCAAACGATTGCACTAGTTTTGAAATACATCATGTGCTTTAAAAAAAAAAAAACTATCTTTGTTATACCTTTTATTAAAAAAAAGAAGTTGATAAAACACTTATGAAGTGCTTATTGTCATGTGGCTTTAAGTTCTTAATTCATGAAATCTTATTTTTTGAAGTTCTTTAAATTATCTACCAAAACAACTTTTTAATTTCTTGAAAAACCGATAAGCCAGTAAGTCATTTTCAAAAACACATTCAAAATTGATAAGCTCCCTTATTAAGGTACTAACCCAAACACCCCCATTATTCTATTTCCTATGTGAGATTTGAAATCAAAACATTTTGAAGGAAAGAAAATAAAGACAATGATTTATAATACAAAAACATATTCCCAAACCAAAAACGAATTCTGAAAATCTCCATAAATATTGCTAATTTCACATAGTTTGACCAAAGTATTAAGTCAACCATAGGTATCATTCCCATTCAATAGTTGATGGAGGCTTGGATGTAATGTCAAGACAAACACGGTTCACCCCACGAACACTATTGCATATCTTTCTCGACACATCATCCAAAAACTTATGCTCAAAATAATACCTGAAAAACAAACTCATCATCACATATAAAAAAACATTCACTAAAAAATAAAGATTATTTTAAAATTACTCACCAATCAGCAGTCATGCCATCTTGACTTGTAACAGCTCTAAGTGCAACAGCATTAGAATGAGTCCTCTGATCTCCTTGAACACCCGTTGTCTTTATCGGTAAAAACACAGCAAAAGCCTGCCATATTTCATCATAAATCCCACCATCTTTAATTGCTTCAATAAATATTTCATCCACCTGTATCACATTTTTCATTATTAAAAAATATTATTACATCATAATCATAAGTTTATTATATTATATACCTGGCGAAGAATATCCAATGCATTTCCTTGAGTGACATCACCAGGAATCCTCACAGCCAATCCCGGCCCAGGGAACGGGTGTCGCTTCAAGAACGCTACTGGAACATCTAAAATCCTCCCAAGCTCACGGACCTTCACAAATAATATAACAATAATAAAAATTATTAAATATAATAAAGTTAGTTAGTTAGCTTTATGAAATATAAAATAGAAATTAAACCTCATCTTTAAACAGAAGCTTAAGTGGTTCAATAAGCTTCAATTTCATATCTTTTGGAAGCCCGCCAACATTATGATGGCTTTTAATTGTGTGAGAATGCGTTCTACCACTGCCAGGTGGCGGGCAGGATTCAATCACATCTGGATACAAAGTTCCTTGAACCAAATACCTAGGTTTTGTCCCCAATTTCTTCTCTAGATCATGACCAAATGCATCAAAAATCGATATAAATTCCTTCCCGATTATTTTCCTCTTTTTTTCGGGATCCGTAACGCCTTTCAATTCACTAAGAAATTGAACTGAAGCATCGACACATGTAACCGGTAGATGAAGATCTCTTTCAAATGTTGCCATCACTCGTTCTTGCTCTTTGTATCTACAAACAAAAAAAAAGTCAAACCATGAAAACATGGTCAAAAGTCAAAGTCAAGCAAATCCTTTTACCTTAACAGACCGTTATCAACAAAGATACAATGCAGCCTATCTCCAATGGCTTTGTGAACGAGTGTGGCTGCAACGGTTGAGTCAACACCACCAGATAATGCACAGATAACATGATCATCGGGTCCCACCATACTTTTAATTACTTTTATTTCTTCTTCCATTACATCTTCCATTTTCCATCCAGCTGTCACCCCACAGATATCTAAAAGAAAATGGCGCAACAGTTCCATTCCCTCTGGTGAATGTGTCACCTTTAAACCAGATACAAAGTGTTACATGATGTTTTTTTTACATTTGGCCAATTAAACTGTTTTTAGCAAATAGCCAAATTACAAAGCTTTTTTTAGCAGATTCAGCAGTCTATAACGCTTTAGCATGATTAGCAAACAATAATGTTATTTATAGTAAATTGTAATGCTTATGACTGATCAGTATTATATAATTGTCGAATAGGTTGCTTTATGCATTTTACTGTTACAGTTAATCCAAAATTACTCAATCCTGCAAGCAATAATTTTATTTTATAAACAATGAAACATGGTTTAAGTGATTAAATATACCTCCGGGTGATACTGCAGACCATAAAACCGCCTGCCGGGATTCTCCACCGCCGCAATACCACCTTGTTCACTTCTAGCAACCACCTCAAACCCCACCGGCAACCTCACCGCCTCATCACCATGACTCATCCAAACCACCTGTTTATCACCAACTTTTTTACCCTTAAACAACCCACCACAATCCTTCACAACCTCAATCACCATCCTCCCATACTCCTGTTTCTCCCCAATCGCAACTTCTCCACCCAATTTCTGCACAATCAACTGCAATCCGTAACAAATCCCCAACACAAACACACCGTTTTTCTCAACATATTCCACAAATCCGTCCGGGAAACAAGGAGCATCAGCTGCATGGACAGAATGAGGTCCGCCGGAGAGAATGATGACAGATGGATTCAAATCGGTGATTGATTTGAGCGATGAAGTCCCGGATATGCAGAGAGAGAAGATGGATAAGCTTCGGATTCTACGAGTTATTAAGTGTGTGTATTGAGAGCCGTAATCGAGGATTAGAACTAGGTTTGATTTCACGGCTTGGACCTCCATTGGCATGCAATTTCTTCGATGACAATGAGACGATGAGAAAAGGGGATTTTTAGGGTTTATATGAAGAAGATGAGGGCTAGGGTTTTTGACAGTTGGCGGGATTTAAAAGCTAAACAACTATTCCTAAAATTAGATATTTTGTCATTATTTAATTTTAATATTTGTCATGATTAAATTAGTAAATATATAAAACGTAAGAATTAATATTATTTTCTAAATTTAAATACATAATTCTTTTAATTTGAGTTGTCTTCAAGAAGATCCGACAAAATTTTAAAGTCCCAAGAAACAAATCCTAGCCATTGGATCAAAATGATCAAGATCAAATCCCTTAGCAACTGATACCGTGGACCACCGCCGAGCGCCACCTCCAGCCGCCGCCGCCGCCGAGCGCGGGTGGTGGCTGACAATGAAGGTGTTGATGGTAATGGGGGTGGTGGTGGTATTGATGTATTGAAACACATGTGATTCATTAAAACACAGGTGTTCCAAAATACAAACGAGCATATTACTTCTAATCACATGTGTTTCAACTCACGAAACACATGTGATTCACTAATTCCAGGAGTTTATAAAAGTAGGAGAGCATACGGACTACGAATCACATGTGTTTCAAAAGGCGAAACACATATGATTCACTAAACAACAGAGATTCCGAAAATTAGACGCACATATTACTTCAAATCACATGTGTTTCAAGTCACGAAACACATGTGATTCACTAATGCCAGGAGTTTATAAAAGCAGGAGAGCATACGGACTACGAATCACATGTGTTTCAAAAGGCGAAATACATGTGATTCACTAAACAACAGAGATTCCAAAAATTAGACGCACATATTACTTCAAATCACATGTGTTTCAAGTCACGAAACACATGTGATTCACAGATTCTAAAAACATGAGAGAATAGGAACAACGAATCACATGTGTTTCAAAGGTGAAACACATGTGATTCACTAAAAACAGAGGTTCCAAAATTTAGACGAGCATATTACTTCGAATCACATGTGTTTCAGTCACGAAACACATGTGATTCACTATAAATTGAATACACAACCACCACCGCCGGACACACCGCCGGCCACTACCTCCGGTCGCCGTCCGCCGCCGCGGGCCGCTGGCAGTGGCGGGGTATTGATGTATTAAAACCTTTGACTTTTTCTTGATACAAGGGCTAATAATTATCCATTGAGACTTACTAAAATTATTGGACTACCTTGAACAAACAGCATAAAATAGTACTAAATGAAAAATGATATGTTTCAAAATAACTTTCTTACTAAATTTTTAAAATTTTCTTTTAATTTTTTAATTTTTTTTTTAATTTTTTAAACGATTTTAAAATCTTAAGCATACAAAATATTCAAATTGTTAGTTCACTAAAGGCCCGTAATTGAATTCATAGGGTGTCGGGACGGGTTACAATTACAACGAATATCGTAATTCGAAATTACGTCGTAAATGAATTACGAAAAAAAAGTCTATCCAAACGTCGCTCAGTAATGTAATTGAATTACAATTACGGAGGATTACGGAGGATTACGGATGATTACGTCAAAACAAACGGGGCCTAAGTGTTTAGCATGTGATATGATGAAAACATTCTTCTCATGATCGAAAGATGAAGACAAAATGAAGAACATTCATCATGCCAGAGTGAGTTAAAATGTGTGATGAGTAATATCCTTAACACTCTCCCCGTATATGATAGAGGACAAAAAAGTTCAAAAAAAACAATTATTTTATGTGTGATACATGAATAAAAATTTATACATCAATCTATGTAAATCAACCCTTGAATTTAAAGATAACACTAAGAACTATTATTATCAAATCCTTATTTCAATTCATAAGTTAAAAAGAAGTAGGTTTATATATCAAATAAAAGTTAAAACAAATTTTAGATCTATTTTCTTCTTATAGTTATTTTCTTCTTTGCTCCAGCTTCTGGTAATGAAGAATTCTTCATCCACCTCTTGCTTCACAAAGAAATATCCAATTCTATATTTAACTTGACCTTGTCTCATCTAAGGTGTTGCTTGGTACCATCTGAATAACTAATATCAGAATGATGCAGAGGTCTGAATGATTCAGACTTCCCCTGACGTCTGATTAAGAGGCAGATAATGTTAAATTTTTTATTCAGATGCTAATTAAGAGGTCTTACCAAACGCTCTGAATCTGTCCGATTAAGAGGTTGACCTCTTAACTGAATCATTAAGAGACTTACAAAACAACACCTAAATATCTTGTTAGTCTTTTCTGAAGTAAGAAGACGGCTTTGAAATGCATAACCATTTTAAATAAACTAACAATGACATAGGTCTTTGCTTTGCTAAGAGATGATATCTACATCACAAAAATTTATTCACATTCCACAACTTATATTTTGATATATTTATATAGTCTGATTTAAAATTTGTTTTGTGGTTTATATATAACCTTACTTGTTTTAGTTATCTATCATTCTAAAAGAAATCTAAATGGGAAAAAAATCTAAATAAAATTTATGTATAAATAACATCCTTTTAAAAATGTACTATGAAACAGTAAAGTATTAAAAGATTATTACATTTGAAATTGATTTTTGTTAATACGTATCTTACGGGCATACAATAAGGAACATTTAATGAACCAATTTTTTTAGTTAGTGTAAAATGATATTAATGATTCATAAATATTTTTATGTTAAACCAATTTTACTCATAAATTAAATAGAGGACATAAAAGACATTTAGTATCAAGTGCCGTAAGCACATACTAATAGAAAAACCCTTTGACATTTAGGCATATCGAAACAAATCAAATCGTTTTTAAATTGAATTCAACTTTGCTTATTTGACACGGTTTTGTTGGGTCATGAGTCATGACAATGTAAATTAGAGAATTATAAGATTGGTTAACAATTTGCCAAAATCATCTGTTGTACGAAAAATAACTATAGTATCAATATATAATATATTATATAGTTTAACGAATGAGTTAAAATTATTACAATATACAACACATTAAACACAAGGTACAACCATTCAGTGCTCTCATTCAATGAATATTTCGACCCTAAACAATGACCAAAAAACTATAATAACTATAACTTGTGTCTATAATACTAATACATAAACCACTAATCGAACCGTGAGGCCAGACCAAAAAGTCAAACCAAAAGTCAACATGTCTTCAAATATGAATATCAGAAAAAGCTTCAATGATCAAATCCATCAAAGTGTCATCTACAACTTCAGACACGATATCATTTCCATCCGATATAACATCCACCCAATTTCCAAATTTTGCAATATCTCTCCTCACAAGAACATCTAGGGTTCGTGGGACCATGGGTTGACCGTTATGCCAGTCAACTTGGTCAACAACCTCGTTGACCACATCTTTTTCCAATGAAAAAGGCCGGATCTTTGAGCTAAAAAACGTTACCCGTGAACGTAAACTAACCAACACTTCCTTAACACAATCATGCAAAAGTTTATGATCACACGATGATTCCAACGGGTAATGATAATCAGTTGATAAAAAGTCAACCCAGTTTGACTGAGCGATTTGGTAGATTTCATTACAATATGAAGAAATGAATCCTCGATCTTCCATTTTTCGCGGCGGAGATGAAGTTTGTGACGAGTGTTCTTCAAAATCTAGACGGTTTGGTTGAATTTGTAGCTCAACTGATGATTAATTAAATCGTTAAAAAATGCTAAAAAGTTGGTTATTAAACTGAATAAAAATTTATAAAATTGATAAGTACCAGATTCGGTTGTGCTTGTGGGACTACTTATATTATCTGTGAAAAAAGAATCAAGAACCGAAACTGGACTCGGGTTTTCTCTGAATTGATCAATTTCTGATTTTTGTTCGGCTTTTGGTGAAGAAATATTTAACGTATATTCCTGTAGCAATTAAAACGTCCGTCAGTTAATAATTAAAACCTTTTAAATCATTTTATTACAGTATAAAATTAGATTATTATTGGAATAAAACATAAATTTGGCAACCATATTCGACACACTAAATATATGTAAAAAGGATGGTGATTTGCGCACCACCATTTTTTCCCATACACTGCTAAATGAGTAGTTTTAACCATTTTACCCCTGATAAGATAACATTGACAATATAAACTAGTAAGGGTAAAATAGACAAAACCAGTAACTTATTGGTGTATGGCTAAAAAAGGTAGTGTACAAATCACCACCCATATAGAAAACCAATTTTTTTAACAGATTACGTAACCGACTTGACCCATTATCCGACCCGTTTGACCAGTCCACTTGTCACCTCTAGTAAATAATTCAAATAAAGTAAAAAAGATGTTTCAACTTACGGGTCGTGCTCTTCCACCTACTGCTCCAATATCCAAAATGTGGTTTGGGTCGACCCGACCCGTTACTCGTATTGACTCGTGTACAGGAGATGAAATTAGTATTCTCTCCAATGTTCGTGATGCCCGTTTACCCGAAGGCCCGTTCTCGACTTGCCTAAACCGTTCGGCTAAATGTCGTCTCGCTTCGACAAATAAATCGGGTTCCCGATTCTTCACCAAGGGTATTCTCGTCAATTTCTCCTTTTTAGAATCATTTTCACTTATTTTACTAGCCTTGTAAGCTTTTTTCATTTTCTTTCCGTTTCTTAATTTTTTTCTAACATCATTAAATGAAGCATTAGTGTGTTTAATCACTTGTTGCTTATTTGTTGAGGTTTTATTAAGGTGTAAATAGGAACAATGGCATCCGACATCAACTGAAGATTCCACAACACGTTGATTAGGTTTTAAAACAACGATTCTGTCTTTAAATTTTGTGTTTTCTTTTTTCTTGTTCGGGTTTTCGTATCGGGATATTATCTTTTTCCAAAAAGATTTCTCTATTGTGTTCTTCCAAACCTCGTTCTTCTTTTTTGTGTGATTTGAAGAACTTGTTTCGTCTTTTGGAGATTGGTTCGCATTTGCGGTTTTCTTCTTCGATTCAATCTGGAAAAAAATGAATTTTTATTTTTAAAAAATCTTAATCTTTGTTTATGGATATATCATTTGATTTTATTATTAAAGAAAATGTGAACTTACATGCAGGATTCTAAGTTGTTCATC
The DNA here is from genome assembly GCA_963853835.1 of Calendula officinalis. Taxonomy (NCBI): domain Eukaryota; kingdom Viridiplantae; phylum Streptophyta; class Magnoliopsida; order Asterales; family Asteraceae; genus Calendula; species Calendula officinalis. Next base: position 50,401,420 of record OY970823.1, read on the forward strand.
AAATGTCAGCATTTGTACTTGGCTCTTTGCATGCCCTGCTCCTAAAGCAATAAATCACAAACATTCAGTTTGACTTTTTTCACAAACTTAGTATCATTTATTACTATTAGTATCATTTTATAACATAGCAATTAAAACAATAATAATAATAATAATAATAATAATAATAAAATTATGAACATAAAGTAAAGTCACCTTGAACCCTTTTGCTCTTATGGCTCTCATCTGACAACATTTTCCGGTGAGGGCGGTTATGGTGGTGGTGGTCAAAGTCAAACATATCACTAAAATTCCACACACAACCGAGTTGACTCGATTCAACAGTTGGAGGGCATTTTGGTGATTTTCTTGCCATTATTGGTGAAATTGAATTATGATAACAATTAAATTACATATGAAATTGCTTGATTATCATAAATTGTGAGAATCAACTTGTTGAATAGGATACTTGGTGCATTCACCCTGCAAGATTGAATTAAACTGTTATAAGAATAAACTTGAGTATTATTAATGCCAATTTGAGTGAGATTTTGTTTTTGTTGAATTTAGAAATTAGAAGAGACCCATGATTTGATTAACTGTATGTGGGGTTGACAGTTGATAAAAATGGGAACTAACACTTTTTTCATCAAAAATAAGAGAATATTTAAGTCCCACTTGATTTTGCATACTTTATGGAAAAACTGACAAAAATGGTTTTTTTAACAATATATATAACTAATTAAATTGAAAATCTTGAATTTTGTTGATTGTAAAGAAATCCATAACCTGAATAACCGTAATTGTTAAGTAAGGATTAAAAAATGGATAAAAATTAAGCTTTTCTTTAAAAAATTGTAAGAATCATCAAGAATTTGTAACACTTGGGATAAAAACACAAACTTTTATTCTTGATAAAGATTAAGAAACTAGTTAATGAGCAATGTTGAACGAAAATCTAACAAAATTAATAAATCCCACAACTAAATTATAGCAAAAAGTGTTGATATGAACAGTAACTGAGGTTGACTTGTGATGCTTCTTTCACGAAAACTGTACAAACCCCAGATAATTCAGCAAAATTAAAGGTTAATTCTGATAAAAGAAGTAAACTTTAGAACTAATTACAACCCAAAATGATGATTCAAGACAGACCCATGATTAAGAAACTACAACTGAGTTAAAAAAACAAACTTTTTGCAGAATGATAGAGAAATCTTGCAAGAATCTTTCCGTGTGGAGTATTAATTCATGAACGATGAAAATTAGAGAGAGATTATGGGTGTACCTTAAATTATGATGAGAAAGAAAAGCTCTGTTGCAGAAGCTAAGGCGAGAAAATGCAAGAAATTTATGACTCAAGAGAGATAAAAGAAAAGAAAAGGAAACAAAGAGGAAATGTCCAAATTTTAAAGCTAAATAATATTCTGGGGTTTTATTTTCTTTTTAGTTATCGACATTCATAGTATGTATTTCCAAAATTACCCTCTTACTTTTGGACAGAATATATACATGCTTTTTTGTTTTTATTCGATGAAAACTATGAAAAACAATTATACTTGTACATTAAATGATGTGAGTATGAGGTGGTTATGGTTAAAATCGAATCTATAATTGAAGTGTTTAGTTAATGGTAACTGGGTATATGATGCAGCGAATTCAATATTATGTTAATTCGATTAATAATCAAAGTTTTGGATTAATTTGAGCATAACGATCATCATTATTCTTTTTACTTGTCTGAAATGTTTAATTAGAAACAAGGAAAATGAACATTTTAATTTGTAAGCATTTTTAGGATGTATGAAATTGCCGATTAGTCAAACATGTAGATATTTCTTAATTCTAATGGTATACACATATATTACACGTACACATACATACTGAGGAAATTAGGTTAATAGATATCATGAAAAATAAGATTGATATGTCTCGTTATTAGATCGCAATCATAATAATTCATAATAAGCTAACCACAAATTATATTACTTTATTTGACGTACATCATAGGTGATTGCCATTAAATTTTCAATAATGTTTATATAGTTTTTTAAGTTTGTTTGAGATAGCAAAAATTCCTAGAATCCCCAATAAACAACAGTCAATTTCACTTTGAGTTGGTTATTTCGGCTGAAGGTTCACACTTTTCACACCCTAACATCTCAATAATTGTTGTGTTTCTTGGACTTTTACAAACACAATAGTTATTTAGAAATTAAAATCAAATTCAATAATTAAAAGTATTAATCATTCATTTATATGAATCATTTTAGGTATCAACTTTCCCCCAATTATTTGAAAGATTGCCCACCAACATATATCACCCAAAATAAAAGTACACTAAGGTGAGCATGGGAGTTTGAGTTCAACTGAATTTTTTTTGTTGATGCATTCATTCTTTTTTTAGATTAATCACATTGTTTCAACTTTCAAGCACATTATCATGAACATGAGCGGATCTATGTCTAATCAGGAGTGTATAGCCATCACTTGGTGAGCTATCTTCATATGAAAAAAAATTTGTGTATAATTTTTATATGATCCCCACTCAAAATTTTATGAAAATCCTGGTTGAAGCCACTAGTCATAAAGATCCAGTAAATAACTTTTCTGTTAAGTGATACATGCTAATGATGAGTAATTCAAATCAAACTGTTCATGCATGGCTAGCAGTATACCGTCGGTTATTCAAGTCAAGTTGTGTGGAACCCATTAATCACTCATGAAAAAACTGAATTATTCTAGTACCCTTGGATCTATTCGTGAAAGACTGAAATGATGAAATGTAAGATATACGACAAGGTACAATATATTCTTTTAGTGTGTAAATGTGTCACTTTAATGTAAATAAATCAACAATAATAAGAGGGAAATTTATGGTAGATGAAAAAGGGCATTTTAGTAATGTGTAAGTGTAAGGGTGGTGGAATCATTTTAGTATAGTGGGAATGGTCAATGGCTTAAAAGGACAAAATGCAAACATGGTGTTTAGCTTTCATACCACAATTAGAGCACCTGTCACACCAAGTTGGATGTCACCTATGCGTCACCTCAGCGTCAAATCACCATTTCACATTTCACATTCTAAACCCCAAATACCCCCTCTACCATAACTTAACCTAAAATATTTTTTTGGGACACACTAAAATACCCCTTACCCAATAAAAATACCCCAAATACACTCTCTCTCTTCCGCCGGTCTCGCCAATAGTTCGACGCACACCATCACTCACCCAACGGGCGGTGTGGTGGCGAAGGGGAGCAAACCGGCAAGGGGTGCCACATCACTTTTTTGATCCGGCGAGGGGAGGGGGTCCACCACCACACCCCTCCCTCTTATGCGAGTAACTAATATTTTAGCAATCTTGGACCAATCGGATTGGAAAATATGTGTGATGTCGGTCGAATGTAGCCTGTTAAAAAGAAGTGAGTCAGATTGAATCGCCGGATTTTTACCAAATTGGATTGAACCGTGCATACGAAAAACGGGTTGTGGCTGATTTTTTTAAAACTAAAATACTATTTGACGATTTTCAATTTTTCAATTTAAAACTACAATTGGTATAATTTTAATAAGAAATTGATAGAGTATTACATGTCAAATTTATCATAACTGTTCGTATCTTCATAAATGTTTATGTTCATATCTTCATTACTGAAACAAAAACCTTTAGGTTACGATTTATCATATAGTAGAGTGATTTTAACATTGGAGATTTTGGAATTTAACGCACTTTAGTAAAGCTTAATTAATGTATTTTTAGTGATGGTGTGAGTTCTGGTGACGTTAAAGGTTATATTTATTAGTATATTGAATAAATCAAAGTAATCAAGTAGTTTAAATGGTTAACACACACACCTAAGTTCCAAATGGTCGCGGGTTTGATTCCCCTAAGCGGTATTTTTATTATTTTTTGTCTTCTAAAGCATTTATGCCTACTAATATTAGAAGGTCTTAAAATTAAGGCTTTAAGACCTTCTAATATTAGTAGGCCTAAATGGTTTATAGTAGTATAGATTAGTTTAGGAAAATGCTAATGACAGCCCTTAGGGCTGTCATTAAGAAGACAAAATACACAAAAGACAACCCCCTGAATTTTAGGAATATTACCTTTTTAATCAATGTACAAGCTTTTTATGCATGTTAGTGACAACCCTAAGGACTGTCATTAGCAAAACCCATTAGTTTAATAATCTTAAAAATCAAGGTTATTAAGCTAATTGATATTCGTTTAATACTGTAAATGCATAAACACATTTATCATGAATATATCTAATTGATATGACATACTTATTTATCCAAATGAACATGTAAACCTAGTCAATTAATAACTTATTTATAATTCTCCCGTTATAGGTTAACTAACTGTAACTCGTAACATCTGATTTGTAAATACAAATCATCTATTTGAGTGTGGTTGTAATCTTTTCTTTGAACGGCAAGCATTTCATTAAAACAAACTAGCAAGGAGCTAGATTACAAACAACATGAAATTAAAAACAAGAACTAGGATTACAACACCAATCGCTCCACCTATCTTCAAGATTGCATGAGGTGGCCCTATAGTAGTTCTGAAATTCATTATTGGATCGGAACGCCTTCGTGTGTCTTAACCTCCATATTATCCAAAAATAGATATAAATGATACTCATAAGCCCCTTTTTCTCCACCTTCCTCATGTCAACCCCCGTGATCCAATCCATCAAATCGAGGATCGATCCAAAACTCAACAAAACGACTTTCCACCATGTGCAAATCTCTGCCAATAACATTTTGGACATGGGGCAAGAAAGAAACAATGGTCCATTTCTTCATCAACATGATCACATAATAGGCATAATTGTGATATACATGTGATGTTAAGAAGGTTCGGTTTGGTTGGAAGCCGGTTATGAATCATACGCCAAACCAAGATGTTGATCTTTGACGGGATCCAGTTAATCCACCATAGCGATCTATTACCACTTGTAGCAAGAGAGCAGTCATCAAAAGCAACACGAAGCGATGACACTGAAAACCCGTTTTTATCATGTGCCCATGTGATAACCCCGTTACCCCTGGTTGCGGTTCTGTTATCCAATTCCTTACCGGAAAATTAAGTTTTTCGAATTCCTTTTGGGTCTTTATTATGTTTCGCCAGATACCCGGAAAATTACCGCATTTATTCAGATTATTTAACCCTCCATCTTCACCATGTAAAGCAATAATTACATGCTTCCAAAGTGACCCATTTTCAGATCTGAAACGCCACCACCATCGTCCCAGAAGCGCAAGGTATTGGTAGTCTTCGGGCCATACTAGGGGCTGGCAGACGCAAAGTGTTTCTAAAATTTTTAAGTAATATGTTGTTGGTGTGAAATTTTTGTGACGGGCTAGTAATTAATTGGGCTAAGCTAGGACCATACATAGAAATCAGGCCAGATTTAATGAACGTTTGGGCGGGGCTATGTCGGTTGCATCGGTTAATAACCGAACCTATGATTGTAGTTCAGTGTCGCGACTGTTCGATTCCGGTTCTTTATGCACATGCCTGGTTTATATTCAGTGTGTGTTTGACTTAGCTTATTTACATGGCTATCTATACTTCTATTAGCTTATTGTATTTTGCGAATGCAATAAGGCGTTCGCACCATCCAACATAGCTATTAAAATCTTTACTATGTATAATGCATTTATGACTTCCTACAATAGTGAAACTTAATTTTCATTCAGTACACTTGCTATTTCGAGATAGACTTGAGTTTATAAAAAATATACATCATGCATACTTGAACTTGCGATCTGTTTGTTACTAACACAATGCTCTAATCAATTGAGCTACTATATCTTCTTTATTTGGATTATAATTATTTTTTTATTAATCTCTTAAATTTTAAAAACTTGAAATTACCACCATCACCACCCACAAATTAACCGCCAAAAAATATAATCACATTGTATCTGCATGTACCCGCGTTACGCGAGTATCCTGCTCATAGTTATTAATAACTTAATTAACTATTTTTTAAAAGCTATTCACCAAATAGCTAGTTTATCCACTTTTATTTCCCATTTACCTTCTGTCATTTACCCTTTATAACCTAAAATGATATAATCTTCAATTTAATTTCTCCCTCAAGCTTAGTTATAATTTTTCACATTCTTTTATTCTGTTAAAAATTTATATAAAATTTGAAACAAATTTTGTATTCTAAAGTGACATTTTTCTATAATTTAATCTAGCAAAATTCTTCATTAGATAAATTAATTGATTTTATATAAAAAACTGCACCAAAATTTATAAATGACGAATATTCCAACTTAATTCGTTTTCGGTTTAAGATTTGACGTGTAAAGTAAGAACACCACCGAGGATACAACCGACGCTTCTAAACTTTGACCCCGTTTGAATATGGTATCGCCTCTGGAGGTGGCATCCTTGGTGATCTGGTGATGTATATAGTGACCACACTTGATACTCTACACATACATATTATCCTATATGGGTGTAATATTCATAAAATTCCATCAAAGTTTAATTAATATATTAATTTTTTTATTTAGAAAGTAAATTAGGTATGAAATTATTCTAGTAGGTTGAGTGAAAAAAGTTTTTAAATGGTGGCGGTCACATAATTGGGACGACACCATACAACAACTTATATTTTAATAGAATTGTTCCATGCTTTCTTAAATAACCTAATGTTTCACAAATGACAAAAAGGTAGGCGAATTGTGAATAAATAAATACTCGTAATTGTTATAATTTGTTTTTTTCAAGGTCAAGTTTTGTCTCAGTATGCATCTATACTTCATCTCATACAGAATCTACTTGGAGTATCGAGCACTCTTAAATTTAATTCATCGTAAAATGTTGATTATCTTATAAATAAATACGAGTAATAAGGTAGTTGGGTAAATTTTAGTCACATATGTATGCGTATTTTTTTTTTTTTTTCCTTTTACCAAAGGGCTAATAGTTCAAATTGTTATCAAGTGTTTATAGTGTTTTACATATTTGCGGGTTCAAGTGTGGTGTGGACAAAAATAATGTAAAATTAGGAGTGTATGTCACCGTTTAAAAAAAGAAATATATATTTGCTTTTTTAAAGATTGAGAGCTGCTTACAAATTTTAAGGAAAATAAAGTAATAAACTTACAGAATACTAGCAGGGTACCCGCGCAATGCGGCGGCGGGTACCCAGAAACCATATTTTGTGGCGAGCAAGTGTTGTTCGTTTACACGATAATAATTGTTGCTAGAAATAAATAATTAAACAGAAATGTGGATTTTGGTAAGAGTTGATGATTTACAGCGTCGTATATTTAATGTTATTGGGTAAAATGGTTTTCGAGTAACAAACTTTTGTTATTAAGTGTGGGTGGTGTTACCAAAGTGTAATGTATAACAAGTGGTTAACACATAGTGATAAGTTAGGAGAGGTCTTGGGTTCGAATCTTATTAGCCGCGATTTTTTTTAAGGTAGAGAACTAACTAACAAAAGTGGAAAGATCATTAAAATCAAGTTTAAGGAACTCCTTAAACTTGCCTAATGTGGTAGGCCTAAATGCTTTATATAGTAGTAAGATAAAGGTGACAACTATTTGTAATTTTGTTTAGGAGTCGCCATATTGGAAATTGCTCAATACTCTTATTATTACATTTTTTTTATTATTATTATAATAGAGATGTGATATTAACATCACAAAAACTAATTCACTTATTACACTTGACAAGTTTAAAACAAAGTGTATAAATGTACATATTAAACCGTATATATCTTGTATATATTTAGATAAAGATTCATTCAATATTTGTATTATAGATAGTGATTATCTTACCTTAGTTAGTTAGGCTATCTCTTGTATTTATATCTTGTACATTCCTATCAATTGAATCAATGAAATATTAAGTTCCAATAAGGTATCAGAGACTCAATAATCCCCCACCCTAAACCTAGCCGCCGGCCATCACGATTGCCAGCCGCTAGCCCATTTTTTTCGATTTTCCGGTGATCTCTTGCTCCTGTTTCGACGGCAGCCGCAGGAGATAACAACAAAACCGATACCAAGCTTCATCCAGTCTACATCTTATCCAACATTCAGCATAAGGTTCGTGTTCTTGACGGAACCAAGGTCACCTACTCCGCTTGGGTGAAGCTCTTCCAACTTCATGCTCGCGAATACAAAGTCTTGGCTCACATCGATGGCACTGATCCACCCGTCGCCACGGCTGCTAACTATGTTGCTTCAATGGATATACGACACCTTGTCTGACGATCTCCTACCCCGTGTCCTAGCCGACGAGTCCACCGCCCACGAAGCCTGGGTCCGTGTTCGAAACCTCTTCCTGAATAATAAAGGAGCCAGAGCCGCCGCTCTTTGTAACGACCCAAAATATCGAATCAAATAAATTATGGAAAAAATATGATAAATAAGGATAAATTGTTTAAAAAACGTGGGATTTGGTTTCGTGTCAATCGGACATCGTTTGCTATGTGAAATCCCTTGTTTAAGCTGAAACAAAGATTGCTAGAAAAGTTCACGCCCGAGTTCACGGCGGGAACTAGTTCACGACTGAGTTCACGACGCGAACTTTAGTTCACGACCGTGAACTACCAACATAGATTTTTGGGTTCTGACGCGGGAAGTTCACGCCTGAGTTTACGGCGCGAACTTTTGCTGAAGCTGAATAAAAGCGGGATTTCAGCCATTTTGTGCATTTTAAAACCGAGAACTCCTCTCTACAAGTGAGTATACATTTTTGAGTGGAAAAGGTCGTTTAGAGCTGATTTTGGACTCCAAATCACGTGATTCTTCTTCCATTGTTGAAGATTAAGGGCATTTGTTGAAAGACTTGGATTCTACAAGTCTTGAGAAGTGAAGATTTTGTTCAAAGAAGCACAAGAGGATTAAGTTTGGCTAAGGTGAGTACATGTGAACTTTAAAACTGAGTACATAGCGGTAAAAAAGTATTTTCATAATTTGTGATTATTAATGTTTAAACTAGTTGTTTATTGTTATTATTAAACAGTTGGATTAATTGTGTGAATACTAATTGAGATTAGTATATGGATAGTTTGCATGATGACCTTACGACATTATTGATAAGATGTGACATATAGTTACATATAATAGTTATGACGGGTAGACTGAAATAGGACAGGTACGTGATATATTCGGAGGCGTTCTGGATTATCATGGTATCTTTAAACTGATGGATTGGAGGCATTCCGATCACCTAACAAGATGTTGGATCTTACTGAACTGGAGGCATTCTGATTAGTAAGATAAGATGGGTCACTTTGCTTGGACAAGGTGACAAAGGGGGTTCTATTGAATCGGAGGCATTTTGGTTAGTAGGACAAAAATGGGGTCTCGTTGGATTGGAGGCATTCCGAACAACTTGACGGGTCGAATAGGCTATGAATGAATGTGATAGGATTACCGATGAGGTGATCGATGTATATGAATGTGTTAGGGTTACCGCGGAGGTAACTAAAGTATATAAATATATATATCTATATGTATTTAATATGTGTGATTATTTATATATTAATGTCGGGTCTAAAACCAATGTATTTCACGAGACAATTTGTCTTACGTACTATGTTTGTTTGTGATGCTATGTACTCAGGTTCGGGAGCTAAGGATTAGGTGCATTTCCTAGTGAAGGCGCACGAGTTTAGTAGAGATAGCAAGGTGGATTTACGTTTGGCTTTGGTTATGATATATTTTGTAACACCACTATTGACTTTTATTATATACCAAAGGTTTTTGTAAATCCATATTTTGGAACAATACTTTAAATGTTTGAAAAAGGAAAGGATTTTACGGAAATATTTTGTATTAAAAATTTGAGGTGTTACACTCTTGAACAAGAATTCAATAACCTCAAGCTCGAGTCCATGCCCTCTCTTCAGGCGTATTGCCAGCGCCTACGGGAACTAGCCACGCAACTCAAGGATGTCGACGCCACGGTCACTGAACAACGACTAGTGCTCCAACTAGTTCGCGGGTTACCACCCGATTATGATATTGTCGCCTCTTATATACATAAAACCCTACCGTTGTTTGAAGTTGCTCAAAGTATGCTCGAACTTGAGCAACACCGCAAAATCGGTCGCGAGGAGACACCGACCGTACTGATTGCACCAAAGGCAGCCGAGTTCGATCCCATCCCTGACCGATCCAATCAGCAGTCGCAGGCATACCGACCCCCACATCAGCGAGGTCGCGAAAACCGCAACAACAACAACCATCGGGGACGTGGCCGAGGATCGGGGAATTCCGGGAATCGTCAACCGAACCCGAACCGTGGTCAACAATTCTCCCCATGGCCTCCTTAGTGGCAGCTCCCACCGTGCCCTTACCCGACCTATCCTTGGGCCGGACCGCAATGGAATCCGTGGACTATGCCGCCACCAGCCGGACCGCAGCAGCGCCAGCAGCCGCCACCTTCAGCCCATCAAGCCCATCTCACGGACTACAACCCGCTTCAACCATCGGATCTTGGTCAAGCGTTTCAGGCCATGAGCCTCAATGCCCCTACCAATCAGAACTGGTACATAGACACCGGGGCTTCATCCCATCTCACGGCGGACTCTGGTATGATTTCTAACCCTACTAATCGTGGTTCGATACATTCTATTTTTGTAGGTAATGGCAGCAGTATTCCAGTAGTCGGATCAGGCTCTACCCAAATCCCTATTGGCAACCGCACCCTCCGCCTCCAAAATATCCATCACGCACCCCACATTATTAAAAATCTTATCTATGTCCGTCAATTTTCCATAGATAATTGGGTTTCCGTTGAATTTGACCCTTTTAGTTTTTCTATTAAGGATCTCAAGGATGGGAAGCTCCTCAAGAGGATCAAAAGTACGGGTGATCTTTACCCGTTTCCAGCCGCCATCACAACCAACGGCTCCTCACCCGCTTGTCTTGCCGCCATATCTCCCACCATATGGCACAACCGTCTGGGTCATCCCGGCGGTTCTATCTTAGCTAGTTTACGTTCTAAGTATTTTATTTTTTGTAAGGAGCCTAGCTCCCATTTATGCAATTTGTGTCAAATTAGTAAACATACACGTCCACCTTTTTATGATTCTAATTCTCGTACTTTTCTTCCCTTTGATATTATCCATAGCGATCTTTGGACCTCACCTGTCATAAGCAAAAGTGGCTATAATTACTACCTTGTTTTAATAGACAATTTTACTCAGTTTGTTTGGGTCTATCCTTTAAAAGCCAAATCCGAAACCTTTTCCAAATTTAAATATTTTTACCAACTAATAAAAACCCAATTCGGTATACCCATTAAATCCTTTCAATGTGACTTAGGAAAAGAGTTTGACAACCATGAATTTCACAACTTTGCCAAATCCGTCGGACTCACCTTCCGTTTTTCTTGTCCTCAAACCTCTCCTCAAAACGGCAAGGCGGAACGCATGCTACGTCGCCTCAATGAGATCGTTCTTGCCCTCCTTTTTCACGCATCTCTCCCACCCTCCTTTTGGGTCGAGGCACTCCACACCGCAACCTACCTACATAACATCCTTCCCACTAAAACCCTCACCAACAAATCCCCTACCTCCTCCCTTTTCCTTCGTAATCCCTCCCTCGAACATCTTCCCGTCTTTGGATGCGCATGTTACCCAAACCAATCCGCCAAACACCCACACAAACTAGCCACTCGCTCCACACTATGTATCTTCCTAGGCTACCAACCCGAATCTCGAGGCTACCGTTGCCTAGACCTCTCCGCCGGCAAGGTCATCATTTCCCGACACGTCACATTTGACGATCTACATTCCCTCTAGCCGGTACCGCCCCACCACAACCTTCCGCATACACTTTCCTAGAAACCTTCCCTCCTCATTTATACGAGGATATCCGCCATCAAAACTCCACACCACCACAACCTCCACCATAGCCGCACCGTCAGCAGCCACCACCACCACCACGACAGCCAAACCACCTGCCACCACCACCACCACCACCACCACAGACGCAAACTCAGCCGCCGCCATCACCACCACCACCACCAAACCACCCGCCACCACCTACCCAACCCGTTCCCAACACTGCCCACCCCTCCCGATCCACGCAAACTCATACCTCACCCTCAATTCCTTCCCCATCCAATGTTCAACCACCACATCTCGCCCAGCCTCCACAAACCGCCCCCACCCATCCCATGCAAGCCCGTTCTCAATCTGGTATCTCCAAACCTCGTGACATCCTCAACCTACACGTCACCACAAAACCACAAATCTCTCCTATTCCCAAATCCCCCACCAAGCCCTGCTTGATCAAAACTGGAATGCTGCCATGAACGACGAATTAAGGGTGTTGAAAACTAACGATACGCGGGAGTTGGTTCCGAGACCATCTGATGCACTCGTCATCCAGTGCATGTGGCTATTCCGACATAAATTTAATTTGGATGGTACTCTACAACGCTACAAGGCACGGCTTGTAGTAAATGGTAAAACTCAACAGGTTGGTATTGATTGTTACGAAACCTTTAGCCTCGTGGTAAAACCTACTACCATTCGTACGGTTCTCAGTCTATCGGTCGCACGTGCTTGGCCCATTCACCAATTAGATGTGAAAAATGCTTTTCTTCATGGACATTTAACCGAGACCGTCTTTATGCATCAATCACCCGGGTTTGTTGACTCGAGAAATCCGCACCATGTGTGTCGATTACGAAAATCTTTATATGGTCTGAAACAAGCCCCCGGGCATGGTATCACAGGTTTGCAACATTTTTACATACCAAGGGGTTCGTTAGCAGCAAATGTGATACATCGTTATTTATTCTCAATCACGGGAAAGAAACGGCCTACTTATTACTTTATGTGGACGAAATTATTTTAACGGCCTCTAAACTATCATTGCTATGACAGATTTAGGACCACTGCATCACTTTCTTGGCATCAACGTTACTCGTGACAAAAATGGTTTGTTCCTATCTCAATCACAATATGCCAAAGAAATATTGTCTCGGGCGAAAATGACTTCTTGCAACCCTACCGCCACAACCGTATACACCGCATGAAAGCTTAGTGCCACGCACGGCCAACTCATGTCCGATCCACAACTATACCGACAGCTGGCAGGGGCACAACAATACTTGACCATTACCCGACCTGACATCGCATATGCCGTACAACAAATATGCTTATTTATGCATTCTCCACGCGATTCGCACTTTAACTTCCTCAAACGGGCTCTACGTTACGTTAAAGGTACAATCGATCATGCTCTAAGTATCTCATCCTCAAAATCACATACCCTTACCGCATACTCAGATGCTGATTGGGCCGGGTGCCCAGATTCTAGACGATCCACTTCAGGGTACTGTGTTTTCTTCGGGGACAATCTCATATCTTGGTCCGCTAAGCGCCAACCAACCGCTTCAAGATCTAGTGCCGAGGCGGAATACCGAGCTGTCGCCAACGCCGTTGCAGAAACTACATGGGTTCGCAACCTGTTACACGAGTTACAAATGCCTATTCAACGATCCACGATCATTTTTTGTGACAATGTTTCCGCTATTTACCTTACGGGATATCCGGTCCAACATCAAAGAACGAAGCACGTTGAACTTGACATTCATTTTGTAAGAGAAAAAGTGCGACTTGGACAAATTCGAGTACTTCATGTCCCCTCATCGCATCAATTTGTGGATATTTTCACCAAAGGCTTACCAAAACCGTTGTTCACAACTTTTCGAGACAGTCTTAATGTCCGCACATCTACCGTTAAGACTGAGGGGGTGTATTAAACCATATATATCTTGTATATATTTAGATAAAGATTCATTCAACATTTGTATTATAGATAGTGATTATCTTACCTTAGTTAGTTACGCTATCTCTTGTATTTATACCTTCTACACTCCTATCAATTGAATCAATGAAATATTGAGTTCCAATAATACCAATACATAGAATATGTTGTGTAATACGGAGTATATATTTTTACAGTATAAAAACTACTTTGTTACATACATCACTTCAAATTGAAGGGTTTCATAACACTGATCGACCCATTGGGTCAACCACCTAGTATGATTGGTTCGAACCATACTGACAAGAACATGAGGGTGTTCTTGCCGGTTAAACCAACTAGCTAGTTTAATCCCTATAAGCGGAACTGAGATCAAACTTAATCCTTAAACCCTAAAGGATTATAGGAACTTGGAAATCTAAGCTAGATTAACTTGAAAGAAGCCTTGAACGAAAAACTCGAACACACACAATGCTTGTGTGTGTTCGTCGACTTCCACCAAGGGTTCTTGGGAGTCGATCGAACAAGAGGAGAAAGAGAAAGAGGGTGTTCCAAAAACATACCTTAACTTGCTTAAGTAAGTACACTGATGATGAACACGACGAGCGATCCTCTAGTTGATCACTTGTAACGAAACTTGTTCTTCAAGACTTGAAGAACACGAAGAACGAATGAAGAACACAAGAGCTTGTGTTCAAGCTCTATTCGGCCGAATGGAGAGGAAGGGGGCAAGGGATTTCGTGGCTTATGGTGTAACCAAATAAGGGATCCCTAAGCCTCTTATTTATAGTTAAATAAGTTGCACTTAGGACCTTCTAGTTTAATTAAGAAACCTTTCTTAATTAAACTTTCCTTATTTCGTTTCCATCCCTTATAGTTTTACTATTCTTTTATTATTGCACTTAACTATTAAATGTCTAGTATTAATACACTAATATATTTCGGTATATACATACACGAAATATACTTGTATTTATACTTTTAATAATTAATTATACAATAATATTATCCAATCACTGTATGATTTAATAGCTTTAAATCATATCATGGATTATCTATAATTAACACATTGTATATTTACTCAACTAGTAAATGTACAAATACTTGTATTAATTAGTTAGTTAAACCAATTTAGTAATAAGTTAAACTTAACTTAATACTTAACTGATTCATAATGACTATTATGAATCATTCCTTTTCGTAGTATCATTACATATCTTGCTCGTATTACATGCATTCACCGGTGTGACCCTTAAGTGTTTCGTAGGTTTGGATGTATCACCATAGGTCGACTAATTGTGCACATAATTCCAACACAAATGTCATATCAATTTAAAATAATAGAAATAACAGAATAACCATCCAAACTCTTAAGAAACATTTTTGCATCATACAACCACTTTACATCATTTTGGATTCTCATACACAAAATAAAAAATATGAAATAAAAACCAAGACCTCAAGAAAAGGGAACTGAGACATCGTTTTCGTCCCAATGTGAGAATACTTGGATCAAAATTTTAAGATGCATCAATATGCAAGTTGAGCCTAAAGGATAATCTCAACAGATGAAAATAACCGTTAAAACTTCATTCTGTTTTTTTTTTAAATCAATAATCATAGGTTCTTAATAATAATACATCATCCGTATCAAAATAAGTGAATCACTTTGAAATTCACATTTTTTGAGGCAAAATAAGGTAATATTTCCTCCGTCCCACAAAAAAATTTACATTTCTCATTAAACTTTTGTCCAACAAAAAAGTTTACATTTCTCACATTTGATGGACCCCACATAATAAAATATTATTAGTATTAAGAACCCCATCATTAAGACCCGTGCCAACGGCACGTCGGGGGGACGCGTCGAGCTGCGTCGAGCCACGACGGCGTTGGCACCGAGCCGTCGTGGCCGGCGTCGTGCATACTTCGTCGTGGTGAGGACGGACGTGATGAAGGCGTCGAGGGAGGTGGGTCCGGGTGGAGCGTCCGTTTTGAATTCAAATTAATTTTTTTTTAATACAAATAATTAATATTACACACAACCTCTATAAAAACCCACTATACTCTACCATTTTAAACACACAATCACATTATATTTTCTCACAATCACATACTTCCTCTCTTCCCAATTTCCATATTTTTTCTCTCACTCAATGGATCCAAACGATGACGCCGATGATTACTGGCAAGATTATGTTAATGTAACAGCCGTCTTCGATTTGAACCAAACTATTGAAAGGCTTGATTATCTGGATCAAGAAGAAGCTGAAAATTCCACCGTGCCAAGAGCACCACGAAGATATATACCAAGAGATCGCGTTGCGGCTGCTGAACGTTTATGGAATGATTACTTTGCCGACAATTCCGTTTTCCCCCTGGATTACTTTCGAAGACGGTTTCGCATGTCGAAACCTTTGTTCATCCGTATATGCCAGGCTATACATTTTTATAACCCACCGGGTCAACTACCGTCGTATTTTGATTATTTCCGTCAAAAGAGAGACGCTACGGGTTACCCCAGTTTTAATGTATTTCAAAAGTGTAACTCTGCCATACGTCAATTGGCGTACGGTTGTGCCGCTGATTTGTTTGACGAGTACCTACACATAGGTCAATAAACAGCGTACGATTGTTTGGACAACTTTTGTAAATGTATATTCCATCTATACTCGACTGAGTTTTTGCGAAAACCAACAACTCATGATGTCCAACGTTTACATGCCAAACATCAAGAGATACATGGTTTTCCTGGGATGCTTGGTAGCATTGATTGTATGCATTGGCCTTGGAAAAATTGTCCAACAGCATGGCAAGGCCAATACACACGTGGTGATCAAGGATGTCCTACAATAATGCTTGAAGCTGTTGCGTCATACGATTTGTGGATATGGCATGCGTACTTTGGCCCGGAGGGTTCGAATAACGACATAAACGTCCTTAACGAATCAGATTTGTTTGATGAAATAAGGCAAGACAGGTCTCCCGTAGTTCCGTTTACTATTTCGGGTGAGCAATTTACGAAGGGTTATTATCTAGCTGATGGGATTTATCCGGAATGGGCGACGCTTGTCAAGTCATTTAACTGCCCAATTGAAGAAAAGAACATGAAGTTCAAGCGGTTCCAAGAATCCACTAGGAAGGATGTCGAACGAGCTTTCGGAGTGCTTCAAGGACGGTGGGCAATCATTAAAAACCCGGCACGACCATACAGTGTGAACAAAATACGACGGATCATGTACACTTGTGTGATATTACACAACATGATTACGGAAGATAACGGCCGCGCAATTTGTCCAATCGAAGAAGACTATACCGCTAACCCGGAAAATCACCCACAACGTACATGACATGAACGGGTTGCAGCCCAATTGCGTATTGAGAAGGAGATACGTGATCGAGTTGTGCATCATAAACTTCGCAATGCCTTAATCGAACACATTTGGACCCTCCCGCCAAACTTCCGTCAACGTTAATTTTTTTTTTCCGTAATGTTTTTTTTTCCGTATTATTTTTTTTTCCGTATTGTTTTTTTTTCCTTAATCGTGTTTTTTTTAATCGTAATGTTTTTATTTTTATTTTTATTATTAATGTAATGGTTTTTATTTAATGTAATGTGTTTTTTATTAATTAAAATGATGATGTGGAAATGATGATGTGGAAAGGATGGGTTTAGTGATGGGTTAGTGATGTGTAGGGTTGGCACGGCCGTGTCAGTAGCGTGTCAGTAAGGATGCGATGACGTGGCGCTAGTGATGAGTTTAGTGATGGGTTAGTGATGTGTAGGGTTGGGAGAGGCCTAATATCTACTAATTATCTTTCTCTCTCCAATCCAACCTTATATTTTAATCAAAAGTATTACTAGTTACACCACCACTAACTATCACCTAAAATCTTGTGCCCAATAGAAATGTAAACTTCTTTGTGGGACGGAGGGAGTATAAGATTAGTGAAATTAAATGAGGTAATTAGAATGGATGGTCCCCACACCTTGTACTATTTTTTTGTTATTTTTTAGGAATATGACAAAATTGGATGGACCACACATTTAATGATGCTTAAAGAGGGATAAGTAATGGTAAATGAGTAATTTTAAATGCAAAAACTTACCAAAATAAGGTAAATTATTAAAGTGATTCACTTATTTTGATACACTCCGAAAAGAAAAGTGATTCACTTATTTAGATATGGAGGAAGTAACTCTTAAAATCTTTTGATACATATTTATTTAAGGAAGATGTTAAACATTGGCAATGGTTAAGATTATATTTTAGGCACAAAAAAGTTGTAAAATAATTAATAGGGTAAATTACAGTTTTTGTCCCTGACCTATGGCCGATTCGGGGTTTTTGTCCCTAATGTTTTTTTGTCGGTTTTTTTGTCCCTTAAGTTTTTCAAATTCTGGAAATTTGTCCTTCCGTCCAATTTTGGCCGTTAAGTGACGGTTTTTTTGTCCATTTTACCAAATTACCCCTGTTCTATCCTTCTTCTTCCTTCAATGAACCCTATCCCCCAAATTGATGAACCCTAATCCCCCAAAACGAAATGAGTTTCGGCAAATTCAATATCGAAATCCAACAACAAACACTAGAATCCTCCCCAAACTGACAAACTCTCAAACTTGTGGAATCATTGATCAATTCTTTCAGTTTGTAGAAGGCAGCTAGATCTTCGACAATCCAATGGACCAGCGAAACCTAAATTTCAAATTTCTTTTTGTTCGTCATTTACAGCAACAAAATAGGTTACAAAATGTGAAGTTTTTGCGTTCTAATCGCGATCCTATTTTGTTGCTCCAATCTCCATCTCTGCCTGTAATTAGCTTCCAATCATCATCATCTACCATTCTCAGATTTGAGTGAATTTGATAGTTTCTGAAAGGGGAAATAGGTAGAAGATAGTGTGTGATGAAAATTAGGGTTCCGGGTGACGATGAGCCGCTGCTATGGAAATTGAGGTGTTTATTTTCCCAGATCTGGAAATTGAGGTGTTTATATACATAAACAAACTCCTTTTCCAACTAGCTATATTATCTTGATGCCAGAAAGATGACGGTGGTGATGGGCGTTTAAGGTTGAAAATGGTGGCCGAAAAGGGGGAAATAAAAAATGGGTGTCAATTTTTGCAACGAAATGGGTGTTGGTGTTTGGCGAAGAAGAAAGAGACGTTGTCCAGATCTGAGTTGCAGGTGGTAGTGGTTGCAGGTTGTGAAGAGGGAAGAAGATGAAGAAGAGGGAAGAAGATGAAGAACATGAAGAGTGAGGAAAAAAGACGAAAATACCCTTAATTTTTTTGCGTTTTTAGTCACTTAACGGAAGATTTTGGACGGAAGGATAAATTTTCAGAATTTGAAAACTTAAGGGACAAAAAACCGACAAAAAAACATTATGGACAAAAACCCCGAATCGGCCATAGGCCAGGGACAAAAACTGTAATTTACCCTAACTAATAAAAACCACCTTATAAATTTTATTATACTACTCGTGCTTATTTAATTGTACCTTAACCATATAAAATATCCTTTAACTATTAACTTAAGGCAATAGTTTAGCAAAAAAAAAAAATTAAGGCGAACAAATGAGACAAATGTGAGTCACGTGTATAATACTCTATCAATGATGTTAGGTTAATCAGTCAAACACTCAAACCATAAATTCAGTGGATTTAAAAATGAGATTTTCATCTCTAGGATTGAGCCAATTTAAGTTAATCTTTATATCTAATATAAAAAAAAGTACTTAAATCCAATCAAACATAAAAAACTAATCACAATTTTTATTACATGTTCACATTCAGCGATCCTGTTTTCCATTCCTTAATCCTTTAATTGTGGCTCACTTTTTCTTTCTTAGATGAATTTAACATCCATAATTATACTTTAATCTGTTTTCCAATCATATAGAAAAGAATAAAAGAATAACAAAAAGTTTTAGGTTAAACCTAAATATCAAATACTTACGTTAAATTTGGAAGAGATGTTAAGAGGTGTTTAGTAAGTTTTCTTAATGATTCATTAAAAAGTCAATAAATGAACTGGGCGAGTAGTTCGTAAGCCATCTTAATCAACATCGGAATAAAAAAATTAAACTTCCCTCTTCTTTATCAGTAGTTTGTAAGTCATATTAATCAGCATCTAAATAAAAAACTGAACTTCCTTTCTCTTTATCGGATAAAACTAAAGGTTAATCTGAATCATTAATACATATTTATTATTCAGATATTAATCAAACAAAATCTAATAATTGACACACAACCGTAAAGAAATATGGCATAGGTCCTACCTTCAATCCATAACAGACATCAATAATATTTTTGGATTATTTATAATAAATAAATTAATTTGGTTACAAATGAATCTACTTGGCTACAAATGGAGAAGGATACATGAAGCTAGCTTTGTTTGTTACTAATTGCAATGGTGGCCTCACACCTCACTTGTATTATCTACTCTATCTTATTCTTATGCTCCTTTTGGACATTGGTCCATACATATACTTTTATCATTGTATTTCATTTACTACAAAAACTATTTCTTTCACTATACTATATACATTTTAAAACAAATGATACAAATATACCAAAACGTAGATTGTATTATGTGAATTAATTTTTATGGTATAAATATATCTCTTATTTTCATTTAGTTATTATGTATTTTATACAACCAGATAATTTGTGGATTGAAATCAATTTCGACAATAATCTTGTAATAATTTTTTGAGTAAATTACAAATTTTGTTCATGTGGTATATATGATCCTGTGTTTTTGTCCTTATACTTTTCTCTTCGGGTTTTTGTGTTGGAATATGTTTATGTCATGACAAATAATTATATGGCTAGACATATGTGAGCCTAAATGGTCACACACTCATACACCAAACACCATTAAATATATAATACCTCTGTACACGGTTTTTTAGGCAAAAGATTAAAAAATGGTTTAAGATAGATTAAAGTGGATAGTTAGTGGAGAATGAGTCTCACTTTTTTTTATTATTAATAAAGTGATATTAATGATGTTTAAAAGTAAAAGTAAGTGTAAAATGGTAATTTCACTTTATTAAAGTAGATATTTAGTAGAGATAAGGTCTCTTTTTATACCAAATAAGGTAATTTTTAAAAAGTGCATCACTTATTTTGTTCAACCCCTAAATAGAAAGTGTATCACTTATTTTGATACGGAGATAGTATAATGTAATTAAGGTAATTACATTATTTATATAAAATATGATTACTTGACTAGTTATGTTTTGAGTTAATTGTTTAAGTTTAAAATTTTATTAGTGACTTAATATGAAGGATCAAAAGACAAGGAGCCAAAGTGAATTTATCCTAACTATAATTATAAAAGGATTTAGAGATTAGGTTAGACTTAAAAAAAATCTCTACAAGGGTATTGCACACAATGCGTCTTTCTCCTAACTCGTTGGATTCCATGACTGGGACATCTGATCATTTTTTATTTCTAGAGAGGAATATATAGAGAGGGGGAAAGGGAATACATATTGTTGACACGAACTTGTCAGTTGCGAAAGAAGGTGATGTAATGTTGATGTGGCAAAATTAATAAGTTTGGAAATAAGTCACTATTAGGAAAGGTCTAACATGATGTGACAAAAGAATGGAACACCTATAAACAAATTTGAATATTTGATCAACTTGTATACATATAAATTTACAGTTAAGTGAGGTCTGAAAATTTGATGATCTAGAAACAAGATCAGAGAATAAATGGCTTATGTAATAAACAGATTATTATAATTTCTCAAAATTGTATATACAACAAAAAATGGGTAACCAATATATCTAAAAAATATACGCGTAACGATTGAATGAATACTCATCATTTTCCTAGCCCATAAAAGGAATCCTCTAAACAACGAATGCAACGTTTAACTTAGATTAATCCCATTTCTTGCACCTTTTCTGTGCCCTCGAGAACTTGATTTTCTGTGTCTTGGATGTTTTTCTGATGGTGTCTTTTTTAGATTAATTTGTGTAGACAATTGTTTCTTTGTGTTGTTTAGAGCGATAGGTGCAGGTGGCGGTGGGGCCCACTTCTCCAGAATATCTCTATGGTATCCCTGAAAATATATAAACAAATTAGGGTGATTTGTTAATATAGACTAAATGAAACTAAAGTTCCCCTAGAAAAGTATTGTATTCTCAATTCTTCTCAAAATAGACCGTGCGACTAAGTGCGACTAAGATCCTCGTGCTACTCCACTAGAACGCCGCCACGTGTCCGAGTTAGAATTACTCAACCTTGTTACTACTGCTCGTTAGTACTGCTCAACTTTGCTATTACTGCTCTCAACCTTGTTACTACTACGTTAGTACTGCTCTCAACCTTGTTACTACTACGTTAGTACTGCTCAACACTTAGTGCTGCTCACCACTTAGTGCTGCTCACCACTTAGTGCTGCTCTATTAGGGCTGTCAAAATCTGACACGACACGACAAAAATACACGAAACGAAACGAAATTGGCACGAAATTGAAATTTGAATCCGTGTTCGTGTCGTGTTCGTGTTGTGTAAAACAAACACGAAGTCGTGTCGTGTTCGTGTTCAGAGATTAACACGAAATTGACACGATAGTTATGATTTTGTCGTGTTTGTCGTATTTTTCGTGTTTGTCGTGTTTTTAGCATGTAATAAGTAAGAAATTTGTTATATGTTTTGTGTTGTCGTGTTTATCGTTTTTTAATCGTGTCGTGTTCGTGTTACCAAAATAAAACACGACTTCGTGTCGTGTCGTTTTCGTGTTGAACAAATTCGTGTCGTGTCGTGTTATCCAGAAACACGAAACGATAGCACGATTTGACAGCCCTATGCCTATGGAGTCGCCCAGTCACACGGGGTATTTTGTGAAGATTGAAGTCTATCAGTCTTAGATGGGAATTGAACCAGTCGCACTGTCTAAATTAGTAATTATTTCAACAATTTATATCTATACAACTTGTTTGAAAGTGATTTCAAGATTCAAAATTCTATATAAAGTTTTGAGAAAATTCATCAAATTCTATCCCAAATTTGCATTTGAAAATTAGTGGGTATAAGTCAACGCATAGTGAAAGGTTGATACCTGAACTACAAAGTTCCTCCTTTCACAATCCCAAAACATGTTGACCGTCCAATTGGTCTTTGACCTGATTTTATCCCGGACTGTTGAGAAACTAATTTGATCTCTTGAAGTAAACCGATCAACTTCATGAAACCAAAGACAAGCAAACAGATTCGATATTGGAACATGTTCTCTTATCACCACACATCCTTCCGGAACATCTGTCATAATTAATTAATTATAATCAACCATATTATGCTATCATTATAAATTAATTACAATCATTTTTACCTACCACTTCTGATAGGAAGCTTGGCACTAGAATACGGGGTCAACCCCTCTTTTTTATAAAAGTCAATCTGAAAGTCAATGGAAGCATTATCGTATTTTGCAGCCGCCTTATTAGCTTCAGCTTCTAGAAACACATCAAAACGTTTATAATGTCTAGATATTGCAAAACTCGCATTTTCTCTCCACAAAAACCTGAAACCAACAATAGTTGTTAACTTTTTTCTACCTCCCACTAAAGGGCACTTTAGTCATTTACCTTTCAAGGATTTGATAAGGGTCAACAACAAGCTTAAGTTTCCCATCTAACCATATAGAATATCGAGCATTTGGAAAAAGCCTATGTGATAAAAGTTTTGGAACCTGCATTTGTTCAAAATTAAGTGAAAATAAATAAAAATACTATATATATAAAAAAATAAAAATTGGTTATTTTTTTACCTTTCCGGTACGCCTTGGGTCAGTGTATGGAGGATTGTGAACAACAACAATTCTCCATAAGCCAACTTTGTTGGTATCATCCAAATAACTTGAATTCCTCATGAATTTTTCTGTTTTATGGTCAATAAACATGAAAAAGCACACATTTTTCTTTGATGTTTCACTAATGTTCATCGGTTGTTGAATCAAATCATAAGCTCCTGTAAAAGCTTAAATCTTTAGATACACCCTTTATTCAAAAATGCATATATGTATATGTATGTATGTAATTGGTATAGAATTATACCAAATATTGCAGATGAAACAACCACTCCATGACATTGATCCATATGATTAAGATCAGAATCACTAATATCGTATCCTGAATTTTTCCCAGGCCTATCTCCTCTCACAAATCTTTTTTTGTAATTATGAAAATTGATTAGTGAGAATAAAAATAAAATAATTAGTAATTAAAAAATGCATACCCACAATGCACGGACATTGATTCTCTTATATCATAAGATTCATATCTCTGCTTTAAAGAAGGATATCCACCGAAACGGGACCCACCAAATTCAGTTTTAGTTAAACTTTCATCATGAATGTAAGTTAGATTATGCACAGGAGAATATGAGGGCAGTTTTGGCATTAAATTAATAGCTTCTTCCACAGGGAGATAACACACCGGACAAGCTAATTAAAAAAGAAAAATTAAAAAAGAAAAATTGAAAATAAATTAGTACTGAAATGAACTTACGACGTGGGCCCGTTCTTTTCTTGTCTGCTGGTGGTGGTGGTAATGTGAATTCTTCACAAGGATTTCCAGGCGGAAGTTTGTATCCGGTGAAATAAGCAGGCGGTGGTCTGGCGGTTGCTGCTGGTGGTGGTTGAGGTTTAATCTTGTTAATCTTCATTTGATCATTTTTTAAAGCAGAATTGAACTCATGACCTCTTCTTTCATCCGTATTTAAATACTCAGAAAATCTTAAAGATGAAGTCGTCTTCTGGCTTATTTCACCTTCAAAAATGCCCAAAGAGGAACTAATAATTCATAAGAAAATGAGCAATTTATGAACAATAGTTGAGATTTAATCAAACAGCATGCATTATAATTATAGGACCTATGAAATTGAGCCAGTATTATATATAATTATAATAATAATTGAAGGGAGCATGAAAAGCAAACCTTTGGCAATATAAACTATCCATAACATAGCTGCAAATGAAGCAATTGACAACAGCAGCATTCCAACCTTCTTTCTGGGTACAAATTTAATTATCCAATTCCAAATGAAGGCATTAATATTATTATTACTATTATTGTTATAATAATAATAATAATCCTTATCTTTGTTAGCAAACACCTTTGAAGCTTTCTTAGAAGAAGAAGAAGAAACAGAAACTACTGATGATGATGAAGGAATTAATTGTTGCTGTAAATTCACTCCTACATTTTGATGATTTTGATTCTGTTGTAAACTCCCGTTACTTAATGATCGTACAACTAATGAACCTAAACTTCCAACACTCGATGATCGTGCATCCGCCATTCCTCTCAATCTCGATATCAATTTCCTAAATTGATTCAATCGCAAAATCATACTTCATTCTGAAATTGATTGAATGTAATCAAACACACATTGGATTTCGTCGAGCAGAATGTAGATCTAGAGGAGTGATTTCAGGGTTTGAGAAATGAATTTTGGATTTGATTTAATGATTTTTTTTTTTACCAGTCAATTTCATCGACCACCAAAATTCTAATCACCATGGTTCAAGAAATCATCCTCGCCCAATTCACCACCGCCCTTCAATTCGTCGATCCAGTAACTCAGTTTTCCAAATCCGAACAGAACACTAGTCGAACTCGGTCGCAATTTCAATACTGTTTGGATGCAATTTCAATTCAACGGCTGATGTAATTGAACTTGTGGCTCACTTGTCTACCTCTACCGAGAGCCATTTCAATTTCAGTTCTGGACCATGGCCCACTAATGAAATTTCACTTCTCATTGGCTTTTTTTTTTTTCTTTTTTTTTTTCCAGTTTTAATCTCGTACTACCTTATAACTCGTGATAAATAACGAACGGCTTATATAATTTCTAATAATTGCCACTTCTTTAAGAATATTTTCATAATTTTCATATATTCATTCAAAATTTTATGTCTTTAAAATAATTTCATTGTTAAACATACCAAACACAACAAAGTTACAAACATAAGCGATTTTAAATGATCACTTCTCTTTTTAACACAATTTGTATTAATGTATCATTTATATAGGATAAAATGTTTATTGTTACTTGTATGATTGTTTTTTTTTTTTTTTTTTTTTTTTTTTTGTGAACCGCAAGTTAGTAAGTTAGTAGTTCGACATATGTAGTGACATCCAAGTGGGCAGTATGCATTCCTTAAACATATCTCCTTTTTTTTAGGGAATAAACCTCACCTCCTTATTAATCTCATCTGTGTACCTCGACTATTGTGCTCTTGCCCGTTTTTACTTACATAAACATGAGGTACCAGAATATTCAATAAAATTAAACAACACATTACGCATGCAAATATATTGATTTCTTGATAATCTAGTGTATGCATTTACTGAAGATACAACGACAATTACAATTTGTGACCCGTTTAGTTAAGAATGAGCCATGTTAAATTTGAACTTTGAACTCTAACGAGTCAAAAGGATAATAAAATAGGTGGGAAATCCCTTTGAATGTAAGTTAATGCACAAAATTCATACATCATTTTATCGCAATTATAATTTGAATTTCTTTTATTAAGATAAAGATAATTTTCTATTAACTTTTTGTTAACTATAAAAGTCAACCATATAAACTAACCCAATATATATCATTTATTATAAAAGTATATATTTAGCAACCTTAATTGTGTTATGAACTTTGTCATATTATTTCACTAAAATAAGAACGTGCCCCTCTTATCTCTATCTATAATAAAAAAAAGCGTATCACGTCAACTAATTCACGTCACCTTTGCTACGTTATTAATCATCCACCAATGAAAGCATTCCACATCACTCTTTTGAGATCAACCTAATCCATGTAGAAAACATTATCTTAAGCTATTCCGAATTTAAATAAGTAATATTTATATCAATAATATTCCGAATTTAAGATCTTTTGATATCAAGGTTGTGACAGCTCGACGTTTCCGGTATGTAATCTCATTTCATTTCTAGAATTTTCCTTATTTAGAAAGTTTCTATATTTAGACATTTCTATTCTTGGCATCCTAACACACAACAAAACATCTATTTTTGCACCATACATTAGTGTTTGACTATTTTAGTCAACACAACATTATTATTTTCTTATGGTGACACATTGAGCTAAAAACATACTTAACACGGTAACTTTTATCGATTAAGCAATAAACGAATTTAATTTAATATAGCGTGACTCGAATCGAACTAAACGTCTAAACCAACACCAAGTCATGACCGACCACTATTGTGGTCGGCCTTCCCTTGTTCGAACCCCACTCCATTCGGCCGAGCACCCCATGGGGTGTGAGGTTGATCATTTCTTGGCCTTATCCTTTAATTTAGTCTTATCTCGATCTAAGTTTAAAGGAGTTCTAGTCCTTCTATGATTCCAACTCTTAAACCTAATTCCCTACCCTATAAATACCTCCACTTGTCCAACCCTAAAACCCAATTGATTTTCCCCCATTCGGCCGAACTATGCCCCAAGCAAGTCTCGAGTTCGAGTTCGTCCGATCCCAAGGCAAACCCATTCGGTTTTGGTTTGTGTTCTTGATTCCGTTCGATAACAAGGTATGATTTTGATCCCTTTTTCTTGTTTCCTCTTTTGTTTTGGTGTTAGTTCAAACCCGAGACCATGGCCTAAGGCCAAATGGTCTCGGTTATGCTTTGTTTCCCAAACTCGTAGCATGCTTGCATGCATACGTTCGATCGTGTGCATGTGGGTATGATTATCGCTTAATCGTTTCATTAATTGCTTGATCTATTGCCCAAGACCCTAGATCTAACCTTGTTGTGACCTTAACCTTAGATCTAGCTAAATCTAGCTACAAATCTCGAACCCTAGACCCGATCTAGCCAATAACCCGTAGGGTTTTGGCCTAATCGGCCAACCCTAGCCGAACCCTAACCCTAGTTGACCTAGATTGACTAGATTTGACTTTTGTTGACCAAAACTTGTGCTAGACTAAACCCTAAACTCGAACTCAAACCCTAGCAGAAATCTAGTGGACCAATGTTGACTTTTGTTGACTATTTTGACCAATGTTGATTTCTAGAATGGACTAATTTTCACCCATAGTCAAACCGGGTCAAGGCCAGATCTTGACCCAAACCGTGGACCCAAACTCGAATACTTAATCGGGCCAAGGCCCGTGCTTGGCCCATTCGATCTATCTTAGTCCATCGGGCCCAAACTTTAGTTCGCCCATTAGTATCCAAGCCCATTTGGACCAAAGCCCAAACCTTTGGCCCACTCATACCCAAACCGAACCCAATTGGGCCAAGCCCAATCCATGGCCCAACCCAATCGGACCTAAGCCCAGTGTGAGGCCCAAGTGGCCCAACCTAGTGGCCCATTAAGCCTATTAGGCCCAATCTAGGCCCATTAAGCCTAACCCAAGCCCATTTCATTTCATTTCATTTCGAAGCCCATTTCATTTCATTTCATTTCAGCCCATTAAGGCCCAATGATCCAAGTTCGTTCGATGTCACAAAACATAAAACATAACATTAATTGTATATCATATATCTTATATCGTATTTATAATCGCATGTGTTAGCTTAGTTTAATTAGAAAGTTATATCGTTTAGGAAGCTAGGAGCCTTTGAAGGATTCCTCTGTCCTAATTGTCGCTAAGCTTTGCCCATGTGAGTCCACAGACCCCTTTACTACTTTTACTGTTTTATAAACTTTGGGGTGGAAAACATAAACAAATGCTATTGTTTTACTATGACTGTATAACAACATCTATACATTTTCATTATCGTGTTGGCATGACAGACAATTATTATACCGGACTAAGGTGCCAGCAATCATTAACTAGTGGATCTAGACCATGGATATGCAGATAGTACTATTGGCTGACACTCATCCTCCCAACATTATTTGATCACTACTTGGTTTATCCAAGACATCTTTCGAGAGTGTATATCCATAAAAGAACGATAACACATACTGGAGTTGAAGTGTTGATTGTGGACTTAGGAGTTGGTATATTAACTCAATAGACTAGCTACATGTTGGGGATAACAGGCATGCGATGTCAAACATAACAACTTGTTCAACACATTTTCATAAACAAAACTAGTAATTGTAGATCTTCTACAATTACACTTCACTTTTCATATTTACTTCTCATATTATATAAGTGTTGAACCTTATACTTTTTCAGTCATAAACTTATTTTCATAAAAAACATTTTGGGTAGCAAACACTTTACTTTTCATACAACATTAACCATGTGGATTCACTCAACATTATTGTTGACCCTGTGGATTCACTCAACATTATTGTTGACCCTTTTATATTTATGTTTTTCCAGGTGATTAGGTGCAGTGGAACGGGAGGATATGAGCAGTGAGATTGTCGTGAGTCATGAATAAAACATTAAGTTTACGAACAATCATTTCATTTCAAAACAATTTCTATTTTAGGAAACTTAATATTTTTGGGAACTTTCTATCATTTCATTTTAAAAGCATTACACATCACACAACTCTTTTTATGGCATTACTGACGACACAAATTAGGGCATTCAAAATCTCAATCTTCAATTTCTTCAAACCCGTTTCACATCCCTCTCTAATATTATGCTAATGATTTAATGATTTTAAAGTTTGAAGCTTTTTGATTTAATATATATTTTCAGTTACATTTATATTGCTTAATTAAGGTATTTGACTACACTATTATTTACTTATTTTATCTAATATATAAAAATTGGTACGTAATTTGATTATTACTTATATAAGGGGAAAATTTGACTCATTTACTTATGAATGAGTCAATTTAGTTATGTTTTATCCCTAATGGGTCATATAGCTATATGGGTAAAAACCATTAGGTTAACTAGAAAGAAAACGGGTCGAGCTCTAATATTAACATCCAAAAAGTTAGATTATAACAGAAATAATAAAATTTTGATACTCTCTATTACAATAGCTGTATAAAGTTTTGAGTATGACAATTTAGAAGGTTATACTCCTTAAAATACTTCGTGACTTTAACCTATTCGACCCATTCATTTTTACTTAATTTTTATTTGTCCCATGTGAGATAAAAAATAACCCTGATTAATGCTAATTGGGCCGGTTGGTAACAGGTAAAAACGGGTATATTTTACACCCCTATATGGACCGGGTCAGGTTGACTCATCAACAATTTGTTATCCATTTCGTTGAGTTTTATATGTAATTAATGCATTAAATGTGATTACAATAACACCCGCTTACTTGTCACTGGTTAATATACTAATAAAACCTTTTAAAGTTGAAACGGGTCAAAACTGTCCGAAAGTCAATTTTGGGAGATTTTATGTTCGTTCTTATCTTTATTAATAAAACCCGTTTACTTATCATGCGCCAATTATCCAAAACGTTTTAAAAATGAAGCGGTCAAAACAGTCGTCAAATCGACTAATGTATTTTATTTAAAATAAATCATAGATATCTACTCCTAAGTTGGTAGTTGACCCGACCCGACATGTTTTGACTTCAGTGATTCATTCACATCAGCAAATATGCATTTTTAATTAACACTATATTTGATGTGTTGATATCGAAGGGTGAACCATGTAATCATATTTAAAATGGTAATTGTGTTTGTTTGAGCAGATTAGTGTAATTGCAAAGTTGTATCATTTCCTATGGCTATTGAGGCATGTGTTGGGGAGTTACAGTAAGTAACTACAAATGCTGCTTTCAAATTCCAAACTTATAAGATGTATTCATAATGAATAATTAATTGAATTTCACTTTGTATCATTGGTATTTAATATAAAGTGTTCAAACGTGCTTGTATCATACTAAAAATTTGATTAAATAAATGTTTTATTTAGTGTCCATGGATATCTATAATCATTGGACTTTATTCTTGTGTTTATAAGAATGCAAACTTTATTTTTATCAGTGTTTTTTAAGCATTATATATGTATTTAGGTATTAGCCAATATGAAAGTTAGTCAAACCATCGATATGTAATTGAGTTGAAATTGTTACAAGAAATTGGTTTAAACAAATAGAAAATATATTATCTAACATGTTTATTGTACTTTTTGTTTTACTATATGTTGGGTCATTGGAAAGCATCCCCCAATGAAGGGATTTAATGAATACAAAAGGGCAAATAGTTAGTAGACAATCTGAGGACCAGTTCCTCAGATTGTTGGTGAATGGTAACTGAATCTGATTAGTTCGGATTTCAGTTACCCAGCTACACTATCTGATCAACCATCTGAAACAACGATCAACTTCCCGTGCGGAATCAGATACTGATCAACACATCAGATAATTGTAGCGGGTTCAGCGCACACTTGGCAATAACGCTGAACCATATGAACAGATACCTCTCTAAGCAAAACTCTTAGTGAATGTCACTGAAGCTGAATGCCATCTAAAGAAGCATGAGTATCCGAAGACTCATGGCGATCTGAAGCATACAAAGGCCTGAAGTTTCAGTGTCACAGGAAGACACAAGTAAAGCACAAGTTAGTGTATCGCTGATAACGGGAATATCTTGCAAATCTTCTAGAAGATATCGGCGATCACAAGACGACAAAAAGTACTGTCAGAATTCCGTTAGTTGTGCTCGTCGCATGAAATATCCTCTGCACCAACGGAATTCTCACACGTGGATTCGATCGATCATTCCTTTGGCACCACGTTTCCCAATACTATTAATTGAGGACTTAGCGATCGAATTCGGTGTGCACCCAACAAGTCTACACGCTGCTAAAATCTTCTCAGACTTTATTCTTTGAGCAGAGTGTATACAATCAGCAATACCTTAGTTACTTGATTTGAGAATTGAATCTCTGTAACGAAGGTATCTGGTCTTGTGCCTGATCATTTGTTGATCAGAACTTGTCTTAGATAGTATTTGTTATTGTCTATATCCTGCAAGTAGTTTAGTTAGGATGTGTTCTTAGCTATTCCGCAAACTACTTGCTGCTTTGTTATATCATTATTCATTAATAAAGAAAAGTTTAAAAAGTGTTGAGTGTTACCTTAATTTTTATTTGGTCAGTGAAAGCGTATAAGTGTATTAATTCACTTATCACGAGACTAAGACTATAATTTCTAAAAAAGATAGAAAAATGCATATTAGAAATATATATCGTCACAATTATATCGGTTAAGATTGAAATATTATGAAAATTATGAAAATATTATCAAAGTTTATATAAGTCACCCGTGATTTACCACGGGTTATAGGCTAGCTTTCGATAATTAGGAAATATTGAATATTGCAGGGATATCATTGAGGTGAAAAGATGTATTTAATCCAATTTGTATTTAATTTGAATATGATATTTATCTTGAATGATATTAAAAGATATATATCTTTATAAATTCAAATCGTAATCATATGTGGCAGGTTTAAGGTGACTTGTTATACTTTTATTGGTAGATGATTTATGATGTGGTAAAAACGATGTGGCAAAGTGACGTGGATTAAATATAAACATAATTTAAAGATAAAGATTAGTATTTTTTTTCTTGTAATCATAATTATAATTGAAAAGCTACGGCTTTATCATTTTTATTTTCTTTTAAAGCTGCGTGCTTGAAATTTATTAAGGGATTTCATTTGAAAAGTTAATCACCTTTTGATATTGCACCATGGGATCTCTTATTTTCCTTTCTTTTATCATTAAAAATAGGGTTTTGCTAATGACAGCCCTTAGGGCTGTCAATAAGGCATAAAGAGTTGTACATCAATTCAAAGGGTGTGCTAATTCCTAAAATCCGGGAGTTAGTTAAGCGTTGAAGTACAAAATTATGATGCATGTCTATTAACAGCCCTAAGGGCTGTCATTAGCAAAACCCTTAAAAATAATATATATTATAAGTTGTTCGAAAAAAATATAAATAATAATATTGTATTGAATATTAAAAAAATACTAAATAAAATTATATTAAACTACTTATGCGATCAATTTACACTTATTTTTAAAGTGGGTATCAAAATCATACTGACCAAAGGGCCTTTGGTCTAACGGTATGGTGTTTGCCTCTAACTTTGAGGTTAGGAGTTCGAGTCCCGTCGTGGACATATGTGGTATTTAGTGGTAATTAGGGGTAGATTAGATATGCCGTTTCAAAAAAAAAAAAAAATCAAAATCATACTGAATTACTGATACTAAACAGGGCTGGATAATGGAAATGCCGACCTTAGCTTATTGGGTTTTAACATTTATGGGCCTTCGACCTGGTGTATATCAGTATATGTATATATGCATTACAGAAAACCCAAAATCCATAATATAAAATTGATAGGCAAACAGATGAACAAATGTTCAGTAGGGAAACTAACAATATCAATAGATTTTTGTAAATTTTTGGATATGAAAATAATTTAAAAAAAAAAGATTTCTAAATTTACACTTTAAGGGGTTGAAAAATAGACCATCGCCGGCCGTCGGCGCCGACCATCGCAATCACATGTGATTGGACAGACAATCATATGTAATTGAAAGTAGCCAGCGGTGGAAATGGTGGCCGGAAGAGGTTGGAGGCGGTGGTGGTCATCGGTGTGCAATCACATGTGATTTAATACACATGGGTGGTGGTGGTGTTAATGTATTGAATCAAATGGATGGTGGTGATGGTGGTGATTTGAGAGTTGATTGATCCAATGACTGAAATTTATCTCTCGGGACTTCACAAAAAAGATGAACTACCTTAAACCTTTCTCTTTCTCTGGTAAAGTAATAATACAGGAATTAAAATAAATTATGGTTATGCTCACATAACTATATGCTGCAATACTAAGTACTTAATACTTGTGCATTTGCACTCATTTACTTTTCATAAATTGTTTCGAGAAGCGGTCTATCTACTCCCTATAAAAACTTTGGCCGTCTACATATAATTTTTTGCGGGATTAGTATCGTCGTTGTTTTTTCTTAAAGTTGCTATTGCCTCTCGCTAGAAGCTAGGCCGCGTATTCAGGTCCTACATTGAAAAAAAGGAATAGCAAAATAATGAAATAATAGTTGGATGATGTAAAAGTATATATAGATACATTTAGAGACAAAGTATGAGTGCTAGAAATGAATAGAATCCTAAAAACAACGTGTAAACACTTGTAGACAAATACATAGAAACAAAATTAAAAAATTAAGGAAGATGGGACCACTATAGTTAATAATATACTCCCTCCGTCCCACAAAAAAACTTCCCATTTGACTTGGATACATATTTTTAGGAGATAATTGGTGGTGGGGGTATTTGCTAATAAATTTGATTAAAATATAAGATTAGTCTAGAGAATGACATAAAGTCAGTGAGAGAAACTTTAAAAAAATGATAAAAAAATAACATAAAGTTAATGAGATTATATTAATTTATTAAATGGCTCCCTCTAATTCTCAAATGGGAAGTTTTTTATGGGACAAATTTTTTGGGTGAAATGAGAAGTTTTTTGTGGGACGGAGGGAGTATCAATTTAGCGACCAATAGTACCCACTCTTGTCATGATTATAAATTTTTCTTAAATGCCTTTAACTATAAGAGATGTGGATTTCGTACGTTGTTAAATGATCTTTAGTGGTGCCAAACACGCGCTGGCCTTTGCGCTAAACATGCACCAAAAGTGCGGGTCATTAGTTTAACGCTCTGTTAAATGTGTGTCTTTTTTATTTTGTTTAGTGTGGGGTATTATTTGTAAGTTCAAAATAAATGTTATAGGAATGTTAAATTTAAAGTGTGTGTGAAAATCATGTTAAAGATGTTAATATATCCTTAAAATGAGTTTAAGGTATGTACTTTGTACCTTGATGGTTTCGTCAATTTAGAATTCCGGCATATAAACCTAACCTTCACAACACCTATTGTTTGTAAAGACTTATGAATTGCAAACAAAAAAAAAAGTATAAAGAAGCAACGTGTCATAAAAGTGTAAAACTGGAAGTGAATATGTAACCACGAAATGATGGAAGTCATTAGTATAAAATATAGTACAATTTAGTATTGGTAATGGCTTAGACAAGACTATGATTATAATACCAAAGGTTGAATAATAACATTATCAACAAAGTGTTTGATTACTTAACTCCCAGAATTATGATAAAATTAATGTCAAAATCAAGTTGTAATATTCCAAATGAATACTAGAATATTGATTTCAAATCTTTAAAATATTTGTGTTGATAATGTAGTATATTTCATTAAAATAATGTGGACGGTGACCTTATTTCATGATCGATAAAATGATGTTTTTACATCTTCTCACTAGTTATACCATATATGATAAAATTAGTTTATAATATGTGATTTATCACTGGTGGGTTATAATTTTCTTTTATACAATAGTAGTAGCTCCTCTTATATTGTATCAATTTAACGCTTTGATATCTTCGTTAAAATATTTTGTATTTGAGGGGATTTCGTTTTCTGGAACCTAACTTATTTTCTTTCATAACTTGTTTATTATGATTTTTACTAGTAGGTTTTAAATACGTTTAAAGAGGTGAATATATTTTGTTATTCGATAAAAATGGTCATAATAACTAAATAATTATACTAAAAGTATGAATACAAATGTAATATTTACATTTGTTTGGACCCGCAATTCTTAAGTTGAAGTTTGATATTGATGTAACTATATAATTTTATTACAGAGTTGCGTTCAAGGGGGTCCATTATTTTTATTAAGTTCCGAGAAATAAATCTCAACTCATTGATCAATAAGATCTAATGGTCAAGATTAATTACATATTTAATTAATTGAGGGGTATTTTGGTCATTTTAAAAAAGTATAAGTTTTTTTATTTTTTATTTTAGATTTATTAAATTTTTTGTTTTTTATTATTTTTTATTATTATTTTTAAAAAATATATTTTTTTCAATAATAACACATAATATAATTGTATACTGAATCACATGTGATTACATACTAAAGCACATGTGATTGAACTAAAATATTAAATATGATTAAGTATAAAATCACATGTGATTAAGTACTACTCGTCATTATCAAATAAATATTATTTTTTAACGAAAAAAATAATAAAAAATTAAAAATTAAAAATTTTAAAATAAAAAAATAAAAAAAATGAAAGTAGCGAATGACCAAAATACTCCTTCATGTATAAAATATGTGATTAATCTTAACCATTAGATCTTATTGATTATTGGTTAAGATTTATTACTCAAAAATTCATAAAAATAATGAATCTCTTTAAACATTTCTCTTTTATTATAAGCTAAAAATAAATATAAGGTTATTTATTGGTTAAATATTCTCTTGTTATTATTGCTTCTCAAACTTTTGGTAGGGGCCAGGTTTGAAGGTGTAACGACCCGAAATTTGTAAATAAATAAATTGTATAAAAATATGATAAATAAGGATAAATCGTTTAAAGAACGTAGGAATTGGTTTCGTGTCGTTTGGACACCGTACGAGAAAGCTATGGGCGAAACCGGGTCGAGACAAAGGTGAAAAAGTGCAGCCCTGCTGCCTTAGGAAGTTCGCGTCGCGAACTAGGGTTAACGATCGGGAACTCCGATCAGGGATCTGGGCCATTGGTCGCGATGTAGTTCGCGATGGCTTAGCGATCGCGAAGTTTGGAAAAACGCAGACTTAGCGACGCGAACTATTGTTCGCGTCGTGAACTTGTGTCGTGCAGCTTTAAAATCGGGTTTTCAGCCATTTGTGTTATTTTCAAACCCTAGATACCTCTTTGGCGATATTTCGAGCTCCAGTGCAGCTCTTGAGTGATTCCTCCACAAATCTTTGGTAGATTTCACTCCTAGTTGAAGATTAAAGGTATATCTTCACTCTTTGATCTTTGTAGCTTAAGATCTATGTATTTGGGTGTATGGGTTTGAAACCCTAGCTCTTTGGGTTATGGGTTATGGTGATATAAGTGATGTATACACCTATTAGATGGTATATTATCAAAGGAAACAAGTGTATGATTATGATTTGTAAGAATCTTAAGGGTTGGTTAAA
This sequence comes from Calendula officinalis, assembly GCA_963853835.1. Lineage (NCBI taxonomy): Eukaryota > Viridiplantae > Streptophyta > Magnoliopsida > Asterales > Asteraceae > Calendula > Calendula officinalis. The sequence continues at coordinate 50,438,145 of OY970823.1, forward strand.
CCTAGGGTTTGGTAAATCACCATAATTGGGGGAAATGAGTTAATAAGTGTTATCTAGAGATAGATGGACACATTGGTAGTAGAATGTGATGTTGATAATCTTGTGATTATTGTATTAGGCATTTCGTGAGGTCTTGGAAGGTTGACCGAATTGTGAAGCAAGGAAACTGACGTAAAGAATACGGTTGGAGCACTTTATTGCTAAGGTGAGTACATGAGACTTTTAAACTGGGTACATAGCAAATGGTTTTCGAAAATACATATGATATGTTATGGGTCTTTATTAATAAATGTTTTGATAAAGATAGTGACTGAAAAGATAAGAAAGTAGGTGTAATGTGATACTAGAATAAGTCTAGTATGATTGATGAATTTGGAAGTAAATATGATAAGCTAAAGTAATTATGAAATCTTTACTAAGGAACCATAATAATGAAGTTATGGAGTAATATAATGTATATTGAGTCTTTATTAATAATTATGTATTAGTAAAGCAATTAGAAATGATTAGATAAGTAATGAGTACCTATTGGTAAGAGTTACTAATAAAAGAAATGAACGAATATATATGAAAATGATTATAATGTGGCTGGTAATAATTATGCATTACGGTCACGAAGAGATAAAAGTATTATGGTGTCGATAGACAAGAATTGTATATTATGAAATAAGTGAATATGAACCTCCTAGGGTTCATAGATGTAGAAGTATGTGTAGATTGCTTATGATTGGGTCCATGGGACCATACATGTACGTTCACACTATGTTGAACTAGTTATATATAGTTATTATTAGATAACTAACTTGTTGATGACTGATGTGATAGTCGAAGGCTTTGATTGGAATAACTGATGAGTTATGGTAAGAATGAGATGATGTGATGACGCGGGGGATCCCCGGTCATGAGGTGTGGAGTGAGGGGCAGTTGGGTGGATTCCCATCGACTCATCCACGGTAGTAGTCTTGCTAACTGGAGGAAGGTCCGGCGAGTAAGGCAGGTATCGGTAGATTGGGCGATTCCCTCTTGCCGTTATCTTGAGCAATTCGGGGGATCCCCGTTATGTTTCTAGTATGTATATGTTTATATACTAGAATTGGTTGAAGCTTATTAATGCGGGGGTTCCCCGGTTAATAAGTTAATGTGCTTCTAGTTAGTTTGGGGGCAACCCGATAACTAGATATGTTGTGCCCCTAGCTAGTGCGGGGGCAACCCGATAGTTAGATATGATTGCTAGGAGAGCAGAGATTGCTAGAGTCACGGTAGGGTGACTAGCCGGTAGTGAGATTGTTTATATTTATATATATGTTTATATATTTATGAAACTATGATTATTATTATTTGGGTCTAAAACCCTTGTATCTCACGAGACTATTTGTCTCACGTACTACGTTTGTTTTGTGGCTATGTACTCAGGTACAGGTTTGAAGTGATAGAAGGTTGCACTAGAAGTGGCCTAGAGATGTTTAGCTCGGGAGCTAATAGGTAGATCCCGTTGCCTATGGTTTTGATATACTTGGTGACACCGTATTTTTGTAAACTCTGATATAGGTTCTAAAGTTTTTGTTAAACTGTATTTTGGACAATATGTCGGGGAAAATGTATTTTAAATGATTTAAACGATGTTTTAAAAATACGGGTGTTACAACTTGGTATCAGAGCTATAGTTTAAGTGAATTAGGTTGGATGTCCATCCTAGTCTTAGACTGTAGCAATAGGAATGTAAGATTCCTTGAGATCGATAGGTTGACCTTGAGACTTTATGTTAAGTTTAAGGTTGAACCTAGGGGACCTATTGAAGTTGTTATGAATTATGAAATGTGAGTCTTTTGAAAGCGTAGGGCATTATTATGATAGGGTCGGCCCCTATGAGAGATGACATGATTTGATCTAATTGTGTTGTTTTCGATGGTCGAGCTGACCGTTTGAATCTTGTTTGTTAAATACATTGGTATGGCGAAGGAATGAATGGGTAAGGTGGACGAGCTCCACTAAGTTGGGAAAGGTTAAGAATGAAGATGTGAACCAGGATTTGGATAATTGAATAAATAAGGGTAGGTGGAATGATTCCAATACCCATATGAAGGAAGAATAATCGAATGGTAAATCCCGTAGTGGGAAGTGTCTACATAAAAGGTAGCAAAACATAGTCAGAAGAAATGAAAGGTAGTTGTGTAAGACTTTCATAGCGTGTAAAACTGTTGTGTAATTCAGAAATTTTGAACTGAAGGTCACGATGTGGTGGATTCGGTAGATTTAGCAAGTGCTAGAGATTAGAAAACGAGGAAGAATGACATGGTGACTTTAGCGTCACCATTATTGAAGGGTGAGGTGTTGACACGGTGGAATGTGTTGTATGAAACTTTGGGAAAGAGAGCACGGTACAAGATGTTGTGAAAGGAACTCACGAGTGAGTTAAAAGGGGAAGTTTACCCGGAAGGAAATCTAGAGGGGGAATTCATGATGCAATCTCGGAGAATTTTTGCTAAATTGACTTAAGTGATTATGGCTTAATTGTTTGGTTGTTGCACGAATTGGTGCTTATAGAAATTGGAGATGAGTCGTACAATGTGGAAATTTATTTTTTTTTGGGAATAGTCTTCCCGGTTAGTTATGCGTATGGAAATATGCAATGGAAATGATTATAAACAAGTTTGTCGCGTGTAGTAAGGATATAAGGATGGTGAATGTGTTTCAACAAAAGGATAGTAGCACAAAGAAGTGTTAAGTTTTAGTAAGAAATGTTAGTTTGAATGGGAATTTTAGAAATAGAAACTGTGGAAATGGAATTTGGATGTCCGGCGGGAATCCGGATAAATAATGTAATATGAGTATGCGTGAACGGTAAAGGAAAGAACGACTAAGGTGTAGTGATGTCTTAGAACTCGCAAATGGAAAATATGTAGAAAAGAATAAGTATTGGGAATGACGAGTTTTGATTGTTGAAAGTGGTTGAATAAAAGTTGGCATATAGCCATAACAAGTTTTGGGACGGGGTTCATGGACTCGATACCAAGGGTAAGAAGGTAATGATTGATAAAATGTCATAGTAATGGTATGACGGTATATGACATGGGATAGTGTGAAACTACGGTTGGAAAATAAGTATTTCAAGTATCGCGATGTATGAAGACGAGAGTATGGAATGTTGGGCCAATGTGTGCCGAGCCATGGGTTACAAATGTGGACCGGAGTCGATGGGTTGACTCAAGATGACCAGGTTGACCGGTGGACTATGATTGAAGGAATAGATTTATGGTTACCCCGGTGGTGACAAGGATTTGGAAAGTTGTTCAATAGAGAAATGAACCGTTCAAGGGTGATTAATGTGTGAATGAGACGGTAGATGGGAATCGGAAATTTTATTGTTAACCGCGAGGTACGAGGCTTGTGCATTATGTGATGGCCTTTGAAGGAATATGATAATGAAAAGGTGATGTTATATGAAACGTGTTAAGTAGTATGCCCAATGGGGAATATGTTAGATATGATAGAAAATGATAATGTGATATCATGGGAAACGTGCTAATTGCATGATGAATAAATAGTCGGTTGAATGTGTAACCTAGTAGTGAGATTATGTGTTGAGAAAAGAGGTATACTATTATGGTATCCAAAATCGATAGAATGAGGAAAAGATGATGTGGTAGTTCGGGGGATCCCCGGCTCCTATGATGTTTGGGGGTGGAATCGGTTGGGCGAATCCCAATGGTTCCATCCTGTGATTGGAGATGTTCTAATCACTGTGACAGTTTGGGTCTTGATGGATTGGAGGCTTTCCAATCATCATGATATAATAGTCAAAGTATGAATTGTTGTGTCTGTATAATAATGTGTATATATGTGTGTATATGTTTATGTATATATGATGAATGTAGAACTATGTGGTTAATGTGTATGGTTATGACTGTACGATAAGTGAGAATTTGGTTGAAATGCGGGTTGCATTTAAGTCGTGTATGTGTAGGGGATGCCTACGATTTATAGGATAGGAGGAAAGAGAAACTCCTAGTGAGCAAATTATTATTTGGTAATCAAGATGTGGTAAACTTGTATGAAATTGAGAATAAGAGTTATGAAATTGATTGATGTGACACAGGGGTAGTTGAAAGAAAACTAAGTGATGGTTTGAGTGACCAAATGTTGGTCAAGAATCGGTAAAGGTCGATGTGACCATATGTGAATGTACGACTCTCGGATAATTGGGAGAGAAAATGAAAGTGTGGAAAAACGGGGACAATTGTTAAGGGGACAATAATGAGTGGAACCCGAAAGTGATAAATTAGTAATGGTGCCCCGTGAGTATGAAATTTGTTAGTTGGGAAAAGTATGGTTGACTTTATGCAAAAGTCAAGATTAGTCAAATTGTGAATAGTTGACTCGGTCAAGGATGGGCTTTGACTCTCGTTATGAACGGTTAGTGAATGTCGATGGCATAATGTGCCGATTGTACGTATGTGAAAAGATTAATGGAATAGTTGAAATAGTTGTAGTCAGATTATACAACTTTGACCCGTTAGGGTGTTGTCAAGATTGAATGTGGGAATCGAGTATATGATTGTAGATGGATCATAAATTGAAGGCCAAATGAAAAGGAAAGAAGGATTTATGGGTTCCTTAGCGAGAAGGGAAATTGTTAAAGCATAGTTGACCTTGTTCTTAAGTCAAAGGTTAGACGATATTGGAATGTGGCAACTTGGTCGAAGCTAGACTTTGACATTCGTGTTGGTCAATTAGTTGATTTTAATGAGCGGGTCATGTCATTTTCATGTGTATAAAATGATCGGGTTTGATTGAAGGATTAAAAGTGTTGTGGTCAAATTGTGAAATTTTGACCCGTTTGGGTATTATGAGTTTTAAAATTTGAGTCTTGACCGTTCGGACTTAACGGAGTTAAGTGAACGTTTGGATGTAATGATAACGGAATAGGAATGAGGAAAGTTTGATGGTAGTGACCACAAGGGAATGAGAGCGGAATGCTCGGTTGTATGTGGGTTGAAATTCTTAGTGATTCCGAGGACGGAATCCTGTTAAGGGGTAGATAGTTGTAACGACCCGAAATTTGTAAATAAATAAATTGTATAAAAATATGATAAATAAGGATAAATCGTTTAAAGAACGTAGGAATTGGTTTCGTGTCGTTTGGACACCGTACGAGAAAGCTATGGGCGAAACCGGGTCGAGACAAAGGTGAAAAAGTGCAGCCCTGCTGCCTTAGGAAGTTCGCGTCGCGAACTAGGGTTAACGATCGGGAACTCCGATCAGGGATCTGGGCCATTGGTCGCGATGTAGTTCGCGATGGCTTAGCGATCGCGAAGTTTGGAAAAACGCAGACTTAGCGACGCGAACTATTGTTCGCGTCGTGAACTTGTGTCGTGCAGCTTTAAAATCGGGTTTTCAGCCATTTGTGTTATTTTCAAACCCTAGATACCTCTTTGGCGATATTTCGAGCTCCAGTGCAGCTCTTGAGTGATTCCTCCACAAATCTTTGGTAGATTTCACTCCTAGTTGAAGATTAAAGGTATATCTTCACTCTTTGATCTTTGTAGCTTAAGATCTATGTATTTGGGTGTATGGGTTTGAAACCCTAGCTCTTTGGGTTATGGGTTATGGTGATATAAGTGATGTATACACCTATTAGATGGTATATTATCAAAGGAAACAAGTGTATGATTATGATTTGTAAGAATCTTAAGGGTTGGTTAAACCTAGGGTTTGGTAAATCACCATAATTGGGGGAAATGAGTTAATAAGTGTTATCTAGAGATAGATGGACACATTGGTAGTAGAATGTGATGTTGATAATCTTGTGATTATTGTATTAGGCATTTCGTGAGGTCTTGGAAGGTTGACCGAATTGTGAAGCAAGGAAACTGACGTAAAGAATACGGTTGGAGCACTTTATTGCTAAGGTGAGTACATGAGACTTTTAAACTGGGTACATAGCAAATGGTTTTCGAAAATACATATGATATGTTATGGGTCTTTATTAATAAATGTTTTGATAAAGATAGTGACTGAAAAGATAAGAAAGTAGGTGTAATGTGATACTAGAATAAGTCTAGTATGATTGATGAATTTGGAAGTAAATATGATAAGCTAAAGTAATTATGAAATCTTTACTAAGGAACCATAATAATGAAGTTATGGAGTAATATAATGTATATTGAGTCTTTATTAATAATTATGTATTAGTAAAGCAATTAGAAATGATTAGATAAGTAATGAGTACCTATTGGTAAGAGTTACTAATAAAAGAAATGAACGAATATATATGAAAATGATTATAATGTGGCTGGTAATAATTATGCATTACGGTCACGAAGAGATAAAAGTATTATGGTGTCGATAGACAAGAATTGTATATTATGAAATAAGTGAATATGAACCTCCTAGGGTTCATAGATGTAGAAGTATGTGTAGATTGCTTATGATTGGGTCCATGGGACCATACATGTACGTTCACACTATGTTGAACTAGTTATATATAGTTATTATTAGATAACTAACTTGTTGATGACTGATGTGATAGTCGAAGGCTTTGATTGGAATAACTGATGAGTTATGGTAAGAATGAGATGATGTGATGACGCGGGGGATCCCCGGTCATGAGGTGTGGAGTGAGGGGCAGTTGGGTGGATTCCCATCGACTCATCCACGGTAGTAGTCTTGCTAACTGGAGGAAGGTCCGGCGAGTAAGGCAGGTATCGGTAGATTGGGCGATTCCCTCTTGCCGTTATCTTGAGCAATTCGGGGGATCCCCGTTATGTTTCTAGTATGTATATGTTTATATACTAGAATTGGTTGAAGCTTATTAATGCGGGGGTTCCCCGGTTAATAAGTTAATGTGCTTCTAGTTAGTTTGGGGGCAACCCGATAACTAGATATGTTGTGCCCCTAGCTAGTGCGGGGGCAACCCGATAGTTAGATATGATTGCTAGGAGAGCAGAGATTGCTAGAGTCACGGTAGGGTGACTAGCCGGTAGTGAGATTGTTTATATTTATATATATGTTTATATATTTATGAAACTATGATTATTATTATTTGGGTCTAAAACCCTTGTATCTCACGAGACTATTTGTCTCACGTACTACGTTTGTTTTGTGGCTATGTACTCAGGTACAGGTTTGAAGTGATAGAAGGTTGCACTAGAAGTGGCCTAGAGATGTTTAGCTCGGGAGCTAATAGGTAGATCCCGTTGCCTATGGTTTTGATATACTTGGTGACACCGTATTTTTGTAAACTCTGATATAGGTTCTAAAGTTTTTGTTAAACTGTATTTTGGACAATATGTCGGGGAAAATGTATTTTAAATGATTTAAACGATGTTTTAAAAATACGGGTGTTACAACTTGGTATCAGAGCTATAGTTTAAGTGAATTAGGTTGGATGTCCATCCTAGTCTTAGACTGTAGCAATAGGAATGTAAGATTCCTTGAGATCGATAGGTTGACCTTGAGACTTTATGTTAAGTTTAAGGTTGAACCTAGGGGACCTATTGAAGTTGTTATGAATTATGAAATGTGAGTCTTTTGAAAGCGTAGGGCATTATTATGATAGGGTCGGCCCCTATGAGAGATGACATGATTTGATCTAATTGTGTTGTTTTCGATGGTCGAGCTGACCGTTTGAATCTTGTTTGTTAAATACATTGGTATGGCGAAGGAATGAATGGGTAAGGTGGACGAGCTCCACTAAGTTGGGAAAGGTTAAGAATGAAGATGTGAACCAGGATTTGGATAATTGAATAAATGATTTAAACGATGTTTTAAAAATACGGGTGTTACAGAAGGTGCCTTGGTGGCTTGCAGAAGTGATGATTGAGCCAACACAAAGTCACCTCTCTCATGTGAGTTGGATACTTTTAACTTTTTTATAATATTGATACAAATGATAATATCAAATATATATTTAATTTTTATCACATCAAAATTATATTAACTGACATACTTATTCTAATAATATTATTTTTTCACAATTTTTTAAATATATTTTTATAAAATATACATATACAGTACCATTTTCCAATTGGCCCTCACCTCCATCGTCCCTTAATTCAATTCGGCTAGCCGACCGGAGGAACGAAAAGCACCCCACCAAAGGAGTGTGCCAATAGTTGGAAAAAACCAACGATTGTTGGATTGACAGCTGATGTGCCTGACATCAGTCTAAAGAGGTGAATTAGAAACTATAAAAAAATATTTATAGATTAATAATACTATTTAATTTATTTTTCCTTTCTTCCATGTGACTAGAATATAAATCCGTTAAATAATAATAATAATATTCTTGATAATATATAAGTATTAACAAAGATATGTTTATGTTAGAAAACACAAGGTATTAATGATTCGTAGAAGTAGGATCCTGTGAGGACTCAAAAAACGGTAAGGACTCGCGAGAACACCTAAAAAACATTCCAAAAAATTCCGAAAAAAAATATATAACCCTCCATGATTATTACTACATTTGACAAAAAAAATTGAAAAAAAAATTATGATCCACTTTTTTTTGCGGATCATAACAATGATCCATATTTTTTTTGTGGATCATTATTATGATCCATATTTTTTTTGGATCATTTTTTAAATTTTTTTATTTTTTTTGGATCTTATATGCTGCGAATTTAATGTTTAAAAAAGAAATTTTTTGAAAAAAGTTTTTATTTTGGATCATTTTTAGATTTTTTTTTGGAGTCCTCGCAGTCCTCACTGGGAAAAGAGTCCTCACCGGATCCAGACCCCTGATTTGTAAATATTAAAGATTACACAGAATCAACTTATTCTTAATTATATGTTAACACTTACATATTATCAAGATTATTATTAACTACTTTATTATAAGTTACTGATTATATCCGATTTTATTTAAAGTTGTTTTTATTCAAATTTGTTTTTGGCACATTTTAAAGATACTTGTTAGTCAAATACTCATTTGTTGAACAATGAATAGACCCCGTGAAATATTTAAATTTTATTGAAGAACAATTTTATATTACAATGTTTTAATGTAACATAGAAAATTTCAATGGACCTTAAGCCCACAAACGAGAATATCAAAGTAAATAGTAAAGAAAGAAGATTTAAGAAGCAACAAATCGATAATGGAACATATCGAACAGGGAGAGCAAAGAATATACTAGAGAAACTCTAAGTTTTGCTATAATATCATGTTGAAAAATGAATAAATTACGTAAATATAATTTTTATTGATAGACTATAGATTATAATGTGAAATAGAAAATTCTAGTGTACTTTAAGCCCAGAAACGAACTTGACCAACTAACAAAATCTACCACCTAAAAATTACACACCAAATAAAACATCAATTATCTTTTTCATATTATGCTTTGTTTTAGCTTAAATTGATTAAATTTTTATTTGTATTTGTTATTTCTTAGCAATAGCAATGGCAAAAATATCAAGTGTTTTAAACGAAAATTTCTTCTACTAAATGAAAATAGAAATAAAACTAAAATGATGGAGGTTAATTGGAGGAATTAAATTGTTAATCCAATGAATTTTGACATACGGTGGATCATGTTTTGAGTTATTATTTTTTTTGTTTGGTTTCTTTTTTTGAGTTTTTATTCTTTTTGTTTGGTTTTGTTTTTGCATTTATTGCTAGGGGTAACATTTTTGCTTTATTTCAGTGGCTGTTTTTTAGATCTATTGTAGGTTAAATCTTGATTTTTCTTAATGATAAGCTATATGAATATATCAACTCCTTGAAAGAAAGTAATTATGTACGGCATTATATGTACTTACGTTCGTAAACCACTAACCTTTTGTTTTTGACTATTTCAAGTTATCGAATTTTTCTTTCCTTATATTCTTTTTGGTGATGTAACAAAAATAGTTTAAAACAATGAGAGATAAAATTGTTTTCTATTAAAATATATAATTATTTTTCTACTCATTTAATTGATCAGAAGATTAAAATATAAAGAAATTTAGTAAATTTTACCTAGCAATCATTTTATAAATAGAAAAAGAGAATGATTTAACAAAATATGTAATACATTTTTCTTAAAAAATATTTTGAAGGTATACGTCAAAAAGTTTCATAGAAATCACATCTTTTTAAGAAAAGAAAAAAAATACAGTATTGTGGAAGAATGTAGAAACGGTAACTTTAGATGTTTGAGAGCCGTTGTAAGGCATCATTTTGTGGGCTGTCGCTTTCGATAACGGTCAGAAAATACACCGGCTAATTGCCGTCAGCCACTCGTTTCTTTTCTTTTATTTCTTCTTTTCTTGATTAGGTTAAATGGTCCCATCATGCAAATGTTTGTCTTCATTTCCTCTTCTATCTATATCTACAAAATTTAAATTAAATACAATGCATACGTTTCAGTTCAAATACTAAAATTAAGGTCCCGTGGTTTATCGCTTATTGTAGTCATAGTCCCTAAATTTATTAAGTACATTGGGAGTTCGTGGTGTATCCATTTTGTTGCACCAGTAGTCCCTGAAGCAAACGGACGTTTATTAAAGCTGTTAAATCCCCCATGTGCACATCACATGATGGGTAGTATAGTAATTGTTCACTCCTTCATTATATATAAACCCGAGTAAATTACATGGAAGGTCCCTCTGGAATGCTACTTATTACAGTCTTAGTTCCTGAACTTTATTTATTACACCGGAAGTCCCTACTTTATACACTTTGTTACACTCATGGTCTCTGTTACGCTGAACTTCATTTATGTTAATTGTTTTTTTTCTTTTGGATCCATATTCTTCCACTTTTATCGTCGCGCCACCAACCCCTGAAAAGTCATACATCTCAAACTCCTACATGTGGTTTGCCTTCTGCCAGCCGCCGACGATGACATTCTATCGACCTGAATTGATTCGACAACTGATGCACGTTGCCAAAGGAGTTGGTGTTTTGCACACGCAGGCCGAGAGAGCGTCACTGGCGGCTAGACAACTGGAGAAGCCAACCGCATTTAGGAGTTTGGGATGGATCGACTTTTCAGGGGGTTGGTGGCACGACAATAAATGTTGAAGAATATGAATCCAAGAGAGAAAAAAAAATCAATTAATATAATAAATTTCACGGATGGTCCATGAGGTTTATCACTTATTACATTCAAATTTCTTTATATTTGCTTTATTACAAAAGGCCATAAGGGTATTTTGGTCATTTAAAAAAATTGAGGGCATCAGGGACCATGGGTGTAACAAAGTGTATACACCGGGGAATTCCGATGTAATAAATGAAGTTCAGGGACTAATGCTGTAATAAGTAGTTTATCACAGGGACCTTCCATGTAATTTACTCAGGTTTAAAAATGAGGAAGGGGTGGACAATTATCATACTACCCATCATGTGATGTGCACATGAGGGATTTAATAGCCTTAATAAATGTCCGTTTGCTTCAGGGACTACGAGTGCAACAAAATGGATACACCATGGACTCCCAGTGTACTTAATAAAGTTTAGGGATTGTGGCTGCAATAAGTGATAAACCACAAAGACCTTAGATGTAATTCACTCTAACTTTTTAGCACATAAAACCAAATAATCTTATCGTTTTGGCTATTTATGGGTAAAATTTTGAGTTTTATTCAGCCACATGGTATGGGGCTCGCATCACAGCCACCACTGGTGGTTGTGGAATATGGTTAACACTTAATTTGTAGTTAACTTTATAAAACATATACTATAATTTATGATTTATCAATTTATGACTTTTATTAGAAGGGAGAATGATCTAGTATTGTTAACTACACGTGCAATAAAAAGTAAATGGAAGACTGATTGTACTTATATAAGAATTTTAAACAGTTGAAATTGTAAAATTTAATTTTTTTTTTTTTTTTACTATGCTGCACTACACCTAACTTTTTCTTTTTTTACCGGCAAATGTTTCACAGAAAACAAATTAGCGAGTTGCTAGAAAACAACACAAAGACAATAATAAAAGGAAAATAAAAACCACAGTCATATCAACTTCGGGTTACAACACCAAAAGCCTCAAACCGAGCTAGACCAACCTAATTTAGATCTATGCTTAAACCAAAAAATCCCTCTCGAATACATATAAGACAAAAAAGAAGCTCCTTATCTCAATTTGCATGACAAGCTAATTGAGCTTGCTGTCATCCAAGCATACGAGGAAATTTACACCTGCCACTTGGTAAAGTCACCAAAGACAATCCAAGAAATCACCCAATTAACATCCACATAATCGAGATACATATTTCTGTTACCCCATTGAAATCTTAGAGGAAGAACATCCCTTTTAAAGACAAAAGTTTCCAAAAAATTATCATAACTTCAAATTATTATAAGATTACTTGTTAACCATAAAATTATCATAACTTCAAATATGTTTCATTTACTTCTACAAATACATTAACTTCCATTAAAATGGTCTTGCAAGATATAACAATAAAATTTACACAATTATTATGAACCATTTAATCAAAATAGTTCTAACAAAGGTTAGTCTCTTTTTGAGAGCTACAAATTCAAGATTATACAAAAAATCAAATTAGATATACTATGAGCATATTTATCATACACATATAACATTATTCAAAAAGTTGATATCTAATACATAACATTGTACGGTGTATCAATGAAGAATAAATAATACACACACGAATTTTGTAAATTTAAAAAATTTGTAATCCTTTCAATATGGGAATTAATTTTCATACTATACTTTTTTATGCATTCACCACACTATACAAGTATTTTCACAAATTGTACAAGCATATAAAGCAATTATTATAGTACACGAATTAAAAGATGATATGTAAAAATTAGGGGTGTTCAAAACCGAGTACCCGGATTTTCGGATACCCGAAATTCGGGAACCCGGATTTTCGGATAGTGATTTTTACCACCCGCATTTGGTACCCGGATTTCGGATTCCCGGGTTTCGGGTACCCGGAATTTCGGGTATCCGAAATCTGGGTATCCGAAAAAACAAAATATTCAAATATTTTTCTAATATTTCGAGTATTTTTTCGGATATTTCGGGTATTTTTCAGATATTTCGGATAATTTTCAAATATTCTGGGTATTTTTGGATATTTTGGGTATTTTCTAAAATATTTTTCGTATATTTTGTATATTTTTCGTATATTTTTATTTTCGGGTATCGGGTATCTAAAAATCTTGAAAAACACTACGCGTATCTGGTACCTGAAATTCTGATACCCGGATTTTCGGATACTGAATTTCAGATATCGGGTAATTTTTCGGATACCTGATTTTCGGATATTTTTGAACACCCCTTTCGGATATCGGGCGTTTTATTTTGCTTCCGTTTTGTAATGCTCTTGTCTAACTTCTTACTAGTTTTTTAAGTGTTAAAAAAAAAAGAATCACCCCTTTTTCAATTTAAGAATTATTACAGAAATCACTTCAAAGACTTGATATATATGACGTCAATTTTAATATGTAACACATCTTCCACTTTTTTTTCCTTCGTTTTTAACTTTAAACTTTTTTATGTATTCATATTAATTTTAGGGTTTTGTTAATGACAGTCTTAGAGCTGTCACTAACATACATAAAAAGTTTGTACATTGATTAAAAAAATAATATATTCCTAAAATTCAGAGACTGTCTTTTGTATATTTTACCTTCTTAATGACAGTCCTAAGGACTGTATTAGCATTTTCCTTATTTTAAACATGTCTTTAGGCGGTTTACATATATCATTTTCAAATATTATTTATGCAATAAGAAAAGGCTGGCCAGTATGACAACCAATAATTTCATGACACTCTGTACTGGATAAGAACCCAACACATACATAACACAAACAAACAATTCAGAATCTGTCAACATCCCTCTGCTTTTCCAGAACAATACTAAACAAACCATTCTCACAAAATAATCAATGATTAACTACAAATTTAAAACAAATTAATAAAGTAACAAAACCCCATTAATCTTTTCACTTCAAAATGCTAACTTTCCATCTATAAAACCACTCAAACCCTATCTTCCCTCCTCACAAACTCACCGCTCATCACTCATCACTCACACCCAATTAGAGAGAGAGAGTGAATTCTAGAGAGAGAAAGCTTGAGGTACAACAATGGAGGGCAAAGAAGAAGATGTTAAACTTGGTGCCAACAAGTTTTCAGAAAGACAACCAATTGGCACGTCAGCACAAACAGACAAAGACTACAATGAACCACCACCAGCACCTCTGTTTGAACCAGGAGAATTATCCTCATGGTCTTTTTACAGAGCTGGAATTGCTGAATTTATTGCAACTTTTTTGTTCCTTTATATCTCTGTGTTGACTGTAATGGGTGTGGTCAAATCTCCAACTAAATGTGGTACAGTTGGTATTCAAGGAATTGCTTGGGCTTTTGGTGGTATGATTTTTGCTCTTGTCTACTGTACCGCTGGTATTTCAGGTATCTTTTCATCAAAACCCTAATCTTTATCATGTTTTACCTCATTCTATTATTATTTCCCCTTTTTGTTTTATGGTATTCTTCTTTAGATCTCCATAAAACAAAAAAAGTCTCAGTTTTGACTAATAATTCATCTTATAGAATATTTCAAGATTTACTCTTTTATCTGCAAACCCACTTCATATCTCAACTAAAGTTCAAATCTTTACATAGATTTTTGCCCAAATTACTAATTTTTTTTTTCTCAATTTTGTTAAAAACAGGAGGACACATCAACCCAGCTGTAACATTCGGTCTGCTATTAGCAAGAAAACTATCTTTAACCAGAGCCGTTTTCTACATGGTGATGCAATGTCTCGGAGCCATTTGTGGTGCAGGTGTGGTCAAAGGGTTCATGGGCGATGGTCAATACACCACTTTGGGTGGTGGGGCCAACACTGTAGCCCATGGTTACACCAAGGGTTCAGGTCTTGGTGCTGAAATTGTGGGCACTTTTGTTCTTGTTTACACCGTTTTTTCGGCTACTGATGCTAAAAGAAGTGCACGAGACTCACATGTTCCTGTATGTATAGTATACTCTTTGCCTGTGTTTGAAAAAGGTCAAACTTTATGCTGACTTTGAATGTTTTGTTGTAGATTTTGGCTCCGTTACCAATTGGGTTTGCGGTTTTCTTGGTGCATTTGGCTACTATTCCCATTACTGGAACTGGAATTAACCCTGCAAGAAGTCTTGGAGCTGCAATCATCTACAACAAGGGCCATGCTTGGGATGACCATGTAAGTTTTGACCTTTTTTAAAGTAATTTTGAGTCAACATTGACTGATTTTGACTATGTTTATGCAGTGGATCTTCTGGGTTGGTCCATTTATTGGAGCTGCACTTGCTGCTATGTACCATGTGATCATCATCAGAGCAATTCCCTTCAAGAGCAGATCTTAAATTTACTTTTAAACTATTTGTTGTCGTTCATTCAAATGTGGATTTTTGTGTTATGTTATGTTGTTTTATGTTCATGTATGCGTGTAAATGATGGGGTTTCTTTTCTTTCTTTGTTTAAAAGCTAGTCTAATAGGAGTAACATCATTTCTCTCTTTATTTGATCACGCTTGGTGAAATCATGGGCAAATAAATACTACTAAGCTCTCTCTCTTAGTAGTATTTATTTGTTCGTTTGATTTATTATTTTCTCATTAGTATGGAAGTTGTTCAATTGTCCAATAACCAATTCTAAGGGCCGTTTAATCCTTTGTAATTAGAATTCAATTTCATTACGGAGAAATGTTTGGATGAATTTTTTCAATTCATACGTAATTTTAAAATACGTCTTTCGTTCTAATTGAAATCCTTCTCAATACCATATGAATTTAATTATGCTTTCTTGGACACTCCCATTTTCCGCAACTTTCATGACATCTCCCAATTTTAGTTTTATGATGACCCCTTTTCATTTTGCCAAGGAGCTTTTGTTTGACCCCCACGTGTTGACTTTTCTCTGCTTTTGACCATTTTAATTTCATCACCCTTTCTTTCTAAATAATTACTTTTAGATGATACTTGATAATCATTTCCCCATGAATTCACAGTTTCAGTTGTCTTTGATTGAATCATACTCCTCACTGCAAATCAAGTTATAAGATGCCAACAACCTCCTGCAAATGAAAACTATTGGGAATTTTTCTTCAAAAATAAATTCTTTTCATTACAAACTACAATATGATGAGAAATTATCCGGTGTAGGGGATTCATATGCATAGCTCGAGAACCGATGCCTGGAGGTTCTGATCGATAAATACAAAAAACTTGGATCTTTATATTAATAAAACTAAGTAGAAAATTTTTTTGTGGGGAGAGAAAAACTAATCTATATATAAATTAACTCATCCATCCTATGAGCTGAAAAAGAAGCCTAATCGACTAACCAAGTTATTAAGCAATCCATAAAGTTAATTGACAATATGAAAATCAAGAACATGCCTGGTTGTTTTCTTCCTCAGATTTGATCAACACATTTGCTGTTATCACTTTCCCTTGAACTTTGTATTGTTTTCTCTGTATTTTCATAATCCAAAATTATCATTCGTTTCCAACACAAGGGAGTCATATTCATAGCTTGATAAAAAATAAAATAAACAGCAGGCGTATATGTTAATGGTGTATTTAATTAAGTAGAAAGAGAAAACAGTCCACTCACTTACCTGACTCTTACAGTTTTATGACCCTTAACCACAATCAGGGATTTGAGTTGATTAATGATGGATCTCGCAGGGATTCTTTAGGTGGTTTGCATCACTTATTATGCATCACTTTTGAATACCATTTTCTTGCTACTCATATTGGACTACCTTGCACCTGAATAGAATGCATGTGTGTCGCTTTCTCTACACATAAATAATCATTTTACAAACAATGTATTGCCTACAAAACATAATATGGTAAATCAGTTGTGCAAAAGTCAAACAGAAATGGATTGATACATCATAACGCAATTTCTTACTAGCTAGTGATTCAAATAACCACTTGGTAGGTATTTCTAACTGCTAGCATGTTTAATTGATTATTTATCATTTGCAACGTTCAACAACAGCAGATTGAATATAATTTTAAGTTTACTGTTTAGGATTCTACCTAGGTCAGTGTGAAGAGGATTTTGATTTCGGAACCATAAGAGTTAAAATAACTTATAGCCCCAAAGCTACTAAAGGAACAAGCTATAAATCTAATGAACAAATTAAATACAATACTCAACCAGCTAAACACCAAGGAAATAAAGCATTAAAACTAACCAAAATGAGTTACATTTATAACCTAGCCCTAATTTTCATTTCTCCCATTCAACGAAATCAACTAGAAAGAAATTAGGGCTTAATTGATTGATTGATTGATTACCTTGTTTGTTGGTTGGTTGGTTGGTTGGTTGAGAGAAAAGAATAGCTCTGTGTTTTGGCCTGCGTGAGCAAGAGTATGGAAGCATCTATTTGTTTGAGAGGGAAGATTGAAGAAAGCGGCAAGAGAATTCAGAATTGGGAATAAATTAATGGTTACATAAAATTCAAACAATTTTTTTTTTCTTCTTAAACTTGACCCATTTTATTTCAATATTATTTTAAAAATATCTATTTACTTAATTCGCCTTCTGTAGTTCTGTGTGTACGTAAATTCAAAATGATGCCCAACAAACTACGCAGACAAATTAATGATGTAATTACTTTAGTATAGGGTGTTAAATAAGTTACAACTTTATATGAAATAAGAGTATAAAGACTAGTTGTAATGGAAGGTCACGGGTCGTCGTTCGCTCGCTCCCCCCTGCTACTAGCCTCTCGTTGAATGCATCCCCTTCCAAATGACTTTTGAACGAGGAATGGTTTGGTCATGCATTTAGTTACTAAGTAGTAGTGGTGACACAGATCACATGTAGTCGTCATTACCACTAGTATTAAGTTAAAATTAGCCGAGACTTAATAATCCATGCTTGAGTTTGGTTTAAGAAAGCTTCAATCTAAATCTAATAACTTCATAAATATTAATTTGAACTCGTATTTATATAAGTAAACTCGATTTAAAAGCTATATACGAATAACTCAATAAAAGTTTGATTCTTTGCCGTTCTAAACTTGTGTATCAATACATGTTATTGCACTTACATATAAAAATTTAATTATAACTTTGAAAACCACTCTAATTTGATAATGCTTGAGATTCCATAGGCCGAAACGAAGCCCTTTAAGGGTAGAATTAGGAGTCGAAGCCATGCATTTAGCCCGATTGCTATTCGCCCTTTTTAGCACACGTGGATACAATGTGTGGGGATTTTTTTGATAAAAGCGAAGTGTTAAAGATAAAAAAATTGTTATCATAGTTCAAAATAAAAGACTAACTTAACAACCAAACAAACAAAAATCCCATAACTTCAAATGTAAAGGCACTTGACAAAAATGCCAATTTTCTTTTAAGTTGAAAGTTGTTACTAGGTTCCCCAAAAGAAAAAGACAAAACTAAATGATATTAGTATGGTTAATTAACAACATAACCTCAAATGTAAACGCACTTGACAAAAATGCCAATTTTCTTTTAAGTTGAAAGTTGTTACTAGGTTCCCCAAAAGAAAAAGACAAAAGTAAATGATATTAGTATGGTGTAATTAACAAAATAACCACCATGTAACCATAAAACTTCAAACACTCAATCCTATAACTGTTTTCTTTTTCTTTATTCTGTCAATCATGACGGAATCAAGAAAAAACCAAACAACTTACACAAATAACATCATCTAACATTTGAATTCACCTTCTTTGGGGAGCAAAAGAAAGACCCAGGAGCAGGAGCATTATTGCTTGCTTCATTTCCAACTTCTTCTTCATCATCACAATCAATGTTACTTGGATCACAACGGTTTTGGTAGGCCCTACGCCTAAAATGATACACATTGAAATGGCTCCTAAGATATCCCAAAAAGTTATACCCGAAGACACAAGGTTTGCCTTTATTGTTAAAGATTGGAATATTTTAATAAGATTATTATGAAAAAATGTATTCAGTTTTAAAAAGATAAATAATATAGAAATTAAATTTTTATTCCAAAAAAACATAATCCTCGGTTATCTTCCAAAAAAAAGAAAAGATTATTACATTTTTAATTTCGTAAATAAGCTTATATATAAATAGGTTAATTAATTGTATATTTTTCATTCCATTCCATGAAGGAATGAGAAAAAACCTCTTCCTCCTGTGTAATGAAAATTAACAAAAGAGAAGGAAACACATTACTTGAGTAATGATCCATTCCATTACATCGATTAAAACAAACAGAATTTTTTCATTCCCACAGAATGCATCATGTCATTCATTCTTTAATTTCAACATACCAAATGCTACCTTAAGGTTTTGATAATGTCATTACACATGCATCAGGAACTTGTACATTAAACTATAACCATCTCTTGAATTTTAGGAATCACTCTTCCATGAATTAATGTACAAATTTTTATGCATTTAAACTCATTATCAAAACCCAAAAATTTATTATGTTCTAGAGATTTTTTTTTTAAGGGGGGGGGGGGGGGACATTAGAGGTATTTTTTCTCTCATAATCTTCTCCCTGAAAATGGGAAGAGTTGAAGTAAAGAGAAGTTTTAATTAATTAAAAATAAGGATTTTTTAATCATTGCACTTAAGTTAATGTACAATTAAGGAAAAATAACAACTAAATGTGTTTATTAAAATTCAAGGGGCGTGGTTTTTTATAGTTGTTGTACAATATTTTTAAACACTAATTTTTTTCTTAAACAATGCCCTAAGTGCTATAATTAGCACCTCCCTTGAAAATATTTATAATTATAAAACTAACCTTATCATTACCTAATTTATTTATATTTGAAGGACATTTTTTGTAAATGTGTTAACTTTTATTCTTTCTCTTAGACTTAAGAACACAAAAAAAAAGATAATTTCCTTTTCTTTTCTATCCGACCCGGGAACAAAAAAAAGAAAAATAATATTTTCCTAATATATCTTCTTTTCTCTTCAATTCTTATTGAATAAGAAGACGATAGTACGTACGTATATGTCGAATGAATGAGATAATGTATAGGTTCAAGCAGTGGCGAATCCATGATCAAAATCAACTGGGGCCTTTATACGAATTTACGTGGAGACCATATAAAAATTTCCACTACAAAATTTTTTGCAAGGTTTTTCCACATGGATGGTCCACCAAGTGGTAATTTGGTACATAATATTATATTAGTTTGTTCAAGATAATCTTCTTTCCAAATCTTCCCAATATTGGGAGAAAATTTAGGAAGACATTTTTAAAAAAAATATTCTTTCCTTATCTCTGGTTTCTTCCCTAAAAATATCTTAGGAACACAAATTTCCTTTTATTTCTCTTCAAATCTTTTCTCTTCTTTCATAATTTTAAAAAGTGTGAATCACAGTGTTATTATCACAATTCACGAAAATGAACTGATAATCCGTAGCTTAATGTCATTTTCTGAATCCATTTTCTTGTAATATTCAAATGCTTAGCTTGTAACCTAACCATTGTCTGAACCTTCCCCTGACCAGTTAGGATCGAACTAGTGACGTTTAAGGGAGTGTGCAGGCCCCCGTCAATTCCTTTGAGTTTCGGTCTTGCGACCGTACTCCCCAGGCGGAGTGTCCCAATTTGATGGATGAAATTTTAAGTGCTGGACTAGTGGGGGCCTATCAGGAGACATACTGAAAATCATGCCTTTCGAAAAGAAAAACTTCTCCCATTGCAACTGGTGTAGGATTAAAGATCAGGTTTTGCAGCTATATGAGCATGAACATCTACTTTCGAATTTGAATAGTCCTCTTAGCCGGTCGATTGGCTTGAATCTCTCTCTAGGAGGTTGGCCGCCTATCCTAGATCTTCCCATTTCAAATAAGATCCCGGGCTCGATCCGATTTAGTATCAAGGTGATTCTTTTTCTAGTTCCTTGTCAGAATCCGGGCTAAAAGTCGTCCACACGCGTAATTCCTCTCCCTACGGGGGGAGGTTTTCAAGCAAGCTCGAAAAAGAAATGGAAAGAAAAAAAAAATAGGGCAGATAGATGTGTGTAACGCGGTCAAGATCGACTACGAAATCCAGGGCAATGATAGACATGCATCGCTAATCTCTTCCTAGCCCTAGTATTCTTAAATCCTTTTTTCTACATAACCTTTCCAACAAGACCTAGTGCATTCAATAACTCCTCCCATTTGGTACGGCTTAGAGGAATTCCTCTCTGCGCTTTTAGACCAGTTTTTTATTGCACCAAGTGCATTTGTATAATGTGAAGTTGTGAATTAATAAATTGGTTCTCTTGTTCTATATAGATTAACAAAGCTACCATTCTCATCCATCAAAATATTTAGAATAATGATACGGTGGAAGTTAAATATGACATTCAATTCACATATAGGCATTACATTACATTACATTACATGTCGAATAATGTGCAATTTCTAACTACAACCAGAGCTATGTAGCAATCCATCCATCTGGGCTTAAATTATAATGTTCCAGTTGTGTTATGTAATGCACTTTAGCCAACTTTGTTGTTACCCCAAAATCCTCCTCTGCTAGGCTTCAGGAGTTGTTTGAATAATGCCATCTTTGGCACATTCCAGTGCTCCACATGCCTGAAATTAATACTCGAGTATTACATTGAAATGGATGTATAACAAGACTCAGCTGAGCAAATTGTATTACCTACATACTTTTCCCGATTCTTTGCTCTCCGTGTAACCTGTAGCTGTAATGAAATTTAAATGTCATGACCTTTTAAGTTTGTTATGGCACATGCTGAATCAAGTTTTGTGTAAAACATTTTCAAGTGGTTAGGCTCATGACCTCTATCAAATTATTCCCTCGAAACTCTCTTGTTTCCAATCCTTAAGACTGTTATAAGGTTTACAAAGTTGGACATAAAGATCATTGCTGAAAGGTAGAAAAATGTCTTCCAAATACTATATGTAACAAAAACTTATTGACTTAAATTAGCTCATAAGCACAAACCTTTTAAATAAGTTTTCCTAAACATCCCCTAAACCTTTTTTGATGTGTATGATGACTTGTGTTACATACTTACCTGAAAGAATAGGTTTCCATGGGAATGACATGGTGCAACTGGCCCGATCCCTTTATCCTACAACACAAATTATTCAAAAACAACAAAAGATGAGGAAGAAAAACTACGAATATTGAATATTAACCAAAGATCAACGTAGTTGTACCTCAAAATCTTCCCATTTCGTCAGCTTCATGTTCGATTTCTCAATTAGAGACCCAAAATTTGTGCAATTTCTTTTGAAGCGACCTACACCTTTAAAGGAACCTGCTGGATCAGCAAATTCACAGTCGCCTTCGTAAGCATCGAGTGTAAGAGCACCTGTCTTCTCAAGTATCAACACACAATTGCAATAATCATTCACATAACTAAAATGAGTAGAGAACACGAATAAAATAAAACAAAAGTTGTACCTAGAAATAAATAATCATTTTTCAATCCAAATTCATTACGAAAATTGAGCAAATATACAGACTCTAATGAACGTGATTTATTTACTTACCCGTAACGAAATACGACCTCTGGAAATCCCCTTTGATAGTTTCAACAATAATAGAGCGGTCAATTCCATCTCCAGCTAGCTCGATGACTGCACTGGCTTCTTCAACTAGGTTCTCCGGCGAACGGAAAAAAGAGGCAGCAATTCCAAGAAGCTCGGAGCCATACCAAGCAGTTTTGAGCAGTAGATTATCAGAATCAGAGCCTTGGCCGGATGTAGATGAATCGGTACTTGTTGAGTTATCTCCTCGTCCGGTGCCCTGAATTTTCATGAAATTCAGGTTGCGACTTGATCGCGGAACCTCAAAGGGTCGGTGGTCGGAATGGCGGTAAAGAGTGACGGAAGTAGCAGAGAGTGTGGTCGCCATTTTAAAATCAAAGCTGTGTATCTCTACAGAAGTTAGCTGTGTATTTATCATCAAAGCTAATCATATTTCTATTGTATCGTCATTCGCAGCAGCAATAACAACAAAATTATACCTAACAAACCTTCAAATGAGCAACAAATAGTTTTCTCATAGAACACAAACACCGATAGATCAAAACAATTTTAAAAAAATGATATACGAATTCTTCTTCTCAACACGAACATAACCAATCAATTGAACTAAAAGTTTATATAGATATAAACACGTAAAGAATAGACATCAGACGAAGAGAAGAAAATCTAGATCGATTCGCAAATTTGCACATGCTTGAAACGATAGGTTCATAAATTCATAATTGAAGTTCGAGAAAGTAACATCGATCGAAGAAAGCTGACTTATTAACTTAATCATAATTAGATCGCGGTGCACATATGTACCTACAGGATACAGAGCGTTCAGATAGAGAGATCGGAGACGGTATGAAGTTAGTCCGGTGACCGGAAATATGATTGAAGTGCGTTATTTAGTATGATATGATGTAAAGGGGTAAATAAATAAAGGGAAACCGGATATAGCCAGTGATGATGAAAAGATAAGGGAATACGTTTACCGGCGATCATAGGTTAATAGCGTCATCTACTGGAAAGTCAATAACTCCTCAACTTACGTTAAGCTGCAATTTTCGTCCCTTCACTACGCGTTTTGTATCACAGATAGAGGATTTCGCCTATTAGTTTGTACATGATAAAACTGAAAGTAAAATTATTTGTAATTTAATAGTAGTATATATAATAAATATGTAGTAACCCACAAGTCACTTTCTTGGGTTATTTAAGGAATACCAATGAATTATGGAGGATGAAATGTGCAATTATTATACGGATGGACTGATTTTGTAAATGAATTATCAATAATATCTACTGGGGTTGGTGTACGGATACGGAGAGTGTGGAGAAGCACAAGGCATTCTGTATATCTTATCTTACTCTTTTATAATATATTTACGACTACTAAATATAGAAATATTTAGATTTAAATTTATTTCTAGTTTTAGTAACGTTTTAAACACCATAAAAATAAAAAAATGTTGCTTACATGATTCGAACACAAGACCTTTTATGAGTACTGACTGTGTGTTAACCGATTGATCTAAATGACACTTTGTTTAATCCCAAATAAACAGACAACATAACACTGCAAAATGTCGAAATTGTCCCCTGTTTTATTTGGGATACAATTTAATATGTGTTCTAGAAGGTCTTATCACCCATCTTATTCAACACTTATTAAAGGTAACGTCTTGCCTATTGACAAAAAAAAAACTCTACAATTTAGTTACGAGTACCCGTCACCGCATTGCGCGGGTACCCTGCTACCTGCTAGTATTGAAAGAAAGTATTTAGGGTGTTTTGTGTCACACCCCGCCAAAAGTGGTTTGCGGAAGAACGGGTGTGCGACTAAACGAGTATACATAAGCATATGATTATTGTAAACAATAAATAGTTTCAATAATGTTTAATAAAGAGAAATGTCACCAAAAATTTAACGTAACCAAAGTCATTTGAATCCAAACATAGTTTAATAGAAATGAAATGAAAAGGTGACATTTTATTTGAGAAAGCTTGACTCCCAATGCATGTGACTCAATGCCTAGCTTAGTTACCTGAAAAACATAAGTAAAAGTATCAACAAAATTATTGAGTGAATTCACAGGTTTTAATGAGTTCAAAATAGTTCCATAGTTTTCGTATGCCATTCATGGCAAAAACAGTTTGATGATATAAAACGTTTAAAGATAGTCTGCTCAAAAGCAATAGTGAAGATAATAGTTTTTGTATGCCATCTTTGGCAAAAACTGAATGATGATAATAATGTTAAATATGACCTGCTCCGAGAGCAGTAGTACGATTTTTAATCGCGGTAGTAAAAATAATAGTTTAGTATGCCATCGTTGGCAAAAAAAGTGTGATGATTAAAATGTTAAAAATTGGCGTGCTCCAAGAGCAGTAGTAGAAACATAATAGACTGTGATTCCCCAACAGGGTTGCAAGGCGTTTGAGTTAAAATGCTGACCCTAAGTTCATAATCAAAACAACAACCTTAAACGTGCTAGATATGCACTCCTCGTGGTCGGTAAACACCGATAAATGATCAATAACGTGGGAGGGTAGGTCTCCGCCAATAGTACTATTTGCATATCCAGGGCCTAGTCGCAACTAGCTAATGATTATGTATGTAACATATACGCACTTCCATGTACATCTAAACTTAGTCTAAGCATAAGGATTCGTTGTCTAGTTTTCAAAAATAGTTTTCATCACGATATAGTAAACGTTTATAAATATTGTGAACATTTATAAAATAGTTGATATGTTTTTTCACCCCAAAAGTAAAATAGTTAAAACGTAGTAAAAGAGAGGTTGTAACTTACAATCACAAATAGTTTTATAAAAACAGTTGTTATGTTTTTCACCCCAAAGTTATAAAACAGTAAATGAAATGCGCTAAAAATTGGGGCTGTGAACTCACCTGATGCAATGCTAGCCAAAACACAAATAATAATGTGTGGTCTCCAACCACAATGATCCTAGCGTCCTAAACGCATAAAAAATAATGTAGGAGTGACGGTCCAATGACACGCCTAAACTAAATAATGCCTAAATAATTCCCTAGGAGAATTTAGACTCGAGTAATACGTTGGTGACTCAATAAGATTGGTTTCATACTTAAAAGTAGTTACACCTTGATTTGAAAATACAAGTATTACGATGCCATGAATAATTATTTACATAGGGTAATTTAAATAATCATAAAAATTATTTATTAAGTTATTGATTAAATTAACAATTAATCAACCGATGGTTAGATAAACGAAAATTTAATAATTATAAAATTATATAAATAACTAAACTTAAAAATCGGTACTCTCACACCTAACTAGGGGTGATTATCGGGCTAAAAATCGAACCGAACCGATAACATGTTATCGGTTTCGGTTCGGTTCGGTTTCGGTTCGGTTATTTTAGGCCAAATGTTCATCATTTTCCAAAAACCGAACCGATAGAACCGATAACGATGAATTTTCAAAACCGAAACCGAACCGATAATATGTTGTCGGTTTCGGTTCGGTTCGGTTTCGGTCGATTTTCGATTCGGGTTTTTCGGTCAAAATGCTCACCCCTACACCTAACAGAAGTGATTATTTAAAATTTATTTACATACATTAATTTAATATATAATAATTAAACAATTATTAATAACTAGTAATGAAAAAAGAACAATCAATAGGTACATATATTATGTCATCAAAGCTTATACGCGTCACTCCAGAAACATTAGTGGTCGTGTGTGTGTGACGGTACTTTCGGCTCCACAAACAGGATCGAAAAAGTAATAGACCCAATATTTATTTTTAACAATATGAAGAGGAGGGAAAACATGTTATACCTTCGAGAAAAGAGAAAGACCGAGAGAGAGCTCTAGAAGGTGATCGGCGGTGCTGTTGACTGCCGGAAAAACGTAGGCCTCGCCGAAGATCGATCTGCTGTATTGCCGGAGGACGTTGTTGGTTACAGGACGTGACGAGCTATGAGACTGAATAGAAAACATACAAGGAATGAGAAACGGGATGACAACCGCATACATGTATGATTAAAGGAACGGTTCGAGTTATATATTTACCTTCGCCGGGAAAAGTGTTGATCGCCGGAAAGTGCACGAAAACCAGAGAGATAGATCGGTGAGATATCGCTGGAACTTTACGTACGACTGCTTCTCTTTGTTCTGGTGCGTGAGAAAGAAATAGACGATAGAGATCGATGGAGAGATTATTGGTGTATGTTTGCGTGGAGGAGTTAGGTGGTGAAGAATGGTAGTTACTTTTTGGGGAGACGATAATCCAACGCATGAGTATCGGGTTGCGTTAAAAAGAAATCACGAAAGTCTAAGAATATCAATTCGGATAGGTAAGCACGTGTGAGATAGAGAAGAGATTTTTTTTTTTTTTTGAACGGCAAGTTAGTAAGTTAGTGGTTCGAGCATAGACAGTGACATCCATAAGGGGCAGTATGCCTTCCCTCAAACCTTCCACCTATGGGGAATAAATCCCACCACCAAAGTCCACGACGGGACTTGAACCCATGACCTATGGGTCATGGGCAACACCTTATACCACTAGGCTAGAAACCTTGGGTGAGATAGAGAAGAGATAAGATGGAACTTTTCATTTTATCTAATTAATTTATTTGTTTGTTAAATCACTTATGGTAACTTTGTGTATTACATTTTGTACCACTTTATTCAATTGAGCTAAGTTATCCTTATAACTTATAAAATAGTTATAATTTTTGGTTTAATTTGAGTTACATTAAGTCACAAACTCGCTAAATTTAATGTTTAACTGTACTGAAATGTAGACGACTGACACATGTCTAATTAATTACTGAAATGTAGACGACTGACACGTGTCTAATTAATTATGTGTACTAACCACACAAATGTATGATTAATGCTAGACTTAAATGTAAAGATGGGTGTTATTCTAAATAAGATGATTGTACTAAGACAAAACGAGTTATAATAATTATCGGGTCAAATACCCAATTACAAAGATTGTCACATGTTGAGTGGGTAGAGTGCAAATATGTGATACGTACTAGAGTACAAGTCTTGCAAGCATGTGATTAGCGTATGAGTGTCTTGCTATAAAAATTAGCACTATCAATTTGAGATGTAACACAAATACTTCCTTTGTATTCCAAAAAAAAAAACCTAATATGTCCTTTAAATATATAGATAACATTCGTAAAGGAAACAACAAACCGATCTTAGCTCAGTTTGTAGAGCGGACGACTGTAGTAAATTTCTGAAATCCTTAGGTCGCTAGTTCGAATCAGGCAAGGCTATATGTTTCAAACTTTAAAAGTGTTCAAAAAAAGTAAAAGAAAAATTAGAAAAAAAATAGAATTTTTTTTTTTAAAAAAATATTTAAAAATTTTAAAAAATTAAAAATTGTAAAAATGTTTAAAAAAATTAAAAACAAAAAGAATAATAAAAAAATGCATAAGTATGAATTTGAATTCCAGCTAAAACATTTGTAACTAAAGGCGCAACGAAATTCAATTACAAAGAAATTGAATTATTAATAAATTCAATTTCCTCGTAATTGAATTCCATTACAGAAGATTACGGCATGCCAAACGGCCCCTAAAAGTTATAGACGGTTAAGTTGGTGTAGGGACACTAAATGCGTTGATTTACTGAGAATGGTCACTAGTCGACCATCTTCGTGTTTGTTTTACACAACACGAACATGAACACGACACGAACACAAATTCAAATTTCATTTTCGTCCCAATTTCGTTTCGTTTCGTGTATTTTTGTCGTGTCGTGTCAGGTTTTGACAACCCTAGGTATGGACATGCCTTCATGGTGTGGTCCTTCCATTTAGCCTTGCTTGGGCCACATCAAAGAGAGGCCATGCCCGTGGCTCTCTCACATGCACCCACCTTTTAGGCTATTTTGGTGAGCGAAAGTAAAATACAAAGCTCAACATTTTCAACTTACACTATAAGCCAAATTTGTAGTTTATGGGCGCTACCGAGATCGAGTGCATAGCTATCGATGCACTAATATGTTAAGGCCAAAACAACGACGGTTGCACCCCATTCCAAGGTCCTAGGACCCCAAGTGGGGGCACAACCCCGTTCGTTTTGGCCTTGACATGTCTATACAAGTTTGCAAAATGATCAGCCCATAGACAATATTTCGTAACTTTCACACCAAAAAATACCAGAATTTTCATCTTTCATACGATTGAAAATAACACAAAACGTAGACAAACCTTGTTCCAATATACGTATACTATATTATATAGTAGCAAAAGAAACAAACAAACATTATAAAAATGGCCAACAAAGTAAGACGTTGATTACTTTGATTTAGTCAAATTCAAACTGAAATCCCACAACTTTTTGGCCAGTTCCGAGTCATCAACATATTTGCTTGCTTTTGAAATATTACTATCAGCAAAATACTCACCACTAACACCTTTCACTTGTGGATGCAATGCTACATAACATGTGGTTGCAGCTCCTTGTGGGATATTTTTCAAGAAACTGAAAAGAACTTTGCTGAATGCAGAAGCAATAAACCCTTGATTACGTGTCAGATTGGTCTTAATAACTCCAGGGTGTACTGAATTTACTGTCACATTTGCACCTTCTTCCTGATTCCCACAACATAATCAACAATTTAGAAATTGGGTAATGGGTCAAAACTCAAAATTGCCACGTGTAAAGACGACAAAAGTAAAAAGTAAAAGCTATCACCTTAAGGTGTCGGGCTAGCTCCTTAGCATGCAATGCATTAGCAAGCTTTGACTGTCCATAAGCATAAAAAGCACTATAACTGAAATCAAGAAAAATTATCAATTAAATTTTGTACCATTTCAATCATATGTTTCATTCTATGAATTAGGTACCTCTTTTCATCGTTAATTTTGTCAAACCTAATTCCTTCAGTGTATGACATCTTATGAAGCTCGGATGAAAGAACTACTATCCTTCCCTCCTTTTGGCTTTTAGTTGAAGTCTTTTTAATGGTATCCAACAACAAATTTGTCAAAAGAAAATGACCTATAAAAAAACAAAACACGTTTCCTTAATTGACATATTAATTATGTTTTTGTTTCGCGTTTACTGAACATTAACATTATACAACATACCGATATGGTTGGTTGCAAACTGCAATTCAATGTTGTCTTTTGAAAGGCTGAATGGAGGAGACATGATTCCCGCATTAAGACTTTTTGCACAAAAGAGAGAACGAAATTAGGTTAAATATGAAAATTTAAATATAATAAATGTTTGAAATTTGTAAAATTTGATTAAAAAGAATAATTTTGTACATTAGGATGTTTAAAGGAAGGTCCTTTGCAATGTAGTCAGATGCAAACTGCCGTACAGATGTCTGTGAGCTAAGATCTAACTCCATAACATCGAGTTTTGCATTTGGGATTTTCTCGCAAATGCTTGCTTTGACTTTTTGACCAGCTTCAACATTTCTGACTGCCATGATCACGTGGACCCCACGTAAGGCAAGTACACGGGCTGTTTCCAAGCCAATACCACTTGAAGCTCCTAAAAATAGCATAAATATCAGAATCAAAGAAACTATATATGTATTTAAATTGCCTTTGCAAATGGCAGAGTCAAAATCATAATCAGACTACAAAACTGATTCTAATGAAACAATTTCAAAATTAACGCAATTTATTGTAACGTAGGTACACAATTATATAGCCAATTAAGGCCATATAGCACCTACGAGAATAAATTTCATTATAAGACTTCTATGCTAGAACCCTAAAAATAGAGAAGTCAACCTCTTGACAATTAGTCAACCATTTTGACAGATGATAATCACAAACACAATAGAGAACAATACAGTAAGATTACCAGTAACAATGGCTGTAAGTCCAACTCCGTCGATTCCATTTGTAACATCTTCAGCTTTAGAATTTGCTGAAAAACCTGATGGTCCGCTAAATAGTGAATATATCCAAGTCATCTTCCACAAATCGATTTGATTGATTAATCTCTGAAACTTGTTTTTGATCCGAAATTCGAAGAATCCACTGGTACTGAAGTGTTTTGAGGAAGATTATGATGAATTTTGAATACAAAGTAACGATTTTTATAGACACAATTTGTTGATTTGTAAAATGGGGGTTTGAAACAAAGAAGGTGGCTCGCCCTTTCACGCGGTTCCCGTTGAAACTTGGAAAAACAAAGAAAGGAAATTGAAAATGAATTGGACAGAAAAGTAAACATCAAAGTTATGCCCTTGTAGTTTACATATTTTCAAGTTTACCCCCTCTATACCTTTGTACTTTCTTTTTAGTCTAAAATAATTAAATAAAACAAAGCTAAGAATAATTGTTAGTTACGTTCACTTTTTAAAATGTTTGATAATTAACAAATTTTGCTTTTTCTATAATAAGGAACGTTATTATCATATTCCCTTTTTAGAGTCCTATAAATTTGACATTTAATATCACGAACGTTATTATTATATCCTTTTTGTATATCATTTATTGTGATACGGAATTGTGATACGGAGGTAGTATATTTCCACATTAAAGCTTTGTATATTAAATTGATATTAAACTAGCATTAATGCGTTTAATTATAAGACGATATGAATAGGAAACGGGTGAATTAAGTTCCTAAATATGAAGATTTCATATCATAAACTTTATCTCGATATATATTAACCACTAAATCTTTTCACGATGCTCTCATATTTTTTTTAGTAACATAAGTATGGTTACTCTTCACCTTTTGATGTTGCAAGACTCTTCGTAATGGTTATCAAATTATCAGTGTCACATCAACATTCTCTCTTCAAATAAAGTACATAATCAATTCTTTATAGTGGTGAACAAAGTCACGACCAAACCTTCAAATTAATCTTATTAATGCATGTACCACTAACCATGTATAATATAGAAGCAAACAAAACCCGTAAATATCGGTCTCCTGCACGACCAAAATGAAGGAAACAACGCCGATTATGGCCACTACTTTTTGGTCTAACCTCTTGATAAATGTCTAACTTGCCCAATCGGCAATCCGTTAAAAAACAATGGTTATGTTAGGGGGTCTTGATGTCAGGTTCTGTAATATAAGGGTCTCTTCTTGGCATATCCATTCACGTGTCATGCATGGTCATTGGTCAACACAAGTGGCTATACTTTTACTACTTTATTTTATTTTTCCGGAAGTTGCATTAGCATAAGGTTTAATAATTTATTTGTTATGTGAAGACAAACCACCGAAACATATATGATTGACAGTTTGATGACTTTGATCTCAAGTTACTGTAGGGAATTTAAATACTAACAGAAATCATAGTACATTTGAGATTTCACAAAACTATTAACCAGAAATGTATGTTACAATCAGGGATGTCTTTAAGGAGGTATATGAGGTTTAGCCGTATAAGTCTCATATTTTGTAGGGGCCTAATTTTTATATATGTCTTATATAGTTATATATATAATATTAAAATTTAAGTTAACTTAATAATTTAATAGAAAAAAAATTAGAAAGTCCATTTTTTTTTTAAAAGTCTTGTATTCAGGGGGGCTTATTTTCGTGTTTTTGCACGGGGTGTTCAAAATCTCAGAAACGCCCCTAGTTACAACGAGGCAGTTTTTTAAATTTGACAATTGATTATCTAATTTGAGGTTGAATCTTAGGAGAAATTAGTCACGAGATTGAATAGTGGGGGCTTATGTTCCTTAAGGATAATAATATTCATTATGTCTCAAATCTGTTAATTACAAAATCTGTATCTTATTTGGATTCTCAATTCAAGTTTTTACATTATCAACAGAGTGTAAGCATGGACATGAAACATGCCTATATATATATATATATATATATATATATATATATATATATATATATATATATATATATATATATATATAGAGAGAGAGAGAGAGAGAGAGAGGGGTTCATGCGAGAACCGCTAAAATTGCGAGAACTGCGAGAACCATTTCTGACCAATCATTTCAATTAATTAGGTTTTTAATTATAAAGGGCATTATAGTCTTTTGAAAACTAAAAAAATCTTTTAATTAATATCAAATTCAGTTTCCGTAATTAAATCGTAACTTACATGCTATTTTCTAGCATAATAATTCTGCAAATTCGTAGATTATTTTTGAAATTCGTATTCATTCATTGATGAACGCATAACAATAACTACCATTTTAACCATCTTTAATGTGTTTAATGATGGACACAAAATAATCTTTTTAAAAGTGCAAAATTTACAGATTCACTATTGAATGAATCTATAAAAATACATAATGAACAAATCTATGATTTCGTATCCATAATTCATCATTGATCATTAGTAAACACATTTACATAATCATAATTAAAATGCATAATTTACACATCACCATCATATATAATTAGATAATCAAAACATAGATTTACATATCACCATTGTATATAATTACATAATCAAAACTAAGATTTACAGATCACATATCTTATAATGAACACTATATAAAGTAATGAACAAAATACTAATGAACAACAAACTAATGAACACACAGTTTAAACAATTGTTCATCTATCCATTTAGACCTTCATGGTTACACTTCGGTTGTTCAAAGTTCAAACACTTCTTTGATTGGTTCTTTGATTGGTACTTTTTCCTGTAGATCAATTATTAATAAAATTAACTACAAATTTAGGTATTGATCAATATTGAACATATCTTTAACTCTCCATCTTTAGGTATTGCAAGAGGATTTCTTTTCATGATTATTATAACTGAAAGTAAAACAAAAGATTTATAAAACACAATGAAAAGAAGAAATCATAAATTCGATCATTGGCAGCTTCATCGGCTAAAAATTTAAAATTCAACGCTTTGTTAAAACTATTTTAAAAAATAAAACAATTCATAGACATTTAACAATTAAAAATCCTTCAGGCTGTGCTCATTACAATTCTCAATATTTCATTTAATAACGTATTTCATTACATGTATGTTAATTACTTGTGAGTAGCCAAAAAAACTCCATCAACATCAACTAATTGTTGACTGCAACTTATCAAATAATGTAAACCCTAGACAAAAATCTTACAAACAATCTTACTAAAAACAATTATACAAATTAGCATACAAATTAACATCGTTCATGCAAACAACATTATCATAATACAGAAACAATACCCAAAATTTAAGATGCAACTGAACCAAATAAAGTTAATGATTAACCCTAATACATAATAAGGATACAAAACCCTTAATTTATTAGAAATGTTCACACAAAAAAACGAATCACAAGCTTAAAACGACAAAAAAAAACCCCAAATATCGAAATTATGAACCCTAATATATAATACGGTAAAAAAAAACTAATTTTGTTAGAAATTTCTTTGTAAAAACGAATTAGAAACTAATTTCGACAAAAAAACAACCCAAAATTCGTATCGATGAACCCTAATACATCATCTAGACAAAAACCCATTTTTTTAAGGATTTTCTTTGAAAAAACGAAAATCAGAAACTTTATTCGCCAAAAACTCTTAACGGGACGCACCTTTAGGCTTCGTAATCATTTTTTTGTTAACGATTTTGTCATTGCCTGAACGATTTTGTCACCTTCGCTGCGTTGTTGATTGCTTTTGTCACCTTCGCTGCACTGTTGTTTGCTTCGTCTGCTTCCATTCAATGAGAGAGACGACTGATTATGTAGTTTAAATGAAAGAGAATGAACACGGTTCCTGATTTTTTGGGATTTGACAAATCATCCCCCATTTACACGAATATCTTTATTATATTATTTGTTCATTTGACTAATATACCCTTAATACACGAAAATTCCCTCTAAAATTGTTCATTTAATTTCAAAATTGCCACCTTTAATCTATACCACTCATCTAAAAACCAAAGGGCTGTAAACATGTTCTCGCAGTTCTCGCAATTTTAATGGTTCTCGCATGAACCCTTGTCTATATATATATATATATATATATATATATATATATATATATATATATATATATATATATATATATATATATAGTGTGCAATTCAGTGCAGAACCGATTTAAGGTACAGAACCGCAGAACTCAATCTTAGACCTTTAATTTTTAAATTCAAGGGTCAAGATCAATCATGTCTTTTTTAGAATAAAACCCTTTATATTTTTAGAAATAATTAAATGTAAAGGGTATTATAGTAATTGTGAAAATAAAATAAAAACCTCTAAAAAACTGTCAATCTCTCTCATACCACGTTTGTTATCAAAACCCCTCAATTCAATTTAACAAAACTCCATATTTATCTCTCTCTATCTCGTTTTATCTCAAAATTTTCTCTGTGCCGACGAAGAACCCTACGAATCCATCGTAGATTGGAAGCTGGAAGACGAATCTATCAGATCTCGTGAAGAGTGATACGAATCCATACTGATTTCAGGGCTAACCCACCTTCCCCAATCCCTAGGGTTTCTGATTCTCCATTGTTGTGTACGATTAAAAAAGGCATCTTCATTTGGTGGTAGATCTGAAGAAGTTTTTTGTTCTTCAAGTTCATCAATGGTGTCCGAAAGTGGTTTACTTCATGGGAATTTTATCGTATGTGCAGATTGAGAAATTGAAGACACCGAGGTAATTTATATTAATTTATGATTTTGTTTTGATCAGTTTGGATTTGAAGTAAGAATTGGGGTAGGTTGTTGATAGGTGTGAAAGTAAAATATGCTTATGTTTAAGCATCTCAAGGTCAAAACTACACATCAAAATAATTTTAAATATTGATTTGAATGAATATGCAGCAAAACTTTTAGGACCTCTAGCAACATTTGATGTCTCAAAACTCCAAAGTTATTTTCAAAAGAGAAGAATACACATGAATTTTCCCAAGAAACTACAAATTATCCTATTGTGATTTCACTTAACTATCTCTAATGTTTTCGATCATGATCAGGTACCTACAATTTACTTCTTTTCATTAATGTTTATGCCTTTGTTCAAGAAGAAAAAGTGGTAACAATGTTGGTTTTATAATGTAGGTGCTTGAAGCAGTGTTAGTGTTGTATGATGTGGATAGTTTATTATTTAGTGAACATAAAGAGCTAACGGATGCATTTGTATGACAGGTTAATACTTGACAATTTTCTTATATCCTTGTATGTAGAGTTACATCGATGTATATAGATACGGTACATTGATGTTACTGTACCTATATACATGTACCTATATACATCGATGATACTCTACATACACACATGTATATACATCGATGTATATAGTAATATAGATTGATACGGTACATTGATGTTACCGTATGTATGTACATCGATGTTACTCTACATGCACTGATGCACACATGTATGTATCAAAAATTATGTTTCATATGAGGTTATTTCCCGTTTTTCCAACTTGCAGGGTGTTGGGTAAAGATTGTGAACGATTGTTATAAATATGAAGACGATAAAGTTTGTTAAAACTCTATGAAAATGAAGATGAATAGGATAATTTAAAAGGAAGCACCTATGTTTGTACATAGGTTTCATTTAGTTTTTTGTACATAGATGTAGAATGTGCATGTGCGTTATTTAATATTTTAAGACACATAAGTGATATTTTGTACATATATGTTATCCAACTTTTTTATTTTTTTTAATTGTTTGTTTGAGTTGGTAAAAATAACCTTAAGATAACATAATTTCTTTTTTGGTACATTGATGTTATTTTGTACATATACATTCATGCAGATCCGAAAATATAACATATATGTATCCTGAAAAATCTGAATTTAATTCCTAAATTTTAGGAAACTTATAAAAAAGGAAACTAAAAATAAAAATGTACAATGTCAAAAATACCCTTGAAATATTAAATGAATTAAATAATCATAAATTAAATTACTAAATTGTGATTGGTCTAAAAAAAGTTCTGCGGTTCTGTAGCTTAAACGGGTTCTGCGCTGAATTGTCCCCTATATATATACATATATATATATATATATATATATATATATATATGGTCGAGTTATATAAAGAACCCTGATTTCAAAAAGAACTCTAAGAACTCTTATTAACCAATCAGAATTTAGTAAATTAATTTTGATTTATTTAATTCATATTAATTATTCAGGGGTATTTACGTCATTTTGCGTTTTTAATATTTGTTTCCATTTTTAAAATTTTTCCTAAAATATAGGCATTAAATTCAAAAATATTTTGTTGCATATATGTTATTTACGATTCTACATTTATGTTATTTTAAGGTTATACATATTTGTTATTTTATGGATCTGCATATATATATTTTTGGCATTGATTACATAAATTTATTTTATTTACGATTGTACATATATGTTTTCTTTTACAATTTTGCATATATGTAACATAAAACATACATGTTTAATACACGAAATTTATATCCAAATTCTACAAAATTGTTAAAACAAATGAAAAACATACAAACTTTGTTGGACATACATGTTTGAATATACATGTTTGAACATATATGTTGAACTTATTCATATCAAATTCAAAATAAATTTCAAAATAACACATAAATGTATTTAAACAATAACATATATGCATCCAAATGAATATTAGCGTGCATCATATGGAACATCTAACTTTATTAGCAAGATCTCCAACTAATCCAACTTGCTAGTAACTGGATCTTTATGAGTGACTGGATCAAACCCATATGGACGAAATCATAATGCTCTGGTAACTTGAAAACGGTTCACACCTACATAAATTTGATATAAATATCATCACAATTTTAAAGTAACTAAATAAAAAAAAGCAATTGAGCATATAAATCTGACCCGTATTAGACAGCAAGGCAAACTGAACACAACAATTAACGAAACCAAATATTCGACCAACAATTGATTTTCTAACCGGTATATGATAGACATCAACTAATTAATTAATCCTAAACTAATATATCTTACTTGATAACTAATAAAACAAACAAAATAAACTAAATTTAAAATTTTGCATCCAAAAAAACTCAAGCTTTTCTTCGTTTTGTCATCGCTGACAACGCCGACGACACCCTATTTCGACTTTTTTCCAGCAAGTAACCATGATTTCTTCTTTTTATTTTCCACCTTTTTCCTCCTTTCAAAGACATAAATGTACACACCTTAATTTAATTAGTTGATAAAAGGCCTCAACTTCTAAAAACAAAATCCACAGAAGATTTACAACTTCGTTAAAAAAAAGATTTACAACTCCATTTTCAAAAGAGTTTCTTCTTTTCTTGTCTTTGAAATTATTAAATTTAGTTTTTCAATTAACATTTTTTTCTTGAAATATAAAGGAAAAAACGTTATCTCCTACATTTCTTACGTTACCTTACGAAAATAGACGAAGTAATGCAAGTATTCAGTCGTTTTGACATTAACGATGACGGCAAGATCTCATCCATTGAGCTCAATTATGTCATGAATGCGTTCGGATCGGATCTGATACATCTCTAGACGAAGTGAAATGAAACTCAGATCCGGTGGTAGACCCTGACTCCGCCGCCGCCGACGAAAATCTAATTTCGCCGTCGTCGCCTGAAATATTCGTCATCGTCAGCTACTGTCCAGTTGTAATCAAGTTTGTAAATTGTTGGATTGAGAAGGTTTTTGTAAAATGGGTGTGATTTACGATCACAGTGATAGGGATTTTGTGAAATGTGTGAGATTTAGGTGAAATGAGTGGTGTAGCCGTGTAGGTTATGGGAGAGATGAGGGTGAGAGACGTGGTATAAAAAAATTGAAAAATCTTAGATCCGGAAAATATGCAAGTTTTTAGGGAACGTAAACCAATAAACGGTTTTAATTTTTAATTTTAATAATTTTTATTTTTTGTCCCAATTACTAATTTGCCCTTTTGATTTAATTCTTAACAAAAATATAGTTTGATTTATTTACGAAAATACCATAACAAATCTTAACCGTTAATCTAAAATCCAATGGCTTAAATTGATTAATTAAAAGTTCTCAAAGTTCTTTTTAAAATCAGGGTTCTTAATATAATCATTCACTATATATATATATATATATATATATATATATATATATATATATATATATATATATATATATATATATATATATATATATATATATATATGTGGGTGGTGATATTGACACCACACAAAGTAATTCATATACCACAATTATGCTTTAGCATAGTTGTACAGTCTGCTTTATAATTTGTACAGTGTGATATGCGAAACAATGTTTATAGTATGAATATCAATTATATATATATATATATATATATATATATATATATATGGTGCATAGTATGAATTATGAAATACATAAAAGTTCTCTCTGAGTGCATGCGAACACCACGAAGACATATCGAAAAGTAAAGTTAATTAAGCTAAAATTTCAAACTACGTCCCGGTGTGGCACCACAATAGTTGTTGGTGATTTGTATCGCCAATATTATTTAAGTGTAATGGGATAAACTTGTTGACCAAATGTAATCCTAATAAATATTGAACAAGTAAGGGTGGTGCGGAGTGCACGCTGGTTTAAATTTGTTATGATTAAAATACACTGACTTAACGGGGGTTTGGGGGCAGCGCCCCCGATAACGGGGTCCCATGGGGCAGCGCCCATGGCGGGTTCCAAGGGGCAGAGCCCCTGGCTGGGCGGGTTTTTTGACCCTTAATATTCGACCCGGATCCGACCCGGTTTTGGAGCAGTTTAAACTGCAATTTGGCAGTTTAAAGAAGTTTTCGTTTAGTTTTCTAGGAAGAGGAATAACACTAGTTTTGGTCATCATTCTCTGGTAAAAAATTCTCAAAACACACACATTCTCTGTTCTTGATCACACTGTGATTTTATCCGATTAGAGATTTCGAGAGTACCCTCGAAATACTTTGATCTGATAGTGAAAACACGACTTCATAGTGATCCAAGTAATTTGAAATCTGTAATATTTCTAACAATATCTCCCAACACTAGTTCATTATGGCAGATGTTAAATTTAGTGGTTTGGTGGTTACCTAAACCACACATAATGCTCTTAATGGTAGGTGAGCATAAAAACCGAGAAAAACAAAACCAATCCTTTAAATCATCAAAACTAAACTGATAGTTCGGCTTTCCATTTTAAAAAATACATATGGGTTCGGTTTTAACCAGAAACCGCCCCGTTAATTATGGTTTGTATTATGATTATATGATACAAAATGTGTTTATATATTCAATTTTTGTATTGGAAATGGTATTGAGTGTAATAATATATTGTAAAAGACTGAATTTGATGCTGAAAATTGTATGAAATGTTGGAAAAATAAGGTTAGTGCAGGAAATTATATATTAATGTTGAGAAACTTAGTGAGTTCGGTTTTAAAACCAAACCAAACCGTTAATGGCCAAAACTGAAACCGGTAGATACCAAAATGATTGGGTTTGGAAATCTTAAAACTGAAATTATTAACTTGAGTTCGATTTGAACCTAAAGACTCTCTCAAACCAGCTCATACACACTCTACTTTATGGTTATGTAAAAATGTAGATATTGTATTTTCTTAATAAAAATACAAATTGATAATAGTAATCAAATAAAATTTAAAGAAATTAGATCACTCCCAACAGTGACTGAAACTGACAGCTTCGGTTTTTGCCAAATCAGCGACACGTCACCTCACACTCCAACCGACATTAAATTGACATTACTCATGCCAATAATATCATTATCTTCAATTTTTTGAGTTTTAACATTATAAAATATACACACAAAATACCGAATATCATTTAAATTGACATGGTGTTGGGATATAAAAGATATATTACTGATGCTTCAGTTGGTACTGACAAAGACTTGATTCTGCTACAAGAGTTAGTACTGATGGGGCAGAATTACAAAGATACTACTGATCTTGGATATACTATTGAGGATGGAAAATACTACTGATGTCTATATATGGTGCTGAACGTGTCTGAGATTCTAGCAGAGTTAGTTTAGAATGTATATCTTTTTGTAATTCGATTGTAATCTAGTCCTAGAATAACTAGGGTAAAAGTTTAGGCTTCAAAGACTATTATATATAGTTCCTTACGAATTGTAAACGTACGTGTGTATTATCGATCATTAATATACATTGAAGCTTTTTGTGAAAAACTGTGTTCATAATATT
Source organism: Calendula officinalis (assembly GCA_963853835.1). Lineage (NCBI taxonomy): Eukaryota > Viridiplantae > Streptophyta > Magnoliopsida > Asterales > Asteraceae > Calendula > Calendula officinalis. Next base: position 50,478,694 of record OY970823.1, read on the forward strand.
GTTCTTACAATTTACAGTTTTATTGTTCTTGGTAAATCAACATAGTGTTAATCCGCTGTAACTTTTATTGCTGAATAAATTTGTGATTTAATAACTTATTGAGTTATTCGATCCTGGCAAGTGGTATAAGAGCATTAAGGTTCTAGATCTACGAATTAAGAACATCAAAAAGTTTCATACTATCGAAACTAAAATTGTTAATCATGTCTGATAACAATGAAAGCACGCAGGCAAACAAGATCCCAATTCTCACTCCCAACAACTTTGGGATGTGGAAAAACAGAATTAAGCAGTACATTCTTATTACTGATTATTCCATGTGGGAAGTTGTACTTGAAGGCAACAAAACCATTCCAATTCAAATCACTAGCTCATCAACTGAAGCAGACAAGCTCAAAAGTGATAAGGAAAAGAAGGACAGAGGCATTGAACTGAAGACATTAAGCACTCTGTTACTTGCTACTTTTAATGATTATCAACATCTATTTGTTGAATATGATGATGCTAAGAAGCTGTGGCAGGCACTGGAGAAAAGGTTTGTTGGTACCAAAAGTACAAAAAGAAACATGAAGTCTGTTCTAAAGCAAGACTTTGAAAACTTCAAAGGGCAGAAGAATGAATCTTTGTCACAAGTTTTTGATCGATTCAATAAACTTATTGGTGAACTCAATCAAGTTGGAGTTAAACCAGACAATGATGATGTCAACATGAAGTTTCTCAGATCTCTTGGAGAAGAGTGGTCTATGTATACTGTGATATATAGACAAGGAGATGCATTGGAAGATAAAGAGCTTGATGAACTCTACAATGAACTACGAGTATTTGAATCTGAGGTAAGTCAGAAAACTCCTAGTCTACCTTCAAACAATGCTGCTTTTGTGTCCAGTACAGGTACATGTCAGGATGCTACAACTGGAAAACATAAAGAAACTGAAAATATAGCAAGAGAATCCTTCTTTACTAGTCATGTGCACACTGCACTAATTAGTGAAGATCTGGAACAAATCAATCCTGATGATCTGGAAGAGATGGATATAAAGTGGTAGATGGCAATGCTGAGCTTGAAGACTAAAAGATTCCTTCAAAGAACTGGTAGACATAATTTGAACTTCAACAAAGGTGAACGTGCTGGATTTGACAAAACAAAAGTCAAATTCTACAACTGTAGCAATTTTGGTCACTTTGCTAGAGAATCCCCTAGCAAAGATCAAAGATCAAATTACAACAAAAAACAGTTCTTCAAACTCAACTGCTCTTGTATCTCAAGAGGGACAAGGTTATGATTGGAGCTTTCAAGCAGAAGAACGTGCTCAAAATCAAGCACTCATGACCTTCACTGATCCTAAATGCATTAAATAGAAATAGAAGAATAGAATTTAATGGTTGCATTGCTGATCTTGAAAATCATATAAAAATCTATAAAATAACTGATCAAAAATGCAAGAAGAACTTTTACAAGCAACTTATGATAAAGAGCATGTTGAATTAAGATTAAAAGAAACTTTAACTAAGCTAGAAGAATGTCAATTAGAACTAGAACAGAATAAACTTACAATTAAGAAATTTGAAAAAGTTCTAATATAATTGATGAACTAACTAGTAATCAAACTACTGAAAAGGTTGTTCATGGAGTTGGCTATCATGCAGTCCCTCCTCCATCAAATTTTATTCCTCCACTTAAATCTAGTTCAGAAAGAATTTTAGATGAATTAAAATTGGAAAGTCAAACTGAAACAAGTAATGATTCATCTGATGATGAAAACACCATTAAATCATCTGATACAAGATTTTACACCACACAAAGTCAAGAATCCCCTAAATATAATTCTGAAAATATACCCACAATATTAAGAAGGGGAAATCAAAGAAACTTAAATCAGTTAAAAGAACAAAGAAAGCCTGAAAGTGCTAAAACAACAAAATTAACATGCTTAATTTGCAACAAAGTTAATCACTTAGCAAAGGATTGTCACTTCAATCCAATCAATTGCAAAGAATTTAAGGAATTTAAAGAAAATAAAGAAAAATTAAAAGACCTTAAATTAAAAGAAACCAAATTAAAACAATCTGATAAAAATTCACATGTTGATGTCCCTAAATTTGGAAGAACTGCACAAAGATTTGTGCAAAATATCAGGCATGAAAACCCAAAAAGAAGTCACTATTCTGAAAATAATCGAAAACAAAATCAATTTTCAGGATATTCAACTTTTTCAAACATCAGTAGAAACTATCAAAGATTTACTACTGATAATAAACCTAATTACAATGCTGTAAAATATAATTGCTACAATACTACTGATTACCCTAAAAAGTCATATTACCTAAATACTACTGGTCCTTCAGTAGTAAAATATTCAAAAGCAAAAAAACATGGGTACAAACCTAAAGCAGTAGTTACTACAAACAACAGTAACACCAAAAACATGAAAACCAAACCAGCATCAAAAATTCGTACTATGAGAAAAACTTATACTTTAAAGGATGAACCCAAGACAAAACAAGTTTGGGTTCCCAACATGAACTAATTCATTTATTTTTGTGCAGAGCATTCAGAACCCTGAAGAAGGAAGAACATGACATATTGATAGTGGATGCTCTAGGCACATGACTGGAAATCTTCAAATTCTAAGAGATTTCAAGTCTTTTGAAGGAGGATATGTTGCTTTTGGTGAAAATCCAAGAGGTGGTAGGATTACGGTTAAAGGTACAGTATCAAATGGTAGGATCACTTTTGATGATGTATTTTATGTTGCTGGACTTAAATATAAACTGGTTAGTGTCTCACAAGTCTGTGATAAGAAGAACAAATTTTTTTTTACAGATGTTGAGTGCATCATTCTTTCTCCTGACTTTATTTTAGATGAAAAATTTATTGTTTTAAGAACCCCAAGGAGAAACAATGTGTATTGCCTGGATATTGGGGGAGAACTCATTTCTTCTAATGAGATTAACTGTTTTATATCCAAGGTAAACACAAATGAATCAGAACTCTGGCATAGAAGGATGTGTCACACAAACTTTAAAAACATGAATAATTTAGTCAAAAAGAATCTGGTAGTTGGTTTACCTCATAAAGAATTCATGTGTGATCATCATTGTGTTGCATGCCTCTAAGGTAAACAACACAAGACTTCTCATAAGTCCAAAGCAATTAATTCTATTTCTAACCCTTTGCAGCTCTTACATATGGATCTATTTGGCCCTACAAATGTAATGAGTATTGGAAAGAAACAATACCGCTTAGTTATTACTGATGATTTTTCCAGATATACTTGGGTATTTTTTTCTCAGGACTAATCTAATTTCTTTTTGTGATCTTAAAGGTATTGGCAGGTAGTACAGCTCACCTAGAACTCCACAACAAAATGGTGTAGCTGAAAGAAGAAATAGAACAATCATTGAAGCAGCCAGACGCATGCTTGCAGACTCAAAATTACCAATAACTTTTTGGGCTGAAGCTGTTAATACTGCCTGTTATGTGCAAAACAGAGTATTAATAGTTAAGCCACACTTTAAAACACCATATGAACTCTTTAATAAAAGAAAACCTTCAATAAGTTTTTTAAAATCATTTGGTTGTCCTTGTACAATTTTGATTACAAGAGAACAAATTGGTAAATTTGACTGCAAATCAGATGATGGAATCTTTGTAGGATACTCAACTCAAAGCAAAGCATACAGAGTATTCAACAAGAGGCTGAGGATCATTGAAGAAAGTGTGGATGTATCCTTCTATGAAAATTTAATGAATGAACAAGGAAATGGTCCAGATTGGTTATTCAATATTAATAATCTAACAAAATCTCTTGATTTTAGTTATAATTTTAATGCAGGTGAAACAAACAATTAATCATCTCTTGGTGGATCATCATCAATCAATGGTAGTCAGAATCAAATGAAATATATCCTTGTTAATACTGCCCCCACAGTTAATACTGAGGACAGTAGTAACTTGGATAACACAAACAATACTGATACCAGTAATAACTCAAATTTTCAAGATACTACTGACACCAGTAGTAATTCAGAGACTCAAAATAATAATGATGATTCAAATAATCCTGACGATCATACTAACACTGAATCACATGATCTAAATGAAGATCAAGTTGATACTGATGTCAGTATCAATGAAGAAAATCAAGAAAATCAAGAAAATCCAGAAAATCAAGAAGAAAACTGGACTGATGCACAAATTCCAGAATCCAATGAATCAAATCTTGATAGTCAAATAGTTGTTGACAAAGTTTCCAGCACAAGAACTGAAAAGAATCACCCATTAGACCTAGTTCTAAGTGATGTCAACTCAAATATGCAGACAAGAAACAAATTTAATTCAAGTTTATTTTCAAATATTTGCAATATCAGTCTAATATCTAATGAATGTATGTTTGCATCTTTCATATCTCAGGAAGAACCTAAAAAGATTCAACAAGCTATGAAAGACTCGAACTGGATTGAAGCAATGAAAGAATAACTCCATCAATTTAAATTACAAGTTGTTTGGACACTTGTACCTCTTCCAAAAGGAAAAAGAGCCATTGGAACACGATGGATCTTCAGAAACATGAAAGATGAAAGAGGTATAGTGATATAAATAATAAAGCCAGACTTGTAGCCCAAGGATACACTCAATAAGAAGGAATAGACTATGATGAGGTATATGCTCCTGTTGCAAGAATTGAAGCAATAAAGATTTTCTTGGCATATACTTCATTCAAGAAATTTAAAGTCTATCAAATGGATGTAAAAAGTGCTTTCCTGTATGGGAAAATTGAAGAAGAAGTATATGTGTGTCAACCTCCAGAATTTGAAGATCCTGAACATGATTATTATGTGTAAAAATTAGACAAAGCTCTATATGGCCTTCATCAGGCACGAAGAGCTTGGTATGATACATTATCATCATATTTATTGAAGAACAATTTCAAAAGAGGTGCAATCGACAAGACTCTGTTCACAAGAAAAGTCAAAAATGATATACTACTGGTCCAAATCTATGTAGATGATATCATCTTTGGATCAACGAATGACCAACTGTGTAAAGAGTTTGAAGAACTAATGCAGATTAAATTCAAGATGAGCTCAATGGGTCCAATGAATTTCTTTCTTGGACTCCAAATCAATCAAAAGTCAGATGGTATTTTGATTAATCAATCAAAATATGTCAAAGACATCTTGGAGAAGTTTGCCATGAAAGACTGTAAAAGTGCAAGTACTCCTATGGAAACTCATAAACACCTACATCCTGATGTTGAGGGGGAGGATGTAGATGAACACTTGTATAGATCAATGATAGGTTCTTTAATGTATTTAACTGCATCAAGACTTGATATTATGTATAGTGTTTGTGTTTGTGCCAGGTATCAAGCAAGACCAAAGGAGCTTCACTTACAAGCTGTCAAAAGAATCTTCAGATACTTGAAAGGAAAACCATCACTTGGTCTTTGATATCCACATGACTCACCATTTGAACTTATAGCCTACACAGATAGTGACTATGGTGGTGAATGTCAACACATAAAGTCTACTACTGGTGGATGTCAATTCTTTGGATCAAGACTAGTTTCATGGCAATGCAAGAAGCAAACAAATGTTTCAACATCAACTGCTGAAGCAGAGTATGTAGCTGCATCTTCTTGATGTGCTCAAGTATTGAGGATTCAAAATCAACTATTGGGGTGCGTTTGGTACAGAGAATGGAATTGCAGAGAATTGATTGCAGAGAATGGAATTGCAGAGAATGAGAATTAGTATGGAGAATGAGAATTGACTCTTCTGTTTGGTAGCACAGAGACTTCAACAGAGAATTGCTACATAGAATCATTTCTCTTGTTTGGTACAACAACAAAATTAATACACATGTATTTTTTTTCACAACAATTACAGTTTATCATATTGTCAAATTCCCATCTTCTCATGTATTTATCTTTAGCAAGAGAAGTATCAATTGCAAATGAAATAACACTAATTCAGATATAAACCAACCACAAATATATACACAAATAACACAACAAATACCTGAAGTCCATTTAAATAATTGATACCACAAACATCTTTCCCTGCAACTCGAAACACAATGAATCCAAACAATGTTATGTGCAATTTGCTATTTACAAGCAAAGAACCCCTGATTTCTTTTACATGTAATAAAGCTCTTTTTTTTTTTGCAGCATCAACAACTTAAAACCATTTTTTCAAGTTTTTTCATCAATCGTTTATTGTGTCATCATTTCTGGAATTTGTATCATTGTGTATAGCCATATCAAGCTGAAGCTTGACTGAATTGAAGACACACCTCCAACCAAAAGTCTGTGATTTAAAGTAAGCATCTCATCTTCTTCTTTTTTTAATTTTTAATATTTAGTTTTCAATTAATCATTATTATGTTTTTCTGATTGTTGTTACGTTGATAATGTGTTTCGGTAACAGAGCTTGATGAAGATAGCATAAAAACCCTAGGAGGTACCAGAGCACTCGGAACCAAAAGCATGTTTGTTGATACCGTCCTCACGCCCAGATTTGACCTAGAAAACAAATTAATGAAATTCGAAGAAATACATAACCAATTGTTTAGTTTCCCATCGAAATTAATGGAATTTGTACTTGGATTTTAGGAAGACAGATGGTGGTGAAGGTGAAACACAGAGGCCATGAGTGGGTAACGATGGTGGCAATTTATTTTTGTGAAAGATAACGAGAGAACAAAATTGTGAGACAGAGAACAAGAGATTTGAATTCTCCGTGTTTTTTCTTCAACTCTCGCCTTTTCAATTCCCGTTAATTCCTTACAACTTCGAGAGAAACAAAAGTAGAGATTAGGAAACGCTATTTCTCCGCTTCTTGTTTTCTCAATGTAACCAAACAATAGATTTAATTGCCATTGCCATTTCCATTTCTCACTTTTTATTTCTCTCTACCAAACATACCCTTGGACTTTGGTATATCTATTCTCAAAACTCCTATCTATATTGATAATCAAAGAGCAATTAGTATTGTGAATAATCCAGTAAAACATTCTAAAACTAAACACATTGAAACTAGATTTTACTTTATAAGAGATTGCAATGAAAAGAAATTAATTAAAGTAGTTAAAATTCATACTGATAATCAACTAGCTGATCTTTTTACAAAAGCATTTGATGTAGGAAGATTTAGATTCTTGGTTAGCAGTATTGGAATGATTTTAATAAATTAATTTCATAAAGAATTGAATATGTAAAGTAGTTGTATATTATTCTTAATTTTTTTAAGTTTTTAATTTTAAGTGTTTTTACCACTGATTATTCATTACTACTGATTGTGGGTAAGTGTTCATAAGTTACTACTGATCGGATGTTACTTAGAATTAGGTTAAGTGTAAAACAACAGTTACTACTGACGTTTTACTACTGATACTTAGTTACTACTGATCGACCGTTTCTTATGAAATACGCAGTTTTACCACACTAACCCCCATGAAAATAGCCGTTAAGCTATGATTCGAAGGGTATTCTTGACCTTTTGCAGATTAATTCGAAAATTATAAATAGATGAACTTGATTAAACAAGCATTATCCAAACCTCGATCTGCTAAACCCTATGATAAACCCTAAACTCTACAATCTTGATCAAAACCATTGAAACAGTAACAAATCCTATCATTCACGAAAATTGTTCAGATCAAACTCTCTCCAAAATCAAAATTTCCAATTTACAATGGCAATGAAGAAAACAATCTCTGTTCAAACTGACCTTCAATATTCTGAATTTCACAACATGCTCGCATTCTTATGAAATCCAGATGGAACAAGAAGCTTCAGACCTATTGTTATGTTTCTCAAGAACTCACTAATAAGATTTGCTCTTACAGTAAATCCAAAACTCTGTGGGAAAAAGCTGAGAGAATAGAAGAAGAGAATACCATTAAAATCAAATCAGACATAGATAGATAGTCCATCATAATCTCAGAACAAACTATTAGACAACATCTAAAACTCAATGATGAGTCAGGTATATCTCTTCTTCCTAAAGATGAATTAATAGAAAATATTTTAAAAATGGGGTATAAAGGAAGAACAGACATTCAAACTTTTCAAAAAGGTCTTCTTTCTCCCCAATGGAAATTCTTGATACATACTATTCAACATTGTATGTCTCCAAAGAAAAGTACTTGGAATGAGTTCAACAGATCAATAGCATCCGCGGTTGTCTGTTTGTGCACAGATCAGGTATTTAATTTTTCAAATATGATTTTTGATGGGATGCTTGGGAACATATCTACAACAAAATTTTTAATGTATCAAAGATTCCTTGCACATATTTTTGATTGTGTAATTCCAAATTTAGTTAAAGCAACAAATATATTTCCTATTCCTGAATTAAACAAAAAGGTTTTCTCAAATATGAACAAGAAGTTCAAATTTTCTGGAAAAGTAACTCCACTTTTTGCAAATATGATCTATGATCACCCCCCTACATGAGAAGGTTCCAATCAACCCACTGAACCCCAACCCACTCCATCACTAAAAAGAGCCCAAACAGAATCCCTATCATCCACCCAATCAACCACCCTAATAGATATCCTGAATGTGTCCTAGGTACATGAAACAGAACCTCAGAGTGTTACTCTTCACTCTGGGGTAGACCATCCAAAATCCAAACAAATCTCTAAAACTTATAAAAGGAAGAAAAATTCTTTAAAGGACACCAGGGAACCCATTGAGTCAAATCCCAGGTTCCAAGAGTTGTCCTCCAAGGATGACAGAGGGCATGGCGAAAGGGCTCTCACTACTGATGCACCAAAGGTTGGTGCACATGCTAGTGAGAAGATCAACAGGACCCAGACCTCGGCAACTTTAAGTGATGACTCATCTTTTGAGGCAGCACTTAAAGGACCCCGGTGCCAAGAAACCACAAGGGGAGGTATCTCTGCTTCTTCTAGGAAAAAGAGGGTGTCTAAACAACTCAATGAATCACCAAGCAATGATGAGGGTAGAATGAAAACAACTGAATTGATGGATAGGATGGAAAACCTTAAAGCCAATGTACCAAACCAGCCCGATGATTTACCTAGAAGGGATGAGGGCAGTATTGAACAAAACCAATTGACGAATAAGATGGAAAACCTTGAAACCACTGTACAAAATTGCCAAATTATTATAAACAATCAAGGGAAAACCATGAGCTACATGAAGCACTACATCAACTCCATGAACAGAAGAATGAATAGATTTGAATACAGGCTTCAAAGACAAACTTCTATTATCAGGAAGTTGAAGAAGAAAGTTGATGGTAGTGATGCTCCACTAGTTGAGATCACTAAGGGGGAGACGAATCAAATACAAAATATGATTGATACTTCAATTGTAGCAGCAACAGCCTCCCTCTTAAATCTAAGAGAAGCTCATGGTGAAACATGTCAGAGTAGAGATGAAGACCTGGATAGAGGAGTCAGAAGTATGGATGAAGATGTATTTATGTATGTACAACAATCACGATCAGCAGAACAAGTACCGTATCCAATTACTATTGGAGTCATGGGTACTACTGATCCCATGGACACTACTGAGGTAATTGAACAAACAGAAGTTATTACTACTGATCCCATTGAAGAAGAGATCCAAGAAGCAACATCAGTAGTAATACCAACAACAGCACCAACAGAAATTCCAGTTACTACTGATGTCTCACCAGTAGTAACAAACGAAGAATCCTCAGTAGTAGACTCCTCAAACTTGCAACTGGTAATCTACAGACCCTTCAACTTGCAGTCATTAATACCAGTAGTAACTACATTGGTTACTACTGAGTCTGTAGAAGAAATACCAGAGTTGATTGAACCAACAGTAGTAATCACTACATCAGCAGAAAACAACTGCAACACCAGCAACACATCCTATTGTAGTTCCTGACTTTGATGCTGATGTAAATTGAGAAGAAGTAGATGAATGTGAGTTACCTCCTCACCCCAAGATTCTACCTAAAAAGAAAGCACATACCTTTGCACCAAAAATCATTTTAAATGAAGTACCAGATATGAAATATAAACCTCTACCTCAATGTATTGTTAAAGGAAAAGCACTATATGATGATGATACTCCTCACATAGCACTTGGTCACAATATGGTGAACAAAATGAATTTGGTCAAGGAAATGAAAGTATCTCATTGGAAGGTGAAGAGAATGAGATATCACAGGAAGTGTGCAAAGACCCAAGAACTTGAAGATAAGAAAAAGGCTGAACAAGAAAAGATTAAAAATCAAGCCATTCAAGAAATAGAAGAATTCTTAGAAGAAGAACAACAAGAAGGGCTAAATAAAATAAAGAATATTGAAAAAGAAAGCATAGATCTTCTTGAAGCACAAGTACAAGAATGCAAACGTCTGAAAGAAGACATGCCTGAACAGTTTGCAGAAAAGAAAACTGAAATGATCTCATATTTAAATCAAGAGGTCACAGTGCAAAATACTTTGGAAGAATGAAGCTAATCACAGTTATTGAAAGATATTGTACTGAAAAGAAGAAGGAATTGGCAGAACCAGAAGTAGAAGAGGTTAAGCAAACAGAGTTGATAAACATTGATCCTAAACTGGTGCTCACCAGAAAACCAATGACTGGTGAATCCTCAACCATAACTGCCAAGAAAAGAAAAGCTTTAGATGATGCAGAAGAAGCAAGGAAGAAAGCAAAACAAGACTTCCCCATTCTTGATATCCCTCAAGAACTTCAAAAAGAAAATCCAATAATAAACTGGAGGGTTGTAAGCAATATTATTGACATTATTAGAAAAGACAGTCCAATTCAAAGATTCAAAGCTTGGAAGCCCATGATAATGTCACTATCCAGAAGTGATGTTATTTCTATGTTAACCTTTGGATTACCTAGAATGGCAAATGATGCATGGAAGAACTCAGGAGTTGGATACATCACAAAAATGATAGATGCTGCATTTCATCCAAAAAGATATCCTGAAAGATTTTCAAATACAGAACCTGTTTTTGCTTGGAATGTTCTACCTTCAGTGAACATGTACTTCTTTGAAAGAGCAGATAAAAGATGTGAGCTGTTCTTATTGGATAAAGACTACAATCATTCTGAACAAAAAATGTACCAAGCTACTTGTTGCTCATTCATCAGACCACATGATGCTGCTATGTTTTCTGAGAAATATAATTATTTTCTTCAAAAGAATAAGAGATTCATAGCAGATTAAAGAAGAGAAAGGAATCAAAGAATTAAAGAAGGTGATGAACGAAGAGTAAAACTGTTAGAAGAGAAAAAGAGAAAAGAGAAAGAAGAGAAGAAAAAGAAAACTTGATTAATTCAAATTGAATTAATAAGTTTAGGGGGAGATTGTTGGGATATAAAAGATATATTACTGATGCTGCAGTTGGCACTGACAAAGACTTGATGCTGCTACAAGAGTTAGTAGAATTACAAAGATACTACTGATCTTGGATATACTACTGAGGATGGCAAATACTACTGATGTCTATATATGGTGCTGATCGTGTCCGAGATTCAAGCAGAGTTAGTTTAGAATGTATATCTTTTTGTAATTCGATTGTAATCTAGTCCTAAAATAACTAGGGTAAAAGTTTAGGCTTCAAGGACTATTATATATAGTTCCTTACGAATTGTAAACGTACGTGTGTATTATCTATCATTAATATACATTGAACCTTTTTGTGAAAAACTGTGTTCATAATATTGTTCTTACAATTTACAGTTTTATTGTTCTTAATAAATCAACATAGTGTTAATCCGCTGTAACTTCTATTGATGAGTAGATCTGTGATTTAATAACTTATTGAGTTATTCGATCCTGACACATGAGCCCCACTTTTAATTATTCGGTTAGAGGAGGAATGAAACCGAAGAGCCACAAACGAAGAGGCGTGCAAACGGTTGGGAACCGAAGCAAATTGAAGTGGTGTTGATACAAGTCTTAGCTGTCTACCAATTATTCAATTGCAAACGGTTGTATTTAATGATTGTAATCCATTTAAGACCTCCTTGTTAACCACGCTACATAGCAACAAATTGTTGATATAAACCACACCTCGATCGACAAATTCACCAGTTTCTTAACATCTAACTAAACTAAAAACTAAAAAGCATGTGGTTTTTCGGAAGAAAAGGTGAATCGGGATTTTCAGCGTCTTCAACCGCAGAGGAAGTTACCCATGGAGTCAATGGTTCTGCTCTTACCGCCATCATCACCGGTAAATGCTAATTGTAATTGCTTTTAATTCGAGTTTTATTATAATTATTAAGACTAAAAAAAATTAGAGTTCTTGTTTGTAGCAGGGTTACTTGCAGCTACTTGTCTTCTCTGCCTCTCTACTATGACATCATATAATAACAAAACTACAACAAAAAATATAATTGGCTACAATCAAATTACTATAAATTTCGTTTATTTCATAGATTTGATGATTCTTCTATTGTTTGGTTACATAATTTAATCATCATCAGTTGTATGAATACAAATTAAAATCGGCTAACATATGCACTCAGGAGCTACAAGTGGTATTGGGGCTGAAACAGCACGAGTCCTTGCTTTACGCGGTGTTCATGTAGTTATGGCAGTAAGAAACACCGAAAAGGGTATAAAAGTAAAAGAATCTATACTTAGAGAATTACCCGATGCTAAAGTCGATGTAATGGAGTTAGATCTGAGCTCTCAATCATCCGTAAGGGATTTTGCGGCTGAATATCGTTCTTCAGGCCTTCCCTTACACATTCTAATGTAAGTAACCGTACAATTAGATGTGGCAAAATTGACTTGTCATGTAACATGTCAAAGTTACCAAAAAATATGTAGCCTATTTATTAATGTTACATATTGGTTTGTGGTAGGGTTTAGGGTTCATGACTTCTAGTTCTGTTGTGGACAATATGATATATATTTAGCAGCAGTTTAGGGGATGTGTTATGTTGTTATTTTTTTTTCTCTAACAGGTCAAGGACATGTTTGAATAAGCTTTTTAAAATGACTTATTGACTTCTTAAGAAATTAAAATCGAGAAGTAATTAGCTTCTTTACATTTGATTTTGGCTTCTCAAAAAACCAATAAGTTAATAACTCATTTTAAAACACTTATCCACACATACCACAAGTTGGTTTGGGCCAAAATGTTGAATTTTTTTGAGTAAATTACACGAATGGTCCCTGTGGTTTACCACAAGTTTTGGATTTGGTCCCTAACTTTCAGAAATTACACTCGTGGTCACTGTGGTTTGCACTTCGTATTGTTTTTTGTCCAAAATCCTAACGGACGTTAAATTAGACTGTTAAATATTTTGAACTGACTAAAATACCCCTTAACTTATACTTTTCATTTAACGTCCGTTAGGATTTTGGACCAAAAGCAATACGAAGTGCAAACCACAGTGACCACGGGTGTAATTTCTGAAAGTTAGGGACCAAATCTAAAACTTGTAGCAAACCAAGGGACCATTCGTGTAATTTACTTTTTTTTTTGTTATTTTTTTGTAAGCAACAACGCAGGGGTTTTGGCACCAAAATTCACACTTTCGAAGGAGGAAATAGAACTACATTTTGCAACTAATCATTTAGGTGTGTATAAATACACTCTTCTAAATTACCAATTTTATAAACTACCGTATTCGGTTTTTGTTGCAAAGTAACCATCTTGTTCCCATACACAGAAAAAGAACATATATTCACTCCTTCGGTTTCTTCGCCAGGTCATTTTCTTTTGACGAATATGTTGCTGGACACGATGAAGACTACTTCACGTGAACAAAAAACGCAAGGACGGATAATTAACGTATCATCGTCGGGTCATCATCGTTTTACCTCCAATGGAAATTTCAATTTCAGTATTGATCATATAAACGATGAATCAAGGTACTAACTTAACCCTTTCGTTGTTATACAATCCCTCGGTCTCAATATTATTGTACACCAAATTAAAAACACGTATTTTTATGTTACCAATCAAAATTTTCTCTTTCCACCTAATTGTTTTTTGATTTGTTAAAATTTAAGTGTAGACAATTATTTTGGGACAAACCAAATTAGTAACATGAACAATAATATTGAGACGTGGGAGTATTATATAGTGACAAATTGGGTGGGTCCGACCAGGTGGATAACTAGTCAAAATGAGTTGGGTTGGTTGGCCCAAACACTAGTTCAAGAAGAATTCAATTTTTAATAAAGAATTAGTGTCAAATATTACCCGAATCAACCCAGATAAGTAATGGATTGAAATTGCAACTTTATGATTTGATGCAAATTTACTTGACAATGCATTATGCAGTTATTGGGCCGTATATGCTTATGGACTATCAAAACTGGCTAATATACTTCATGCTAATGAGCTAGCAAGGCAATTTAAGGTGATTTTAGATTTTTTGCTCTTTATTTATAACTTGTTTTAATTTTCAATTTATTCATTTTTGTTTACACATGTGAGGTTATACTAACCCATCCTAATTAGGAGGAGGGAGTCAACATAACCGCAAATTCAGTGCATCCAGGCTTCATTGTCACCGAAATTTTCCGAAACTTTAATATTTTCTCGGGTATGTTTCAATTGAAATTTTTTGTTGATTTCTACTAAAAAACTTCATACTCCATCATTCTACTCATAAAGTTAATGTAATGTACAACTTGTACGTGTTGATTAAATGAGTAGGAAGATTTAGTAAGAATCAATACCATCTTTCTCGTTTCAAATTACAATCCTATAATGTTGACTAGAACTGGCTTTAACAATCGTCTGTTGACCTTTTTTTTCTTGTTAAAGTTATAAGCAATTCGATTCTGAGGTACTTTGTGAAAGATGTTTCACAGGTTTGTACTTTAGTTTTATTTTTGTTCATAGCTTTGGTAGACAAAGCAGTCGTTATTTGTTTTTATCAAATTTATTTTTTTAGGGAGCGGCAACAACATGTTATGTAGCACTAAACCCGAAGGTGAAAGGCGTGAGCGGGGAGTATTTTTCTGATTGTAATTTGGCAAAACCATCACCGAGAGCAAACGATCAAGAGTTAGCTAAGGAATTGTGGGAATTTAGTTTGGAATTGACTAGCTCTAAGTGATTATGTTCAGTTAACTTAACTAGTTTGGAATAACAGACTTGTCTTGTATTGTTGTAAAATAATGAAAACCCGTAGGGATACTTGTAATGTTGATCATTATATATAGATTACAAAGATATTTGGAAATCCTACTTGACCTAAGCCCGTTTATACAATTGTGATCCTACAATAAAGCTAAACTATGGAGTATTATCTAACAATTGTGAGTGGACTGCTGATAGTTTGTTGATGTGTTTTAGCTTAGGGGTTCGTTGCATAATAAGCAATTGTATTAGTGGTGGTGGATCCAGGAAAAAATTAATGTTATTATCGGTTGCACACTTTTTTATTAAGGGTATCGCCTATTCTTAGTAGGTCGAGCCTGTGTAATGGCTAAATTTTTAGAATTTATTATTTTATGAAAGTTGTAAAACATAGATAAAGATAAATATGACTTCAAAATTCTATTTATTTATGTTTGAAAATACAGTGGATGAAACGCGCCTTGGCCGTGCAAGAGTGTATTAAATTCACTTGTCCACTTGGTTTGGTATTACTAGTGATACCATATTCTCATTGACTTGTCCAGGTACTAGTTATACACTTACGTAAACGAACCAACCGAACATAAAAAGAGATTGTTCGTGTTCATTTGTTAAGGAAAATAAGTATTTATATAATATACCTCAGGTATCTCTACTACTTATAAAGCATTTATATCTTTCCTTAAATAGCCGGCCGCAAATTCAGCCAAATACTTGCTATTTTCGGAAATTATTTGCTTAAAAAAATAGCCTCGGCATCAGGGACATTTAGGTTATTATCATACACGTTAACCATCTAAGCTAAACATCTAGATGTCAAATTTCTGAGAATTAACTTATATCAACAAATCCCAATCCCCAATGGCTAAAAGCCACCGCTCATGGGCCAGTGCATGCGTCTTCGTGGTACAACTCCCGATTTTTTCTTGGACAACTCCTCGAAAACCCTAACAGACGACTCCTCGATTCCATTTCATTGGTTCCTTCAATTTTAAGCACGTGCCCCTCCATTGATACCATTTCTTCAAGTCTGCAATTACCTCGGTTCCTCAAGCTTGTGGTGCCTACTCGGTTCCTTCAAGCATGTGCAGGGAAAGATTCTGCATTTGGATGATATTAACGCAAAGAGGCGTAAGTTTTCTGAATTAATTCTAAGGTTTTAATATGTCATCACATATGCAGGTTGTTTCGGTTCAATCAAAATCACATATGCAGGTGTGTGTATCGATTATGTAAAGAACTTGGTTCACCAAATTTCCCCAAATCAGAAATCAAATTAACTAGATTGTAACCACCATGGTTCACAAACTTCAAATTATGTAAGTGTTTCTACGTCATCATCAATGATGTTAAAAAGCAAAAGCATTCCATTGCTTGTATAGTAATACTATTTTGGAACTGTAACAATACGCATTTGAACAATTTGAGGATAAAAAATCACTTGGTTTCTGGTGTTATAAACTTCTAGGTTTGCTAAAAATTAAAGAAGGTAAGCTTAATATTTTTCTACACCTTAGTTGATCTGAACTTCTTGTGTTCTTAATACTAAAATGAATTAGGAAGTAATTAACCAAAAGTTATTTGTTAAATCGTTTTGTTGTGTATTAATGATTTATATTAAATGCTATCATGTATGTTAGATGTGTGGTCTATGATGTGAAAGAAGTTGAAGAGAAGTATATAGCTTCAAAATTGTGTCGTATTTAAGACCTTCTTCAAATTAACTTACCATAGGGTGTTGCATTTTCTTGATCAATTATTGAATTTGAGCTATTTGTTGTAATTCTATTATTGTGATTATGTAAGTATATGTTTATGAGCCTTGGTTTTTGGTTCATTGTTTCAGTGAGTGTGATTTCTGTAAAATGATGTTCTCCCAAAATTATCCAAACAGCCCCTCCAACTGTGAGAATTACATAAAAAATATGGCATCCCAATTGTAAGTAAAATACTTAGTTGGCTAATTTTTTTTTTTTTTTTTTTGAATTACTTTTTTAAGCTACCATAAGATATGATTTTAACACAAAGTATATATTCGTTTTTGGTGTTTTTTTTACAGTTTACTAATATGAACCGGTAACTTAACAGTGAATCACAAGCACACACGAATATAACGATAATCGAATGCTTTTATTTGATAATCTTGGAATTGAAGACCACCTTGTGATGATCCTAATGGCTATTAGCTTGCAAATGAATTTTGGAACATGTTCATACGGTATGACATTGATGTTACTCTTTATTTTTTATATCAAAATAAATTGTTTTCCAAGATATTGTTTTCGTTGTCATGTTTTTTGTTATTCAATTTGAGTATTTAGTATTATATATGAGGAGGTACTTGTATTATATCAATGCTTACAAGTAGGGGTGCCCAAAGGGTTGACCCGACCCGACTCAAACCGGAACCCGAACCCGATTATGCTAATCGGGTCGGGTCTATTCGGGCTCCATGTTATTATCGGGTTTTTTAAAACCGACCCGACCAACCCAATTCGTTATCGGGTCAGGTTTTGGGTTAGAATTTCATTATTTTGTCGGGTTCGGGTTGACCCGATTAGACCCGATTAAGTTTAGCTGTTATATTTCCTATAAAAATTAATAAATTTTTACTATTAATTCAATTAATTAGCAAGTTATATGATAAAGTATTCAATAAAAATCAATTAATAATTACAAGTGTTAAATAAAAACTTATAAAATTCAATATATTAAATAATTTCTTTAATTTTTACCAAAAATTCCTAACTCAAGTGTAACCTGACCAACCCGATCGGGTCAACCCGACAAACCCAAAACCCGACCAACCCGAATCTTTATCGGGTCGGGGTTTCGGGTTAGGATTTTTTTAACTTCAAACCCGACGGACCCAACCCGATATGAGCCGGGTCGGGTCGGGTTAATCCATTGGGCACCCCTACTTACTAGCCCTTATATGTTGTTTTTTAAATGCTAAAGCTGAATTATTCCTCCTCTTATATGTCTTTTTTTAAAGATAAATATAATCTTATTGTTAACATTTTAAAGTTGTATAAACAATTTATTTGGGTTTTTGTTGAGATTGCAGAAAGAATGGAGTTAAAGAAGAGATGATTTCAGGAGGAGCGTGAGATGATGTGTGAGAAAATCGCCAGAAGCTGGCTCAATATAAATCATTAAACTGGCTTAATGTGTGGTCTTGTATCATGCATGTCATATATGTGGCCATAAATATATAATGATCAATACCAGAAGCTCTAAAATGAAAGTCCCACAAAGAAGTGAGAGCTATATGTGATCTTTTATCATTAATTATGGATTTCATATACTATGTTAACTGTTGTAATACTTTAGGAATTAGGTAGCAACAAGATACGTTGATTGGCATGTTCATCACTGCAATTCCGTTTTCGATACTCTGTTTATCGTTATCTTATTTCTTTCTTTTTTTTTTCTTTTTCTTTTTCGAATCTGTTTTACATGATTGGAGTTTGATCTCTGTTAGCAATTTGCTAGGTTTGTTACTTATACTTTGGGGTGTAATTAAGCCGAGACAACTCTCCGTGTCGAGCTTGAGCTGTTCGATGATGGTTTCAAGTCGAGTTCGAGTGCGCTAATACTCAGCTCGAGCTATTCTTGGAATAGACTTTACCGTGTTGAAACTGTTAGGATTATAAACAATCAAAACTTATTATTAGTACGGAGTATTTTAGTACTCCCTCCGTCCCATTTTTATTGTCCGGTATATTATTTTAATTTGTCCCAAAAAACATTTAAGTGGGAAAGAGAAAATTTGATTGGTGATATAGTATAATTAATGTACTTTTTTAACTATGTGTTTTTTTGTAGTGGACAATAAAAATGCGACGGAGGGAGTAAAATTTATTGATTTGTATGTCACAGTTATTCTTTACGGCACTTTTTATGATTTTATGCATAAAAACATAATTTGATTTTTGTTACTAGCAGTTTCATGTTTTGATGGTTATGTATCTTAAATATTTTAGCTGGACCATGGTCACCTGCTCTGCTGAGAGTGTACAATTATTTCTAGAGAAAATCATGTAACCGGAATGCACTTGTCCGCCGTAAAATATTATTTCAGGGTACCCGCCGCCGCATAGTGCGGGTACCCTGCTAGTATTACATTCAAGGTTTAAAAAACGCATCATGACATCTTTTAGACTAAAGAAGCTTTAGATAACTAACACGGAAGTATATTATCATGGGTCGAAGAGTCGAGATATGGGTAAAGTCGGAAATAATACGAGACAGAAAGACAAGTATCTGAATGATTACGATTAATAATGTGAAACTTTATTCAAATCTAAAAACAAAAAGAATACTGACATACTATATGCATCTAACAAACGTTGTCGACATAAACATTTGACTTTTAACACTTTATGCTCTACCAAATCATTAGCTGACACCTGGCTGTATCATAGGGAAGAAGGCCCATTCTTTAGTGGGCCCAGATTCTTTACCAAGAGCCTTCTCACTAGTCCACCAATTAGAATCCACTCCATCCGTACTACCAAAGTTGAATTCTCGACCAGATCCAACAGTGGCTGTTGACCTATGAAAGCTTGCCACGTCATCAGGACAACAATCCCGCCCGTTTGCCATGTCAGCGGTGCGTTTCCTCTCAACACATCTGACAACTTCTTCCGGTGTGATCTCGAACGAGACTCTATGGTCAACCATATGCTGGTCATCATTCGAGAAGCTGGTAAGCGGGCCCACGTCAGAGTTCTGGCGATCCAGAACCGACCCGGGCCCGCATGGGATTGGGGTCGTGACCCCAGATTCTTGTTGCGATTTCCATCCCCGAGGCCAGAGCTTTGCACCAGTCGGGTAGTGGATAAAAGGGGGCCCGTAAGGGGACGAGGTGCCCGAATTGGTGACACCTGACCCTGGTGATATAAGTTGGCCCATCGGGCTCCCGGGGTATAACTGATACAACTGAAACTCATGGTGGGATGACGAGAATTTCTGACCGGTTCGGTCAGCCGAGCCAAGAAACCGGGCAAACGGGACCTCGGGTGATGATGGTGTGGTGAAATGAACCGATTCGGGTGGCGGTGTGACCGGTGCGGTTGACGGTTCGGTGGTGTAAGTGGAGAACACGGGCGGTGAAACCAACTGGGTCTCGTGAGCATACGGGCCCACAGCAAACATGTTAGTTGGGTCAGTTGGTGAGTACATGCCTGATGATGTGGCTTTAAATGATATTAAGCCACCAGGTGACTGGGCGGCAGATGGCGGTTCTGAATGAAGAAAAGATGCCGGAGATGATGGTGGAGCAATGAACGGAAGCACTATGGATGACGATTGAGTCGGGTTTTGATTTGGTTGAGTTTCGGTTCTTGATGAACTGGGTTCGGGAGCAAGAACTGCGTGCCCGATTTTCTTGTTTTGTTTTTGTGATCCAAAACATGAAGAAATGCTCCAAAAACTTCCCCATCTTCGTTTCTGCACAATCAAACAATTAACATAAAGTATTTACTCGATTCAACAATTTGTTTGTATTCACAATTGTTCGTGGTGCTTCAAAATTCATAACATAAATTTAGCTATATATATAACAGATAGTTGTTTCATAGTTCATCTGAAATCAATGATATTTTCGACTCTTTATTCGTTAAATATGATTGTTGTTATAGAGGCAATCACAAGTGTAGAACTTGACTCAAAAACTATAAAAGCTATGATCATGATCAAATTGAGCAGGCTAACTGCCAAATCCATCTCATTATTACTTAATTTTGGAGCATAAAATGTCTAATGATACAATATAAACCCTAAAATCATTTCCAATATAATTAATTACCTACAAAATTTAAAATATAAAACATGAAATCAGCTCTGTAATTGAACACAGATTCTCGAAAATAAAAAAGCGTTGTCATTTTTATCACTAATTAATACAAACACCAACAGTATATAATCACGCACATTAAATTTTCAAATCAAACAGAAATCGGGATATCAGATTCAGAAAGTGATCAAACAATGGATCGCAGATCATAAAGTATCAGCTAAATCAAATTCGCACGGTATAACTTCCTAAACACATAAAATCAATTCAGATTAGCAAAATCAAATCAACAAACAAAACGATCGAAAATGTTCACCTGAACTGAAGAAGATTGAGGTGCTCTATTCTCCGCCGATGCAATCGCCGTCGCCGCGGCGGTGATCGTTTCCATGGTATTATTCATACCCCTCATCATACAAAAAATCAAACACTTTTTTCTTCACAATTGGATGCTTTGCAAGTATATATGATGGGTGTATCGAATTTGGGGTCAAACACGGCAACGACTTGAGATTTTGTTATTGGGAATAGAAACTAAAAAGTTAAAAGGTCATATTAAAGGGGGTTTACTGTAACATTGATAAAATTACACGTATGCCCTCTTGTTAGATGTTTTTAAAAAAACAAGGGAAATCTTTGAAGAAAATTCACATTTTTGGTCCTAGCTCTACCTCTTGCGATATTATAAAGAAAAGTGTAATAAAACTATTACATTTACAATTTATTGATAAATTTTGGTGTGTATTTACTCTGTTATTATATATCAAACTTGATGTAATTTTATTATTTACAAGTTACCATTATATTTTTGTAAGTTTTACTTTTAATTATTTTGAATAGTTTTTTATTTATTTATTTTAGTTTATAGGCTAATCATATATTGATTATATTGCAAGATTATTAAATATGTTGATATAAGTTGAAATAAAATAGATTGCAAATACTAATTCATGAGTACAAAAGTTAGTACTAACAACATCTCTTTCTTTCTTTTCTCGTCTTTCTTTTCTGTCTCTCTCTACCTTCCCCCTTTATTTCTCTCATCAAGGAAAATTGACGAGGGTTTCGCCAGATTCTCAACGCGATGAAGAAAAATGATGACTTGAAGTAAATCAACGAGTTCAAGATGAGATGGTGAAACAGTTGGCACCAACTAACGAGTTCCATGCCTGGAGCTCGTTGAAACGGTCTTACTGACATGATTTTTGCAAGTAATCATGTCTCAATAGTAGTTAAGGGGGGATTAAAGTAAAATGATAACATGGGCAAGTTTGTCATTAGGGAAATGAATATTAAATGTTTTAAATTAATTGAATAATGGTAGACTTTGTACGGTGAGGGAGTTTAATAATAATGTGCACGTGTGTCCATCCACATCATTGATGGCCTTGATGCTCACCTTCCTTCATAAGTTAGTCCCACTTAAATATTAAAAAATAAATATATTAAATTGGACAATCTTAATTTCAAAGATCATAAGTTTACTTCCTTTTTTAACCTTGCAGCCTCATAAAATTAATTTTATTTATTTAAGACCAATTTATGCATTTTCTACTTTTAGCTATTTTACAAATAAATAACTTAGTAAGTTATTTAACAAATAATCCGATAATCATGAATGTCTAGCCAGAAAAGCTGATTGTTACGAACAAAAGAACATAATTTTTTTACTCCACTTTTATCATAAAATAAATAAATACGCAAATTCTATTCTTATATCGACATATAATATGTCATTGGTCATTTGTGTTAAATAATTAGGTTTACGTTTATTACCAAATATCCTCCAAAATTTTTCTAGAAGAGAAATGATATTTAGTCCTATCATTTAGACTTACTCATAGGTCTACCCGCTTGATAGGATTATATGTTTATTC
Source organism: Calendula officinalis (assembly GCA_963853835.1). Lineage (NCBI taxonomy): Eukaryota > Viridiplantae > Streptophyta > Magnoliopsida > Asterales > Asteraceae > Calendula > Calendula officinalis. Next base: position 50,501,455 of record OY970823.1, read on the forward strand.
CTCTAATTTTCTCCTAATATTATCATTTGATTTTGACATGTGTCTTCATCTAATGAGTAGGCTTAGAGCATCCCCAATGGTTAACCTTGCAATAGTTTATTACTTTTGTCACATCAACAATCCACTAACCAAAAATATTTTTATAAATTACATCTCCAATGGTTAACATTTCCAAAAGTTTTATCCTTGACAATATTTCTAATATACATTTATCTATCTCAAATGTTTTATAAATAACCCCTATATATAATTTGAAATTTTTTTGACATCTTATTATATATAATATTTTTTAAAATGTCTCATACAAAAATATTATACTAATTGACATTAAATATTATATAATTTATTTATTAACTAATAAAAATATAATAAACAATCTATATATAATATATCTAAGGTGTAAAATGAAAAGTTATTAAACATAAATGACTAAAAAGGACAAACATTAAAACTTGGTTAAAAGGTTAGTAGAAAAAAAAGTCATTGGAATAAGCTTTCCAAAAAGCTAATTATTCTAATGGTAAAAAGTCTTTTAAAGACTTATTAGAATAGTAAAAAACTTTACAAACAACTCCCATCGGAGATGCTCTTATGATTAGGTTTAAATGGTAGGCATAAATAGCAATACTCTTTGTCAAAAGCTACATAATGTGTGCGAATCCAACACCACATATAACGAGTATAGTTAGATCGCGCATTGATGCGGTGATATAAAATGTTATATTATTTCATTTTTTACTTGCTTATTAATCACGTGTAGTTAGTAAAATTTAATCTACACAATGTTAAAATTAATTTATATGCTAGGGATATACCTTAAGATTATGAATTCAACTTTTCTAATATGAAATTATGTCCATTTTTGGGATTGGACTATTGAATATTTTCACTTCATTTTGTAAGAAAGTCAAATTAATGTAAAAAGAACGAAATTAAACTGTTACAATAAAGTTTAAAATGAAAAAAAAAATACATGCATTAAACAAATTTCTTCTAAGTTAAAGGTTATAATAAAATCAATAATTTGAAATGATACATACTTTGTTATAACGTATTCATTTTGTTGTGCTGATATAAAGTATAATATTCTATGTAAATACTCTGTGTGTTATTATTATTTTTACTAAATATAGGTATTAGTTTAATTATTTCTATATAAATACGATGTTACAATTATTCCTTCAAAATTGGGTTTTTCCATTCAACCCACTACCTTCATTTTACCTTTATTCCGTCCATGAAGTGATAGTAAAATGACAATTATGCCAAAGCTTTTATTAACCATATTTACTAGTTTCATAAATCTATAACACATCTTCATCGTCCTCGGTTCAAGATATTTCTTACTTTCTTCTTCATCACTTAATGCTCATATATCATCTAAAATATTTCTTTTTATCTAAATCTGGATTATTGTTTGAGTTTATGGCATCTCCCTACCTAAATTAAAGAAGTTCTTGTTTGATAATTCTTCATGCACACAAGGTGTTCGACAAAATGTCACAATGAAATATGTTTTAAGATTGAAGATAAATATGATTATTTGATGACTGGTTTGCAATGTTTGGTTAATTTCAATTTTAAGTTTTCAATATTATAAGTTTCCATTTTTCATTTTTTTTTATAGTTTTAAGGTGGTATTTCTATAAAGTTAAGTGGATATTTAATGTTAAGTGGATATTTAATGTTTGGTTAATTGCAATACTGTTACGTAGATATTTAAAGTGATTTTGTTATTATTAATTACTTGAATATATTATCATTCGTAATAAAAAAGAAAAATTCTAGTCTGCAAGTATGTTAGAGTGCTCAACGATGGAGAATATAGAAAAAGCTTAAAATAGTCTTTTGGTTAGATGTAAAGCATTCCATCTCAACAACTGCAAAACAAAACAAACATGTTTTCCATTAAGAATGGGTGGTTCCATTACATGGTCCATTACCATCTCCGATTTGAAATAAGTGATATATATATACTAGCTTCAAAGCCCGCCCGAATAGGCAGGCATGCTTCGAAATATATAATGTAAAACAATGAGAATAATGTAGGAAATCATATAGATAATTATTATTGAAATGATAAATAAATATTTTGTTATACATGAATAATTGATAAGAATAAATCAAAGATAAAATAAGACTTCTTTGCATACAATGTTTGTCGTTAAATAATAATTCAGTGTGTCCCTAATATATCACTCTGTAATTACTATGGTAGTATTTGTGCTTTTATCACACAGTATGGTCTTGAAAATGATATTTCATGTAATATTTACTCAAGGAGAAATAAGAGGGGGTAAAATTATAACTGGCATTCACTTAAGATTAATCATATACACATATCAAGAGTGCCACTCTTATCAGTCTGTTCTTTCTCCGTATTCACTTACGGGTTTGTATTTTGTTTATCAGTGCAACCATCAATTTTCAAGAATAAGCAACTCTTTATTTTTTTTCTATCCAAAACCACTCTTCTGCAAAATCGCGAGTTCTATACATAATATGTTTTCTATATGCTGCAATTTGCAACTAAAAACTATGATAATGAAAAAGAGGCCATAATATGTTGTTGCAATAACCGTTTTAATATTGATGAACGATTTTTTCATCAAGAAATACCGGTATGCATCTCTACATTATAACACACAATTAGTCATTTAGGTTGTATTTTATCTCAAACGGGTCAAATAAGACAAACAAAATTGTCTCAAATAATGTGCTTTCACAATTATCTCTCTTTAGTCATTGTACAAACTTTTGTCCAATTGAGCCATTAAAGGTTGGCTTTGTATTCCAACTGTATCACTAAAGATGTTTTCAAAAATATAGTAAAAATTTGTGAAAATCAAAGTAGCTTTGAGATGGCAAAATTTAACGTTTCCCTATTATATCTTTAAAAAACTAAACTTTCAATCATAAAAGGTTGCACCCATTATGGCCCGTTCAATCATAAAAGGTTGTCCAATTGAGCCACTAAACGATGTCTTTGTGTCCCAACTATATCACTAAAGATGTTTTCAAAAAAATAGAATAACTATTTGAAAATTAAAGTCAATTTATGACCCTAAATTTGTCAAACTTTAAAGTTTCCCTCCATATCTTTACAAAAACTAAACCTTCCATCATAAAAAGATTGTGTAACCATTATGACCTTTTCGACTCATGTGATAAATCATGGGTGCTTGTACAAAGTTTAAAAATAAAAGTTAATCACAGGCGGCATTGCTCTTACACCAGCATGTGCTCCATATAGCTCATTTTTATATTAAGTCGCAACCTTTTCCCCCACAACCAACATCGATAGCAAGTAATCATGCAAAAAGAGGTTTATTAAAATTTGCATTCCATTCAATTTTGTCAATAACTTGATCACACAAGGCTACAACACTAACTAAAGTAAATAAAAGCAAATGAAATGGGATATAAAGACATACCATGTCAGGCTTGAACATAGACTCATAAACGCCATAAAGAGACTCAGAAACCACCATAAAATGTTTTGCAAGCTCTCTACAAGGAACTTCACAATTAAAAGCCTTTAGCCAACATCATATGACTACAAATTATTTATTTGACGATAAATCTTTCAAATTTTTAAGGATAAAAAAGTTAAAAGATGTATCAAAATATGAAAATCAAATACCTGCTTCCATGGTCCTTCACGCAAAAATATTTGTGTTGAATCAATGAAATTTGATGCATCATTTGCAACTGCTGACATTGCAAACAGATCAAATGTGTTTCGGATCAAACTGGTCAAATGTCCCCCAAAGTGTGTTTTTAATGCACAGAACCTACCCATTTTATATATTCAGAAAATAGATTAAAACTGAAATAATATAATCTTCAGAATCATATTCAAACGGGTCGAACATTGCCCACATTGTATGTCCACCAATACTATTATGATTTATGCAACTACTATAAAATCAATTAAAAAATAATAATTTTTTCAAGTGAATGTCAAACCTTTCGCAGTTTTTCCAAAACCGAATCTTCGTACACTTGATATCATGCACCAATTAAGTCTTCATTTACTTGTGGGCCACCAGGATTCACGGGCTCATGGGATGTACGGACACCAGTGGGTCCCACCGCTTAAAGAAGTGTAACTACCAAAAGGATTCGAAAGATCTCCACACACAATTTCAGCCGCAACAACCTGCAAAATACAAAAAACTTAATATACCATAAATTAAAAATATTAACATAATTTGACTAAAAAACTTACAGCTGCTTCTTTTGTATCCATATATATAAGTGCAAATTTTTTTTTCTTATTACTCCTAATAACCACATCTTTCACTTCACCAACGGTTTCAAATAACTCCCTTAATCTTTGTGCAATATAACTCAAAACACCTTAAAAAGTTTATTATACTCCCTACAAAACAGATAGTGTCACGGGTGGGACAGCTGATGTGCTGATGTGTTTGGTCCGCACTATTCTTTTTAACATGTAACAATATTACCATCAAGAATTAACTTGCTGCTACAACTATAGCCAATAAAATCAAACCAAAAATGAGTTGAAGTGAACACTTAAATGAACCTGTCAACGAGGTTTTTTCCAATCATAGTTCACTTGAACATTTATGGCCGCATATTCCATCACAATTCACATGAATACCTTACATGACAGTATAATCAGGTTACTTTGGTGCTTTCTGATTATTAACAACCCGCAGAAAAACACGAAATAAAAAGTATAAATAATCAAATGATTAATTTCGATGGATATTACATGTTACCTGATTAAAATCTGTTTGAAATGGGGCCAGGTCGAAGTATATATAAATTGTGATTCTAAAATTCAATAATCATCTGAAATTCAATGTAGACATAGAATGCAATCAGATATATCTAAACTAAAAAAGAAATAGTTGAAATGAAGTTTCAATTAACATAGCTTATATATTGAAATTTCTTTAAAATGGGCGAATATCTTCAAGGCCAATTTATTTTAGAAACCCATTAGTTAGTAATAGAGTTGAATACCTTCAATTACAGATTTATGGTGAATAACAATGACGACGGCGAATACCTTCAGTACCCTAATAACTTACATATGATTCGAATGGTCTTCAAACGCTATCACGCACGTATATACAGATAATTGGTCATTGCAAAACTACAAATCGAGATTTGAAGCTACAACATTGAATTTTACGTTAAATTGCAATGAATTCGAGAGATGTGGAGTAAAAACTTACCTCCGATTAGGATTGTGGAGTGAAAAAGAAAGAAACCGTCGTTTAGGGACCGATGGTTGAGGGCTGTGAAGAAGCGGTGATTCAATATTAGGGTAATTCTTGATTGGCATGGGATTTTGTTTCTAAATTTAATGCTTTTGGAAACCGTTACCTTAACGAATTTGTTGAGGAATTTCGCTGGCAAATGGTAGAATTACATTGTGACATATCCGACCAATGAGGAAGCTCTAAAATGTATAGTTGTCAAATCTCAATCAAATTAGGGCTCATATATAGGAGAAGATTTTTAAAATGATTCAAAATAAGGGATATATTTTAAAAAATTATCTTATTTGGCAAAAAATAGTGAGACTTACACGCACTAACTATCTACTTTAAGAAAGTAAAATGATTTTTTTACCTTGTACTTTTTACTTTTAAACATCATTAACCTCATTTTATTCAAAAAGTGTGAGACTCATTCTTAACTAACCATTCAATTATTCTAATTTATCCATCATTATAATTTTTTGGCTTAAAAATTATAAAACCCAAAATATATCACTTATTTTGAATTGGAGAAAACATAAATAATTAAAGGGATTTGCTAAACATTACCCTTAGGGCAATGGTTAAGAATGATTAAAGTGATTAATGTACGACAAAAAAAGCATAATAATTAAAGTTGGTTAATAAAATTCTTCAGGGTGGTTTTTTGTTATGTAGTTTACAATTAATTTAAAACACAAAAAATTCTTAACCATTGCTTTTATGACACTTGTTAGCATTTCTCATAATTAAAATATGTCAATTTAACTATCAACATTATTTTGGAAATAGGCTTTAGATCCCAGTGGGCTATTCACAGTTTCATCCGCAAGATATGCGTTTGATGGAATGGTGGTTTGCCCGAGCTCATCTTTTGAAGTTCCATGGATCAAGGTAATTCCAGATAAAGTTAACATACGGAGTATTTATTTAGAGATTGGTCCATAAGAGATTAGCTACTTGCTTTAATCTTTTAAAGAGACGTGTTGTTTTAAATTCAGCAATTTGTTGTTTTTGCGAAAGAGGAATGACAGAATCTTCATAAACGGGAGTGGTGGTCATCTTTCCTTATCCAACATGCTAAAGAACAAATATGTTTTTGGATTAAACATAGGTCAAAAAATTAGAGGTCGAGTCTAAATTAGAGTTATGGTGTAACGACCCGCTCTCTCTTTAATTGTGTGTGTGTTTTTTTTTTAAATTTTCTTTCCATTGCATCTTGTATTGCGTTATTTGGTGTATTTTGTGTGCTAGTTTCTTACTAGCTCTCCATTTATTAATATATTTTCTTTGGCTTCTTCGGATGGGGTGATGACAATGCCGAAACTATGTTCCGTGATTGCCTTTTGCCATTAAAAAAATAGTTTTATTCAATAATTATGCATTTTAAAAATTCATTTAGTTTTTGTTAGGTTATGTCTCTAGTTATGGGTTGCTTGGTCCATGATTAAATGGTTTTGTTTCTTTTAAGTGGACAAACTACCTCCGCTTAAGTTTTGTGCTTTCAATGTGAACACAATTATTTAAACAAAGGTCCATATGCCACATCACAATCACCTCCATCCTCCTTATTATTGTTAAATTGTTGAAAATGTTCATGTAAATTTCGATTTATTTATTAACCAGTATAAATATATAATAAAGGATTAAACACTTGTTCACACAACATTTAACTACCATATTCGCGTCATTTTTATCCACATGACAAAAAAAATTCATATATATTTCTTTCATACTTCAGTTCCTTCTAGTTTCACAAATAATATTTAATTTAACTTTTCATAAATTCTTTTTATATTTGTCACTGTTTGTCTTTGCAGTTTTTTAATAAATTATATATACTACATTCGTATCGATATATTGCATTCACGTTTTTGAGCCAAAAGATTAAAAGTTGAGTTAAAATATTTTAAAGTAGCTAGTTAGTAGAGATTGAGTCTCATTTCTTTTAAATAATATGATATTAATTATGTTTAAAAGTAAAAGTAAGGGTAAGAAGGTAATTTCACTTTATTAAAATATATAGTTAATCGAGAATGAGTCCAACTTTTTTATCTTATAAGGTAAATTGTAAAATGTATAACTTATTTTGATCCACCCGTAAATAAAAAGTGTATACCTTATTTTGATACAAAGGTAGTATATTGTTTTCTTGTAATCTGGGTCTCGACTTGCTTTGCGAGTCGATTAATCACAGGATCACCATCTGTTTTGCGAGTAGCTCGAAGTCAAGGAATTATTATTTTTACTCTTAGCAAAGATTGAACCTGAGATTTCCTGAAAATTTCATACTTATAAAGATTAAATTCAACCACTAGATCGCCACCCTTATGATTATAATTTTTTATTCACACTGAAAATTCGTAAGTATATAATATATTAAATTAGACATTAAACTTAGGCCTGTAAACGAACCGAAGGAACACAAACGCGGCCTTGTTCGTGTTCGTTCGTTAAGGAAAAATGTGTTCATGAACGGTTCGCGAACACTTATCGAATGGAGTTTTGTGTTCGTGTTCGTTTCTAAGAAAATTTAGTGTTCGTGAACTATTCGTGAACAAGGGTAACGAACATAAACGAACAAACACATACGGACACAAACGAACTAAGTGTAGGAAAATATGTTTCTACCATTTCCAAAACCACCTTAAGGATATCAGAAACATAAGTTGCATAACTGAAAACATGAACCATGCAAGATTGTTAATTTTAAACAAGTTATGGAGATCTAGGGCTGTGAGTTTCTAAATGAACTGAACGAGAAAACATAAACCTAAGAGCTATATATATTTACTTTTATTTATTTTAATTGTAATTAATCAGTATTATAAATAATATATTTTATTTAAATCAAGAATAAACGAACACGAACACAAACGAACACTAACAAACGAACGTAGACAAACGAACACGAACGGATGCTCACGAACGAGGCTTTGTTCGTGTTCGTTTGTTTAACTAAACGAACATAAAATCTTGTTCGTGTTCATTTGTTTAGCTAAACAAACAAACATAAATGAATTCAATGAACGGTTCACGAATGGTCCGTTGAACGTTCAGTTCGTTTACAACCCTAATTAAACTAGATATTCTTGGTAAGCTTAAAATTACATCAATACTAAATATTTAATTTTTAATATACTATTAGATAAATTTTATTATGTTAACATTTTATTCTATTTTCATTCACAATACATAGTTTGAAAATTATTTTTATTTATGTTACTATCTTATCTTATCTTAATATAATATAAACTAAATATTTCATCTATATTTATCATATAATACTATAAGTATAGTTAATAAATAAACGTTGTCATATCTTAGACTTAAAAAGTCACGTAATTATGATAAAATTATTGGTTATACAAGTAACTGCAAACCAAAACTAGACATGTAAATTGTAAAGTGAATATGTAAACTAGTAGTCCACCAAATATCCTTTTACTTCTGAAAAACATGTTTTATTTTTACTTTTCTTTTCTAAAAAGGAAAAATAATTATTAGTCAATTGTAATTGACAAGTACAATTATAAGTTACAGATATGATGGCAACCTTTTCAAAAAATGCCCATAATGTTCCACAGCTAATGGCCAAATATTCTTAAATTTCTCATTCATTACCCAACAAACACCAAAAATCACATATCCATTGTCAATTTTTCAGAAAGATTTTGAATATGCAGAACTCCAAAAAGAGTTTCATATATGGGAGACATTTCTTAATCACTATTTCTAAATATCAATCTAAAAGAGGCTAAAACTTTTTATTAAAATGCAGAAAAGTTTAAAATATATCAAGCGAAGAGTATGTGTCCATGTTTTACAACAAATATACAAAAATACAAATCATATTTATAAACTAATATATACGTAACATTACATTATATAAAACAACACTATTTATGAGAAAAGATATATTCATTAACAGTTCATAAATAATAATATTCCACCCTTAGAAACATTACTATAAGTAATGGGTAACAAATATTTCATCCAAAATACAAATTTTACAAAAAACCAAATGCACATTAGCATAAATCCGGTTTTCAGGTTACAGAATAATTTAAATGAAAAACTCTTTATATCATTAACGACTAAAATGATACAAAACAAAGTAAAGTGGCTAAAATAATATCAGAGCGAGATGATTTTTTTTAATAACATTAACCATTACTAAAACTTTGATGAACAAACATTTTACTTAAAGTTTAATTATCATAATAAGATTTAAAGTAATGTATTTAGTGATATCATTTGGTCCTACTCATAATTATAATCATTAAATGAAGATATGTTTTAAAATCAATGGATAATATTGAGAGAGAGAATTAATAGAGTACATATATATATTTTTTTAACGGCGAGTTAGTAAGTTAGTGGTTCGAGCCTGAACAGTGACATCCACAAGGGGCAGTATGCCTTCCCTCGAACCTTCCACCTATGAGTAATAAACCCCACGTCCACGACGAGACTTGAACCCATTACCTTAGTCATGGGCAACACCTTATCTTTTTCAACAATACCACTAGGCTAGAAGCCTTGGGTAATAGAGTACATATATTATCATATCAAGTAATAGAACTATTAATATGTTCTCTCAAACTCAGGGGTGGACCTAGTATGGTGCACGGGATTGCCTATGCAACCCCTGATTTTTTTCTGTATAGTGTTAAAAACTTAAAATGATATTAAAATTTTTAAATTTCTTTTATTAGTGTAGATGACACCCCTAAAAAAAATGTATAACATGAGCCACCCCTCAATTCTTTCCCTAAGTCCGTCACTGCTCAAACTTATTCTGAAAAAATGAACATTAGATACCAAGTTTGACTTATGAACTAAATCCCTTTTGTGTTTACAACAACTTAAGTTGAAAAAAGGTTGAACCTTTGACACTAACAACGATAACCTCGTCAAATCCGTCCTCTTGTTGGGTCCTATACATAACATATCCTTCTGCTTTTTTTTCTTTTGTTTCTTTTATCAGCCAAAAATTTCTCATTTTCCCACACATACACATATACATACACATATATGTATATATAGGTCCACACACTGAGACACACAACAAGGGTTTAGTATAGTTACTCTAGGTTTCAACTTGATTGGTTGGTGGGTGTGAAACAAAAACCCTTAAAAGATTTTCCTTTTTCTTATTCTTCTAAAAAAGGTAAAAACTTTCATTTCAAAATCTCAAAAATCAAATATTTGATTATATTTTTTCTTAAATCTTTTCCCTTTTTTACTCCCAAAAAAAGGGTTTCTGTCAATTTTCAAATCTCTCTAAAATGGCAAAACTTTGCTTTTGAAGTTCACTTTCCACAGTTAAAAGATTAGGGTTGTTTGTTTCTTCACATTCGGATTGATACCCAGGTTTTATATATCTGTGTGGATTTATGTAACAGTTGACTATTTGTTGACTAGGTCACATTAACAAGCTTCAAGATTTCATTGATTTTTTTGGGTGTTATGCTAATTGAGCAAGTGGGGTTTGATTTGATTGTGAAAAGATTCAATCTTTGTGGATGACTTGATTATATTCATGGCTACAAAACAAGTAAGGATTTTTTTCTTCTTATTTCAGATCTGAAATATTTTAATATAAACTATAAATTAGAACATCTTTGTGTTTGCAATCGATTTTTTAGATCTGCAATAAGATTAGGCTCCAAGTCTGTTGATTGCCCCAAGATCTTTGCACCCAATTCATGGTTTCTTGTTCTTGAAATGTGTTGGAATTATTTTTGAAATATTGAATTTATATGTGTTTTGGGTTCCTCTTCTTTTTCAGAAATTTGAACAGTTTCTTGATGAAAGATTTAAAATTTCCTGCCAGAAATTAAATGAAAAGTTATTGTTTTAGTTGAATAGTTCCTCATCAATTGACGATAATCATATGCAGTAATCAAATCCTTCATCAATCAATGCATTTATGATTCATTTTAAACCAAAAATCTTGATACATTTCAATTCTTTTTCAGATGACAATAATCAATTCTAAGATCAATTAATTACATAATAAAATGGACTTACGAGAAGAAAGTTTGAGAATTGGATCGACTTTAAGGAATTTATCATCTTCATCGTCGGTTTTCTTCTCAGCAAATCAATCACCATTTTTCTCTCCAAGATCATCATCATGTTGGCAGCCAGTTGAAGGTAATTTCCCTACTAATTTCAACAATTTTAGAAATAGTTTTTATTTGTTAAAAGTTTTGAATCTTATACAAAAATTTGATTCGATTTTTAAGAAGGAACCGTGAATGCAGCAAGTACATCAAGTGATCCACCAAATTTCGAGCTCGTAACATCCTCAACAACCAGCAATCCGTTATTATACGCCACCTGTCACGAAAACGAAGCGTTTGACCACCGAGAAAAGTCAAAGAAAGTCATCCGAAGCCCAATTTCGTCACTTACACCACCTTCAACATCATACGGTCCAGCAAGATTAAGAAGCTGCGATGTGTACATAGGATTTCATGGCAAAAAACCGTTACTTTTAAGATTTGTTAATTGGCTTCGAGCCGATTTAGAAGTACAAGGATTAAGTTGTTTTGTAACCGATCGAGCAAAATGTAGAAATTCAAGAAAACATAATATTGTTGAGAAAGCAATGGATGCATCTACATTTGGGGTCGTTATTTTAACAAGAAAATCGTTTAGAAACCCGTATGCAATCGAAGAATTAAGATTCTTTGCGAGTAAAAAGAATTTGGTGCCCGTTTATTTTGATGTGGGCCCGGATGATTGTCTTGTTAGAGATATAGTTGAAAGACGGGGAGAAACATGGGAAAGACATGGTGGCGAATTATGGTTACTTTATGGCGGGCTGGAAAACGAGTGGAAAGAAGCGGTCAACGGGTTGACCCGAGCTGATGAGTGGAAACTCGAGGCCCGTGATGGAAAATGGCGGGATTGTATTCTTCGGGCGGTTACTCTTTTGGCATTACGGTTGGGTAGAAGAAGTGTTGTGGATAGATTGACAAAATGGCGGGAAAAAGTTGAGAACGAGGAGTTCCCGTACCCTAGGAATGAGAATTTTATTGGGAGAAAAAAGGAAATTTCCGAGCTCGAGTTTATGCTTTTTGGTGATGTCATCGGTGATCGGGAACGGGATTATTTTGAACTTAAAGCGAGACCGAGAAGGAAGAATTTGGTTCATAGTTGGGGTAGAAGTAATTCGATTGATGAAAAAAGAAGAGAATTAAAAACCGAGATTAGAACTAGAAGACGAAAAGGGAAAGAACCCGTTGTTTGGAAAGAATCTAAGAAGGAAATCGAGATGCAAAATACCGACTTTTCACCGAAACCGAAACCCGGGAGACGAAAACGGGCTGTAAAAGTTGTGTACGGGAAAGGAATCGCGTGTGTTTCGGGTGATTCGGGCATCGGGAAAACCGAATTACTTCTAGAATTCGCGTACCGGTTTCATCAACGGTATAAAATGGTGTTGTGGATCGGTGGTGAAAGTAGATACATTCGACAAAATTATCTAAATTTATGGTCGTTTTTGGAAGTTGATGTGGGAATCGAATCGGGTTTGGAGAAAACCCGAACAAAAAGCTTTGAAGAACATGAGGAAACCGCGATTGCAAGGATCCGAAAAGAGTTAATGAGAAATATTCCGTTTTTGGTAATAATCGATAATTTAGAATCGGAAAAAGATTGGTGGGATCATAAACACGTGATCGATCTTTTACCTCGTTTTGGTGGTGAAACACATGTTCTTATATCCACACGATTAACCCGTTTAATAAATATGGAACCGTTACGTCTTTCGTATTTATCGGGTGTTGAAGCAATGTCATTAATGCAATTAAATATGAATGATCGAACGATTTCGGTTTCAGAAATCGAAGCTTTGCGAACAATTGAGGAAAAACTCGGGAGATTAACTTTAGGGTTAGCCATAGTTGGGGCAGTGTTATCCGAGTTGCCAATCACCCCGAGTCGGCTTTTGGATACGATTAACCGAATGCCATCAAACGGGCGAGAAAGAGAAAGTAACACTTTGAGGAAAAATATGTTTCTTTTACAACTAATCGAAGTTTGTTTCTCGATATTTGACCATGCGGATGGCCCGCGAAGTTTGGGGACCCGAATGGTGCTTGCGAGCGGGTGGTTCGCACCCGGACCAACCCCGGTTCAGTTGTTGGCTCTAGCCGCTAAACGGGTCCCTGAAAAACATCATCGGACCCGTTTATGGAGGAAGATTTTGCGGTCCTTAACGTGCGGGTGTTCGTCTTTATACGACAAGAAATCTGAAACCGAAGCTTGTTCGGTTTTGTTACGTTTTAATTTGGCTAGAAGTTGTAGTAAAGACGGTTACATTCGGTTCAACAATTTGGTCAAAATGTATGCCCGGAAACGAAGTGTTCCTGGGACCGCACACGCGGTGGTCCACACGGTTTTGACCCGTGGTACGCTAATTCACAATTCGGATCATATTTGGGCTGCTTGTTTTCTGTTACTCGGGTTCGGGACTGACCCGGTTGTGATCGAGACAAAAGCTTCTGAATTACCGTTTCTTGTGAAAGAAGTTATCTTACCGCTTGCTATAAGAACGTTTATTCGGTTTTCCCGATGTACGGCTGCTTTAGAACTTTTACGGTTATGTACAAATGCACTTGAAGCTGCTGATGAATCACTAGTGACACCTGTCGAAAAATGGTTGGATAAATCGTTGTGTTGGAAACCGATTCAAACCGATGCTCAATTAAACCCTAGTTTATGGCAAGATTTAGCTCTTTCGAGAGCAACTGTCCTTGAAATTAGGGCAAAATTGATGTTACGAGGTGGGCAATTTGATATTGGGGATGATTTAATTCGGAAAGCGATTTTTATTAGGAGTTCGATTTGTGGTGAAGATCATCCTGATACGGTTTCTGCTCGTGAAACGCTTAGTAAACTTACTAGACTGTTAGCTAATGTTCAAATGCATACTTCACCATAGATGATTTATACACAAGTTTTACAATAAATCTTTTATTCTTTTACTGAGAAATTTTATACCAATTTTGAGGTAAGTTTACGGTTACATTTCACCGTCTTTCTTGTGTAAATGGTTGAAAATTGTCGTTTTGTACTCAGAAGAATGGGAATCGAATGCAAGTTTATTGACATTTTTTACTTTGGAAACTAATCGATCTTTTTTTTAACGATTGTAGGATGTTTATATCTAGTTTACAGTAATACAGTAGATTTATAGAGCAATTTTATGCATATTCAATCTGTATGTGAGATTGTTGAACGGAGTAATGCAGAAATCCTGATGCATGGAAAGTTATGTTTTTAGGGTTTTATAGATTTACTTAAATTTGTGCGATCACACCAAGTACAAGACCTTGACCTAACAGTTTTAATTTAGTTTTTCTATCGAATTTTGCACTCCAAGTAATTAAGTGGTAATTATGGATGCTAACAAGTTGAACACTTGACTACTCTATCTCATTTATTGCGTAGTTGAGATGAAGTGGGCTCATTTCTTGAGTAGAGTACGTAAGGAATTTAACTTATATCTTTTGATTTGTAAAATGTATAAACATATCAAACAAAGATTGTGAAAAAAACTTTAGCACAAAAACCTCTCTTTTATTTACTTTTTCTTGTTTATTTAGTAGTACTCTTATCCATGGGAATTCTACTTTTTTGTAACAACAATGGCGGTGACATTGTAGTCGGTAATTCTAACTTCCTCTCCCATAACAGTAACAAAATCAACCCCATCCCAGGGAATCAAAGGCCCTGGATGGATCATTTACTTTTGCCTAAACTTTCAATGTACGCTAGATAAACCCATCATCAAATGACGTTATATAGTGTAACTATTTTGGTCAATTTAGGTAGAAAGATCGAAATAAATGAAAAATTAGGACCACATGAACAAAAGAAAAAAATCAAAAAAAAAAAAAAAAGTTTAGGGATAAAAATGCCACGTTACTTACTAACAATATGGCTGATCAGGCCAGAACCAAACCAAAGTGTCTCATTTAGTTTATCGCATCAAACTGATTGATCTACGAAGCTAAACTAACACCTCAAATTCCAGTTAAAGGAAAAAAAAATGCAACAAAAATACCTTTAAAGTTCAATAGTCCAACAAAAACCTTTAAAGTAACTGAAAACATCAACCAATGTGCTGATGACACGTTTAACATTCCTAGCATATAAGAAAGATCTTAACAAAACTTCACAACAAAGATACCAAAACAAAACTTACTTTTTCTGTTTGTATAAAATCAAGATTCAAGATCTGTGCACTGCAAATTCTCTGAGCATTTTAGCAACAGCCCGTTAACCTTTTCGTACCCGAACCGATCACCAACGGACCCCACTTCTTCTTCATCATTATCACTATCTATTTCATTAGGCGTAACCCGGTTTTGATAACTTCTTCTCCTTAACACAAATACATTAAAATAATAACTCAAAACATTTTCCTTTCTTTTACCAGGAATTAAATCCCTACATTTTCTCCAAAATTTGTTCATGATTTCCCGCCTACTTTTCTTGCTATGGTGTAAATCATACCGAGCTTTCACCACTAAATTTTTGAATCTTTTTTCTTCTTCGGGTTCCCATGAAAGTGAAACTTCTTCACCCATTTTGTTGAATTTCCATTTGTAGAAAAGTTGACCGATTTCGAGTTTGACTTTTAACCGTTTTTCAGCAATGTGAAACCGAACACATTCAGCAGAACCAGGAAACACGCATTCACAGGAACTTCCTCTTCCTAGCCCGATTTCCATGATAGTGTTATGGTGTTCTTCACTTGGGTGGTTGGGTGGGGGCCACATTTGGGCGCCCACCCATTTGGGGTCACCGCTGATGACCCCACCGGTCCATGGTGGCACTTGGGCCTGATAAAGTGGGCCCAGGTTATACCGTGTTCTTCTTTTTGGTTGTTGGTTATGTGATTCAGTGATTTCGTGAATTCGGTCTGTTGAGTTTTGACCAGATTCGGTCCGTTGTCGTTTTATTCCAGATGGGATTGGAATTGCACAAGTGGTTCTTCGGGTGCTTCTCGCTTGAAGTTTGTCATTTTCTTCGTACATTGAAGGATGCATTTTCTGGTTCTTTTTCTACAAAAAGTCAAAGTTGAATGAAATCATTAAATTGTAATTTAACACGATAAAAAATAGTTTTGAAAAGGTCATGTTTGGTTACAGATTATCTAACAGAATCTGCACATGATTAGCTAATTGCATAAAAAATAAGGATGATTTATTTCTAATTCTGTAGTCGAAAACGGCTAATGAAAGATTCGTGATCTTATACGATATTATCATTGCACGAATACTAATTAATATTATTCCATCTTCATAAATGAAGCGTATACGTAACAAAAAAGGTGACATTCTTAAGCCATAAAAACACGGTGTTCGAATCTAATTAGATCTTTACTTCCAAGATTTCCTACCACGGTTTCTTGAAACGGACACACGAAATGAAAACTATGAAAATTGACAGACCCACTTGATTTTTGGTTTCAAAACGTTGAAATTGTGATACAAAAACACAGAAATCAAACAACTTTAGTGCCCTAAGTAGCTACTGCAAGCTTAAATTAACATAAATATGGAAAATATGATATTATAAGAATTTTGGACTAGCTTTCATTTTTGGGCACAATGATCATAAACAAATGCATATTAACATTAAAAAAATAACGTGAATAAGTTATACCTGCGAATCGACATTAAAGTCCACAAAAAGTGCACGTCTTGCCAACAAAGCTTGTTTCCTTAGTTCATCACCTTTTTTTGAAGTTTCAAACACAAGATCATGGGGATCTTTTGCAGCATTTGTCACCCAGTCCAACATTTCAAATAACAACAACGATTCTTCATGCCTCTTTCTTTTTTGACCAGAAACAACGTTGTTTTCATCATCATCCTTAACATTTAACATAACATCATCTTCATCGTCATTATCATCATGGATCAATGTAGGTATCACATTCTTGATAACATTATCATCCACCATTGAAAATCCCACTTTCTTTACAACTTTTGGAGATAATTCACATTTTTTATCACTAAATTTTTCATCATCATCATTAATTCTTGAAAAATCAAGTTTCGAAGTGCCCTCTTTTTTCTTCGTATCATCTTTAAATCCAACGGTTTTGACATCAACTAAAGATTTTCCCAATTGGCGGGATAAAAGATCGAGCTTTTCAACAATACCAGTTTCTACATTTTCAAAACCTCCTTTTATCAACCATTGATCTAATTCTTTCAAATACTTAATATATATTAACTTTAATGATGCTACTAACCCGATTTCTAACCCACATTCTCTTGCAACAAATTCCCACAAATTATTTTCTGAAACTAACTCATAACTCCCTATTCTCCTAATTGTCAAAAACAGTTTGAGTAAATCAGCTTCTTGTCCATCACCAAGTTTTGGTGGAAAAGGCCTAAAAAGATTTTTATTAATAGAAATTACTTTCAAGAAAAATGAAAGAACTTGATCAAATAATGCCCTTAATTCATTAACATCCGTACAACCACCATATTCTACATACAGATTATGCTTTACAACATTCGTACAAGCTTGAGGAATCTTGAATCCATTAAAATCAGACCCATTTTTCAGTTCAGGATTATAGGCCATATTTTGACATCAAGATTCAATCTTTTTTCTTGTTTATTACAAATTGGTACAATTTTAGATTCAAAAGATTAAAGAAACATGATCAAGGTTGAATCTTGATGATATACTCTATGGGTTTGGTTTACCTTTGTACAAGTTTTTGCCCCATGACCTTTTAATTTTCTTTTATTTCCTACAAACAATGAAAAAACAAGTGTGTTAGAAAAAGGGTTTGTAAAATTTAGGGTTTGTAAAATTAAGGGTTTAATTTGATGCATTTTGTGTATAAACCATTTGGGATTAAAGAAGAAAGAGGTTTTAGGGTGTTTGAGACCGCAAGAAATAGGGGAAGACCAGTGCCAGAATATTTAAAGAGGCATGTTTATTTTTCTTGGAAAGTTGAAATTGAAATAAAAATCAATCTTTTTTAATTAAAAAATAGTAAAATAAAATACGAAATAATTTAGAATGTAACGTTTACCTTATAATTGGCAGGAGACGAATCTGATTTGTGAAAGCAGGAATCTGATTTGGGGATCAATCATGAATTCCCCCAAATGAAAATGAAACCAAACCCTAATCTTGGAATTTGGGAGTTTGGGGGCACTTCTAGTTGGATGAGTAAGAGATTTGGGGGATTTTGGTGTAGGTTTGTGTTTTGATGTGTTGTGCACATAAATCACATACGAGCCCCTTTTATAAGACCTTAGTAGGGGTATATTTGTCCACTTAATTTAACTTTATCGTTTTCGAGAGTTGTATATGATCAGATTATTGTTGTTTTTTATAAGTAATTATATAAAGTTGATTTGTACACCATAAAAATAATGTTTACAGAGTAAACATGAGCATATAATGTTGTACTACGTGTATTAATAAAACAATTTTTGATGTATGTTTTTTTATGGTGTACAAATCAATTTTTTAATTACGTGTGAAAAATATAGGTTAATTTTCAAAACATAAGGTTGACGTTCGATAGCTCTTTTTACCATTTTTATCTTAGTCTTTTCCCAACCGTGAATTGTTTTTTAACTCGTCAGTAGCTTCTTCTTTACTAATGAGTTACTGACAAGGTAGTGCTAACATAAACTCATCAACATTTTAAAAAATATTTTAAAAAGTACCCCCCCCCCCCACACCACACACTGACGAGATGTATCATCTCTTCCCCACACTGATGAATTCCTACCAACGCATTTAAGAAATAGGGTCGTGCCAACGACGTCTTCCTACCGACGAGAGGATGAGCTCCACGATGGTTTCCCTGATGTACCATTGACACAAGCCTTATAGTTCACAATTATGTAGAAAATTTTAGGTAAAATAAATAATATCTCAAAATAGATAATTCTACAGTAGAAAAAGAAAAAAAAAATCGTAAATATCTTTCAAATTTCAACTTTCTCAACATTCGTTTAAAACTTAAGCATGCTTCAATGGATGCTTAGAATCATCCTTGTTTTTTAAATATAAAGATAAAGACAAAAATAATAATGCTATGATAAATATATATAAAAATACAATCCATTTATGTGTAAAGTTAATTTATAATTTTAATATTATTTTCTATTAAATTTACTAGTTTTGTATTCTATCTTACAACTATTATTGTTTAAATACGGATTTTTCTTTGTTACAATATTATAGATAATATGTCAATATTATGTTGAAGGTATTGTGAAAAATATTGTAATTATATAATTTGCTAGAAGAAAAAAGAAGATATTTTTTTGGCACATAGAACAATAAGCGGAAATAATTAAACTTATTTTCGTTATTAATATTAAATAAAAATATAATATGGGGTGATTAGTAATTTTATAACTTTATAATATGAAGGTTATATATTAAATATAATTATATTAAAGAAATTATCAATAATAATCAACTTTTAAATGAGGTACACCAAACTATAAAATTATGCATCATAAATAAAATTTTAAAATGGTAAATTGCAGAAAATAGTAATATAATATCCAAAAAAAATAACTCAAAATACAGAATAGCGGGATAGAATGATTTTTAGTCTGAGTTTTTTTTACATCTGAAAACCACCCCAAACATTTTTTTTTTTACATAAATCAAAATTATTCGCATCAAATTTTCAGTTGGTTCTATTTTTTAGTGTGATTTTTTTGAAGTTTATTTTTTTTTTACATAAATCAAAATTATTCGCATCATATTTTCAAATGGTTCTATTTTCTAGTGTGATTTTTTTGAAGTTTTTTGGTTTCAATTCATGAATTGATGTGCGCACTCCACAAAAAACTTATTTACTATTTTCTTGTTTTCAAGATAGTAAAATGTTCAAGGTAGTTTATTAATTTTATCTAGTCCCAAGGGACATTTATTAGCCCTTGGACCAAGAAAAATTAATGGTCAAGATCAAGATTCAAAACCACCACCACCACTACAAGCACATGTGCTTCTCCGGCGGCGGACGGCGGCGATGGGCGGCGGACGGCGGCGGCCGGCGGCCGGAGGTGGCCACCGGCGGTGGTGACCGGTGGTGGTAGTCGTGACTGGAAGCACATGTGTTTCGTGACTTGTTTTGATTTTTTTTCCGTGTAGTGAAGCACATGTGCTTCATAACGTCAAGCACATGTGCTTCGTGATTCAAACACAAATGACTTGTTTGTAAGTTACATGTGTTCAGGAACAAAAACACATATGCTTGGCTTTATGAAACATTGGCTTTATGAATCACATGTGCTTGGCTTTATGAAGCACATGTGCTTGGCTTTATGAAGCACATGTGCTTCATAATGATGTGTTCGTCACTTGTTTTGATTTTTTTTCCGTGTAGTGAAGCACATGTGCTTCATAACGTCAAGCACATGTGCTTCATGATTCAAACACAAATGACTTGCTTGTAAGTTACATGTGTTCATGAACAAAAACACACGTGCTTAGCTTTATGAAGCACATGTGCTTGGCTTTATGAAGCACATGTGCTTCATAATGATGTGTTCGTCACTTGTTTTGATTTTTTTTCCGTGTAGTGAAGCACATGTGCTTCATAACGTCAAACACATGTGCTTCGTGATTCAAACACAAATGACTTGTTTGTAAGTTACATGTGTTCAGGAACAAAAACACATGTGCTTGGCTTTATGAAACATTGGCTTTATGAAGCACATGTGCTTCATAATGATGTGTTCGTCACTTGTTTTGATTTTTTTTCCGTGTAGTGAAACACATGTGCTTCATAACGTCAAGCACATGTGCTTCGTGATTCAAACACAAATGACTTATTTGTAAGTTACATGTGTTCAGGAACAAAAACACAAGTGTTTGGCTTTATGAAGCATTGGCTTTATGAAGCACATGTGCTTGGCTTTATGAAGCACATGTGCTTCATAATAATGTGTTCGTCACTTGTTTTGATTTTTTTACCGTGTAGTGAAGCACATGTGCTTCATAACGTCAAGCACATGTGCTTCGTATGCTCCCTTATGTGTGTTAGAAACTCATGTTTTTAGTGACTTGAAGCACATGTGCTTCGTGACCTGAAGCACATGTGCTTCGAAGTAATATGCTGTATTTAGTGAAGCACATGTGTTTCGATACATCAATACCACCACCACCCCCATTAGCCCAGCACCTTCACTGTCAGCCACCACCACCACCGCCGGCCGCCAGCCGCCGCCGCCGGCCACCGGCGGCGGGCGGCGGACGGCGGCCGGAGGTGGCCGGAGGCGGCGGCCGGCGGTGGTTGTAGGTGGGGGATTTGATCTTGTCCATCTTGATCCAATGGCTAGGATTTGTCACTTGAGACTAGACAAATTCTTTAGATTTCCTAGAATACAAACTCTTTCAAGATAATGAAAAATGAACATTTATATTTTAATGGATGAACACCTATTAAATAAAAACAATTAAATTGCCTTAAGGATAATACACTTTATGTCGTGTGAAAAATCTTGTGGTTGAAAATATATTCAAAATTTTCTAATAATACTACGTGAATATATTAAATAATTTTCTAATAATAAATTCGAATTTTTTAGAACAATAGTTATAAATTTTAATCATATTATAATACATCGGGTACAAATAGGTAAGTTTTTTAATTTCAAATATTTAAAGTTACACAGGTCACATACGCCCTTAGTAATTACATAATATTATCATTATAACATATGTCTATGTTTTAGAGTGTACATCTCTACCCATCTCTACCCATATATATGGAGCAATGATATAAAATGTACTTGATAACCGGATAATTTAAAGCATAGCAACACATTGCATATCATTGGTTGATTATGATGACTTATAATGATGATTTAAAGGTCATTATGAAAATTAAATTACATATACAATATAATTAGAAAACAAAGTAAGAGCATAATGATCAATTAATTTCTACCTTATGGATGACGATTCATGTCTTTTCCCAATTCGTTTTTCAACCATAATTTTATTTTTTCTTTGTAAGCAAAATAATTCTAAAATGTTAAAGTTTTTAAAATTAAATTCTTTACAAATTGAGTATATTTATTAAAATTTGGGGAAATTTTTTTCATGATTCAAACATATTAGGAATCAAAAGTCCTATGATCTAAAAATGTAAATATCCAAATTTATTAAGATCATAAAATATTATGATTAGAAAATGCTATGATCCATATTTATTATAATCTAATTTTATTATGATCTAAAGTTATTATAGTTAATAATTCAAAAATATTATGATAAAAAATGTTATAATACAAATATATTATAATCAACATCCACACACAAAATGACAAAGTAGTTGACATGATC